>CM055269.1:97572859-98772859 GCA_029237695.1 Conchocele bisecta | reverse complement strand
ATCGCATCACCAAACATGTTTCTTGTAGCGAGTGGCAGGTTGGGAGCCTACGAAGTGTAATTTAATGTTGGGGTTCATCCTTACCAGAATCCCGATATCCCTGCTTGGTGTTCAAGGTACATGTTTGGCTGTCTTGTACATGAGAGTTGACTCAGGTTGCACCCATAATAAGAGTAGTAAGATTGTACTTGTACTAATCCTATTACTTGTAGGGTGGAGGGCTATGTGACCGGTGTGGTGAGGACCTGACACCAGACAGGTTAATCCTATTACTTGTAGGGTGGAGGGCTATGTGACCGGTGTGGTGAGGCTGACACCAGACAGGTTAATCGTGCTGAATATATATTTTTTTAATAATTATTCAGTTCTAATCTTGTAATATTCTTCCCATTCATACAGGTGAAAGACGAGATTCGATCCCGTTGACTTGACCTAAAATGTGGCTGTGACTTGAGCAATAGGGCTTATTTTGCGGCCAGTGTATATCCAGATCAGCCTGTGCATCTGCACAGTCTGATCAGGATCTGCACTGTTTGCCATTCCATCAATGACACACCCGTCATGCTTCTAACATGCACTATAGATCGTTATCAGGCTACTGGAGCGTGCTATTTGATCAGGAGCTACACTGGTCACAAATTCCGTAAGCTTCTTTTCTCCAGTCCCTGTCTCTATATGACATCAGTTGTTGCTTGGACGTTAAACCCTTTCACTTTTTATTTTTCCAGTCACAGCCACAAATAACTAGCTGTTGACAGTCATTAACTGCCATTATGCCATTAACCCTTTCAACCCTAAGTAACTGGAATAGATTTTGAAATGTTAATTATGCAACCAATCAAATCATCACAAAATGATTTTAAGATGGTCTGTTTATGAAGAATTGGTGTCTTTGCACTCAAAAATATGAAAATTACTTGCAAAAAGTGCAGATCCTGATGAGTCATAAGCCGTTTCTTCTGGATCTACACAGGGGCCCGTTTCACTAACTTCGTATGATAAAAAGGTTCTTACGACAATTTCTATGAATTTGCTGTTAACATTAACATGTTTCTCTAATGCCACCAATTTGTGTTGACCGGTATGTCATTAAATGCACATTTTCACAATGGGGGGTCAGAACAAATGTTATTGTTGATTTAAATTTTGTACTTAAAAACTTCTTACAAAGTTTAGTGAAACGGGCCCCATAACAAAGCAACACTCTTGTTTCAGATCACAGCCCTGGATATCCCGGGCCCAATGGGGCGGCGACTAGAGAGGACCCTGTTTGTCAACACGCACCATGATATGGTAAGATACTCTATCGACAGGGAAAATTAATCTGAAGTTTCCCAATGATTATTTTTTATTTGTTTATATTTTAATTTTTGTCGCGCCTGCTTTAGCAGAAGTCGCTTGCTTTTTCCGTCGTCGTCCGAAATGTCAAGAAGTTTGTTCAAGCTTCGTCATCATAGTATAACTTTAATATTACTGGACAGATTGCTTCACTATTTGGACATTTGATAAATATGAGCATTGGGCAAACACTCATGCCGTCATTAACATGACCTTGACCTTTTTTACCTTCATATTTTTGTGGAAACATTTAGCCATTTTTTTGCGTCAAAAAGTTTGTACAAATTTCTTCATCATCGTATAACATTAATATTACTTGATGGATTGCTTCAATATTTGGACACTTGATACATGTAAGCATTTGGAACACACTCATGTCGCCATTAACATGACCTTGACCATTTTGACCTTCACATGGTTGTGTAAACACTTTTTTTTAGGTAAAAACGTTTATTCAACCTTGATCTTTTTCGTATTTTAAACATGCATTTCTCTGACGGTTTTTGTGATGCTTACTTTAGATCAGGTTATGGTATAATGCCTCGGAAGGCGTGACACCGCTTCCGTAGCGGAGATCTTGTGATATACAGAGGCTACAATAACATTAAACATTATTTACTTGTCGTAGGTCAGGGATTATATATTTTGTAAATGTTTGAAATTTTGATTTACTCATACATGTATTACCATTCTAATTACCATTGTCACCAACAGAAGTTGCAGATGCGATAATAATGATAATATGTCACAAATGATTTGTCACAAAGAAGGTCCTTTTGTCTGTCTGTAGCAATATTTTGTCTGTCTATAGCAATATTTAAGGAATACACCATGGACTGTTGCGTTCTCTGTGGTACGAAAAACATTTGGACTTTTTAGAGTTCATGGAGTCAGAAGAACTTCTTGCAAACTTTAAACAGACCAAATGTTTTACATTCTACAGTAAACGCAACAGCCCATGGTTTTATATACTTATATTTACATCTCATGTTCTGCCAAATTTATCAGGTAAGCTGCCCGGTATTGACCGAATACGTACTGACTGATAACATATTGTTATATCAGGCATTGACCTGATACAAACATCCGGGTTACAACAAAGTGAAAACTGACGTTCCATTGGTCCGATGACGTGACCTGATGTTAACGAATGACGTTGGTGTAATGATGCGACGTAAACAAGTCCGCGTTCTGTCCATAGATAACGACGTCATCTGTGGTCATTTTAGAGAATAAAATGTTACCTGATAAATAGAATACCAGGCTACTGTCTTTTGATATCAAGTTATCAGTCTCGGCTCGGAAACAGTAGGAATTCCTCGACAAACCTCGGAATTCCTACATGTTTCCTAGCATTACCTGATAAACTTGATATCAAAAGACACTAGCCTGGTATTCTCTATATATCGTTAAAATGAAGAATGTCGTTTTGTCCGCAAATCATGGAACAGTGATGTTACTGGTCAATAGCATGCCCTTACTGACAACATCGTGGAAATTAATGAAGTCAAACAAATTTGAATGAATCGATGTCGCGCGACATCACATGGGGCTAATGTAATGCATCGGGATATAAACACAATGCGTTGAATGCACGTTCCCGTTCTGCATTTTTGGAAGGTGTCAATATTTATGCACAAAGGTCATTTTCCTCCTGAAGATCCTCGTCTGTTTGAGCACTGGTGCTCCACAGTGATTCATGCATACTTATCCCATCATCAGGTGAATCAGCACGCTCTGTAGATACGGAACTTTCTGTACCATCTTGGCCTTTTTGTTGCCTTTTCAGCTCCTTTTTCTTTGCTTTCTTTGCCATGTATCTTTCATATCTGTCCTTTTTATCTGCCTGGCTGTCTTTCACTCCCGGACAATCGTATACCAAATATTTGAAGTATATTTTCAAGTCTGCAAGCACTTGGAGTTGTTTCCCCTTGCTGTCTCTAAACGTCTTCTCTAATTGGTCAATATACAGGTCACCTGATGATTTACAAATCTCGACACTGCCATCTGGTGGTGTGTATGAATACAATACAAGTTCCTGGTTTTCCACTAAAGGACCAACATGCCAGACTAGGAAGTAGAAATAGGAAATATCCAGCATGTGTAGAGATATAAGTTGGCGGATTATGTCTACTGCGCTGATATAATTCCTACCTGTTACACAGAATGTTGTGAAAGCTCTCCCAGACGTATTTCTTGTGTTGTCATCTTTGGTATTTTCTTCAACAGCTTTCTCTTTCTTAGACTGCTGTATTTTTCAACATGTTTCTTTTGGTTTTCGCTTGTTTGTTCTCTGTACCTTTATTATCAGAATTCTTATTTTGTTCATGAGATCTTGGTGTTGGCTCTAAATCTTTACTGCATTCTTCCATGAGTTTATCCATATTGTAAGTTTTGTCATTTGATTCTTCAAGAATGCTTATCATGTCAAAGTCACCCATTACATTAAGACGTTTTCCAAATGCGTCCACACAGGCATACCTTGTACAGTCAAACTCCACATGGTTTCCCACCAGCTGCTCGTCTTTGAGAAATGTGTACCCACTTTTGCTGATATCCCTGAAAACTTCCTTCAGATCTTTGGTTAATTCCATGTCGTCTACTTGAGCTTGAAGTCCTGCAACATCATTGGCGGGTTTAAATCTTACACAAGGTTCATTCAGTATAATCCTCTGCTTCAGAAACAGTTTAAACAGCTCCTGACATGCATTCATATTGGTTAGAAGTTGTTTGTTCTGGCTTTCTGGAATTGCAAGTGGTTTTGCATTGATTTTCTTCAGGTATTTGGCGTATTCATCGTATAGGACTTCATTTTGATCGACACACTTCAGGCATATTTCCCTTGTTGTGTATAGTCTCTCAGCCATGGTGATGTTCCTGTATGGGAAAGATTGGAGACATATACGTGGTTGTGGTTGGAAAATTGGGGCTTATTGGATTTCTGACCAGTGTAGCTCTTGACTACACTGGTCAAATAGCATTCATGTAGCCTGATAAAGATTTATATTGCTGGTTAGAAGCATGATGGGTGTTTCTTTGATAGAATGGTGAACAGTGCAGATCCTGACAGACTGTATTTGCACAGGCTGAACTAGATCTACACTGGTTGCAAAACCCACAAGCCCCATTTCTCCAGTCGCAGCCACATATAGAGAATGTCAGGCTAGTGTGTTTGGATATCAAGTTTATCAGGCAATGTGAACATTAGGTTCAGAAATATGACACATATGTGTCAGTGAAATTATGTTTTACTGATCCGTTTCATTACTCGCTGTGTTTTTAAACTGACCAGGTACACAAATATATCAATAGATATGAATACATGATTAATATAATTTATAATAAAAACTGTTTTTCTCTTACATATCTGCAGTAACTTTATTTATGGCATAAAATAGTGTTTAATGGTGTAATAACGGTCTATAAAAAATCATAATACATCAGTGTAATAAATATGTAGACGAAACAGCGACACACAGCATTTCATCTCAATTAATCTTGTATTACGCCTTGTTGTCATCAGTTCACAATGTCATCACCCACACAAATTCTCACCGAATCATCACATAAAAGTAAAAATTTGATATGTGAACTATAATTATTACTTCTTTATAAGAAGAGCTCCAGTTAAGCTGCGTAACTTGGAGGTAAATTTCTTATTTCTCCATCAAAAATGGCAAGTTGGGAGTGCTTTAGAATCGTCTCAATGAGACGATTGTAAAGGACTCCCAACTTGCCATTTTTGATGAAGAAATAACAAAATTTCACCCCAAGTTGGTCAAATTACGCACCTTAACTTAACTAATAAGTCAGTAAATATTATTGGGATTCATCCTTACTGGAATCCCGACTGGAGACCTGGTTTTGCTCTCAGGTACGTCGTGTATGTATCTTGTATGTGAGAGTGGAATCTGGTTATAGCCCTTATATGAGTAATATGATTATTCTTAATCCTATTACTTTTTGGGGCAGGGGCCAAGTGACTTTATTGTGGTATGGACCTGGCACCAGGTCATGTTTTTTGTACCCTAGTTGGAAAAAACGGGACATATTATGTATTCACCTTGTACGCACGGGCTTGTCCAAGCTATAACTAGAGTTATACTTGACGGATCATAACCAAATTCAGTATACATGTTTAAAACGGAAAGACGGAGAAACCTCCTGCCACGTCCACGTAATAACTCCTCAAGTTCTATTTGACGGATCGTAACCAAATTAGGTATACATGTTTATAACGGCAAGATAAAGGACCATATTTATTTTCAAAAACATTTGATGACTTTTCTCCCCTTGGCGGCCATTTTTAATTTTTCGCATTTTTGTCCACGCAATAACTCAATGTCTACTTGACGGATCATAACCAAATCGGTATACATGTTTAAAACGGAAAGACGGAGAAGCCTCCTACCACGTCCACGTAATAACTCCTCAAGTTCTATTTGACGGATCGTAAACCAAATTAGGTATACCAATGTTTATAATGGCAAGATAAAGGACCATATTTATTTTCAAAAACATTTGATGACTTATCTCCCCTTGGCGGCCATTTTTAATTTTTCGCATTTTTGTCCACGCAATAACTCGAGTTCTACTTGACAGATCGTAACCAAATGCGGTATACATGTTTATCACGGTAAGACAAAGGACCCTATTGTTTTTCAATTCTTTTATGACTTACCTCCCTTGGTGGCCATTTTTATTAATTTTCACACTCTGTATCCTTATCCGCACAATAATCAATAACAACTGTCTGTTCCACGTTTTGCTGCCGACAATTTTTTTGACTATGAAACATATTAAATCTAAACAATATTTAAATGTAAGTAATTTTTCATCAATAACAAAAAAGTCTCCAAAATTTTGTTATTTGATGAAATTCCATAAATTATTGAATTTATTGCAAAAAAAAACAAAACGATTTTCCTAAGGGAAACAACGGGTGGGGGTGTCCTGGAGGGTCAAAAAACAAATAATTTTGGAAATGGATTCCGATACCTGGCAAGATAGCTTGGAATTGATGTAAATAAGAAAGCAAAAGTTAGATTTTGAAATTCGGTGAACAAATAAAAACAACTTTAAAACGTATTTTAGCCCCCCATGTTAAATTGCCATTTTCACAATAAAATCAATATTTGACGGAATTATCAAATAATTTTTTGGGGGAGGGTGACTTTTTTGTTATTGATGAAAAAGTACAAAATGTATTTACATTTAAATATTTTTAGTTTTAATTTGTTTAATATCCAAAGTTTTGTCGGCATCAAAATGTGGAGCAGACAGTAAGTAGTGTTCTACTTGACGGATCATAACCAAATTTGGTACACATGTTGACTGGCCATGCTGCCTCAATGTACCTCATTATTGTCACCATTTTGCACACTTGCTCAATTGGCGTTAATTTTCTTTTTTTGTTTAAGTTTTAGTTTCTGAGGTGTATACACATCAGTGTTACTGATTTCATTTTCCATGGAGTTATCCCCCCTTGTGTACTGGCTACACCTCGATGAGCGTATATTGTGATCTTCGACATTCTTGTCTAATTTCAAGACTGAATAGAATTTTTTTTCTATGTAAATATTCCGTTTTGATTTTGGGATTTCCCCCCAATGCAGCAGGTTAAATGCGTGATTGAACTCGTTGGCCCAGCCTTAGATGACCTTAGCTGTTGATAGGCCATTAACCCCCAATAAACCAAATCTATTATATTTCTTTATATTGTATAACCAGAATCACAATATTACATTTTTGTTGATTTAATATGACATTCATTAAACTTGTTGATTGATTTCATAAAAACGTCAGCATAACAATTTGTTCCCTCGAATTAACAATTTGTTCCCACGAAATGACAATTCATTCCCTCAATTTAACAATTCGTTCCCACGATATAACAATTTATTCCCACAAATTATTTCGTGGGAACGAATTGTTAAATTGAGGGGGGAAAAATCCATGTCCCCAGCAGGGCTCCGTACATAATGAAATCAGTAAATTTGTTTAACCCTTAGACTGCTATCTTATTTTTTTTGTCGTCTGCTGTTTATTTTCCATTTTCCATTTTTATCACCAAAAACATGCTTTGACAGCACTTTAGAATAATTTATAACATGCTTAGGTGCTGTCAAACCATATTTTTATTGATAAATAAGGCAAGATATAAAATCAACAGCAGACGACAGTTGTTGTGAGTAGCGATCTAAGGGTCATTATACATCACCACTTGTATAACAACCTCAATCTCTTTAGCATATAACCAGCACCATACTATCACATGTAATTTGGCAAAATATAGACAATAATGAACTTACCCTAGTATTTCGTCTTCTGAACCTATGTAGTTTACTGTCTCATCAATAGTCAATACAGTCACTTGGTTGGTTTTGCCTTAACTGTCTGTAATAACTGACCAACCAGGCCTTGTTGACTTATTGATTGGCTTATTGAACATCTGTGCTTCAATCTGGCTACATATTGAGACAGTTAATTATTAATGAAGGTCTGCCTGTTAATTATTGACTACCTTGGTGCTAGGCTTCATGTGGCAACAATATACAATTATTGTCTTTTGAGGAGGTGTACATGAGATTTACGGACCTGAGACAAGTGATGTTCACCTTTCGAAGGTCCGTAAATCTCATGTACACCGACTCAAAATTCTATAATTGTTTTATTATATGACTCTTACCACGAATATTCAGAAAACCAGGAATAGTCCCTAACCGTGTAAACACAATAACAATTACCTGTGTCAGTACCGTATTTATTCGGCGTCAGATTTACGCATGCGCTCTAAGGAGGTGAACAATAGGTTTGTTTACATGAATAAACACATCTCGGACCGGTCTCGTGGTCCGAGACTGCTTATTTGTGTAAAAAAACGTTCAGAGGTCTACATTCAATTTGTAGATAATCACGTGGCCGTCTTTCAGTCAAGGAGAATGACTGAAATACTTAGTCATATAATAATATACAGTACAACAGAATTTGCTTGTCCCACTCTGACACTGTGGGAGGAATTTTCTCAGAGTGGGAAATCACAGTGGGAGTTATGTGCCTCCCTAAGGTGATCATATTTTTTATGCCACCAGGTTTCGAAGAAATGGGTGGCATATAGTGTTTGGACCGTCCGTCTGTCCGTCCGTCCGTCCGTCTGTCTGTCTGTCTGTCTGTCTGTCCGGGCACACATTAGGGTACTTATGTGGCTAGCCCCACAGGGTTATGGACTTGGTAAAGGATAGGGTTGGTTACAATTAGCTACCTAAAAAATCCTTTTATGTGGCTAAAAATCGTTTTATGTGGCTAATATTTAACATGTGATAAGCCACATAAGTATAGTACTGTAAGAACGTCCGTGCGTCCGTCCGTCCGTCACACTTTTCGGTTAACCACTTTGTCACAGTTTCTCAAATATGCTGCAGGTGGCATCCGCGTTCGACAGACGCATTTCTTGTTTTTACCTGTGTTACCAGCGCGGACAGATATATGATATATCATGTAAAGTAAAACATGTGATCTGTCATTCAACCAGTGTAGACCCAGCTCACTGACCGTGTGTTCTCCATGTGGAAAGAGTGTACTCTACATGTTTGTACACTTGCTACTACTGTCTGTTCCACGTTTTCCTGCCGACAAACCTTTGGCTATTAAACACATTAAATGTAAAAAATATTTAAATATAAGTACTTTTTCACCAATAACAAAAAAGTCGCCCTCCCCAAATTTTTTTGTGTGATGAAATTCCATCAAATACTGATTTAATAGCGAAAAAACGATTTTCCTATGGGAATTTAACATGGGAGAAAAAGAGGCAGAAGGGGAGATGAGATCTTGATGAGAGCAGAGCTCCTGTAGGCTACTTCATCAACATTGCAAAGTATACTTTTCTAGCAAAGTATACTTTGAGGGAGAAATTTTCAATTTTATGATGAATTTATTATTTTTTATTATACTGAATTTATTACATTATCACAGCCAAATATACTGAATTTATTACATTATCACAGCCAATTTGGCTGTGATAATGTAATAAATTCAGTATAATAATTCTGCATACTTTTAATCATGACATATATGCATTTGTTAGTTCTATATGAAATAATGCATTTCAGGAAAATTAAATGATTATTCCCTCAAAGTATACTTTGCTAGAAAAGTATACTTTGCAATGTTGGTGAAATAGGCTACAGATATCGATATATTCATTCTGAAATGTATTGGCATGATTTGCAATCATGAACATACAGTAACATCTGAGATAAATGATCAAGAAACCCATCAAAAATACAATCACAGATGTTTCTTGTCCGGTTTAGAGAGGTTCCACTGTACATGTGTTTGTTTCCATTTAATATTAGGTGCTCATCTGGTGGCGTAATTCCAGTGAAGAAGCGGCCATGCCTTGGTCGCCCATGGCAACAGCGAAGGACCGCTCTAACATGGTTATATTGTCCATACATGGGTATGTATAGCGCTTTCATTTGTCAGATTTGCAAGTAACCAAGCCACAATTTTGTCGCTACATGACAATTTTATGTAGTAGGCATGTGTTTATTTTATAGTAGGCAGTACCGGTTACAAGGTCAAGCCACTCATTAGGTTTGGATTCGTTGAATTCCAATCTGGATGATTGGAAAATTAAGAAATTTTTGAAGACTGCAAGGTTAAATTAAATTTTGTTGTATTAAATTTTCTGGTTATTATGCCCTCGCCGATAGGCAAGATGAGATATAGCGCTAGTCCGTGTACATACATGTGTGTGTACGCACGTAAGTTAGTAACACATTTCATTTTTCAATAACTCATGAACCGCTTCACCGATTTTGATTATATATTGCCACAATGTGTCTCTAGGGATGGTGCTTTGTTTTGCATGCGACCCACGTCCTACCACCCAAGGTCAAGGTCACTCTGAGGACCAGGGCTTCTAAAATTTTCCGTTTGTTGGTTCTGGGCCGACTGAGATTTGCAAATTATCCTTAACATTCGGTCTGAAAATAATGCCAATCCAGCTGCTATTTCGGTATCAACCGTGTAAATGTACCGATTTGTACACCAATTAATGCCCATTTTATGACACATACCCGGGGCATATCCATGTTAAAATATTGTCGGGTAATAAATCGTGTATTCGGTTACCTTTCAACACATTTCGCCCTCACTGAGGAATTATGTTCACATTGTTTGTAAGGCAAATGTGTTACGGTAATATTTTTTTATTGTCAAGGCTGTCAGCGAGGGGATTAGCTTCGTAATAACGATTCCCTTGTTTTCACTTGTTTTTTTCAATTCACATTTTGTCAATTATCATGTGCTGCCACAACACATTTTATTTTTTGAGAAATAAGTTATAAGTGAACAGGAGAATATTTGTGTTCCACGTGTTAATAATTAAAAAATCATTCCATTCCATTCCAAGATAGGGTTATCAATGTATATGACAACCAGGCGCGGATCCAGGATTTCGGGTTAGGGGGGGCGTAACTATTTTGCAATACTTGACTATATTATGGATAATATAGTCAAGTATTGCAAAATAGTCGAGATAGCACTAGGGGGGTCCGGGGGCATTCCCACCCGGAAAAATTTGCAAATCTACATCGCATTTCCTGCGTTCTGGCGCATTTTGGAGCAAAATTATTGACACTGTCACAGTATGTTTAGACATGATTTTTGATTGAAAACGTTATAATTTTGAAACAATAAGAAAACGACCGAAAAATGCATGGAAAACATGGCACTTGGCATGAAACGTGCCTTGTAACTTGCAAAAAATCTTTACTCGGCGAATTTTAGGGGGGGGGTGTGCGCCGGGTCCGCCCCCCCCTGAGTCCGCCCATGACAACAGTGGCAAAATTAATCCCTGAAAATGTGCTATTTTTTACTTGTGTGGTACTGAATTTTGATCGCATGCTTGTGTATGTAGAGACTGCTATATTTCAGGCCTATAGTCGATGTACTGGCATTCACCAGGACAGAATGTGACCCGCAGTTTGCTGGTTTCAGGTGAGAATGTGTGGTAGCCGCTGCCAGTCAGCTACATTAAAGGTACATGCCCACTCAGTAGGCACAACATGTTCTTTATATCGGAGGACATCATCTGAGACATTTTCTGGCAACATAAACATTCATTCACCGTTACCCCATGTATTGATTGACATTATTATACATTTTATATCAGACGTAAATTTCAACACCGATATCAGGGGCGATAACCGTGTTTCTTAAAAAAATGTTAACGGACATTACTAGTTATTCTCTGTATTTATTTTTGATATGCAATGGTCATATTTTATAATCTGTTGAAAATATTATTTTTTCAGGTGACACATTTAATTAATAGTATAAATAATTAAAAAATATCATGCCTCATTTGCATGATGCCACTGTGAGTCACTATCAGTAAAATAAAAATTACTAAATGATTATATTTGTATAGCAGGCACTTGTAATTTTTAGATCTGGTGGAATTGAGGCACAATTATACACTTATTTCATTCCTATAAAGAACATTTTGTGCCTACTGAGTGGGCATGTACCTTTAATTATGTGACTGAAACATTGGGTACTACAGTTTAAATCAAGATTTACTATTACAAATGTTTATATGATAAATTGAAATAAACGTGTGAAAATAGTGGGTGGCAGGTGGGAGTATGCGATGGGTAACTTAACTATCGGGGTTCATCCTTACCGCAATCCCGACTGGAGACCTGGTTTGGCCCTCACATACGTCTGGCATTTTGGATGTGACAGTTGAATCTGGTTATACCCATTATGTGAGTATTACGATTATTCGTAATCCTGTTTTAGGGGAAGGGGCCAAGTGACTTGGTGTGGTATGGACCTGGCACCAGGTCAGGGTATTCTAATTTCAGGGCTAGATATATTTTTTTCTCGATTCTGTTCTGTTCTGTTCTGATTTTGGGAGCAGCAGCAGGTTAAAACGGGACCGTTTGCCCAGCCTTACATGACCATAGCTGTTGATAGGCTGTTAAACACCAATAAATAAACAAACTAGTGAAAATATGTAAATGAAACTGCTAAAAAAAACATGTTAGGCTTTCAGCACAGCCTTAAATGTTTGATGCTGTGCACTGTTTATGCAGTAAATAGAATATATAGTATGTATTAATTTAATATTCAATATTAGCAGTGTTTACTTTTTATATGACCGTTTTTAAAAAACGGTACGTATTATGTTTTACCGCATGGCGGGCCCCGTGCAGGCACCGGGGCGGGATCAACTGATCCTGAGAATAGTGCTGCAGTAGCCATTGCTTGTCGTAAAAGGCGACTAAACTGGCTTAACGATTGGGTTCATACTTTCCGGAACCCACTATACCGGATTTGGCCCTCATGTACATTTTTGGCTTTCTTGTATGTGAGAGTTGAGTCGGGCTATGCCCCATATATAAAAGTAAGATTAGCGCTAATCCTATTACTTTTAGGGGATGGGATAAATGATTCTGGTGTGGCGAGGGCCTGGCACCAGATCAGGTTGTTCTAATTTCAGGACTGAATATATATTTTGATTGTAAATATTGAGTTCTGAAGTTGGGATTTACCCCCCTTGGACAGGTGGATATGGGACTCGACCCCGTTGACCCGTCTGCGTGTAGACTCCCTGAGGCTTGTACCTCTATGTCAGAAAAGCGGACGTTAAACCCTATTCACTCACTCACTTTACCGCATGGCGGGCGGGTGGGCTGGCGGGCGGTTGAAGAAAAAGCGCATAGTTCGTGTACACAACTCCTCCGAAACCGTTCAGTTGATCGATCTGAAACTATACGCACGTCTTCTACACATATTGAAGATGTGCACCTTGGTGTTTTTATGCCGAAAAAATATTTTTTAACAAAAGTATCACCTTTTTAACTTAGCCATTTATTCTACATTTTTCTATACAATTCTATATACGGTACAGAGTTTGTGTACACAACTCCTCCGAAACCGTTCAGTCGATCGTTTTGAAACTATACACACGTCTCCTACACATATTGAAGATGTGCACCTTGGTGTTTTTATGCCGAAAAAATATTTTTTAACAAAGATATCACCTTTTTAACTTAGCCATTTTTTCTACATTTTTCTATACAATTCTATCTAGGGTACAGAGTTTGTGTACACAACTCCTCTGAAACAGTTCAGTCGATCGTTCTGAAACTATACACACGTCTTCTACACATATTGAAGATGTGCACCTTGGTGTTTTTATGCCGAAAACATATTTTTTAACAAAAATATCACCTTTTTAACTTAGCCATTTTTTCTACATTATTGTATTCAATTCCCTATCATTTCTACTTTACACTCAATTTTTCTATCTCTGCCTAAATTAGTATACATGTTTAGCACAACGAGATGAAGAAATAATGCTATAGACTTTCAAATTCTCATTAATGTTTCTTGCCTTGGTGACAGCTTCACATTTCTGCTTCTTGTCTGTCTGGCCCATATTCGATGGGCGTATTTTGTGACTTGCGGCACTCTTGTTGACAGTAAATTTCATATTTTTGAGAAGAAAAAAATACCCCCTTTTCATAAATGGACTATTCTGAAAATCATTTTGTGACGATTGGATTGGTTGCAATATTAACATATCAAAATCCATTCCAGTTACTTAGGGGTGATAGAGTTAATAACATACCGTATTAAAGTAATATTTAGTTTGTAATGTGAGCATGCATGTTCATCACTCTGCGAACAGCGAAGAAAATAATGTTGAATTCTGAAATAAATTGGATAAAATATTTTAGGGATTATTTAACCGCTAACTCACAACAAATGTCGTCTGCTGTTGCTTTTATATCTTGCCTTATTATACCCCCCCCTTTTATATCTTGCCTTATTATACCCCCCCCCCCCCCCCCCCCCCCCCCCCCACCCCCCCCCCCCCCCCCCCCCCCCCCCATGTGGTGGGTATACTGGAATCAGGTTGTCCGTCCGTCCATCTATATTGTTATAACTTCTGTTTCCTTCATCAAAAATGCTTAATATTTCACACAAGCATTCCTGTAAGGCTCTACTACCATGCTGTGCCAAATCCACGACCATCCAACCCCCGCTGATCCCAGGGTCAAGGTCAAATACTTAGTTTCTATACAAAACTTAACATCAGAGAAAGATTGTTATAACTTCTGTTTCCTTCATTTAAAATGCTTAATATTTCACACAAGCATTCCTGTAAGGCTCTACTACCATGCCGTGCAAAATCCACAACAGTCCAACCCCCGCAGCAGCTGATGTTTGTCAACTATTCTGAGAACACCATGTGGTCGAACATTTAATAGATAAATAATTGTTTATATATAATGCCTTACAAACATATTTATCTAACTATAATAAAATGGGCAACTCGTCATTTGTTTGAGTGACCTTGCAGCCAGCTCCAGCCCCACAAGATCTTCACAGTGGAACAACCCCTGAGTTCCGGCGGAGAGACGTCGGCCAAGGCTTGCACTTACGAAGTCGTCCAGGAAAAGGTACATTTCATGTATACGTTATTGTTCATATTGGAGACTGCATTATAAACCTGGCTAATTATAAGTATGTTATTGTTCACATATTGGTTTTTTAAGGAATGAATGGTATTAGCGACCGCAGCATATAATTGTAAGTCGGATTGGTTTGAAACATGATATGACTTGTCGGGACCTGGCACCAGATTAGGAATATATATTTTTTATGTACGTACCGGTACATGTATTCAGTTCTGTATTGGGGATTTTCCCCCATTCATACTCATGAAATATGGGATTTAACTCGGCATTTTATGATCTTAACTGCCGACAGGATGTTAAACACCATTAAATAAAAAACAGTGTTTCATCTTTTTCTTAGTTACTGGCTACAAATAAAAGCTGTATGCTGTACTCTAATAATTCTTGTTCTTTCAGATACAGAGGACATCGGTTGTGAACATACCTCTGAAAGGTGCGTGTTGTTGGTATATCATGCTGCTAACTGAATACATGGCCACTGATAATCAATGAGACATGCCATGTGATTTTGTACCTAAGATGCAGGCGCGGATACAGAAACAATTGCAGGGGGGGTCTGTAATTAAAACTTGGCGTACCCGACCTCCGTGCACGCGAAATCGTAAAGTTGGGGACTCTGGGAAATTTTGAAATGCCAGATCGCCACAGATGCGATTTCCCGACACCTAGGCCACGAAAAAAGTCATCCAACTATTTGAGTATTGTAGATTTTCTTCTTTTTTTTTTTTTTTGCCGGGAGCAGGGGTGGAGGTCCGGACGCCCTGGACCCACCCCCTGTATCCGCGCCTGAGATGGGCAATTTTTTATGAAAAATATTTACAAAAATGATGATATTTTTCGTAAATGACGTCTGAAGTTGATGAAAATGTCGGAGCAAATGCAGAATTATATTCACATTTTCTCTGAAAGTTTTGTCAACTGTCGACGTAATTTAGAGAAAATTTCAAAAGAATCCTTTGATTTATTCCATGTGGCCCCTTATTCTATTCATAACAAGGGGCCATTTCTATTGTTCTAGAAAGTTTTTAATACCTTATATCTCTGCAGTCCTGTCACATTGACTTGAAACTTCATAGGCTTATTAGTCATCATCCATATATTCATTCTGGTTCCCACTCATGCAGTCCCTGTGCCCCAAGGTCAAGGTCAAATGACTTAGAAGTTTGCTTTTCTAAGCTTTTACATACGTTATATCTCCACAGCCCTTAATTCCAACTTCAAATAAATGCACTCTGAGACTATCAAATGCCTCGGCAGGCTCAACATGGGGTCGCGGCCATCTGGTTTATGAAAAATCACACATCTTCTTAGGTACAAAATTAAATTCAGCTTTCAACTTTTTTTCTCTCGGAATTTTTGATAGTGAAATATCGAGACACGATCAGGCAGAACATTTCAAATCCTGGCCCATATACATGTACATATATGTGGCTGTGACTGAAGAAATGGGGCTTATGGGTTTTGCGACCAGTATAGATCCGGATCAGCCTGTGCATTCGCACAGTCTAATCAGGATCTGCACTGTTCGCCATTCCATCAAATAAATTTGATTAGAAGCCCCAGCCTAAAATGACCATAGCTTAGGATTTACACTGAATCTCATAAGCTCCATTTCTGCAGTCGCAGCCACATACAGCCACATACAGCCACATTCAGCGCCACATACAGCCACATACAGCCACAAGCCACATACAGCCACATACAGCCGCATGCAGCCGCATACAGCCACATACAGCCACATACAGCCCGTGTGACATTATTTTCCAGGCTACATGTACTGTCAGTGTCGGAGCCCCGGGGAGGATAAACTGCTGATTGGCTGTGCTGATGGAACCTTGGTAACTATGGCTCTGACTAGGGAGATGGGCCTTTGGACATTGTTGACCGGTCTAACTTCTGATCTGTGGCTGAAGAAATGCGGCTTATGACATTGTTGACCAAGTCAAACTGCAGATCTGTGACTGAAGACATGTGGCTTATGATATTGTTGACCAGTCAAACTGCTGATCTGTGACTGAAGAAATGTCGCTTATGACATTGTTGACCAGTCAAACTGCTGATCTGTGACTGAAGAAATATGGCTTATGACATTGTTGACCAGTCAAACTGCTGATCTGTGACTGAAGAAATATGGCTTATGACATTGTTGACCAGTCAAGCTGCTGATATGTGACTGAAGAAATATGGCTTATGACATTGTTGACCAGTCAAACTGCTGATCTGTGACTGAAGAAATATGGCTTATGACATTGTTGACCAGTCAAACTGCTGATCTGTGACTGAAGAAATATGGCTTATGACATTGTTGACCAAGTCAAACTGCTGATCTGTGACTGAAGAAATATGGCTTATGACATTGTTGACCAGTCAAGCTGCTGATATGTGACTGAAGAAATATGGCTTATGACATTGTTGACCAGTCAAACTGCTGATCTGTGACTGAAGAAATATGGCTTATGACATTGTTGACCAGTCAAACTGCTGATCTGTGACTGAAGAAATATGGCTTATGACATTGTTGACCAGTCAAACTGCTGATCTGTGACTGAAGAAATACGGCTTATAACTGAAATGTGACTATAACTGGATAAGTGAGGCTTATTGTACCGCCAGGGTACAAAGTATACCAAGGGGTACTAGTATATAATCACCTTTTCATCCGATCAACCGTCCAAACACAAACTTAACATTTCAAAATTTGCATTAAAGGTTTTATTTGTCGGTCCAGGCATCGGTCAGGGGTATCTGTGAGCCTGTGCTCTCTGGGTTTGAATGATGTGCAATCCATATTACACTTGTTTTTAGTAGATCATCCCAATATATATATTAAAGCTATTGTCAAATGTTAAAGATACTCTAAGTTGGCAAATGTTACACAACCAGGCTGTATATGTGACTGTGACTGGAAAAATGGGGCTTATAGGTTTTGCAACCAGTGTAGATCCAGATCAGCCTGTGCATCCGCACAGTCTGATCAGGATCTGCACTGTGCGCCATTCAACCTATAACAAACAATATAGATCTTTATCCGGCTACAGGTCTGCTATTTAATCAGATGCTACACTGGTCACAAATCCCATAAGCCCCATTTCTCCAGTCACAGCCACATGACTTTGTTGAAAACACATGTTAAACACAATTCAAGCAATCTATCAATCAGTCATTAAGCCACGATATTTTCTGTTTTCATAGGTGATGTATGATGACAACAAGAAACTGACCCAGAATACTCGGGCAGCAATTGTAAGTAGGTCAGCGTAAAAACAATATGTGGACATGTTCCAGAAGAAATATATCTGTAACACATTTAGTTCTTGGTCTTCTTGCACTTTCATATTATCCTTTATTTGTTCAATTTGTAATATGTAATATTTCTATCTGTATGTACATACTTTGTATTTGTAAATTGCTGTGCGTTGAGCGAATGCATGTTGATTGATAACAAATTGCCATAACCTTTTTTTCCCTGATATTCCCCCCCTTGCTCTCTCCCTGTAGCCTATTTCACCAACATTGAAAAGTATACTTTTCTAGCAAAGTATACTTTGAGGGAGCAATCATTTATTTTTCCCGAAATGCATTATGTCATACAGAACTAACGACTGCATATATTTGATGATTAAAAATATTCAGAATTATTATACTGAAATTAATACATTATCACAGCCATTTTTTCAGTATAACAAAAATTAATAAATTTATCCTAAAATTTAAAATTTCTCCCTCAAAGTATACTTTGCTCGATATTAAGTATACTTTGCGCCATATTTTACGCTTTATTCTCTTTGTTTTTATGAAGAATCATGTGTGAAATGTAAGAAAATGTTTATTTAACCAGGTGTCGATAATCAGATCACCTTGTTAAATAAACGGTATTTATCTTTTCTGTATGTTTACATGTTGAAATTGATTTGTGTTTGTACATATCTGTTTACAGAAATGAAAACTAAAAACAGACTGAATTGTGACCAGTGTATACCATGTTGTAATGTCGCATTCTTCTTCTATTATGTCAGCACAGCCTCTGGATACATGTGACTGGTGAACACAAATAAATTCACTGTTGCGAATATGTACCACATTCGCTCGGAGCAATATAAGGTTCGACCATGTCCAGCCGTGGGTAAATGTTTGCTGTGGCACGAGGGAACTGTTTGAACCCCAAGGCCGTAGGCCGCGGGTTCAACCAGTTCCCGAGTGCCACGGCAATCATTTACCCACGGCTGGAAATTGTCGAACGTTATTGTTACATTTCTGTCAGAAATATCATGCAATTTGAGCATATATGCAGTGCTTTCGGTACTTTGATCATCTGCTCCATTCAAACGGCTGATTTACACATACATATTCCGGGGCCGCAGTACAAATCACGTGATGCACCCGCATAAATTTCAAAATTCAGTGCGACCGTTGTGAACTGGTCTGGTGACGTAACGTCGCATTCTAATAACGTCATGAGACACATGCATTACGTAGGTTTTGGCTTGGCCCCGGGATGAGCATTGTCTACAGCCATGGTCAAACAGCGCCCGCTGTACATTTGAACACGGCTGTGAGCGAAGTCGAACAATGGCAGTCGTGAAACAATAATAAATATATTCATGTTGCAGATTCCATCAATCATAGCCTGGCACCCGACTGGGACCATATTCTTTGTGGGCAGCGCCAGGGGAGATATACAGGTAGAGTAATAGACTAGTATATGTATATAGACTGTTGAACTGCTGAACCTCATTTTTATTGTAAGAAATGGGCTTTCACTGTGTATTAAAACAGTGTAATAAAAATCATAATCATAATTTTAATGATCTGGGTCAGGTTATTCTAAGTATACTTTGCTAGATAAGTATACTTTTCAATGTTGGTGAAATAGGCTACAGATATTCTCTATTTCCTAGTCATGCCTCATACACTGGATATCCAGACACTAGGTGTTATCTGTCTCCTGCAACTATTATAGGAATGAATGGCCTTTTTGTGGAATTTATCGGGGTATAAACTTGGAAAAGTCGCGGGAATACTTCCGGCCTCGTCCAGTATTCCCGCGACTTTTCCAAGTTTATATCCCCGATAAATTCCACAAAAACGCCATTCATTCCTTATAATTCCAGCATTTGAAATAAATTAATCAAGAAAATGTGTTTATTTTCCGTTTTCTTAAGAATTATTTTAACTGCGCCTGACGGTTATGGAAAGTAGTTCAGCATGGAGTTTACTGGGATATAAATTTTGGACAGATACTTGCTACGGACCAATCAAATGTTAGGGAATTGTGTAAATATTTTTGTGCTGGAATTATTGGGATATATCCACATACAAATCAAATAACATTTTTATTATATACGTACATCACCCGCAATTTATATGCGCCTCAACAAATGTACACAATTTAAAGAAAATAACTAAATTAGTGATGATTTAGAAAGAACTATTTTACTTGGTGAACCGTAGTTCCGGCACTGAACAATGTGAACTCCGATACGTCAATGCAGAAAAATATTGAAGGCTTGCATTCCATTGTGTTTTAGTGGGAGACGAAAGAACGTATATAATAATGACTGATATTTTATGAATTTATGCGGAACTCGTGCATATATCCACATACACATGAAGTAACCTATATATATTTTATGATTCCCGACAGGTGTTTGATATGGGACTGTCCCCGATATGGATCCAATTGCTCGCCGAGGAGCCGACACCACAAAGACAGTTTCAGACCAGTAAATGTTTCAAGTAGGTTTTCTCGTAAATGTTTCAAGTAGGTTTTCTCTTACAGGCCAGTATAAATGTTTCCAGTAGGTTTTCTCTTACAGGCCAGTAAATGTTTCAAGTAGGTTTTCTCTTNCTAAACAGGCCAGTAAATGTTTCCAGTAGGTTTTCTCTTACAGGCCAGTATAATGTTTCCAGTAGGTTTTCTCTTACGGCCAGTAAATGTTTCAAGTAGGTTCTCCATAAACTTCCAAATGTTTCCAAGTAGTTTTCTCTAGTAAAGTTTCAAGAGTTTTCTCTTACAGGCCAGTAATGTTTCAAGTAGTCTTACAGGCCATAAATGTTTAATAGGTCAGTAATGTTCCAGTAGTTTTCTCTTACAGGCCAGTAAATGTTTCATTCCAAAGTTTAAGTATTTTCTCTTACAGGCGTAAATGTTTCAGTAGGTTTTCTCTTACAGAAACAGTAAATGTTTCAAGTTGGTTTCTCTTAAACAGGCTTGTAATGGTTTCAGTAGGTTTTCTCTTCCTAAAACAGGCAAAGTTTATGTTTTCCAAGTAGGTTTTCTCTTACAGGCCAGTAAATGTTTCAAGTGGTTTTCTTCCTTCAAGGCAGTTTTTAATATGGTTCCTGTAGGTCTTCCTTTATAGGCCAGTAAATGTTTCAAGTAGGTCTTACAGGCCAGTTTATGTTTTCTCTTACCAAAGTTTCAGGTTATAAATGTTTCAAGTAGGTCTTACAGGCCAGTAAATGTTTCAAGTAGGTTTTCTCTTACAGGCCAGTAAATGTTTCAAGTAGGTTTTCTCTTACAGGCCAGTAAATGTTTCAAGTACGGTTTCTCTTACATACCAGTAAATGTTTCAAGTACGGTTTCTCTTACAGGCCAGTAAATGTTTCAAGTACGGTTTCTCTTACATACCAGTAAATGTTTCAAGTACGGTTTCTCTTACAGGCCAGTAAATGTTTCAAGTAGGTTTTCTCTTACAGGCCAGTAAATGTTTCAAGCAGGTTTTCTCTTACAGGCCAGTAAATGTTTCAAGTAGGTTTTCTCTTACAGGCCAGTAAATGTTTCAAGTAGGTTTTCTCTTACATACCAGTAAATGTTTGAAGTACGGTTTCTCTTACAGACCAGTAAATGTTTCAAGTAGGTTTTCTCTTACAGGCCAGTAAATGTTTCAAGTAGGTTTTCTCTTACCGGCCAGTAAATGTTTCAAGTACGGTTTCTCTTACAGGCCAGTAAATGTTTCAAGTACGGTTTCTCTTACAGGCCAGTAAATGTTTCAAGTAGGTTTTCTCTTACTTTCAAGTAGGTTTTCACTTACAGACCAGTAAATGTTTCAAGTACGGTTTCTCTTACAGACCAGTAAATGTTTCAAGAGTAGGTTTTCTCTTACAGGCCAGTAAATGTTTCAAGTAGGTTTTCTCTTACAGACCAGTAAATGTTTCAAGTAGGTTTTCTCTTACATACCAGTAAATATTTCAAGTAGGTTTTCTCTTACAGGCCAGTAAATGTTTCAAGTACGGTTTCTCTTACAGGCCAGTAAATGTTTCAAGTAGGTTTTCTCTTACTTTCAAGTAGGTTTTCTCTTACAGGCCAGTATATGTTTCAAGTAGGTTTTCTCTTACTTTCAAGTAGGTTTTCTCTTACAGGCCAGTATATGTTTCAAGTAGGTTTTCTCTTACTTTCAAGTAGGTTTTCTCTTACAGGCCAGTATATGTTTCAAGTAGGTTGGTTTTTCTCTTACTTTCAAGTAGGTTTTCTCTTACAGGCCAGTATATGTTTCAAGTAGGTTTTCTCTTACTTTCAAGTAGGTTTTCTCTTACAGGCCAGTAAATGTTTCAAGTAGGTATGTTTCAAGTAGGTTTTCTCTTACTTTCAAGTATGGTTTCTCTTACAGGCCAGTAAATGTTTCAAGTAGGTTTTCTCTTACTTTCAAGTAGGTTTTCTCTTACAGGCCAGTAAATGTTTCAAGTAGGTTTTCTCTTACTTTCAAGTAGGTTTTCTCTTACAGGCCAGTATATGTTTCAAGTAGGTTTTCTCTTACAGGCCAGTAAATGTTTCAAGTAGGTTTTCTCTTACTTTCAAGTAGGTTTTCTCTTACAGACCAGTAAATGTTCCAAGTAGGTTTTCTCTTACAGACCAGTAAATGTTCCAAGTAGGTAATGCCAGCCTGGGGTTATACTTCTAGAGTTTATAAAACTGAATTTAATGACATCTTAGTTTATGAGTCGTTAACCCTTTCAACACCACAGGCCTGTATAGTGGTATTGGCAAAATGTGTAGATCCAGATGAGCCGGCTCGTTATGAGCCGTCTCATCAGGATCTGCACTTTTTGCAAGTAATTTTCATACTTTCGTGAACCGCCTTTTCATAAATGGACTAGTCTGAAAATCATTTTGTGATGATTGGATTGGTTGCAAAATTAACATATCAAAACCTATTCCAGTTACTTAAGGGTGAAAGGGTTAATGACAAGTTAATGAGTCGTTAGTGCTTCGTAAAACTGGGTCCTGAACATATAGTAAGATTTCCTGCTCAGAATCAAACTGTTTGAGTTTGAGCATTAGTTTGGGTGTAGATGCTCGAAAAGGGTTATGCACAGGGGACCTACATGTGGGAAATATTGCTGTTTGGGTTTGTTGAAATGAATGGGGTTTAACGTCCCAGCAACAGCTAGTCATATAGGGACGGGACCACAGTTTAAAGTCTCGTCCGACAGACCAGTTGGATTGAAATACTATGAAAGTCCTGTATTCTAACCCTGAGCCACAACCCATCCCTTTGGCTTTGTTGAGCTTTTGTTGCGCTCAGTTACTGTTAAGTAGATGCTGAGAATTTCTTATAATTACAGTGCTCCAGATAAGGTGCATATTGACGTATTTTACGCAATTATTTTATCTGAATACGCATTGATTATCAAAAGTGGGAGTACAAAATACGCACAGCAATGTGCAAATACACATTGATTTTCAAATTGGGTAGTGAAAATACTGTCATAAAGTTGTGTTTGCTTTTTGCAGCTCAAATAAGTGAATGTGTTATAATTTGTTACATTTTTTTATCATTTGTTCCCTATTTAGTAATGAAGAAAATCAATAATCCATTTGTAAAAGTAAAATACACAATGATTTTGAAATCAGGGGGTATAGTACGCTTTAGACACAAAGCTTATCTGGAGCTCTATAATTATATTTTATGCTTTTATGTGTTTTGATCTGATGAAACTTATTTTATTTTATACCAATATTTCATTTCAAACAGTGCCGGAAGGTGATTGCAATTTCAGTGATGAATTTGAAATGATTTCCCTGTATGGATATGTATCTATAGATGTATATGTGGCTGTGACTGGAGAAATTGGGCTTATCAATTTTGCGACCAGTGTAGATCCAGATCAGTCTGTGCATCGGCACAGTCTGATCAGGATCTAAACTGTTCGCCATTCAATCAATGAATCTCTCATCATGCTTATAACACACAATATAGATACATGTAATTATCAGGCTACAGGAGTGTACTATTTGATCAGGAGCTACATTGGTCACAGATCCCATAAGCGCCGTTAATGGACATACATCTCTATTCTATCAATCAGGGCCCGGTTGCTCAAAGCTTCTGCTAGCTTAACAGACTGTTAAATCCTTAGCATTGCTAAGGATTTAACAGTCTGTTAAGCTAGCAGAAGCTTTGAGCAACCGGGCCCAGTTCATTACTGATTGGTGCAAAAACAATTGAGTCGGAGTACTAGCAAAATAAAAATAATAATATATTTTTGTCATTCGCAGAGCGCCACCTGCATTGAAGTCCATGGAGTGGTGTCCCTTTGATCCCCAGGCGGCTGATTGGTCGGGCGACTATACAGACGCCCTGGGCCTTGTGTTTGACAGGTGAGTCAAATAGGTGGTGTAGTATGGTTTACATTTGTTACCTCAATCTCTTAACTCCAACTACTGATAACTGAAAGTCAAATTCTTAGTCCGAAGTACATGTTTTCCTATATAATAACTCGATTTAACTCAAAGTTTCGTTAAAGGTACATGCCCACTCAGTAGACACAAAATGTTCTCTATATCAGAGACATCAACTGAGACATTTTCTGGCAAAAGAAACATTCATTCACCATTACCCCATGTATTGATTGGCATTATTATACATTTTACATCAGACGTAAATTCACACACTGTTATCAGGGGCGATAACCGTGTTTCCTTAAATGTTAACAGACATTACTATTTATTCTTTGTATTTATTTTTTGATGTGCAATGACCATACTTTATAATCTGTCGAAAATATTATTTTTTGCAGGTGATGCATTTAATTAGTATAAATAATTAAAGAATATCATGCCTCATTTGCATATGAAATAGCCTGATACCACCGCGCGTCACTACCAGTAAAATACACATTACTAAATGATTATATCTATATAGCGGGCACTCATAATTTTTAGAACTGGTGGAATAGTGACACAATTATATACTTTATTTAATTCCTATAAAGAACATTTTGTGCCTACTGAGTGGACATGTACCTTTAACTCAAAGTATTTTGCTCAGTCCTCTGGACTAAGAGTAAACGTGTGTAGACTGTACAAGTTGGACTCATTTGTGGCTGTGACTGGAGACATATGGCCTATAGGATTTGTGAATAGTGTAGCTCCTGATCAAATAGCACCCTCTTGTAGCTTGATAACGATCTGTGTTACTTGTTATTAAAGTATGATGGGTGCTTCGTTGATGGAATTGCGAACAATGCAGATCCCGATCAGAATGCGCGGATGCGCAGGCTGATCTGAATCTACACTGGTCGCGAAACCCATAAGCCCCATTTCTCCAGTCACAGCCACATTCCAATAGCTCAGTATGACAGTAATATGTATATATGTTGGACTTGTTTTACTAAACAACACCATGCCAAAAGTGAGTTGAATTTTCAAAGATCCCATTGACCGTGGCCCGTTCATACGACTAAAATGTTCGTAAGTGCACTTCTATGATAGTCTTTAAATTTCACATTAACAATGTTTTCTTGTAAAAAATTATTGGATTTACATTTATTGAGCATAGGCTGCATATGCAGCCTATGCTCAATATATGTAAATCCATCAATTTGAATTTCCAGACGATTCTAAATTTGCACTTAAAATGCCCCAGATGTCTCTACAGGTGCATTTCACAAAAACTTAACATACGAGTACAAAATCATCTACTGTATAAATTTCCGTTGCAAAAATTTCTTACCGGTCAACGCTTTGATGTCTCAAGCCAGTTATCACTGTAATTCCAGGGGTCCTGCGGCGATGCTTATGTTGTCACTGGGTGTGGTGAGTCGGGAGAGATTCTCATGTGTGGAGCTGGTGAAGGACTACATCCGCCAGAAACAGATAGACGAGGTACACTCACTTATAGTTTTGACATGCAACAAGCTGCGCATGGATATAAGATGATGGCTTCATCACGTACCTAGCTGCGCATTGACCATTGACTTGTACCCTCCCTCTCACACCCCCACCTGATCGTTGGTACTAAACAGTCACGGATCTGTATATAGCTGTACAATGACCCTTGGGGTGGAGTTTTTCTGCTGTCGACGGTTACTAAATTAATTTACTGAATTTCATCCAATTAGTGTCGAGAATGGAAACCTATTGCTGTGTTGGTATAGTATTTTTTTCAGAACTAAAAAGTGTTATGTTTCACAAATTATGCTTCCTGATACAGTAAGAATTATCATTACAATCATTATCAGATTACCTGAAACACAACTTCCTTGGAATTTGATCAAATAAAAGGATGTGTGTGTGGTTGATATGTATGTCATTTGCAGTCCACAATGCGAAAAACCACATATTGAATATCTCTGACATAATCTTGGACATAGTGCCTGTAAATTACTATTCATATGTGTCTTTGAAATGGGGATTATAGGCATGCCCATTTGAAGTTACCTCCTGATATGTGGCTGTGACTGGAGAATGGCGTTCGTGGGCTTTGCGACCCATGTACATCCAGATCAGCCTGTGCATCCGCACAGTCTGATCAGGATCTGCACTGTTCGTCATTTCATCAATGAAACACCCGTCATTTGTCTAACGAGCAATGTAGGTTGTTATTTGATCTGGATCTACACAGATCACAACCACTTATATGTTTATGTATATCTGATACAACGTACCGTAAACAAGACATGGCAAGAGTCTTGATGTCAAATTCATCTGGGATCTCAGTGAGGAATACCCACCCAGCTGAACATTGATTGTTCCAAACCATTGTCTGATTGTTAACCAGTTTGCCGCTGGACCCTTAACCCTGTCAACACCACAGGCCTGTATAGTGGTGGTATTGGCAAATGAACCGGCTCGTGACGAGCCGTCTCATTAGGATCTACACTTTTTGCAAGTAATTTTCACATTTTTGAGAATGAAAACGCCCCCTTTTCATAAATGGACTAGTCTGACAATCATTTTGTGACGGTTAGATTGGTTTGAAATTCAACATATGAAAATCCATTCCAGTTCATTAGGGGTGAAAGGGTTCAACACCATTCTCTTCCATTGCAGGCTGTTGCCCTGCTACTGAGCATGAGCTGGGACACAGACGGCCAGAGTTGTTACGTTTGTCTCACCGCCATTGTCACACATCTACTCAAGATGACGCTTAACGCCGACCGCGAAGGTACGATATTGGGTTATAATTGAATAGGTTAGTGGAAGAAGGGGGCTAACTCCGTGAGGGAAGTCGCACCATTGGATAACAATGAAGAGGGGACTAACTCCTTCAAGGAGTTAGCCCCCATTATTCCACTGATCCCTTTAATTGACACATTAGGAATAATACAATGTTTGCAATAATGGTAAATCCTGGCCCTTATGCATACTCACAATTGGATCTAATCCTTTTGCTGTTAGCAGTACTGGAAAGCTAGTAAGTAAATGGCAAATGGTGTAGGCCTTTACCAGACTGCAGATACCGATGGTTGTGGGCATAGCCGCATTTCTTATGAAATCAGTAAACCCTTAGACTGCTACTCACAACAATTGTCGTCTGCTGTTGCTTTTATATCTTGCGTTATTTCTCAATAAAAACATGGTTTGGAAATGATTCTGAAGTGCTGTTAAAGCATGTTGTAAATTATTCTAAAGTGCTGTCAAAGCATGTTTTTGATGATAAAATGGAAAATAGAAAATAAACAGCAGACGACAAAAACAGGTAAGATAGCGGTCTAAGGGTTAATACATTGTGACCACCATATTTAATCATCACTTCTGCAAGATCCTATATTTATGAACATTGTTATGTGGAGGCAGTAGGTCTAAAACACCTGTTATGACGTGGCTGTCATCATCATCAGCATCTATTGTAGTGGCTCGCGATCATACTGATCATTATGGCCATGCGCGGGTGTTTCAAAAAGAGATAGATTGCCTGCCTCCCAAGTTACTCTGCCCACCTGGGAGGACAAATAATGTGTCAAATTTGCTGCTGACCTGGGGCCCGATTCATTAAACTTTGTATGATAAAAATGTTCCTACAAATATTTCTATGAGTTTCCTTCTCACATTAACATGTTTTCTTCTAATGCTACCATTTTGTACCTGCCAGTTCATGTCAGTAAATGTAGCACTGTCAGAACAAATGTTATTGTGGATTTCAATTTTGCACTTACAAACTTCTTACAAAGTTTACTGAAACGGGCCCCTCATTTTTGTACTTTTACAATTGCAGTGCACCTGGAGACAGCCCTGGGGTCATTCTATGCTCCTAAACGGCCCCTATCGGAGGTGACTATACTGGACTATAGGGACCCGATCAGTAGACTTGCCCGGCGATTCTTCCACCATCTACTCAGGTGATAATTGTACCTTATGGTCCCTCCTGTATGAAGACAGTTTGTTTGTTTGTTTGTTGGGGTTTAATGGCCTATCGACAGCTAAGGTCATTTAAGGCCGGGCAAATGGGTTTAGTACTAAATTCCATACATTACCTGTAGAAATAGGGTGGGGGGGGATCCCAAAATCAGAACTGAATATTTACAATAAAAAAAACTAGAAATCCAGCCCTGAAATCAGAATAATCTTGATCTGATGCCTGGTCCTCGCCAGACAGATCTACTTAGTGATATGTCAGTATACATTTGAACTAAGCTGCATATTAACATGCAATTGTATTAACCCTCAGTACGCAGGAGACAAAAATTGTCGTCTGCTGTTTTTCATTTTTGCCTTAATTCTTTAAGAAAAAACCTGTTTTAACATTGCATGAAAATCGTCTCCAGTGGAGACGATTCGAGACGATTCTCATGCGCTGCCAAAACAGGTTTTTATCGAGAAATATTTAAAATAAAACATTTCCAGCAGACGACAAAATTTAATTCAGCATATTAAGGGTTAATCAGCTTTCTGTGATTGTGTAAAATTTTGACTAGCACCATAAAACGTTATTTTCCCATCATGCTGTTTGTTTAATTTGGACGGTTTTCACTCAATTCACATAGTATGTATGTATATATTTTTTTGCATTAACTATTTTGTTTATTTTCAGGTATGCCAGATTTGACAAGGCGTTTCTTCTTGCTGTTGACATCGGTGCTAAAGATTTGTTTATGGTAACATTTATTGAATGCTCTTCTCACTTACATGACCTTGACATGTTTTATATGCTCGTTTGAAATATTGGCCATTTCTAAAAAAATGAAATACACATAGCAGAACAAAACACAAACTTAATGGAACTTTATCAAATAAAGTGTACATTTGGTTGGAGGTAATTAGTAGTCCATAGAGTGAAAGACAGTGCTGTTTGTAGCTTGTATGTAAACACCACATTATAATTATACACCTACTGTCTGTTCCACGTTTTTATGCCGACAAACTTTTGGCTAACATTAAATCTAAAAAATATTTAAAAGTAAGTACTTTTTTATCAATAACAAAAGTCACCCTCCCCAAAAAATTTTGTTTGATGAAATTCCATCAAATATTAATTTTATTGCGAAAAAACGATTTTCCTATATTTAACACGGGGAGTCAATTTCCAAAAAAAATCGTTTTTTGATCCTGAACAAACAATTTGGGAAATTGACTCCAAAACCTGGCAAGATAGCTTGAAAATGATGTAATTAAGAAAACAAGTTACATTTTGAAAATCGGTCCACAAATTAAAAAATCTATTTTTAGCCCCCATGTTAAATGAATTTCATCAAATAATTTTTTTTGGGGAGGGTGACTTTTTCTTTTTTGTTATTGATAAAAAAAGTACAGTGGAACCCCTCCAAACCGGACCCCCTCTATACTGGAATTCGCGCTATACCGAACATACGACCACGTCCCGAATATTCTGCTATATAAACTCATTAGTTTCTACCCCTCTATTCCGGAACCCCTCAACTCCGTAAACCGGACGCCATTTCAAGTCCCAAAACCATATTTCAGCGTTAAAATAACCCCGGAAAACCGGAAACACGGTCACCTGTCAGGATGTCATCCAAGAAATACTCCGCGCCCAATTTCAATGTTGTTGTTTCAAGCGGGTGTCAGAATCACACCCGTGTTTACAATTGACTGGTTCCCGGTAGTATTGTTCAGCTCTGGTTCCCAAAATGCGGAGCCACGAGAATGAGACGATTCTAACGGACTCCCAACTTGACATTTGTGTGGAAGAAATAACAAAATTGATAAAATTACGCACATTAACTTGAGCTCTGTACAAGCGCTGTCCATGCGTGTAATGCGCTAAGCGGCGTGTTTTTTTAACGTCATAAGCGGCATTACAAAGTTAAAAATCTATTCAATACACGCGACCTAAATACGAGACATGATTGCTGTTTTACAAGCTCATTACAATAGCATGATTCACAATTTAATTATACGCGTACGTAGCAATTACGGAAATAAAATAATCGGCACATTATTTGTGAACCCACCGACCGACGGATTAATTGAGATAATCTGATAATTACTTAACGAGGCTGTAAACTTTATTGTCTTTGTAATGCTTTATTCCAACACACACAAAATCATTGCTATACACCTTTTCAAAAAATATGTCATCCAATGAAAAAGTCTTCATATCAATTCTCGGAATAAAAAGAAACTTGACATATTTATTGAAAAAATGTGTACATATGCTTTCAATATGGTAATAATGGTATATACTATACAAATCCAAGAGTTAATGATGGAAAACATACATTTCCTTAACTGGAAATAGAAAACCCCTCTAAACCGAAAACCCCTATAAACCAAACTTTTCAGTCTGTCCCCAGGGTGTTCGGTTTAGAGGGGTTCCACTGTACTTACTTTTAAATATTTTTTAGATTGAATGTGTTTAATAGCCAAATGTTCGTCGGCAGCAACACGTGGAACAGACAGTAATGATTCTTTTGTCAGACAGAAAATAATTATAAAAAAAAACATAAGCAACAAATAAAAAACAACATTGAAATCACTTGTAGACCAGACCTGGGCCGTTTCACTAAACTTTGTAAGACTAAAAAGTTCATGAATGTCAAAATGAACATTGACAACACAATTTGTATTAGCAGCAAATTATGAGAAATATTCGGTGATTTGTTAAGGTTGAATAACCCGTATATGTAGGTAATATATGATAGCATTAGTTAGCCACATTTGTGTGTTAAAGGTACATGCCCACTCAGTAGGCACAACATGTTCTTTATAGGAATTAAATAAGTGTATAATTATGTCACTATTCCACCAGTTCTAAACATTTTGAGTGCCCGCTATACACTATAATCATTTAGTAATATTTATTTTACTGATAATGACGCGCGGTGGTATCAGGCTATTTTCATATGCAAATAAGGCATGATATTTTTCAGTCAAAATTTGATCCCTCGAACACGTCTTTGTCGAACAGTCCGGAAAACTCGAACTCGCCCCGCAGTCCTGACAAATTTCCTCAAAAATTATTCAAAGTTTTACCTAAAATTTGAACTATGGTAAATTCGAACTCTCGAACCAAAGACGCGGTCCCTTGGGCAGTCAAACAACGTTAATTACTCTTAATAACTCATACAGGTAAGGCTGTTGTTGGGTGATTTGTTTGCCTAACGAGGTGTGAATTTCATGACTGGCGGTCTCTTTGAATTGTTTCCTTGACTGGCGGGTTACATTAAAACACAAATTTAATAATCAAGTGGCATAATAACTGAAGATTGATGCGTTAGTCGAGTTCTGTAATTTTGTTCAAATTTTATTTGTACATTTTGAATATTTAATAAACCAGTGTGCTATTTATAGACACATTCTTGGAATATGACGTTGCGCACCTGTCTACTTTTGTTTATTGAATGTTATTTTATGCCGATCCTTTTGTATGCAAATGATCCGTGATAAAAAACATTCACTAGCAATTAAAATGCTTCATGGTTGTGAAGCTTAATTATAGCTTAATTATAGCATAGTAAACATGCTTACAATCGTTACTCACGACAACTTGAACTTCCGGGTTTTGGTATGAAAAAAAAACAAAGTCGAGACGGTGTGTATATTCATGTTTACAGTTTTTTCTTTATTTACGCATGCATACATGTACATATTGAATTTTTTTTCGAGTCTGTTGCCGGTTTCAGAATCAAATTTTTACTGTAATTAAATGAGTCACCTGAAAAAAATTATATTTTCGACAAATTATAAAGTATGATCATTGCACATCGAAAAATAAATACAGAGAATAAATAGTAATGTGCTTTAACATTTCAAGGAAACACGGTCATCGCCCCTGATAACAGTGTGTGAATTTACGTCGGATATAAAATATATAATAATGCCAATCAATATGTGGGGTAATGGTAATGTATGTTTATTTTGCCAGAAAATGTCTCAGATGGTGTCTCTGATATAAAGAACATTGTGTGCCTACTGAGTGGGCATGTACCTTTAAGTAAATTTATAAAAATATATGTACAAATATTTTTATCGTACAAAGTTTAAATAGTGAAACGTCCCCAGTATGTCCTTCTGCGCAGTCTGATCATCGTCATCTAACCATTGCAAAATTCAAGAGACACTTACCCCGTCCGTCTCCACTTCAGGACATCCACTATATGGCTCTTGACAAAGGGGAAACCGCATTGGCTGAAGTAGCGAGGCGGAAAGCTGAGCAAGTCGACTCAGAATCTGTTGGTATGTATTTGCCTCGTTTGTGTTTAGACCTTGTACAGTGGAACATCTCTCTGGAATCTAGATATGTGTACCATTCAATACCTTGCATAGTGGAACCTCTCTAAACTGAACACCCTGGGAGGTCCCCCATGGTGTTCAGTTTAGAGATGTCCACTGTCAAAATAAAGTTTGTGACATGTACTATCCAAGATATCCCATGTAAACCAAAGTTTAGAGATGTTCAATTATAATTGGCGTATATAAGCACCAAGACTTATTTGTGGCTGCGACTGAATAAATGGTGTTTATGGTGTTTGCGACCAGTGTAGAACCAGAACATGAGCAGATGCTATAACTGTGGGACACAAAAACTGGACACAATGAAAATTTAAGCATTTTTATTTTCAAGAAGTGTGGGTATATTACAGTGAAACTCGTCAAAATAAAAATGCTTAACTTTTCATTGTGTCCAGTTTTTGTGGTTCCATTTTAATTATTCTCCCACAACGAGTTGCAAGGTGGGGGCTATACTGGTCAGATTGCCTGTGCATCTGTGTGTCCATCCGTCTGTCGCACAACTTAATGTAGCAGGTAAATTTATTGTAACTTCTGTTTCCCTTCATGATACTTCTTGATATTTCATACATGCATTCCTTGGATGGTCCTCTATCATGCGATGACAAGTCCATGACCCTCCGACCCCCGCTAGTGCCAAGGTCAAAGGTCAAGGTCACGGACTGAAAACTCATCATAGCGGGGGAAACACTTTCTAATTTCAGTTTTAATACTTTCACAGGACTTGCAGAGCTCAAGATAAGTTGCGTATTTGCGTAAATACCCAATTAAAATGGCAAAAAAACCCAATTGAAATCAGAAGTAGCGAGTATCAAAATGCAATGAGAACAATTGTGGTACCTTTATCATGCTGCAGAAAACAATAAATAGACAACAAATAAAGCATGAGACAATTCTAAAGAAATGTCAAGATATGTTTTCATTTCGAAACAAACTATTCAATAATTGCTGTCTGTTGATGTGTAAACAGTATGTGATTTTATTTTACCCAATTAAAATGTTGAAATACCCAATTGCTTCAGAAATGATGGAGTAACAATACTCGATTACTAATTCCTTATCTGGAGCCCTGACTTGTTCATACTTTTCACACAGGGCAGCCCCATCTGCCCTCGATTACTGACCGATCTAGTTGGAAGCATTCGAAGACATGCTTTTGTGCTTTGTAACAAATGAACATATACAGCGGAACTCTGTAAACCGAACACCAAGATAACGTCTGTGATCGTATTTTTGCTGGGTTTCTTTGTCATTTATCTCAGATGATAATGTACATGTATATTCATGATTGTGGAGCGCCGTGGCGTAATGGTTAGTGTGTCGGACTACTGATCCAAGGGTCGTGGGTTCGAGCCTGACTAGCGGCGTGCATTGTGTCCTTGAGCAAGACACTTTATCCACACTGCTCCAGTTCACCCAGCTGTAAATGGGTACCGATAATTCGTAGTTGCTCTGTAAATACGAATTACCGGCTTCTCTCAAAAAGTCTCTACCTCCGTTCATTCTCCCATTCTTGGGAGACGGCATGCAAGGTCCTAGAGCCAGTGCCGCCGTTAAATATAAGCAAAAAAAAAAAAAATATTCATGATTGGAAAGCATCCAACTACGTATCAGGCGGCCGTTGCACTAAACTTCGTACGACTAAAATGTTCGTAAGTGCAAATCTAGAATCATCTGGAAATTTCAATTGATGGATTTACATTTATTGAGCATAGGCTGCATAATATGCAGCCTATGCTCAATAAATGTAAAATCCACTAATTGGTTACAAGAAAACATTGTTAATGTGAAATTTACAGACTATCATAATTTTGCACTTTTTTTTCGTACGAAGTTTAGTGAAACGGCCCCCTGAATGGTGAAATGCCTGCTTTACAGTGGAACCTCTCTAAGCCAGACACCCTGGGGGACCTCCCAGTGTGTCTGGTTTAGGGAGGTTCCACTGTAATGCCACTATAGGTAAATTACAACGAAACTCATGAAAATATGCATGACGAGGTTTTCAGTTTATCCAGTGGGGAGAGGTACTGCATTTTCAAAGCTGGTAGTGCTGTCTGTGCAAGTACCCATCCCTAAACGACCCATTTAAACGCTAAAACCATTCACTTACTCTTCTTCTGTGCACACATGTGGCTGAGACTGGAGAAATGGGGCTTATTGTATTTACGACCATTGTATCTCCTGTATCTCCTGATCAAATAGCAGACACATGTAGCCTGATAATGATGTGTATTGCTTGTTTGCCGAATGACGGGTGTTTCATTGATGGAATGGCGAATAGAGCATATCCTGATCAGACTGCGGATGCAGAGGCTGATCTGGATTTACACTGGTCGCAAAATCCATAAACCCCATTACTCCAGTAACAGCCACCTATTTATTGTCGAACCCACTTGCGGAAAGTGAGACATAGTGATCACAATGACGTCCGGGTGTCCGTGAGTCTGTGCGTCCATGCATCCGTCCGTCCGAAATCTGCATTAAAGTTTTTAAATACCTTATATCTCTGCAGTACTAAGTCACATTGACTTGAAACATCATATGCTTATTAGTCATCAAGTTTTCACATACCTACTATCTCTGTAACCGCAAATCGGATTTGCTTGAAACTTTGTATGCTTATTGGTCCTCATCCATATATTCATTCTGTGTCCGACTCATGCGGCCCCTGTGCCCCAAGGTCAAGGTCAAATGACTTTCTGTCAAAATTTGTATTAAAGTTTTCACATACCTACTATCTCTGTAACCGTAAGTCAGATTTGCTTGAAACTTTGTATGCTTATTGGGAATCATCCATATATTCATTCTGTGTCCCACTCCTGCAGCCCCTGTGCCCCAAGGTCAAGGCCAAATTGCTTAGAAGTTTGCGTATTTATAAACTCTGCGTTAAAGTTTTTACACACCTTATATCTTCACAATTGTGACTCCAATTTACTTCCAACTTCCAATACTTCCTTTTCATCATCCATATTTTCATTCCATAGCCTGCCCATGTGGTCCATATGCCCAAGGTCAAGGTCAAATGACAATAAAATTTGTGTTAATGTTTTTACATACCTTATATCTCCACAACACTTACTCCGATTTACTTCCAACATCCAATACTTCTTATTCATTATCCATATTTTCATTCTATAGCCTGCCCATGTGGTCCACATGCCCAAAGTCAAGGTCAAATGACTTTGAAATTTGTGTTAAAGTTTTTACATACCTTATATCTCCACAACACTTACTCCGTACTTCAAACTTCAAATACAGCTGATTCTCTTTATCTCGATATCGCTTATCTCGATATACCTGCTTATCTTGATATGCGTCCGAGGTCCCGGCCGAATTCCCTATATAGATCATGTATTTTACTCCTGGTAAATCGATATCGGAAATGTCGATATTTTGGTTATGTCGAGGTGGAAATAGCATGTTTCCTTCATATTTTTATTCTGATAACTCGATGTGAAAAATAAGTGCTTGGCACCTCCAAGTCTGATTCAGAGAGATTATCTCAGGTAAGTTTTCACACGTCTATAGCCCCGGGGGAGTTTATTAAAATAAAAATGGGTAGATACTTATCAAAAGTAATTGCCATATGGATTTTGCAAGCCCCCTTGGAATAACATAGACATATATGGCACCTATACCGCGAGATAAATGGTATTTGCAATTTCATTGAAAAAAGATCAAATACCTAGTACATTAACAATTTCCCTAGAGGCTAAATTTAGCCCTGGGTCTTAGATATGCAGAGCTGCAGATAAGCTTTGTGTTTAAAGAGTATTGTACCCCCTGATTTCTAATTAAATGAGTATTTTATTTTTATAAATGGACAAATGGTAAAAAAACATAAAAGAAATTTAAACATTCACTTATTTGAGTACATTATTACTTTTTCATTTAGTAAATTTTCAACTTTATTACAGTATTTTCATTACTAAATGCTTATTTGCACATTGCTGTGAGTATTTTGTACTCACACTATTGATAATGAATGCGTATTCAGCTAAAATAAGTGTCAATTACGCCAATATGCACCTTATCTGAAGCTCTGGATATGCATAGAAAGTGATGAAACGGATAAGGAAAAAACAGTTTAATCTAAACCCAAAAATGTTTATAATACTGAAAAATAACTAGTATTATAAACATGTTTTTTCAATGGATGGTTACTAATTTATTTTATTATGCCCCCGCCACCGAATGGGTTGGGGGGATTTTGTCCTAGGCTACATTTTCATTGGGGGGGGGGGATTATGTCCTACCTGTGATTTTCGATGGGGGGGGGGTATTTTGTCCTCCTGTGTCAAAAATCATGGGGTGATTATGTCCGGGGGGGGGGGGGTGATTTTGTCCATATCCAAGGTCAATGTCACATACTTAGTGTGTTCAAAACTGTAAGGCTATGGTAAATTTCTTATAATTTCTTTATCCTTTCACATAACTGCTAAATATTTCACACATGGTCCACTGAGGTTCCACTGTAGCCATACTCCCCCACTTGCAGATAGCTATGACAATGATACAAGATCACTGCTAACTTCTACATGACTGATTTACCTGGGGGACTTCTCTTAACCAGACAGCCTGGGAGGTCCCCAGGGTTTCCAATGTAGAGATGTTCAACTGTAGTCCAATACCATTTGACCCCAGATATTGCTCTCTGTTGAACCAGGGTAATGTTCAATCAGAAATAACAGATGCAAAAGAATTCAATATTTACGTTTCACGTTATAGAACTAGTTTCACTTGCCCACTTGCAGATAGCTATGACGATGATGTAGGTCCGGAGAACAACTTCTACCAACAACAAACCATCGTCAGTCACCAGCGTCAGGGGTCAGATAGATTACAAAATGGCATCCACCAACGTCAGGGCTCCGATCATTCGCAGGAGGTTCGTAAATAGCTGGCGTCGTAAATAGATGGGTCGTGGCCTAGGGGGGATATGGCATTGGACTTCAATACCGGAGGTTGTGAGTTCAATCCTTACCATAGGTGTGAAAAATACTTGCATTGATGAGACTGAGGTCCCGTCTCTATATGACCTTACCTGTTGCTGGGACATTGAACCCAATTACTTTCACTTTGTAAATAGGTTGTCTCATTCTGGAGTTGTCTCTCTTACTGCATTGCGAAATTTTTCCGATCTTCATTCGTGGCTGTGACTGCAGAAACGGGGCTTATGGGGTTTGTGACCAGTGTAGATCCAGATCAGCCTGTGCATCTGCACAGTCTGATCAGGATCTGCACGGTTTGCCAGTCCATCAATGAAACACCCGTCATGCTTCTAGCAAGCAATATAGATCGTGTTCAGGCTACAGGAGTGTCTTATTTGATCAGGAGCTACACTGGTCACAAATCCCATAAGCTCCATTTCTCCAGTCACAGCCACATGCTAAAATTCTGTATTTAGTAAAACAATTTATAGGCTGTTTTATATGCCCCCGCTCTGTATGGTGCTGAAGGCATATAGCATTAGGCTTGTCCGTCCATACGTCTGCAAGTCTGTGTAAACTCATTTCCCCGCAATCGCTCAAATATATTTTTGCCGATTTCCATCATACTTCACAGGAGCAGTGATATCGATCAGGGGAAGGGAGGTATTGAAAGTGGGGTCTTGTTGCACTACTTTCAAGGTCACCTGCACTAAAAATAGATTATTTTTCTCACTTTGTTTCAATGCAGCATGATAACTCGATACTATATCTCCAAGCTTGACAATACTTCAGTAAATTAACTATGCCTATATTTGCAGCAAATTCCTGTATCGATGCAACACCCATGGCATCAAGAGGTAGAGGAAAGGTCACCCGAACTGCCACCAAGGTCAAGGTCACAGCAACAATCTCAAGGTCACAGGTCGTCACAGAGAACAATCCCTGGGTCTTCATCGACGTTGGAAAGATCTTCTGAAAGGCAGCCTAGACACAACCAGTATGAGGACATGTTAGTTCATTATTTCATTTTCTGGGAGGATAGGAGTATACTTATCTCAATGAATCCATCCATCATTTCTTAGCGGGGATGGACCGTGGCTCAGGGGTTTGAATACAGGACTTCAATAATGATGGTTGTAAGTTCGAAACCTGCCCTAGGGCATGAAAAATAGTTTCATAGTATTTCCATCCCTCTCGGACCCGTTTCACTAAACTTCGTATGACTAAAATGTTCGTAAGTGCAAATTTACGATCATCTGGAAATTTCAATTGATGGATTTACATTTATTGAGCATAGGCTGCATATGCAGCCTATGCTCAATAAATGTAAATTCAATAAGTGTTTACAAGAAAACATTGCTAATGTAAAATTTACAGACTCATAATTTTAGTCGTACAAAGTTTAGTGTCTGTCGAATTAGACTTTAATCTGTGGTCCCGTCTCTATGTTACCTTAGCTGTTGCTGTGACATTTCATTTCTTAGTGTGGAATCTTACTGGGATTCACAGCTGAGGCCAAGCGATCCGGTGTAGTAAGGATGCCTGGCACCAGATCAGGCCACTGTCTTTCGGTGTTCATTGTCACAAAATGATTTTTAGACTACCCCGGTAGTCCATTTGTAAAAATTACTTGCAAAAAGTGCAGATCCTGATCACGAGCCGGCTCATCTGGATCTACTGTTTGCAAACACGGCTATTGAAGTCTGCAGTGTTGAAAGGGTTAAGGTGGACTCTAAGAAAACACAAAGTGCAATTGATATCCAGAGACATACATGAGATAATACAAATTGGATCTCAATACATTTCAGAAGTACCGGTTTAGATGGCCTTGACCTCGATGCAGATTTCCTTAGTGATTACACGTCGGCACTGAATGACGGTACAGGTCTTTTTTTATATTTTAGTTTTTCATAAAATTATACAGTCTACACTCGTTTACTCAAAGCCCAGGGGACTGAGGAAAATGTATGTGAGTTATTATATTCACTGTTCTCATGGATTCGTGCCCTTAAGCACATACAGTCGAACCTGCTCGGGCGGTCACCTTTAATCAGCGGTCACCGCCGTTAAGCGGCCACTTCAAATTTCTCCCGCGCATTTTTGCTATATAAAACACTTTCATTCAACGGTCACTCGTCTAACGCGGCCAGCGGTCATTAATTATCGTCCCAAACTAGTGATCCAATTTCATTAAACGGTCACCGCTAATCTTGATTTCAATGTATCCTGCGGCGGTCGTTACCGAAGCGCGAATTAACAATGATGTCAGCAGTCAATGCGGGTAATTAAAACACCTAACACGTTGCCGCGTCGGTGATATTGCAAATTCACGGGTTCTTGCACCCTTGTCCGTCGATTCGTAATTTCTATAGGTTACCGACACAAATGTTGTGAAAAGGAACAGCCCATTGCCAGTTACCAAATTGACAAAACACGAATAGCTGATATAATTGGTGTGTATTGCACAGGACCGAGTGTAACCGGCTCAAATATAATTTAAGCAAATGGCCTCATATGTCGAATATGAGCCGAATGTCGCACTTATTGACTGCTTTTGCTGACATCGCCTATGCATTATTTAATACATACACAATTGGAAATGAATCCAAATTCGACTTGACCAATACCCGACAAAAAAAAAAAATCGCACAACTTATCCCACACCATTTCCGATTATACCACATAATGACATTTATATGCCCTATTATCTAGTACAATAAGTTGTCTACAATATGAATCTTGCAGATTAGCAGTTGCAGTAGGCTGTAAAATAACAACACAAACCTGAACATTGGTGTTTTTATTTGTTGACAGATTTTTTATTTCATTAAATAATATAAGCCACTCATTTAATACATGTTCAGGTTCAATTTTGAAAATATTAAATAAATATAAAGATACACATTTATATTGCATTAAAACATACATATTTAATCAATATGGTACTCTAAATTAATCATTAATATTATTTATTACATTTGTATTATCAAGTCAACATACATGTCTATGTTATCTTTATCTTCATTTCAATTTTCAAAATTTACCTGAAATGTACCTGAAAACACAACCCTCTATTAAGAGGTCACCTCTGTTAAGCAGCCAGTTTTGTCACTTCCTTTGGGTGGCTGCTTAAGACAGGTTTGACTGTACATTCATATTGTGTCTTATATTCTGATTAATTCCTGAAAATGTACGCATCAACATAAAGTTCAAACACTTGACTATGAGTGCACATAAGGAATTCGCCAAAATTGTTGTTTATACAAGTCTTAGAGTCCCTAGAAATAACCCACACAAGTCACCTAATTGATCTTGAAACTTATCATCAGTCCGGTTTGTGTCCTACAACTTTTTGCACATTGAGTGACATTCCTTGATCACTCCTACAATAAAGAAGTGTTGCTGCCTAGATGCATCAAATTTAAATATGGTGAAGTCCAGATTCACCTAGAAATGTATATCACATTTTATGCATAATTTGCGAACAGACCCACTTCAGAATAAGGAAATATGTAGAAAAATCACTAAATAGGTGGTAAATCACCATTGTATGTAACTGTAACTTAGAAAACTGTGGGAAACAACCTTTTAAAATAATTTTTATTAACACTTTTCTTAGAATATGCTTATTCACTTGTTTTCTAGGGGCATGAATCAATGAGAAGGCATGCATCCATGAGAATTGGCTCTATAGGAAAACATGTGCTTGGGACCTAGAATTTGACTCTGAATTTATCAGTAGTTGACTTAAGACAGTTTGAAGTAACGAGTGTAGACTGTACATTGCAAATGGTTGTAACGCCAATGTTTATAGAACTGTCGCGATCAAAAGTCTGATTTTGAAAAAGCTGTATGATTTCGAGTTCACATTTCAAGTAAATTGCGATGGGTTGTGGTATAATAGTTGGAACTTTATTACCTGAGGTTGTGGGTTCAATCCCCACACTGGGTATGAAACAAATACTTTCATAGACGAGTATTTCAATTCCACCGGTCTGTCGGATGAGACTTGAACCAAGGTCCTGTCTCTATATGACCTTAGCTGTCGCTGGGAAATTAAACCATTTAAGTGGGTGGAGGTGTGGAGCATGTGAAGGGTAATTTAATGATAGGGGTTCATCCTTACCGGAAACTTGATATCCCTGGTTTGACCCTCAGGTACAATTTATGCTTTCTGGTATGTGAGAGTTAAATCCAGTTTTACCCATTATAAAAGTAATAATATTAGTACTAATCCTATTACTTTTGGGGAGTGGGGCTAAGTGACTCCGGTGTGGTGAGAACCTGGCATGAGGTCAGGTTATGGCATTCTAATTTCAGGGCTGAATATATTATTGCTTTCTGTAAATATTCAGTTCTGATTTTGGGATTTACCCCATCACAACAGGTAACATGTGGGATTTGACCCCGTTAACCCGGCCTAAAATGACCTTAGCTGTTAACAGGCCATTAAACACCATTAAATAAATAAATAAACCCTTTCAATTTTTACATTTCATTAAATATTATAAGTTGTATAATTACTAGGCCCTGTTCCCGTTTCACTAAACTTTGTACGACTAAAATGTCCATAAGTGCAAAATTATGATAGTCTGTAAATTTCACAATAACAATGTTTTCTTGTAAACAATTACTGGATTTACATTTATTGAGCATAGGCTGCATATGCAGCCTATGCTCAATAAATGTAAATCCATGAATTGAGATTTCCAGACGATCCTAAATTTGCACTTACGAACATTTTAGTCGTACAAAGTTTAGTGAAATCAGAAATGCGACACATTTTAGGGAATTTGTTTCTCAGCACTGTGCAAATTGGAATTTATAATACACTAAATGCCAAAAGAAAGTTCCATAGCAAATTGTGTATAAAAGTGACAAAAGTCCATAATTAATAAATCTGACAATTAATTTATGCAATTTAAATAAACAAAAGCACAAAAATATGTGCTATCTGTCGGTAATTACTTGGACGTTAACACACGCGAACATATGTGGCTTTCAGAATGGATGGTGTGTTGAAATCGCTGTCATTATCTGCAAATATAACACATTTTTATTAATCCATTTGTCACACTTCTAAGTATATTAAATATGGAATTTTGGATATTTTTCGCAATTTTAGATGGCATTGTAGAATGTGGAACTTTATTTTCGCATTTAGTATAAATTTACAGTACTGTCAGGGCTCTGGGGCCCGTTTCACTAAACGTTGTACGACTAAAATGATCGTAAGTGCAAATTTAGGATCGGCTGGAAATTTATATTGATAGATTTACATTTATGGAGCATAGGCTGCATATGCAGCCTATGCTCAATAAATGTAAATTCAATAATTGTTTACGAGAAAACATCATAATTTTTCAATTATGACCATTTTAGTCGTACAAAGTTTAATGAAACGGGCCGCTGGTTATGAGCAACTTGGCCACTGAAGATGAGTAAAGGAACCGTATGTAAACTATGGCCAGCATAGGTTTTGATCAACATGTTTATGTATTCACACAACTGGAGATTGCTCAAACTGTTAATCCGATGCACAATATTCGATTAACGTGGAATATCGACCAGTGCGGTGATCTAATCTGGCTTACGTGGTCCTGCACCTCATAAAGTCCTTTTAACAGTCCAATTGTAAAAAGTTGTCCAAGAATCTATTTTGTATAGGGGTGGTTTTCAGGGTGGTGCAAGTCTAGGGGGTGGTGAAGTTTGTCTATACATACTACCCAGTTACTATATGCTTCAAGAGAATTTTGAATACCATAATTATTCTAATAAACACCCCTGGGGCTATGACATTTCTGAAGTACTTTTGGAATTAGAAACACAGACATTTGAATTTTAAGATAACTGCTATGTGAAATAAGGAGTTTGACTATAAATATAGGAGGGATGCGACTATTAGAGAGGGGGCTACTATTAGAATAAATATGGTATGTCTACTCAACTTGTCACATTTCGAATATATTGTGACACGCCTATGATATAATTTCTGCGAGATTTGACCGTTCACTAACACCTTTGTTTTGTCTTTCTTTACAGACATTAATACAGATGGCGTAAGTACATTTGCATTTTTAGCCAGGTTTTTTGAAAAAAAATCCAGGCTATTGGATTGGCGAAAGCCGGGCGGGCGGGCGGCGTCCACAATCAATGTTAAGTTTTCGTGTTTGAGTCCATTTCTTTGTTACTGTACCACCTAGGACCACCAAACTTTCACAGCTTCATAATCAAGGGGTGCCCATCACATATTACTATCCAACATGTTACTTTTTTTTTAATTTGACCCATTTTTTCCGCGCAGTCGACTTAGCCATTTTCAATGTGAAGTTTTCGCCTTTACAATGTTAAGTTTTCGTGTTTGAGCTCCATTTCTTTGTTACTGTACCACCTAGGACCACCAAACTTTCACAGCTTCATAATCAAGGGGTGCCCACCACATATTACTATCCAACATGTTACTTTTTTTTAACTTGACCCATTTTTTCCGCGCAGTCGACCTAGCCATTTTCAATGTTAAGTTTTCGCGTTTACAATGTTAAGTTTTCGTGTTTGAGTCCATTTCTTTGTTACTGTACCACCTAGGACCACCAAACTTTCACAGCTTCATAATCAAGGGGTGCCCACCACATATTACTATCCAACATGTGACTTTTTTTTTAACTTCACCCATTTTTTCCGCGCAGTCGACTTAGCCATTTTCAATGTTAAGTTTTCGCGTTTACAATGTTAAGTTTTCGTGTTTAAATCCATTTCTTTGGTACTGTAACACCTAGGACCACCAAACTTTCACAGCTTCATAACCAAGGGGTGCCTACCACATAAAACTATCCAACATGTGACCATTTTTTTTACCTTCACCTATTATTTCTACGTAATTGACTTTTCAACGTTAACTTTTTAACGTACATCTGGTTAAAGTTTTTTGGTTAAAAGTTTTTCGTTATACTATATCTCTGCAACTGCTTCGCCCATTACCTTCAAACTTCACATGGGTGTTTATCATCATCCATATTTTCATTCTACCCACCAACCGTGCGGCCCCTGTGCCCAATGTCAAGGTCAAATTAATTTGAGTTTTTTTGTTAAAGTTTTTTTGTGTACTATATCTCTGCAACTGCTTCACCCCATTGCCTTGATACTTCACATGGGTGTTTATCATCATTGTCGCACCCGCTTGCAGAAAGCGCGATATCGTCGGCATTTTGGCATACGTCCGTCCGTACGTCCGTGTGTCCGGTTAAAGTTTTTTCGTTAAAGTTTTTCCATCTACTATATCTATTTTTTTAGTGTCCATGCCTTGCCCCAAGGCGCGACATGCAGGCCACGGCCATCTAATCTACAAAAAGTGGGTATAATTATGTTACCCAAGTGTCTATGCTTGGAAAAAACCTGGCCTTAGTGGCTTTGCCTCGTTTCTTGTATTAATCTATTTTCCTTTATATTTTTAGCCAGGTTTTTTAAAAAAAAATCCAGGCTATTGGATTGGCGAAAACCGGGCGGGCAGCGGGCGGGCGTCTGGCGGGTGGTCGGCTGGCGGCGGGCGGCGTCCACAATCAATGTTAAATTTTCTTGTTTGAGTCCATTTCTTTGTTACTGTACCACCTAGGACCACCAAACTTTCACAGCTTCATAATCAAGGGGTGCCCACCACATATCACTATCCAACATGTTACTTTAGCCATTTTCAATGTTAACTTTTCGTGTTTCAGTCCATTTCTTTCTTAATCCACCACCTAGGACCACCAAACTTTCACAGCTTCATAATGAAGGGGTGCCCACCACATATCACTATCCAACATGTGACCATTTTTTTACCTTCACCTATTATTTCTACGTAATTGACTTAGCCATTTTCAACGTTAACTTTTTAACGTACGTCTGGTTAAACTTTTTTTGGTTAAAAGTTTTTTGTTATACTATATCTCTGCAACTGCTTCGCCGATTACCTTGAAACTTCACATGGCTGTTTATCATCATCCATATTTTCATTCATTTCTTTGTTACTGTACCACCTAGGACCACCAAACTTTCACAGCTTCATAATCAAGGGGTGCCCACCACATATCACTATCCAGCATGTTACTTTTTTTTTTAACTTCACCCATTTTTTCCGCGCAGTCGACTTAGCCATTTTCAATGTTACGTTTTCGTGTTTGAGTCCATTTCTTTGTTACTGTACCACCTAGGACCACCAAACTTTCAGCTTCATAATCAAGGGGTGCCCACCACATATCACTATCCAACATGTTACTTTTTTTTTAACTTGACCCTTTTTTCCTTTTTTTGCGCAGTCGACTTAGCCATTTTCAATGTTAAGTTTTCGCGTTTACAATGTTAAGTTTCGTGTTTAAGTCCATTTCTTTGGTACTGTACCACCTAGGACCACCAAACTTTCACAGCTTCATAATCAAGGGGTGCCCACCACATATCACTATCCAACATGTTACTTATTTTTTAACTTGACCCATTTTTTCCGCGCAGATCGACTTAGCCATTTTCAATGTTAAGTTTTCGCGTTTACAATGTTAAGTTTCGTGTTAAGTCCATTTCTTTGTTACTGTACCACCTAGGACCACCAAACTTTCACAGCTTCATAACCAAGGGGTGCCTACCACATACAACTATCCAACATGTGACCATTTTTTTACCTTCACCTATTATTTCTACGTAATTGACTTAGCCATTTTCAACGTTAACTTTTTAACATACGTCTGGTTAAAGTTTTTTGCTTAAAACTTTTTCCTTATACTATATCTCTGCAACTGCTTCGCCCATTACCTTGAAACTTCACATGGGTGTTTATCATCATCCATATTTTCATTCTACCCCCCCAACCGTGCGGCCCTGTACCCAATGTCAAGGTCAAATTACTTTGAATTATTTTGTTAAAGTTTTTTCGTGTACTATGTCTCTGCAACTGCTTCACCCAATACCTTGATACTTCACATGGGTGTTTATCATCATTTCGCACCCGCTTGCGGAAAGCGCGATATCGTCGGCATTTTGGCATACGTCCGTCCGTACGTCCGTGTGTCCGGTTAATTTTTTTTCGTTAAAGTTTTTCCATCTACTATATCTATTTTGTTAGTGTCCATGCCTCGCCCCAAGGCGCGACATGCAGGCCACGGCCATCTAGTCTACAAAAAGTGTGTATAATTATGTTATCCAAGTGTCCATGCTTGGAAAAAACCTGGCCTTCGTGGCTTTGCCTCGTTTCTTGTATTGTATAATTTAATGGCATGCTTAACTTAGCAATGAATCTATCCTTAAGGATTGATATTTTAACCCTTAGAATGCTGGGCATGAACATTGTCGTCTGCTGTTGTTTTATAGTTTGCCTTTTTTCTCAATAAAAACATGGTTTGACAGCACTTTAGAATCATTTCCATTGGAAATGATTCTAAAGTTCTGTCAAACCATGTTTTTTTATGAGGAAAAAGGCAAAATATAAAACAACAGCAGACGACAAAATATAATCCAGCAGGTTAAGGGTTAACTTGTCAATGAATCCATGCTTAAGGATTGATATCCTAACAGTGAATCTTAATGGCGCCTAATCTGAGGCTAAATGATCTGCCATAGTAAAGTAGTAAGGGTGCCTGGCACCAGATCAGGACACAGTCTTTCAGTGTTGAAAATGTTTATTGTTATAGCAGTGCTGTAAGTATGTATGTTAAACCACTCCCCCGCTCCCCACGCTCCCCACACCCGCCTTACAAATGCATTCCGGAATACCGTCTTTCTATGATATTATTGAATGGACATAAAACTACAGATTCAAGCAAGCAATTCTCCCGCCTGTTCTTTTTTTTTTTTCTTGTGTTTACATTTCCGTGTCCAGTTTTCTTGATGAAAGCGTGTTTCGACAAGGCATGAGAATCGTTGATTTTCATGTGCTGCCAAAACATGAAATCATATAATAACTTGTACGACGAATGCTGACAGTTTTGATTCATGTAAATTGCATATTATAACATCTCTTTGTCAATTTAATACTGTACTGTGATGTGAATTTTTTTTTTTTAATTTCAGAATAAAGAATCGGTGAACGTCATCCATTTTGGAGTGGTATGACACAGGGTCACCGAGCCACGGGATTGAACATAATCTGTACAAGACGGCACAATTTGTTGGAAGGAAAAAAATCTGAAAAGATATGCTGACATATACGGGATGTCGGCTCGCAATATATCTTACACATTTGCGACCAGCATAGCCCCCAGATCAGCCTACGCATCCGCACAGTCTGATCAGGGCCTATGCTGTTCGCCATTCAATCAATCTCGTAGTATTTCAGAGCTCCCGATAAGCTGCGTGTTTGCCAACAACCCAATTGAAATCAGAAGTAGCGAGTATCAAAAAGCAATAACAAATGTGTGGTACCTTTATCATGCTGCAGAAAACAATAACCAGACCACAAATATAGCATATTATTCTTATTTTCCATGAAAACACATCTTGGTATTTCATTAGAATTGTCTACATGTTTTCATACATGTTTTCATTTCGAAGCAAAGATTCAATAATTGCTGTCTGTTGACGTGTAGACAGTAGTGTGATTTTATTTTACCCAATTAAAATATTGAAATACCCAATTGCTTCAGTGAAAATACTCAATTACTAATTTCTTATCTGGAGCACTGGTCTTTTTTGATAGGTCGACGAACATTTGGCCATTAAACACATTCAATCTAAAAAATATTTAAAAGTAAGTACTTTTTCATCAATAACAAAAAAGTCACCCTCCCAAAAAAATATTATTTTATGAAATTCCATCAAATATTGATTCATGTAAATATTTGTGGACGTATTTTCAAAATCTAACTTTTGTTTTCTTAGTTACATCCTTTGCAAGCTACCTCGCCAGGTTTCGGAGTCAATTTCCAAAATTTGTCGTTTTTTGATCCTTTAGGATAAAAAAACGAAAAGTTTTGGAAATTGACTCCCCATGTTAAATTCCCAAAAAAATCGTTTTTTCGCAATAAAATCAATATTTGATGGAATTTCATCAAATAATTTTTCTTTTAAATATTTTTTAGATTTAATGTGTTTAATGGCCAAATGTTCACCGGCAGCAAAACGTGGAACAGACAGTAGATCGTAATCCGACAATGCGATTGTGCAAACGTTCTGGATAGACTTTTGCAGCAAATTCCATAACGTCCCTTTCCTTAGCTGGGGTATAGCACACTGTGATAAAAAAATGTTTGGTTATAGTTCTGAGTACATAACTCTAATTACATTACATTACATTGCATTACATAAGCGTAATGACAGAGTAGTATTTGCAAAGTTTTGTTTAAATGTTATTACTTTCTGCTTCGTGGAGAGTGACCTGAGAGTTTTGCTAATACAAACTTTATTAGGTGAGTTTATCATAATATTTTTTGTCTGGTATGGTAGAATTGTCTCTCAATAAGAGTATAGCGAAGGATGAACATCAACGCCCTGCAGATTATTGCTATTTGTATTGTGCGAGATGGAAATCTTATTGCGCACATTTCTATCATTGACTGTGGAGTAGTGATATAGTGCAACATATGGACGACTATAATGGATGACTATAAAGCGCAAAAATGTGCAGCTAGTTTGGTTACTGTCTTTGTAACTATCGGTAAACCCAGATCACAGTGAACAACTAGGATGTAAAATGATTTTATAAAAATTGCCCAGAAAAGTAAATATGTATTAGTTGTAAATTTTTGACCGGCCACGACGAAAATGGGCTTATATTCAGGTTGCGACCAGTGTAGTCCCAGATCAATGGTGTTATCTCATGCCATGCCCATCTACCAGAACTACACCCACCCCATCTATCAGCCTGTCTGTCCGTCCGCACGGCTACACGTTCGGGGTCTTGGAGGTATGTGGTTGGAGGTATGGCCTAAGACAAAAAGAAAACAATGAAAATAATTTTGTTGTTTCTTAGGTAGTCATTCCTTTCTTTGAAAACAATGAATGTAGTACCTAATGGATGTCGTGTAGGGGCATCTGTCCATCCTCCATGTGGCCACACGTTCGAGGACTTACTGTCTGTTCCACGTTTTGCTGCCGACGAACATTTGGCTATTAAAGGCATTAAATCTTAAAAATATTTTGAAAGTAAGTACTTTTTCGTCAATAACACCCTCCCCAAAAAAAATTATTTGATGAAATTCCATGGAATATTGCTTTTATTGCGAAAAAACGATTTTCCTATGGGAATTTTCAAAATCTAACTTTTTTTTTCTTAGTTGCATCATTTTCAAGCTATCTCGCCAGGTTTCGGAGTCGATTTCCAACGAATTTTTTTGGAAATTGACTCCCCATGTTAAATTCCCATAGGAAAATCTTTTTTTCGCAATATAATCAATATTTGATGGAATTTCATGAAATAATTTTTTTTGGGGAGGGTCACTGTTTTTGTTATTGATGAAAAAGTACTTACTTTTAAATATATTTTAGATTTAATGTGTTTAATAGCCAGAAGTTCGTCGGCAGCAAAACGTGGAACAGCTTCGAGGTGGTTGATGAATAAGTTGCATTATTTTCTTTTGTCTTGCACCAGCAAGACAAAAGAAAATAATGCAACTTATTCATCAACCACTTTTAGATTTAATGTGTTTAATAGCCAGAAGTTCGTCGGCAGCAAAACGTGGAACAGCTTCGAGGTGGTTGATGAATAAGTTGCATTATTTTCTTTTGTCTTGCACCAGCAAGACAAAAGAAAATAATGCAACTTATTCATCAACCATCTCGAATCACCTAAGTCCTCGAACGTGTGGCCACATGGAGGATGGACAGACGCCCCTACGCGACATCCATTAGGTGGTACATTGATCTATTTTCCATTTTTATCATCAAAAACATGCTTTAACAGCAGTTTAGAATAATTTACAACATGTTTTGACAGCACTTCAGAATCATTTCCATTGGAAATGATTCTGAAGTACTGTTAAACCATGTTTTTATTGAGAAATAAGGCAAGATATAAAAGCAACAGCAGACGACAATTGTTGTGAGTAGCGATCTAAGGGTTAACAGCAACATTCACTCTACATTAGATCCATCAAGAGTTGTGCAAAATTTTCGACATCAAAAGCACTTTGTCCTTTTCAGCCAATCCTTTTTATACTTAGTACACTTGCCGACCATTAACTGGAGGAGTGGAGGAGAATTTTCGCTCTGTATCTAATCCGACCGGAGTTATGCCCGTTTTTCACTTCAGAAAATCCTGGCGATCCAAGAGTCCAATTCCATGATGTAAAAATCATGACACTTCATCTGATTTATCTGGAATTATGCCCCCTGTTTATGCCCATAGTCTCGGTTGAGCCGGGAGGCATAGTGTTTGGACGGTGTATCTGTGTGTGTGTCCGTCCATGTGTTGGTCCAGTTTAGAAGTTTGCCGGATTTTCTCTAATCTGCCATTTGTGGCATTTGTTTGTGGACAGGCCACATTTCATTGTTTATTGTTAAAAATGGGCATCGTTATCACTAAGTTAATCTCCTCGCTAACAGCCTTGGTGCTAAAGCAAGTTATTGAATAAACACATTTTAACCCATTTGCTGTACAAACAAGGTGAACATGCGTCCTCAGTCAGTGACATTGACCTTGGGTGTTTGGATGTGGGTCGTATGCAAAACAAATATCATCCATAGACATACATTGTGGCCAAATAGTATCAAAACCGGTGAATTAAAAGGTTTTATTAACGTACGTACGCACGCACGTTCATGGACTAACGCTATATCCCCTCTTGCCTATCTTCCAGACATAATTGAAGGGTTTAGTGGAAGAACGGGGCTAACTCCCTCTAATTGTCAACTTGCTAATAACGTCAATATTTGACCTGGCATACTTGTATACCGTGCATGTTAATGTATATCTTTAATGAATCACTAACTGACAACTTGTCGTTTGTATACATAATTGATCAGTATGTAGTCTACATTGCCTGATCAACATCGGAATAATAAAGCCTCACGGGACAGTTAAAACCACAACCCTTTTGTGATGGGCCCCACGGGTAAACCTTCACTGACCTAAATAAATGCAGGTGTCACTTGAGATAACTGTTTAAAATGACTTTCAATAGAAGTACAAATGTGCAAATCATCAGGAAATGTAAATTAAGCAAGCTCCTTAAGCCTTTGAACCCGAAAGCCCGCTATATCGGTTTATGCAAACAGTGCAGATCCAGATGAGCCGTCTCATCAGGATCTGCACTGTTTGAAAGTAATCTTCATATTTTTGAGAACAACAAATACCCCCTTTTTACAAATGGAATAGTCTGAAAATCATTTTGCGATGATTGGATTGGTTGCAAAATTAACATATCGCAGCCCATTCAGTTACTTAGGGGTGAAAGGGTTAAGCATTTGTATTTGTCATTTATCACAAATGATATTCATGGAAATGTTAAGATGCATGCGCTCCAATATGAACTGTTCTGTGAATACGAATGTCGTTATAGAATTTAAAACTAGTTTCGGAATGTGACTACGTTTTGTCACTACCGGCATTGTTATAAAATACCCAATATTTGCATTGTCCATGTAAATGCTTTGATTTAACGACTGCACAGGCTCGATGACCTTAGTCGTACGAAGTTTAGTAAAATGGGCACCAGTATACACGTATTGTGATTCCAATGCTGAATTTTGCGGGTGGGGTAATATTTTTTGGGAATTTGTTGAAGGCCCACACTGAAGTCCTGTTCGTCAGTCATTGGTCGATTCTCTTTTTCCGTTTTGGATTGTACAGGTCAAGATGACAGAATGGATAACCGAAAATGTGCCGAAAATTATTTGGGCAAAACATTGGATTCCCCGCCGCTGGCCATTGTTTACAAAATCGTGTAGAGTTATATAAATCTGTCAAGTTGTAAAACACAGACTGGTAACACGGAGATTTTATATGCTGTGATTTTTCTTATTTTATAATAGGCTGTAATTATAATTGACCAATCAGATGCGTCGTTTCTATTTTCGGTGCATTAACATTGACTTTTATGATGAATTAATAATCCATTGATAATTGTATCCCCCGACTCTGACTCCGTCGGGGGATACTATGGATTTGACAGCGCGCCGCGGACGTCCGCGTCCGCCGCAGACACTTCTTGTCCGGAGCATAACTCGAACACCCTTTGGAATATTTTCATGAAACTTCACACATGAATAGACCACGACCCGAAGGTGTGTCGCGCACAAGAATGACAACTCTTGCATAGCTAATTTTTTAGTTATCTCCCTTTTTGTTTCTCGCACTGATTTCGTGTCCGGAGCATAACTCCACCACCCTTTGGAATATTTTCATGAAACTTTACACATGCATAGACCACGACCCGAAGGTGTGTCGCGCACAAGAATGACAACTCTTGCATAGCTAATTTTTTAGTTATCTCCCTTTTTTGTTTCGCGCACTGATTGACCATAACTCGACCACCCTTTGGAATATTTTTATGAAACTTAACACATTCAATTAGACCACGAACCGAAGGTGTGTCGTGCACAAGAATGACAACTCTTGCATAGCTAATTTTTTAGTTATCTCCCTTTTTTGTTTTCGCTCACTGATTTCCTGTCCGGAGCATAACTCGACCACCCTTTGGAATATTTTCATGAAACTTCACACATGCATAGACCACGACCCGGAGGTGTGTCGCGCACAAGAATGACAACTCTTGCGTAGCTAATTTTTGAGTTATCTCCCTTTTTTGTTTTGCGCACTCTACAAACTGGACAATAATGCATGAAGACCTGTTTTCTCGTCTGCTCTGTACACCTTTTCTCGTGTGCTCTGTACACCTTACCTGTAGAGAGAAAATAGAAACTGGGAGAACCATGTGCTAGCATGGGCTAGCATGTGCAGATGTCCAGTGCTTGACCACTGTTGACCAGGTAATTTATACAGGTAAATCACTACATTGGGTACTGTGTTGAAAATATTGTGGCATTATGTGGACCTGTGCAGATTTTTGTAGATAAATATAGGACTATTAAAAAAAAATCTGGTCTCCAATAGCAAGCATTATTATTTTTAAACTTTTTTTTTTTTTTTTTTTTTCTTTTTTTTTTTTTTTTTTTTTTCCTTTTTTTTTTTTTTTTTTTCTTCAAATTATTTTTCAATTTTTGTCTAGTAGCATAAGGTCGTAAGTGCTTTATACAGACTATTCACCTGTGCATGTACTAGCATGTGCAACTGACCACTGACCACTTACAGGTAATTTATACAGGATTATATTACATTTCCGTAAACTGTGTTGAAAATATTGTGGCATTATGTGGACCTGTGCAGATATATGTAGATAAATATATGACTATTAAAAAAAAATTCTGTGCTCCAGTAGCAAGCATTATTATTATTAGCCGATCTATTTATAGATCGGCTAATATATTGGTTATCCATCGAATTTTGAAAAAAATTGTATCAACCCTTTTCTCCGCTATTCGGTAATCTACGAACGCGAATGTTTCTGTATCACTTCCAAATTGCATCAACTGATAAAGTTTGCATTTTTGGCAATTATCTCCGTTTAAAACTTTACTTATAGCCAAATAACACAATTTTGAATACGTAATGAGCTGAACGCCGGAAGAGATTTAACCCGAAGTTATTGTTGTTGAAGTCCATAGTTGGCTCTAATGGCCATATACGCCAACATACGCCGCCGAATTAATGGGCTAATTTAAAGCTTTTATTTATTAAACAGAACAAGTTTCAGCCACGTATAATCGCGTAAAATGTGTTTATTCGGCTAATTTATAATCGACCTCAGCTCAAAATCTCCTTACTAGCAACCCCAGCATTTTCGGGTTTATCCCAGCATCTCGGGTTTATCCCATTGGATCGCGTATGCGCGTCATTTGACGCTAGTTAATATTCACAAAATTTTCCACCAATCAAAACGAAGAATTGCCCTTCATAGCCAACTTTGATTTGTTTACGTATTATGCAGGGATGGTAGGGATGCATCCAGCACGCGCGATTGCGGCAATCCCCCTTAATTATTGTCAATGCCGCAAATTATTGATTGTCTTGCGCCCGACATCGCGCAAAAAATCGCGCAAAAAATCACGGATGGGGCACATTAGGCCAATCTGGGCATGTGCCTGAATACGCAGGAGCTTGCGTCTATTTTTAGATGACACTGTAACCGCTAGATATATATAGCCCTGGTAGCTCCGCCCACTAGCGTGCTGCCACAGAATTCGGACAAACACACAGTGACTACAACTTTGTGTATTGCGGAGTGTAATTTGTAGATAAATAGAGCATACAGTACAGGTGTTACGCTGGAATATTTCGCAACATAATGGTGACAACAAAACATAGCTGCTATGGCATTGCTGCTATTGGATGGATTTGAGAACGGGTTTCCAAAACCTGCACAAAATCGAGAAAAATGTCAACGCTGGGTACAGAACTGTGGTCGAAAATAGTTTACCATTGACAATGTTACCAGAGACACCTACATATGTTCGATGCACTTTACCCTGATTTGATCGGCTAATAACATCATGCTCTGCATGACTTAATTTTTAAACTTTTGTTTTCCATTTTTTTTTTATTTTTTTTTATTTTTTTTTTTAAATTATTTTTCAATTTTTGTCTAGTAGCATAAGGTGGTAAGTGCTATATACAGACTATATTCACCTGTGCATGTGCTAGCATGTGCAACTGACCACTGACAACTTACAGGTAATGTATACAGGTAAATGATTATATTACATTTCCGTAAACTGTGTTGAAAATAAAATATTGTGGTAATATGTGGGACCTGTGTATATATGATATGTAGATAAATATAGGACTATTAAAAAACATTCTGGGCTCAGTAGGGAGCATTATTCTTTTTCTTTTTTTTAATTTAATTTTTTTTTTCCATTTATTTTTTTTTTTTTACATTCTTTTTCAATTTTTTAACTGACCACTAACTTATTACAGGTATTTATACAGGTACTTATTACATTTCCGTAAACTTTGTGTGTTGACAATATTGTGGCAGTATGTGGACCTGTGCAGATATATGTAGATAAATATAGGACTATTAACAAAAATTCTCGGCTCCAGTAGCGAGCATTATTTAAAAAAAATAAAATTGTATATTACATTTACGTAAACTGTGTTGAAAATATTGTGGCATTATGTGGACCTGTGCAGATATATGTAGATAAATATAGGAGTATTAAAATAAAATTCTGGGCTCCAGTAGCAAGCATTATTATTTTTTATTTTTCAACTTTTTTTTTCAATTTATTTTTTATTTTTTTTTTTACATTCTTTTTCAATTTTTTAACTGACCACTAACTTATTACAAGTAATTTATACAGCTAAATTATTACATTTACCTAAACTGTGTTGACAATATTGTGGCAGTATGTGGACCTGTGCAGATATATGTAGACTATAGGACTATTAAAAAAAATTCTCGGCTCCAGTAGCGAGCATTATTTTTTTTTATTTACATTCTATATTACATTTCCGTCAACTGTGTTGAAAATATTGTGGCATTATGTGCACCTGTGCAGATATATGTACATAAATATAGGACTATTAACAAATAATTCTGCGCTCCAGTAGCTTCACACATGCATAGATCCTAAAGGTGTGTCGCGCAAGAATGACAACTCTTGCATCACTAATTGTTTAGTTATCTCCCTTTGTCCGTCACCGATTTTTGTCTCCGGAGCATAACTCGATCACCCTTTTTTCAAACTACTTGTGTATCTGGGGAGGGGGATACACATGCGCTTGTCGACAAGCGTCCATTTCTAGTTAATAACACCATGGCTGACATACCAACTAAATATAATATAACCACCATATACTCTAGCCACTTGTTTATTCATAAAACACATCACATACATAATTGAGACACGCCATATGGTTTTGTACCAAAGAGCATGTGCGAATTTTCACGAAATATATTTACAGAATCTCTGATATTTTCTGTAAATGATGTCAACATTTTCATTGCAATGAAAATGTGAACACATGGGGATATCGCATGGCGTTGTCTCCTATATAGACGCACTGAAACCACAGGCTCTGTGTGGTATGACCGACAAATGCCTCATTCAAATTCATACATATTTTCCCTCTGACATTAAAGGTACATGCCCACTCCAATATGTTTTTATATGAATTAAATAAGTTTATAATTGTGTCACTATTCCACCAGATCTAAAAATTACGAGTGACCGCTATAGAGATATAATCATTTAGTAATATGTAATTTACTGATAGTGATTTTCATATGCAAATGAGGCATGTCATTTTTTAATTATTTATACTATAAAGTGTGATAATTGCAAAAAAAAAAAAAATACATAGTATACATAGTAATGTCCATTAACATTTTAAGGAAACACGCTTATCGCCCCTGATATCAATGTGGAAAGTTACGTCCGATATAAAATGTATAATAATGCCAATCAATACGTGGAGTAATGGTGAATGAACGTTTATTTTGCCAGAAAATGTTTCAGATGATCATCTGATATAAAGAACATTTTGTGACTACTGAGTGGGCATGTACATTTAAATATATACAAGGTTGGACCATCGCCGTCTTTTCAACCAACGGAAATGGTTCTAGTGTACCTTGAGCCCGGCTCGCTAATTCAGTAATTGTAACGCGCGCGGAGGCCGGGACCCTGCCTCCGCGCTCGTTACAATTACTGAATTAGCGAGCCGGTCCCAAGGTACACTAGTACCATTTCCGTTGGTTGAAAAGATGGCGAGGGTCCAACCTTGTATATATTTAATATCGGAATAAAATTGGGTATTATTTAAATAGCTTTTTTCGTTCGTACCATAAGTGCCTGTGACTGAAATCATGATCAGACAATTTATAAGTACAAGAATGCCGGTTATCCATTATTCACCAAATGAATGATCGCTGCAACATCCACTGGGTGTATTTTATATATTTGTACAACACATGCAACCGTGTGAATGTCGTGTCAAAGGCACTGAGTATCGCCATACAGTGTATACTCGTAAGCAGAGCTCCAGTTAAGGTGCGTAATTGGACCAAATTTTCCGGGTATTTTTCTTATTTCTTCACGAAAAATGGCAAGTTGGGATTGCTTTAGAATCGTCTCATCGAGACGATTCTAAAGCACTCCCAACTTGCCAATTTTGGCGAAGAAATAACGAAAGTTTTCCCAAAGTTTATCAAATTACGCACCTTAGCTGGAGCTCTGCTTGTAAGTGATATGCCGGTAGTGGCTTGGGAATATGGGAGCATGCGAATGGTAAATGTAATCCTTACTTTGCTATTATAATGTGTTGTCGTCTGCTGCTTATTTTCTATTTTCCATTTGTATCATCAAAAACGTGCTTTGATAGCACTTTAGAATAATTTACAACATGCTTTGACAGCATTTCAGAATCATTTCCAATGGAAATGATTCTGAAGTGCTGTCAAACCATGTTTTTATTGAGAAATAAGACAAGATGTAAAAGCAACAACAGACGACAATAAGGGTGTAAGGGTTAACGATAGGTTATATTTATATGCCTGGTTTGGCTCTTATGTACATTTGTGGCTTCCTTGTTACTAGAGTTGAATCCGGTTATACCCATTATAAAAGTAGTAAGACTATGCATTTTTACATTACTATATTAGTGCTAAGTGATTCTGGTGTGGTGAGGACCTGGTACCAGATCAGGTTATCCTAATGTATGGGCTGAATATATATTCTTATCCCGTCAACACAGTGCGTATGTGCCGTGAAACACGGTGCCGTGAAACATTTCTGATATCCAGTCAATACAATTCGACCCCGTTAACCCAGCCGAAAATGACCTTAGAAAATGACCTTACCATTCAATCAATAAATAAATGCACAGAAAGTGATGAAATACCTTGGTAAAATCAAATTCTACGTCATTGGTATCGTATTTACTCAACCCATTTGTACATATGAATTACCTGAACAAAAATAGGATTACGTTTACGTTTACAATATTAAAAACTAACATGAGTGATGATTTAATATGATCTTTATTAAACGAGTTTACTGATTTAATAAGAAATTGGTCTACTTGTTTAATAAATATCGTATTAAATGAACACAAATATTAAGGTATAGTTATTGCATAAGCACATCTTCATACAGTAAAGCAGCTGTACTGATCAACTAGCGTGTTTTCTGCATATGTATTACAGTAGTGTAATATGGATCTTAATACACTGTGTTATTACTCTGTGAAATTCCAATTTATGCAATAAGGTCCCTTTTGACAGCCGCCGCTACATGCTGTTTTGCTCATTTGCCACTGGCGTTCCTCGTTTGTGCTTACAGATCGTGTTGATAAGCCTCTTTTGAATTGGAACTCTTTATTTATGCACACATGCATTCCTTTAATGAACGGACAGATTCTATTTTACGCAAAGTGTTGCGCATTCTTACGCGACTGCCATTTGAATAATTTAAATAAGTTCAGTTTGTACTCCATGCCTGGTAAATAGAAACGGAATGTACGGTTTTGCTCCTTAGAATTCCGGGTGTAAATAAGTGTTGGTATCAGTGGAATAAAGGAGCTAACTTCACCATGCAGTCAGCTCCATTCTTCCGCCATTGAGCCCTTCAGTTAGTAGTAGTAGTATGTAGATCCGCCCGATGCCGACATATGAGACACGATGAAAGATATATAGTGGCGAGGCACGGTGGGGTGGTGGTGTATGGGTTAATACAATTACGAGCGTATTGATGTCATTTGCAATTGTGTGTTTATGTGTTTTTGTTTTAATGGTGTTTGTATGCCCCCCTGTGCGATAGCAAGGGGGCATATTGCGTTGCCCTTGAGGTTCTGTACGTACGTGCACATTTACGTCGAAAAGTCGAACAGTTTGTAAAAGTTTCTCCAGTTAGAGTCCAGTATGCAACAAACATATCGTCTAGTTAAAAACGGCCAGTCAACAGATAAGTTCATTTCTTTTTTTTCGCCGGGTTGCGGGGTCGAATCCCGTATTTTGTCTGAGTAGATGGTAGTGGGGTTATGAGGGTGAATCAAAATATGGTTAGCACTAATCCTAGTACTCTTATAATTGGTACATGCATACATTGTAACTGGATTCAACTCTCACATACAAGAAATACTAAATTGTTCCTGAGGGTCAAACCAGAGATATCTGGATTCTCGTAGGGATGAATCCCATCGTTAACAGTACATACATATCTTAGTAGCAGTGTTTGCAAACAGTGTAGATCCAGATGATCCAGCTTTTCAGGATCTACACTGTTTGCAAGTAATTGTCATACTTTTTTTTAAGAAAACAAAACACCTTCTTATAAATGAATTAGTCTGAAAATCATTTGTGACGATTTGATTTGTCATTAAATTAACATATCACAATTCACTCTAGGTATTTAGGGTGTTGAAAGGGTTAAAATACACCGTACCATTCGCATGTACATTTGTGTGAACACCTACTACAGACGACGTCGTCGGATGTTTTCGAATATTTTCACTGTATTTCTGTCCATGTCAGACACGCACAATTTATCACCTGTGGGGTGACAACATATAGCACTCGGGTAACGTAACTTCCTTGTTCAGTAGCTTCCCTATAAACGTGCACTGTGACGTTATGTGGTGTACGCCGTCATAGCGGACGGCGAGCGGATTCATAGATGTCAAATATTCATATATGTACACCGATTTATCATAATTTCTGAGCGCAAACATCTGTTTGCTTTGCCATTTTCAGCATTTGGAACGGTTCCTACCCCTGGTAACGTCGTATCAGGCAATGACCTGATACGAATATCCGGGTTACAGCGAAATGAAAACGGACGTTTCATTGGTGGAAAGACGTCAAATACGAATGACGTCTGGGTAAGTCCGCGTTCTTGAAACCTAATTTATATTTGACCATCGGCTAGCATAAAACGTTACCTCATAAATACAACACTACCCTGGTGTCCATGGATATCAAGTTAATCAGGCTCGGCTCGAAAACGGTAGGAATTCCTCGGCGAGCCTTGGAATTCCTACGCGTTTATTAGCCGTGTCTGGTTAACATGATATCGAAAGACGTTATGTCGATTGCGATTGTGTGAAAACCCGAGTATACGGTTATCGAACGTTTTCGAATATTTTCACTGTATTACTGTCCATGTCAGACACACACAATTTATCACCTGTGGGGTGACAAGATATTGTCATCGGGGAACGTACCTCTCCATTGTTCAGTATCTTCTCTATAAACGTACACTGACGTGATGTGGTGAACGCCGTCATAGTACGCTATATACACGCTACCGTCGCCGCGGACGGCGAGCGGGTTCATAGGCATGCACTCTGCATATATGTACACCGATATCAGTTCGCCATCCAGTGGTATACACAACACGGTTGTTAATGCGGAATTCGCTACGTACAGCACCCTGTTGATAGCGCTCACCGCGATGTCCCGATGGAAGCCCATATAGAGAATAGTAGGTTAGTGCCGTGAACGGGAAAAAATATCTGGCAAGGCTCAGGAAACGGGATGGGCGAGGCTCTGCCGAGCACATCCCGTTTCCGTGCCACGCCAGATATTTTTTCCCATTCACGGCACTAACATACTATTCTATTTATCCCGTCAACACCTAAAAATGGCTTTAAAATGCAAAAATAGTATTGACTGGATATCAAAAATGTCTCACGGCACTGTGTTTCACGGCACATACACACTGTGTTGACGGGATAAAAACTTGTCAAGCGTCGCTATAACCTTACCGTCCATATTCAGAACGTTGAGCTCTTTATCCGCTGTTTCGTTCACAAAAAGACGTTCGTCGAAATACGACATGTGCGAATAAGCGGCATTTGATTCGAATGAATGTTCCAGTATCAGCGAATCGTCATCGACAGTGATACACTGCACACGGGGTGTGAATTCCTTGTCGATTGGGACAATAACGATGTTGTCACACACGGGTATGATATCTCTTGGCTTACCGTCTACGTTTACTTTGGTTAGTAGAGTATTCCGGGCGTCAATCAGTTTAACACATTCGTTGTTAGAGTCGGCCAGAATGAGCCGTCCATCGGGCAGTATTTTTGACCCCCTGACATAGCTTGTGTAGAAATCTGATCCCGATTGGATATCTACCAATTGGTAACGCCGCATTTTACAGTTTAACTCGGAACTGGACATCTGGGGGCCGTTTCACTAAACTTCGTACGACTAAAATGTTCGTAAATGCAAAATTATGATTTCACATTAGCAATGTTTACTTGTAAATATTTATTGGATTTATATTTATTGAGCATAGGCTGCATATGCAGCCTATGCTCAATAAATGTAAATCCATAAATAGAAATTTACAGACGATCTTAAATTTGAACTGACGAATATTTTAGTCATAAGAAGTTTAGTGAAACGGACCCCTGGTGACGGGTTTACTGTACAGTATATAAAGTAAAGTGTTGTTTATTATAGTGTCACTCCTATTGAAAAGGCCAGCCAGTTTGACGTAATCTCTATATGTGGCAGTGAATGGAGAAATGGGACTTACGGGTTTTGTGACCAGTGTAGCTCCTGATCAACTAGCACACTACTGTAGCCTGATAACGATCTATATTGCTTGTTAGAAGCATGCCGTGTGATTGATTGATGGAATGTCGAACAGTGCAGATCCTGATCAGCCTATGCGAATGCACAGGCTGATCTGGATCTACAATGGTCACAAAACCCACAAGCCCCATTTCTCCAGGCACGGCCACATATAGAGAATAACAGGAATAGTGTCTTTAGGCCGTAAACAAATAAGTACTTTGGTTTGCGGAATGTGAAGCGGGTGGGTAGATTTTCTAAATGTATGTTATATGTTTGAGATGTTCGTCTCTGATTTCTTCAAGTTGCCAGATGCACTGGTAGCATATTGGATTTAATATATTTTCGCATGGTAGTGTTTTTTTTATTGATCATGTGGCGTATTTATAGTACAATTTTAATACCTGGGAGTTTAATTGGGTTATTGCCCATTATAAAAGTAGTAAGATTATTACTGATCCTACTGCTTTTGGGAGGGGCCAAGTGATTCTGGTGTGGCGAGGACCTGGCATCAGATCAGGATTATTCTGATTTCAGGGCTGAATATATAGTTTTGTTATTGTAAATATTCAGTTCTGATTTTGGGATTTCCTCCCCATTTGTACATGTATTTGAACATGTACATGTACTTGTACAGGTAATATATGGGATTTAGTACTAAACCCATTGACCCGGCCTTAAATGACCTTAGCTGTTGATAGGCCGTTAAAACCCAACAAACAAACAAAGTAAACACGACACGGTATGTGTTGTGCCTTTTCGGCTCGTTAAAGTCCTTGAAAAAAACCTTGATCATTTTCTAGTTTTAAGCATGCACGTCTCTGACGGTTTTTGTTATGCTTACTTTAGCACATGTCCATGCTAATGTTACGGTCAATGCATCGGCAGGCACGAGCCAGCTTCCGTGGTGAAATTAGTGTATTGTTTGAATTGCGAACAACGCAGATCATGATCAGACTGTGCGGATATACACTTGTCGCAAAACCTATAAGCCCCATTTCTCCAGTTACTTCCCTAGTTGTTTAGCCGATAATCATTTGGAAAATCAGTCAAATTTTCCGTAAATGTATGGAACGCCAAAAATACATAAACTCAAATAATTAATGCTAGGCCTAAATATTTATTGCTAGCTGTAAATATGTAATTCTTGCTCTAATTATTTAGAGCTAGCAATAATTATTTGAGTTTATGTAGATTTGGCGTTCCAGATAAATGGCGTCGAAAGTGTGTCACACGTCTGATTTTCTGATAGTTAATACATCTACATGTACACGTGTTTAATAGCCTGTAATGTGTCTAAACGTTGCAAAAATACATTGTACACACAGTTGCATTATACAATCTTGAATGTACACTTGAATGGAAACTTGAATACATTGCGATCAGATTGGTTTCGATTGTCACGTGTATTTGCTTGAGCTATGAGTTCACGGAATATATTTGTTTAAGGTGTTCTATTGTATGTGCGTGTAGTATATGTGCACGCATGTATGGGAACATGTGAAGTGTTTCACCCTTACCGGAATCTCGATATCCCTTCCTTTGCTCTCTTAAACATGTATGGCTTCTTTGTTTTTTTGTTTTTTATTATAGGAATGAATGGCCTTTTTGTGGAATTTATCGGGGATATAAACTTGGAAAAGTCGCGGGAATACTGGACGAAGGCCGCAAGGCCTCGTCCAGTATTCCCGCGACTTTTCCAAGTTTATATCCCCGATAACTTCCACAAAAAGGCCATTTAAAAGGCCTCGTCTAGTATTCCCGCGACTTTTCCAAGTTTATATCCCCGATAAATTCCACAAAAAAGGCCATTCAAAAGGCCTCGTCCAGTATTCCCGCGACTTTTCCAAGTTTATATCCCCGATAAATTCCACAAAAAAGGCCATTCATTCCTTATAATTCCAGTATTTGAAATAAATTAATCAAGAAAATGTGTTTATTTTCCGTTTTCTTAAGAATTAGTTTAACTGCGCCTCACGGTTACGGAAAGTAATTCGGCGTGGGAGTTTACTGGAATATAAATTTTGGACAGAGACTTGCTACTAGCCAATCAAATGTTAGGGAATTGTGTAAATATTTGCTGGAATTATTAAATGTTTTTTATTCTCTTTGCTACATGTACATGTACAAACACAAGATATACAAACAGTTCAATGAACAAAGTACATATATATGTCAGTTCATACGCATGGCTGCATTTCAATGAACAGTCTGAATAATAACGTATTGATGCTTGTCTACATGTAACATTGAGTTTTTTAAATACATAATATGGTTTTTATAGGGCGTTTGGGCAATGAGACTGTTATAGGTCGTGTATTTTTATGAGAAAATAAAACAAAAAATACGTGAGAAAAGGGTTATCAAAATGTTATAACAAATATAACATATAGGAATGGACGTTTATTACATGTTTTGTACTGATATAGGTATATCGATACACATAGCAGGTGAATGTTTACGTATTAATTTCCATAAAGTCATTCCATTTTGAATGGAAAATATCTAGTTTATTCTTCATAGTGGCAATAGTCTCTTCTATTATTATTGTTTGCTTCAGATATATTTTAAAACGGCCTATCGATGGTTGCGTTTCATCATATTTGCACTTAAAAATAAAATATTTTGCTAGAAGAATTACAAAGCTGATAAGCATTGTTTTATTTTTGCAGTCAACCCTCACGTTACAAAATGATATGTTTTCATATGTTAAATTACTATTGTAGTCTAACCTACTTGTTTGCAATAGCAGGTTGATATCCGACCAAAAAGGTTGTATGACGTTGCATTCCCAAAACATATGCTTATTAGAATCCACATTCATATGACAGAATTCACATAAGTTAGATGGTATTAATTTGCATTTGAATAGAAAGACATTGTTTGGAATTAGTGTCATCAAATATTTGTACTGACATGCTCTAAGTTTTGTACTTATTGTGCTTTTATATGACAATGAAAAAATGTATTTCCATTCTATATCTTGTTTATTTAGTTCGTTTTCCCATTTGATTATATGTTTTTGTTGTGCTAATCTTGATTTTCTAATCTGTATATATTATATACTAATTTATGTATATGCTTCGATGACAAACATACATTTATTGCATATTTGGGTGTTTCATTAGTCAATGGCTCGGTTTTCATTTCTAGTTTCCATTCCGTTTTAATTTTACTTAATAATTTGTAATATTTCAAAAAATATCCAGTATTTATGTTATATATATTTTTCATATCGTCGAAGCTATAAAAGTCTTTTATTCTAAAATCATATATGTGTTTTAAATACATAATATCTTTATCATACCATTCTTTATAGAATATAGTTATATTTCTTTCATTTTTAGCCAGGTTTTTTGAAAAAAATCCAGGCTATTGGATTGGCGAAAGCCGGGCGGGCCGGCCGGCGGGCGGGCGGGCGGCGGCGGCGGGCGGCGTCCACAATCAATGTTAAGTTTGAGTTCATTTCTTTGTTACTGTACCACCTAGGACCACCAAAGTTTCACAGCTTCATAATCAAGGGGTGCCCACCACATATCACTATCCAACATGTTACTTTTTTTTTTAACTTGACTCATTTTTTCCGCGCAGTCGACTTAGAGCCATTTTCAATGTTAAGTTTTCGCGTTACAATGTTTTGTTTTCGTGTTATGTCCATTTCTTTTGGTTACTGTACCACCTAGGACCAACCAAACTTTCACAGCTTCATTAATCAAGGGGTACCCCACAATTATCCAGCTATCCAACATGTTACTTTTTTTTTTAACTTGACTCATTTTTTTCCGCGCAGTCGACTTAGAGCATTTTCAATGTTAATTTTCGCGGTTTACAATGTTTAAAATTTTGTGTTTATGTCCCATTTTTTCGGTACTTGTACCACCTAGGACCACCAAACTTTCACAGCTTCATAAACAAGGGGTGCCCACCACTATCACTACCAACATTTCTTTTATTTTTTTTTAACTTGACTCATTTTTCCGCGCAGTCGGACTTAGAGCCATTTTCAATGTTTAAGTTTTTCGCGTTTACAATGTTAAGTTTTCGTGTTTATGCCATTTCTTTTGGTACTGTACCTAGGACCATCAAACTTTCACAGCTTCATAATCAAGGGGTGCCCACCACATATCATTATCCAACATGTTACTTTTTTTTTTAACTTGACCCATTTTTTCCGCGTAGTCGACTTAGCCATTTTCAATGTTAAGTTTTCGCGTTTACAATGTTAAGTTTTCGTGTTTAAGTCCATTTCTTTGGTACTGTACCACCTAGGACCACCACACTTTCACAGCTTGATAACCAAGGGGTGCCTACCACATACAACTATCCAACATGTGACTATTTTTTTACCTTCACCTATTATTTGTACGTAATTGACTTAGCCATTTTCAATGTTAACTTTTTAACGTACGTCTGGTTAAAGTTTTTTGGTTAAAACTTTTTCGTTATACTATATCTCTGCAACTGCTTCGACCATTACCTTCAAACTTCACATGGGTGTTTATTATCATCCATATTTTCATTCTAACCCCAAACCGTGCGGCCCCTGTGCCCAATGTCAAGGTCAAATTACTTTGAATTTTTTTGTTAAAGTTTTTTCGTGCAACTGCTTCACCCATTAGTGATTACCTTGATACTTCACATGGGTGTTTATCATCATTGTCGCACCCGCTTGCTGAAAGCGCGATATCGTCGGCATTTTGGCATACGTCCGTCCGTACGTCCGTGTGTCCGGTTAAAGTTTTTTATTTTTTTAGTGTCCATGCCTCGCCCCAAGGCGCGACATGCAGGCCACGGCCATCTAGTCTACAAAAAGTGGGTATAATTATGTTATCCAAGTGTCTATGCTTGGAAAAAACCTGGCCTTCGTGGCTTTGCCTCGTTTCTTGTTTATGTTTGAGTTATGCCACAAAATTTCATGGGATATGTTAGCACATGAATGATTAAAATTGACTTTGCACCAAGATGTTAGTATATTGTTTAGGAACGTATATTGTTTTACAAGATGTTTGGTGTCATTTGAATTTAGATTGCTTTTAAATAGTATATCACCACCATATTTATTTAGTTCCTTATTGTATGCAAGTTTTAACTGACTGTTTAACCTTTAAACGTTTTATCCATGAAGATAATTGATAAATGCATGGATATTAATCATTTTCAATCCACAATTTTCATAGCTTTGAATGATAGTTTTTCGTGCTATTTTATCGGGTTTACCGTTCCCGAGAAAGTTATACATCAAATCATTGATGTGTTTGATTGTTTCTTCAGCGGGATTCTCAAGCACTCAAGCTTCTTTGTACGTGAGACTTGAAACCCGTTGTATATATTACAAGAGTAGTAGGATTAGTGATATTCCTATTACTTTTATGGGTATGGAGTTAACTGACTGGTGTGGTTATACCTGGGTTTGGGTGGGTGGCAGGTGGGAGCATGCGATGGGTAATTTAACGATCGGGGTTCATCCTTACCGGAATCCCGACTGGAGACCTGGTTTGGCCCTCACATACGTCTTTGGAATTTTGTATGTGACAGTTGAATCTGGTTATACCCCTTATGTGAGTATTACGATATTCGTAATCCTATTTTCGGGGAAGGGGCCAAGTGACTTTGGTGTGGTATGGACCTGGCACCAGGTCAGGTTATTCTAATTTCAGGGCTGAATATATTTGTTCTCGATGTAAATATTCCGTTCTGATTTTGGGATTCCCCCCCCCCCCCCAATGTAGCAGGTTAAAATGGGATCGAACCCGTTTGCCCGGCCTTATATGACCTTAGCTGTTGATAGGCCGTTAAACACTAATAAACAAATAAACAAACAAACCTGGGTTTGGTATCAGGTACTCATTACACCAGTCACTTAGCCCCAGTCCATACACGTGATACAGTGAAACATCTCTAAACCGGACACCCTGGGGTGTCCGGTTTAGAGATGTTCCACTGTAAATCAGACATATGATGTGACCATTCTGAGGCATATGTGTGTGCGTTGTGATCGTGAAGATACATTCCCGAGCTAAATGAAGAAGAAACCGATCAAAAATAAGATGACAGTTCTTTTCTATGTGTCCGGTTTAGAGTGGTTCCACTGTATACATATCAATCTATATATACATGTATTATATAGAGGATATTCCATCGTTCATTTTGAATAGCGGGAAATAATACACGAGTGTGCGTCGGCTTCCGTGTAAGCAACGAGTGAGCGTAGCGAACGAGTTGCTTGCACGAACGCCGACGGACACGAGTGTATTATTTCAGCTATTCAAACATGTACGGTGAAATATCCTATTTATTACACTTCCACGGCGGATACATATGCACATGTAGTCTAATTTAGAGATTATAATCAATGAAGTGTGATGTGCGCATGAATAGTTATACAATGACGTGTTTTCCCGCGTTTTGACGTTACGTTGTGTGACGTCAAATGTGACGTCATGTAAACTTTTTGAAATCCAAATTACGCAACTGTTTCTATGAACCAGATACATTTGAGTGCATGTTTGGAATGTGTTCAATCACATTAACATTCTAGATTAGTCGAGACCCTTTCCCAAATTTTGACTGTAATACAAATTAAACAATTTGCATGGTAGCTCGTGGTTTCAAAGAAAACAGGCGCGCAATTACGGGTGTTCTCTTCACGGTGTATTATTTGTAAGGTGTTGATTACGGGATTTCTCTCACAGCGAAACCCGTGCAAATAATTTGCAAGAGTATAATAAAGAAATAACAATGAATATATATTATGTAAATGTTCAGTGAAACACCACCACTCACAATTCCATCCATGCAGATGAAATATGGGATTCGACCCCGTTAACCCTGCCTAATGTGACCTAAGATGTTGATTGGCCTTTAAAAGTTGGACCCTCCCCCAACCCCCACCCACTCCCATCCATTCAGGTGAAATATGGGATTCGGCGCCGTTAATCCGACCTAATATGACCTTAGATGTTGATAGGTCGTTAAACGCCATTTAACAAACAAGTAAATCACGTTTCTTTGTAATCACTGCACTTTACGGCATGTAAGGAATACCTGGGGATGATTAATTATTCATGGTTAATTGTTAAAGGGCGACTGTATGAGAATTTCACTCCTATCACATAATTGTGACTGTCTGGAGAAATGGGGCGTATGGGATTTCTTTACCAGTGTAGCTCCTGATCGAATAACACACTCCTGTAGTCTGATAACGATCGATACAGGTTGTTTGAAGTTGGCGAGCAGTGTAGATCCTGACCAGACTGTGCGGATGCACAGTCTGGTCTGGATCTACACTGGTCGCAAAGCCCATAATGCCAATTTCTCCAATCACAGCCATAAGAATGTTACTTTTCCTCGATATTTTTCGTAAATGTCGTCGAATGTTTACGAACATTTCAGAGCACACTGAAATGTTTGTCAGCTACCTGCCTCATTTACGGAAAATATCGTATTTCATCGGAATCGACTTCGGTGTAATTCGGCAGACTGTCTAATACACACAACCGCCTGCGTTAATCTTGTCAAAATGTCAACGTTTCTGAACGTCTTTTGAACCTCTTTTTGCAATCTCAACTCGCCATCAAGCAGTTTGATTGGCTGAGCCAATCAAGATGATTGATGTGAAGGACAATATTCAAAATATTTCGGAATAAATAAATTTACAATTATTGGCAAAATTAGCCCAGCCGATGGTGTAGCCGTCAATGATTTTCAATAATCAGATGCAACTAATCGAATGCAAATTGACTTAAATGGACTTAAATGGAATTTGAGGTTTAATCACACTAAATCAAGCAGATGTTCATGCGCAGTGTAGTCAAACATAGTCAATAGAAAATAGTCCGGATGCTTTGAGGCCATAGACACATTTTAGGGCCCGTTTCACTAAACTTCGTACGACTAAAATGTTCGTAGGTGCAAATTTAGGATCGTCTGAAAATTTCAAATTTTGAATTTACATTTATTGAGCATAGGCTGCATCTGCAGCCTATGCTCAATAAATGTAAATCCAATAATTGTTTACAAGAAAACATTGTTAATGAGAAATTTACAGACTCATCATTTTGCACTTACGAACATTTTAGTCGTATGAAGTTTAGTGAAACGGCCCCCTGTTCTATTCTACTTCGCAAGAATGTTACTGTATCTTCTATATCATTTCTCAAGTATGATTTTTTTAAACATTCTGGACACTTGTTGCCTATGCTTTTTGAGCCACCACCAGGGTGATCATAGGAGATTGAATTGATCTTTCTTAACAACAACTGAGCCTATATTTTAATTAGTGTATATCCACAGTAGGTAGTTGCGAACAGTAACTCTTGCAATGGACGGTACGGGAGTAGATTTCAACAGTTACTGTTCGCAACTACACATTAGGATGGGGCGGTTTGTGAACTGAGGTGTGACGGAACAATGATCTCGCGGTCTTTGTGGCTGCAGATAGATTGAGGCGAAAAATAAGCGCATGAATTACAGACAACAACAACCGTATTGCCAGACATGCATGCGTAGGCTAACTTGATTGAACGTTCGTGCCGTCTGGCCAGGGTCACAGCAGGTTTCCGCATATAAATTGAAGTATTCCAGAATATGTCCATAAGTTAATTACTTTCAATTATGGGGAAGGACAAATCGAATACCATGTGTGGCTGTGACTGGAGAACTCAATGTGCATGATCACATGGTTACAACAACAACAACGACGCCCACTCCAAAGTAAGTATTATTTTATATTTTCCTTAATATGCGACGGATTTTGATGAAATATGGCGCAGCTAACGCGTCTTCATGAGCTGCATTTGATGATCCAGGGTCGGTAGACACAGAAGTTTGGGCGAAAATACAGAGACCAACAAATGCAGCTTAACAGGACGCGTTTGATGCGCCATATTTCATCATAATCCGTTACGTAATAAGGACACTATTATATCAAATAATAAGTACTTTGAATCAGATGGATTCTGGAAGTTTCAGTACTTGTTGTTGGTGGTACCACGTGATCATACTCCTGTAGTCTGAACACGATCTGTATTGTTTGTTAGGATAACGAGTGTTTCTTTGGTGTAATGGCGAACAGTATAGATCCTGGTCAGATTGAGCGGATGCACAAGCTGATATGGATATACACACCGGTCGCAACACCAATAAGCCCCATTTACCCAGTAGCAGGATAGCCACATATGTTCCAATGTGGACTCCTGGGGCCCGTTTCACTAAACTTCCTACGACTAAAATGTTCGTAAGTGCAAATTTAAGATCGTCTGTAAATTTCAATTTCTGAATTTACATTTATTGAGCATAGGCTGCATATGCAGCCTATGCTCAATAAATGTAAATCCAATAATTGTTCACAAGAAAACAGTGTTAATGTGAAATTTACAGACTATCATAATTTTGCACTTACGAACATTTTAGTCGTAAGAAGTTTAATGAAACGGCCCCCAGTAGTTTACATAGAGGATCGGTCACGAGTGATGATTTAAAGGTACATGCCCACTCAGTAGGCACAACATGTTCTTTACAGGAATTAAATAAGTGTATAATTGTGTCCTTAATCCTCCAGTTTCAAATATTGCGAGTGCCCGCTATACAGATATAATCGTTTAGTAACATGTGTTTTACTGATAGTGACTCGCGGTGGTATCAGGCTATTTTCATATGCAAATGAGGCATGGTATATTTTAATTATTTATACTAATTAAATACGTCACCTGAAGAAATAATTTATTCGACAGAGTATAAAGTATGGTCATTGCACATAAAAAAATAAATAAAGAGAATAAATAGTAATGTCCGTTAACATTTTAAGGAAACACGGTTATCGCCCCTGATATCAGTGTGGAAATTTACGTCCGATATAAAATGTATAATAATGCCAATCAATACGTGGGTTAATGGTGAATGAATGTTTAGTTTGCCAGAACATGTCTCGGATGATGTCTGATATAAAGTACTTTTGTGCCTACTGAGTGGATATGTACCTTTAACCCCTTTGAACCCGAAAGCCCGCTATATCGGTTTATGCAAACAGTGCAGATCCAGATGAGCCGGCTCTTAACGAGCCGTCTCATCAGGATCTGCACTGTTTGAAAGTAATTTTCATATTTTTGAGAAAAACAAATACCCCCTTTTTATAAATGGAATAGTCTGAAAATCATTTTGCGATGATTGGATTGGTTGCAAAACGAACATATCGCAGCCCATTCAATTACTTAGGGGTGAAAGGGTTAATATGACATTTATTGCACAACATGAACGCTCACAGCGTATTAACGCAGTGTAATAAACCATAGTACACTGGTGTTATAAATATGCAAATTGGCTTGTTACAGAAAACACGTTTGATGACCAGTAAACTCGTTTGATAACTATCATATTAAATCGTCACTCATGTATGATCCTCTATTTATTAAACGATTTTTTTCTGATTTCATGAGAAACGAGGCTTAAACCAACACAAATGCGTAAGCACAACATCATACATTGACACTCTACCAACCAGCTAAAACTCATTTGCATATTAATTACACTATATGTGTAGTATAATACACTGTGTTATTGCACTATGTAACACAATGTACAATGATGTCAGTGTGTGTTATTACAAGAAGTCGGTGATGATATTGATAAACTTTTATTTATTCTTGTAGCAATATAACATGCACTCATATACACATGATAAGCAATTTCAAGGTGCATGATGACGTGGTTACAACAACAACAACGTCGCCCATTCCAAAGTATGTATTAAGCGTCCACATGAGCTGCATTTGGTGGTCTATGGAGTTTGGCACAGACTTATGTCGTTTTTGCGAAGAATCGATTTCCGTGTCGGAGACACGGAAATCCATTCTTCGCAAAAACGACAGAAGTTTGGGCGAAAATACAGAGACCACCAAATGCAGCTTAACAAGATGCGTTTGGTGCGCCATTTTTCATCAAATTCCGTTACGTAATAAGGACACTATAAAAGAATACGTACTTTGAATCGGTACTTGTTGTTGTTGTTAGTACCACGTGATCATACACCTTGAATTTATGTATAGGACAAATAAACGTAATACTACATGAACTCATTTACAATTTGACAGTCAAACAAGTGAAATGGTCAGTGGAAGAAGGGGGCTAACTCCCTCGTGGAGTTACATTCCCTCCCTCGTGGAGTGAGCCCCCTTCTTCCACTGACCTCTTCCGCTCTTATTCCACCGACCCTTCAATTCCTCGTGACTGTATATTTAATTAGACAACGGGAGTCGGTAATTAGACAGTATAATTTCACATAGGATGGCCATCGCCTCCCCCCTCCCCCCCGCCACCCCACATAATGTATTATTAAGTGTTTTTTGTACCAATAATTCGTTTTTGCGCAATTGTCCAAATTACTAGTATCAGTAAATGAATCATATCTTACATAGTGATGATTTAATATGATATTTATTAAACGAGTTTACTGATTTCATAAAAAATAAGGCTATGCCAAGTTTCGTATGAAATTAGTCAACGAGTTTAATAGATACCATATTAAATCAACACAAATGCTAGATTACATTTATTGCATAAGCCCATCATCATGATTTGAAGCTAGATGATTACCTATCATGTTTTCTGTAGCGGGCTCATTTGCCGTTTGTGGACAGCGCGATATAGTCGGCACATGGCGTACGTCCGCGTCCGTACGTGCGTCCGGGTTAAAGTTGTTTGTTAATGTTTTTGGTTAAAGTTTTTCGGTATACTATCAAAGCCTCGACGGGCGCTACATGCAGGCCGCGGTGATTCACTTTAAAACCGTGAAAGCCGATTTTATGCAATAATTATTGATATAAAACAATAGAATTTAAAAAAATACTGAATAAATAGTAAATCCACATTCCATAAACATAGTATTAGCATACACCTCCAATATTGCGACCACTACTCTGTGATTGATTGATTGATTGGTGTTTAACGGCCTATCAACAGCTAAGGTCATTTAAGGCCGGTGTTGTATGCGCACATTTCTTCGTCGTGGACACAATTTAACCAATTACAACATCAATTTGTGAAATCGTGACTTAATTAAACTTAGTCACTAGCTTATATGATCGACCTTCTGACCGCTGTAACATGTAGGCCTAATATACATGTAAGGTCAGACCTAATACGTTATGTATTGGCCAACGGATGAATATTTACAGCGATGATTTGTTTACAGGGGCATATCAGGAATGTTTGACAAAAATACTATTCGTTTTGTCGAATTTATCGGGGTATAAACTTGGAAAAGTCGCGGGAATACTGGACGAAGGCCGGCCTTCGTCCAGTATTCCCGCGACTTTTTCAAGTTTATATCCCCGATAAATTCCACAAAAAGGCCATTCATTCCTTATAATTCCAGCATTTGAAATAAATTCATCAAGAAAATGGGTTTATTTTGACAGACGGCAGCCATTTGTTTACATTGACAGCACTGACAGCGCACCTGTAGAAAGTAGTTCGGCGTGGGAGTTTACTGGTATATACATTTTGGACAGAGACTTGCTACGGGCCAATCAAATGTTAGGGAATTGTGTAAATATTTTTGTGCTGGAATTATAAAAAGATAAATGGTCCTGCGTAAAGTGGTTTAATTGAAGATATATGACGATACTAGCACTGCTGAGTTGTTTCTATTTTCACCGATATCGTTACATATGCTATAATATATCGGACATATGCTATATATGATATCGGACATATATCATATCGTACTATGTATATATGATATGCGTGTACATGATATATATGATATTCTGGTACATATTAATATATATGATATCCTGGTACATATGATAATATAGGATATGTTACATATGATAGATATGATATCGGTAAGCATATTGATATATATTATAATCTGTAATATTGATATAAATATGATATCTGTAAATATATAGTATCTGATACTTACATATATCTGTCGTACAAATGAATGAATAATTTAATGAATATCTGTTACATATGATCATATATGGAGATCGGTACTATGGATATATATGATATCGGTACATAATAATTTATGGTACATATGGATATATAAATGATAAAGTCGGTCACATATAATCATCGGAACCAAATGATAATCATAAAATGAATCTGTACATTAATGCTATATATGATATCGGTACAATTAACGTAAAATCGTACATATGATATATATGATAATTGTACATAATGATTATATATGATATCTGGTACATATGATATCTAGGATATCGGTACATATTGAATAATATATGATAATCTGTACCATATGATATAAAGGATAATCTGATACATAATATCTGGTCGTTAACATATGATATATATATAACTGTACAAAGAGATATATAAGATAACGGTACAATATGAAAAAATCCATAAGATATATATGATAAATCGGTACCATAAATATCTATCGTTAACAAATGAATAATCATAAAAATTGAACGAAATGACAGATGCTATAATATGAAATCGTACATATAAATCTATTCGGTACAAATGATATAAATGATCTCTGTACATATGATATATAAGATATCTGACATAAGATATATATGTATCAGTTACATATGCTATATGATGAAATCTTTACATAATGAAATAATTGATCATCTGAAGCATACAAAAATATGATATCTGTAACAATATGATAAATATATAATCTTTGTACATATGATACATATGATAACAGTAACATAATGATATATAAAATATCGGTAACAATATGATATATATGATAAATCTGTACATAAAGAAATATAATGAATATCTGTACATATGAGCCCCGTGCAGGCACCGGGGTGGGATCAACTGATCCTGAGAATAGTGCTGCAGTAGCCATTGCTTGTCGTAAAAGGCGATTAAACTGGCTTAACGATTGTGTTCATACTTTCCGGAACCCACTATACCGGATTTGGCCCTCATGTACATTTTTGGCTTTCTTGTATGTGAGAGTTGAGTCAGGCTATGCCCCATATATAAAAGTAAGGTTAGCGCTAATCCTATTACTTTTAGGGAATGGGATAAATGATGCTGGTGTGGCGAGGGCCTGGCACCAGATCAGGTTGTTCTAATTTCAGGACTGAATATATATTTTGATTGTAAATATTGAGTTCTGAAGTTGGGATTTACCCCCCTCGGACAGGTGGATACGGGACTCGACCCCGTTGACCCGTCTGCGTGTAGACTCCCTGAGGCTTGTACCTCTATGTCAGAAAAGCGGACGTTAAACCCTATTCACTCACTCACTCACTCACTGTACATATGATATATATGATATCGGTACATATATATATCGGTACATATGATATATATGATATCTGTATCTGATATCGGATTTTCTATCTTGTTGAATCCTGAAATGCCCCTTTAACGTTCTCAAATGAAACTACCGACAACGAATGGACGAAACAGTGGAATCAGTGGAGAACGAATCAGTGGAGACGATCGTTTTGTATAACGATATGCATAGAAACTGTTATCGTTTGTTTTCTTTGCACAGGAAAATGATAGTTACGTTTAAATACCCGGCTTTCAACTATTTAAACGCCTGTCGTTTCATTCAACGCATCGTTTTCGTTGTTATTAATTATAAAACGATGTTTTCGTTTGTTTAAACGTGACAAAGGTGAAACTGACACCTTCAATTATTTCAATGATTAGAAACATCTATTTTCGAGATATCCAGCACACGCAATAAACGCAATATCGATCTTGGCTAAAGACATTTTTTATTTAAAAAGTATGCAATTAATACACTTTTGGATACATATGAAATTTCTGTAGCGGACTTATTCATGTTTAAATTAGATGTAAGCGTGCAACAACTAGTTGAAGGACACGTGTGACGCGTGTGACGGAGTGGTATGACCCGTGATCATGATATGATTGACACACCATGCTGCCTAAATGTGATGCGATATCTGTATAAGATATACATTAACACTGCCTCATTACATAGACGTAACTATTATACAAACTCATTGCTCATTACTGTATCCTACACAGCAAAATGTGTCACATATGCAATTCATATGAAAAAAATCGTATGATGTTCATATGTAAAACATATCAAAAACATGCATTGCATACGAAATTCATATGAAAAGAGCCGATATGAAATGAAGATTTTTCATATGCAATTCATATGAAGAAAAAAAATCATATGAATTTCATATGAAAAATGTTCATATGAAAAATGTTCATATGAAATTTTCATATGAAATTCATATGAACAACATATGAAATTCATATGCCACATATTGTGTAGTGTATACGGCACATGGAGTGGCCAACTTGGCCATCTTTGTGTTTTCAAGCCGTCAGCCAGGAAGCAAGTATATCCGTTGATCAGGGGTCCCATAGGTCCGTAAATCTATTATCATTAACATGTCCATTTGTCGACCACCTCCGGACCGTTTCACTAAACTTCGTACGACTAAAATATTGTGCAAAATTATGATATGAATTTCACATTAACAATGCTTTCTTGTAAACAATTATTGGAATTACATTTATTGAGCATATGCAGCGTATGCTCAATACATGTAAATCCATCAATTGAAATTGCCAGACGATCCTAAATTTGCACTTACGAACATTTTAGTCGTACGAAGTTTAGTGAAACGGGCCCCTTGTCTCTTTAAATGCATACACTATCTCGACATTGCACTAGCAAATTGCATTCCCCTTAATACTAATGCATTGTATATACATCGTATGTACATGAAAATCAACAATTGACGAACTAATTAATACTGATACTCAAGGGTCAAAACATCTGAAATAGCACACACTTGTAGCCGCTTCAATGTCACCTGTTCGTTTGATCTATTACTGATAGTTCACACTTATATGTGGCTATGACTGGATAAATGTTTTTTTGGGGATTTGCGACCAGTGTAGATCCAGATCAGACTGTGCATCCGCCTGATCAGGATCTGCACTGTACGCAGTCACATCGATGAAACAATCTCCATGCTTCTAACAAGCAATACAGATCGTTATGTATGGCAGCTCCTGGTGCCAATGCTAAAATATATGTATCTCCTAATTAAGTATCTTATCCTAAGTAGGACTTACTATCTCCTAATTAGGACTAATATCTCTTAATTAGGATTTTTATCTCCTAATGAGGAGTTAGTATCTCATAATTAGGACTTACTGTCTCCTAATTAGGAGTTAATATCTCATAATTAGGAGATACCACATTTTTGAGCATTGACACATATATTAAGTCCTAATTAGGAGATAGTAACTCCTAATTAGGAGATACTACTAATAGTATCTCATAATTAGGAGTTAGTATCTCCTAATTAGGAGATAAAACATTTTAGCATTGGTACCAGGATGCTTCTATATTATCGGGCTACGCGAGTGTGCTATTTGATCTACATTTATCGTGAACCATTTATATTCTATTACACTATCAAGAAGCGATCGTGCTTCACTTCAGATTCAGTTTGCATATCGATAAACCCTTTTTGCCACAGCCTGTCACATTTACTCGTACATGTAAGTATTTGGCCATTTTAACCTCGCATGTACTTATGTGTGGCTGTGACTGGAGAAGTGGGGCTTATGTGTTTTGCGACCAGTGTATATCAGGATCAGTCTGCGTATCCGCTCAGTCTGATCAGGATCTGCACTGTTCACCATTCCATCAATGAGACACATGCTTCTAACAAGGCGCATAGATCGTTGTCAGGCTACAGGAGTCTGCCATTTTATCAGGAGCTACACTGGCCACAACTCCCATAAGCCCTATTTCTCCAGTCACAGCAGCCACATTTATTCACATTTATCCAGATAAAGCGGATTTATTTCACGAGTGTACACACTAGTCTGGCAAGGGCCCGCATTGGGATTATCTGAGGATTATTGCAAATAACTGACACGTCACGGCAAAGCAGGGTTTATCATGTTGTGTTTTCAACCAGTGTAGCGATTTGTCGGCTACCAAACACCGGTCGTCCGATCAGCCACAGTTATATCACGGTTCGTCCGCATGTACGCGAGCTTTAGCTGGTCAGATTAGTCGAACGCAAAATCGACAAGGTTTCTGTCGTGTTGCGTCACATGTAATGAAGTGTTCTATATTTTTGGAAACTCCAATAAAATGTCATGGCAGAAGGTGCTTAATGAGGGTGCGACCAGTTTAACTCCGGTCAACATTTTGTATTTGCTGTTGGCCATACTTTTATTTTATTGCAGAAAATCGGCATTTGAAGTGTCATAACACCGTTGTATTGGTAAACATATCACACTACTGTAATTCTTATACATGTACAAATGAGATCGCTGTTTACAACATAACTGGCAGTCAGTAAAGCTTCAATGGATGAGTCTGTGCTTAAATCATCACACATGTTAGATTGTGTTTATTGTATAGCAATGTATCATACATTGAAATTGCACTGATCACACATGTTTCGGCAGCGATCTCATTTGCATATTTAATACACTAACGTCTGTTTCACGAGACCTGGCCAAATTTTACGGCTATATAAAGAATGAAAAAACGATAGTTTTTTCCACAATATTACATTTTAGCAAAATTTATGAATGAGCCTTCTTTTTATTTCAAGAAATTTGGTCAAATATTGATTTTATTACGAAAAAATATTTCTCTTTGGGAATTTAACATGGGGAAAAAAGAGCTGGTGCATTTGCAGGAGGAGACGACAAACGACAAAAAGAAAGAAAATTAACGTGAAATCTGGCTAGACAGCTTGGAAATTAGTTAGATTTTGAAAATCGGTCCACTATTTCTGAAATTATAAAAAGTCCCCATGTTAAATCCTCATAGAATGTCATCCCCACAGACCCATAGACATGTCTACATGTCTATGGGAATCCATAGACATGTCTATGGGAATTTAACAGGGGGAAATTGTTTTTTTTTCGCAATAAAATCAATATTTAACCAAATTTCACGAAATAAAAAGAAGTCTCATACTTAAATGTTGATTTAATATTATCGAAAACATATTGTTTTGCATTGTGTATATAGCCGTAATATTTGGGCAGATTTAGTGAAACAGACAGTAGTATTTGGTGAGTTTAATTTACTCTGTTATTAAACTGCGAAATACCATTGTATGCTATCAAATACATTACTCCACTGCCTGCGTTAATCTTGCCCAGCTGTCAACGTTTCCGAACATCTATTGACAATCTCAACTCGCAATCGAGCAGTTTGATTGGCTGAGACTGAGCTGTATCACAGCTCAGGCTCAGCCAATCAAGCTGATCGATTTCAAGCACAATATTCAAGTATTTTGAAATAAAATAATTGACAAATATTGGCAATATTAGCGCCACTATGCGGAAGCTTATGCTATAAAATAAAATACAATATTAAGTCCCTTTCGTCGTGGCAGGCCACACCCAACACCTTTCACGTACATGCACCGTATTATAACTGAGAAAGTATATTAAATATTAAAATATTAATTTCAAGTGCTACAGCTCAGGCTCGGCCAATCAAACTGCTCGATTGCGAGTTGAGATTGCCAGTAGATGTTTAGGAACGTTGACATCTGGGCAAGATTAACGCAGACGGCGGTGTACATGCATATATACTTGTACGCAGTTGTTTACGGTGAGGTGCACATGAGCAGGTTTTTTTGTGATAACACATCTACATTTTACATTTTGTACAGATAATTGTTCGAACATGGGAACAATGTATTATCACATTACATGATGATGTAGCACACATTGGTAATGATACACCTTTTTAATATGATAGGACTATGTTGATATGACTGGTAAATAGAGAATAGTAGGTTAGTGCCGTGAATGGGAAAAATATCTGGCAAGGCTCAGGAAACGGGATGGGCGAGGTTCTGCCGAGCACATCCCGTTTCCGTGCCGCGCCAGATATTTTTTCCCATTCACGGCACTAACCTACTATTCTATTTATCCCGTCAACACCTACAAATGGCTGTAAAATGCAAAAATAGTATTGACTGGATATCAAAAAGTTTCACGGCACCGTGTTTCACGGCACATACGCACTGTATTGACGGGATAAATATATAAGTTCGTCCAACGATATGATTACTACTGTCTGTTTCACGAAACCTGCACCATTTTTACGGCCATATAAACAATGTCAAAACAATATTAATATTAAATTGTATCAACATTGAAGAATGAGCCTTCTTTTTATTTCGTGAAATTTGGTCAAATATTGATTTTATTACCAAACATTGATTTGTCGTCTATGGGAAATGTAAATGGGGGGAAAGGAGGTAGTGGAGCTGAGGGAGGAGGCAAACAAACAAACAGTTCGGAAATTAACTCCGAAACCTGGCTAGATAGCTCGGAAATGATCTCTAACTAAGAAAACAAAAGTTAAATTTGAAAATCGGTCCAGTATTTGTGAAATTCTAAAAAATCCCCCATCTCTGTGAAGATGTCTATGGGGATTTAACATGGGGAAATTGTTTTTACACAATAAAATCACCATTTGACCAAATTTCACGAAATATAAAGAAGGCTCATTGTTAAATTTTGATTTAATTTAATATTATCAAAAAAATATTGTTTTGCATTGTTTAAATGGCCGTAAAATTTGGGCAAGTTTCGTGAAACAGACAGTAGTATATGAGACAAGCAATGTAATTTTGTACATACAAAGATGTGCTATATCTTATGTAGTTGCGAAGATAACTCTTGCAATCTACTCCCATACCGTCCGTCTAGCTACGGACGGTACAGGAGTAATTGCAAGAGTTACTGTTCGCAACTATATCTTATGATGAAACAAAAATGCAGAATTTACGATATTTTACGTACATCACATCGAATGTTATCGAAAGGTTCATAGCAGATGATATTTTTTTGTCAGCTTTCGACGTCATTTGGAAAATACGTATATCACGGTTTCTGTAAATATTTTTCATGCAAAATTGCATAATCTTTAAGGTACAACCTCACCTGGCTTGTCTCGATTATGTATATTTATATCACATGTATTTTGTTCCTTAAACAACTGAACTTGTAAGCACTCCCAACACAATATAGTCCCTATACCCCCTACTTGTCACCTCTCCCCCCTAGTATTAGCACGGTTACACTAGCAAGGTGTATGATCACGTGGTACTAACAACAACAACAAGTACTGAAACTTCCAAAATCCATCTGATTCAAAGTACGTATTATTTTATATTGTCCTTATTACGTAACATATTTTGATGAAATATGGCGCATCAAACGCGTCTTGTTAAGTTGCATTTGGTGGTCTTTGTATTTACGCCCAAACTTCTGTCGACACGGAAATCGATTCTTCACAAAAACGACATAAGTCTGTGCCGAACTCCATGGACCACCAAATGCAGCTTATGAAGATGCGTTTGCTGCGTCATATTTCATCAAAATCCGTTGCATATTAAGGAAAATATAAACTAATACTTACTTTGGAGTGGGCGACGTTGTTGTTGTTGTAACCACGTGATCATGCACCTTGACTAGGGTAGGGTGAACAGTCGGGGATTCTACATAGCACCAAACACCAAATGGACCGCCGCCGGATATATACAAAAAAGGTCTTATACGAGTTGATATGATACATGGTCCGACCACCAAATATTTTCCCCAAGTAATTTGGCCTTGACCTCGGGCACGTATTTATTAAACGAGTTTACTGATTTCATAAGAAACGAGGCTATGCCGAGTCTTTTTTGAAATCCGTCAACGCGTGCGGGCCCTACATGAGTGATCACATACTATCGTAGTTATTAAATGAGTTTACTGATTTCGTACGAAACATGGCTATGCCGTGTCTCTTTTGAAATTCTTCAACGATTTTAATAAAAGTATACACACAACCGCCTGCGTTCATCTTGCCCAGATGCAAATGTTTCTGAACAAGCGGTTTATAATTGGCTGAGCCTGAGCTGTGCAAAATCTCAGGCTCATCCAATCAAACTGCTTGAATTTCGAGCAGAATATTCCAGTAATTTGAAATAAAGGAATTGACAAATATTGGCAAGATTAATGGAGGCGGAGGTGTACATGTATATATAAAGTAACGACTAGTATCGTCCATTCATATTCTGTGAATTTTCAAAAACCTCGGTCTAATAGTATATTGACTGGGTATATAACAGATCGAATTCATAATTACAAAAATTACATGTACATGCACTAGTATATACTAGTATAGTAGTACTAGTCTATACCAGTATAGTAGGTTTTGTTTGTTTATTAGTGTTTAACGGCCTATCAACAGCTAAGGTCATGTAAGGCCGGGCAAACGGGTTCGATCTCGTTTTAACCTGCTGCATTGGGGGGAAAATACCAAAATCAGAATGGAATATTTACATCGAGAACAAATATATTCAGCCCTGAAATTAGAATAACCTGACCTGGTGCCAGGTCCATACCACACCAAAGTCACTTGGCCCCTTCCCCTAAAATAGGATTACGAATATCGTAATACTCACATAAGGGGTATAACCAGATTCAACTGTCACATACAAAATGCCAAAGACGTATGTGAGGGCCAAACCAGTAGCCTATTTCATCAACATTGCAAAGTATACTTTACTAGCAAAGTATACTTTGAGGGAGTAATCATTTATTTTTCCAGAAATGCATTATTTCACATAGAACTAACAAATGCATATATTTCATGATTAAAAGTATGCAGAATTATTATACTGAATTTATTACATTATCACAGCCATTAAATGGCTGGGATAATGTAATAAATTCAGTATAATAAAAATTAATAAATTTATCATAAAATTGAAAATTTCTCCCTCAAAGTATACTTTGCTAGTAAAGTATACTTTGCAATGTTGATGAAATCGGCTACTGGTCTCCAATCGGAATTCCGGTAAGGATGAACCCCGATCGTTAAATTACCCATCGCATGCTGCCACCTGTCACCCACTAGTATATAGTAGGTAAGTAGAAAATGGCGAATGATCACTTATTTTCGAGTCGGCGACCCACGGATCAAACGCAACAATATTGACATGACAGTGTTGATTTCAGTACTTGTGTCCCTACCTCAATGACGTCATGAAAGTTGATAAAAATCAAATTTTAAATGCGGATTTCCTATTATGTCGTCATTTACTGAAAATCATAAACTGATATGTCTCATCGTACCACAGACGATCACTCAACATGATTACTCGATGTTTGTTGTTGAAAATACGAAAAAGATAACAATGTCGAACGAAACAGGGACGAAAACTATAACAACAAAAACTGCGAAATTAGATTCCACGAAATCACATGTAATACTCATTTTCAATCGGCGTTGTCATATCACCCTATATAACCAGATACTATTGGTATAGGTTATTTGATTTGTATGTGGATATATGCACGAGTTCCGCAGCGTGCGATGCTTTAGGAGTGAAATATCGTTGCGCGGCGGAACGAGTGGCATATATACACATACAAATCAAATAACATTTGTATTATATACGTACATCACTAACAATTTATATGCGCCACACAAATATACAAAATATAAATAAAATAAACGAAAAGTCGTGGTTTAGAAGGAACTATTTTGCGAGGTGAAGCGTAGTTCCGCCACTGACCAATATTAATTCACGAGACGTCAATATGGAACAAATATTGACGGCTTGCGTTCCATTGTGTTTCAATGGGAAACGAAAGTACGTATACAATAAACACGAATATTCGTGTTTCTGGTATCGGGTTGCATAGGGTGCACATAATAATCCGAAGTGAATAGTTTTAGAAAGTCGATTCACGCCTCTCTGCATCGTATTTAAACATTCACGAATTCACATGACCTTGTTTTTGTGAGCGGTTGCTTTTAATCCATTGCTTAACACTTCTCGAAGAATTTGGTTCGTACGCATTTTCTTCATCGTGTCCGTTTTCCCGCGCGATGACGTCAAGAACGGCGTCAGCTTCTGAATTAAAGCACCCGCCACGCGGAGTGGTTTTGAACGAGAGTTGGTCGGTGTACTCGTTGTCTTCTTTGCGTTTTGATTGGTTCTTCTGATGGCGTTTTTTCTTCTTTCTCGCATTGATTCCAGTCTCCGGTTTAATTGGCAACAACAACGCCTGTGACTGTGTTTTCTGGTTAGGATCACGTGATGTCAAGCTGTATTCCGATGTATTCAACAATGAGTCTCTTTCTCGTAGACCTATAGCGTGTGTACTTTCTCGATAGCCATCCGATTTCCAAGCTAACACATCTTTAACCTTCGTCAGTTTATCGTTCTGATTTTGAATGTCGGTTGAAAATATGCTTGGAAGTTTCACAGTTTCCTCGTTCGTCTTCTTGTCTTTGTCGATAGGGCTATCCACTGTAGAAACGACGCTTTCCTCCGTTTCTAAGTTTGAATCACTTTTGAAGATATCTGCGGTACTAAATTCGCGTTTGTAGTCAATATGTGACGGACAACTCGGCGATCTCCGGCAAGTTCCGTGCATCTCCCGATCCCGGGTCAAAGCCCGTCGATGTGTTCTATTTTTAGATTGATGTCCACCCGAAAGACTAGCTACACTGGTTGACTTAGATCTGTCGATGGTTGGAAATTTAATAGAGCCAGACGATAATGGTATGCTCCCCCGGGTGTGACTCAGCCTATCTCGCCGGAAGTCCGACACGTCAATTTCAGAACCAAGTGCAATTTTGGATTTCCTTGCTAATGGCGGGAAAAACGCTTCTTCCATGTTGCGCTGTAGATATTGCGTGGGTGTGTCCGCCATCTCACTGCCAACGACGGTGGGCGACATTGTTAGATGCTGTGTCCGCTTGTTGTGTGGACTTCATTGAAAACTCATCACATCTCAATCGCAGAATAACCATAGAAATGCATACTAACACTAACACTACAACAATATATTTGTGACACACACACTGTAACTGATCCCACTAATGACTAGATCTACAACCGTAAACACACTAGCGCACATTATCCTTGTCCGAGGAACGCAGTATTTCTTTCCCAGTTATTTAGAAATTGGACATACTAATTAAACACGTCGATGTATCTGAACCTTTTCCCACTGTTTAATACATCGGCTAGATAACAATAATGTCTTCAATTTGAATCTCCGGTTTTCAAATTAAGTAACCAGACATTCGGCGCTTCCTATAGTCGGACAGATTGTATCCACTTCTTCCAATTCACCCGCTAGGCCGAAAGGTCTGGGATCGACTGGCGTATCGCGAACTGATCGCACTTACATAATATTGGAAACGTCTCGTGTGCGTGTTGTATCGCCTTCAGACTGAAAATAAAAAACAGCAAATGAAGTGTTTACGCAGACATAAATATCTTAGAGGGTAATAATTAGTTATTTTATTTATTTGCTTACACACGAAAGTCGCGCACGAGAAAAAGCGCATTGTCTTTTATGGGGAATATATATCATGGACATTCTGTGAATATTTCCGAGTTTACCGTCATATATATGCAGGGATTCCGCTGGCGATCGCCATTTTCGCAATTGGCGATAAAAATAAACAATTGGCGATACAAAATTACAATTTTCGAAAAAAAAAAATATATTTTTTTTTTTTTCGAAAATTGTAATTTTTTATCGCCAATTTTTTTTTGATTTTTTAATTTTTTTGAAGTGGCGATTTTTTTATTTTCCCCAGCGGAATCCCTGTACAAGTACAGTTAATCTTGACCCGGCCCTGAGATTAAACAACCGCCCGCGTTAACCGGCCCAGTATGTCAACGTTTCTGAACATCTACTCGAAATCAAGCAGTTTGATTTGCTATGCCTGAGCTGTGCCACAGCTCAGGCTCAGCCAATCAAGCTGCTTGCTTTCAAGCACAACATTAAAGTATTTTGTAATAAAGAAATATTGGCAAGATTAGCGCAGGCGGTGGTGTACAGACTATATCGACCGCCGTTTTTCGCAGATTGATTTTGAAAAGCATGCAACAATTCATGCAAATGACGTCGAACGTTGACGAAACATTCAAAACGCATGCGGAATTCCAGTTTTATTTGAGTTCTGAATTGTATGTTTAATTTAGATGACATTTAAGGAAAACATAACATATTTTCGAAATAAATATCTGCGAAATACGGCGGTACGACAAGGAAGGGAATTGAAGAGCCAACGTTATTTGACCAGGTTCAATTTTAACAAACGTAGCGCTACGTTTACTAGACAACCAGTTTTTGCCGATGTTTTCTCTCTCTCGCCGCCACATTGATAGGAACATATACAAGGTCGTCGGCGTTAATCTTGCCAAGATGTCAACGTTTCGGAACATCTATTGGCATGAATTTCTGAACTCGCAATCGAGCAGTTTGGTTTCAAGCACAATATTCAAGTATTTTGAAATAAAACAATTGACAAATATTGGCAAGAATAGCGTTGGCGGCGGTGCACGCAAGCCTCACGAATGTGCATTAAATGCTTACTTAATTGCAACTGCTATACTGTGCATGCACGCATGCGCAGACTTTATTTAAGTGCCAATGACGGATCACGCTCATCTGTGGAGTCATTTGAACGCTTGGCAAAATAATACAGCGCCTGTCTGGCGGCAAACCACTTGGAAATGTGAACTAATTCAAACAGTATTAATGTTTCCTCGGCCCGCAATGAATGACGTATTCCATGTGAAATGGGCACCGTTTAATTGAAGGCATGTGACTGGAGAAATGCGGCTTGTGAATTTGTATTTGTTTTTGCGAATGTAGTTCCTGGTCTGCTAGTTGCGAACAGTGACTCTTCCATCTGCTCCTGTACCGTATCAAAACATTCTGAACATGTTGGTAATGTGACGTAGTTTCAATTGTAGCAGATGGCGGCTTTTTAGCCACCACCAGGGTGGTCATATGGGATTGAATTGATCTTTCTTAACAATAACTGAGCCTATATGTCATTTACTGTAGATTCACAGTAGGTTGTTGCGAACAGTAACTCTTGCAATCTACTCCCGTAACGTCCGTCGTAGCTACGACGGACGGTACGGGAGTAGATTGCAAGAGTTACTGTTCCAAGGCGTGGGATCACGTGTTTACGAACAGCGTGACGTCATGTTTTAGATGTGTTTGCAGTAGATTTCCTTTAATATCTTTCTAATGTAAAGACATAGTTTTATTAAATATACCGCAGCAAATGCGGTACACGTTGCCCTTTATTGTATAGGCGGCTTTAATCTCATAATTATGTTGTTTTGACGAAGAATTGGTTACCGTAAATGTAAATAAAAACTAGAGCACGTAAAGGTAAGAAATAAACGTTTTTTTGTGAAAGTCATAAATAATTTTCAGAGCACCCATAAAACACAGATAACAAATACACGTGTCACCGGTCGAGTGGGTTGTTTGTGCAGACGAAGCGCAGTATGAGTGTGCAATAATTAAACAAACACAATTCCCCGGTGTGATTTTATGTCGCAATTCATACTTTGACATGCCTTAAGTGGGTTCGCTGCTCCGACATATTTATTGTACAATTAACTGATATAGGGAATTTGGGAAGATTTGTCGAAGGTTTCCAAAGGAAACAAATGAATGGAAAACGCAGTATAAACGATGATTTTGTACGATATGCATAGAAACGATTACCGTTTGTTTTGTTAGTTCGTCAAAACAATATAGAAACGCCTGTCATTTCTTTCAATGCATTGTTTTGACATTATTTTCGTAGTTGTTTAATTTAATAGGAAACGATGTTTTCGTTGGTTTAAACGCGCTAAAACCAATGAACGAAAACCATGCGTTGAAATGAACAACATGCGCTTAACTCTTTGCATGCTGGGAAACTTGTGGGATATAAATAGTTCAAAACTAGCGGACAAAAATTCATCATATTTTCTTGTATTTCTCCCCGTAAATATCATGAATATTCAAGACATATTTACAGAGAGAAATAAAACATACACTCCTAATTCGTTTGGCGGATATTATCGCCGCTAGCATGCAAAGAGTTAAATGATCACGGTGCTTGTGTGTTACACTATCACGGTGCTTGAGGTTTTATGGTCTGTGAATCAGTCGTAAAACTGATTCTCAGACCATAAAACCTCACACATACCGCTCCAAATCGAAAAACAAAGCATGGTTATTCCCATTCTAATGCACCTAGTGTGCTCCCCGCTTTCTGAAACGTCGTAGCATATCACGAACAGTGATATTTTTCATTACGTCAGCAGGTTGTTGTCGTCATCGATAACCGCCTCACACCAAATGAATTTGAAGAAATGTAACTCCGCCGAAGAATATTCCCATTTAAAATAGAGATTAACGGGACTTTTTCTAAGACATCTATACATTTAAACAACTGTAATGTTTATTTTAGCAATTGTATTGCTTTTATATGTGTAGTTGCAACAGTTATTTGCTTTTATTAATTTAAAGAATGTTGCAATGTGTTCGTGTGGTTTTACAAAGGAAATATCAAATTCCCTGGATTTACGCCTACTTCAGGTGATTACCCATCTGCAATACAGTTTATTATGTATAGTCATGTATGTGTACATTGGAATTCGTAAAGTTATAGGCTGGTACTGGCATATTGAATTTGTTTTTGAGCACTTTATTACATTCTTCTGTATTTTGGGCGGGTGGGGTAATATTTTTGGGAATTTGTTGAAGGGCAACCACACTGAAGTTGCGTTTGTCAGTCGTTGGTAGATTCTCTTTTCCGCTTTGTGTTGTGCAGGTCAATATGGCAGAATGGATAACCGAAAATGTACCGAAATTAATTTGGTAATATTTGCATTCCCCGCCGATGGCCATTGTTTACAAAAACACGCAGGATTACATAAATCTGTCAAGTTGTAAAACACAGACTGGTAAAACGGACATTTTATATGGTGTGATTTTTCATATTTTATAGGCTGTGATTTCAATTGACCAATCAGATGCGTCCTTTCTATTTTCGGTGCATTAGAATGTATCATTTACATCAGTTTCAAGCATATACTTTGGGATTATTTTGTAAGTCGGATCATGTTTGTTATGTGAGGCGGTTTCAATTCCAGCCGCTTTTTGCGCCACCACCAGGGTGGTCACAGGAGATTTAATTTATATTTTTTAACAATAATTAAACCTATATTTTAATTAGTGAATATCCAGAGCCGAATGGCTGCAGGATATGGGAAAATAGGTCCCACAACATCCATGCGAAAAATAAACGTAGCAGAGAATAGCAAAATGTGTGGTCATTGGTTAGTTTATATAGGAAAAAATATTTGGTGGTGGTGGACCTCAAACACATTACGCACTTTCGTTGTGAAACAGGTTCCATTATAGTTAATAGCTGAATAAATTTAAATTAAACAAATATATTACCGACCATCCATTTCATAAAAAGAATAGCGTTCAGATTAACTGGTTTTGAGATCAATTTTGATCGCATTCTGCGCATCACATTTACTAAATGGCGAGCAATGTAGACCCCGAATTCGCAGCTTGATCAATGGCTACGATGTCCTACGTGTTGGTAATGTCCCTAATTACAACTGGGCCCACCTCGGGAAGCCGGCTCGTGATCATTATGCATTTCATTGAGAATGCCAATTGTGCAGGTCCTACCGAGTGCTATCACTTATTCATGTGGTGTCGGGTCGTTTCGCCCCCGATACGTGTTCTGCTCTGAATATGGCGTATGTATGGTATGAGAGGTCGATTCGCCCTTGGTGTTATTGCACATAGTATACATGCATATTAATAGAAAGCATGAGATATTATCTGGAATATTTAGATACTACATGTATATGATAGTTTATATGTGTAAATATGTAGTTTGCGGGAGTAATTTCAAATTATTCATACATTAATTGATGTTTTATTTAATGAAATAAAATATTGAAAGATGAAGATAGACAATTCATGCACGTACCATACACCACCGCCTGCGTTAACCTTGCCCAGATGTCAACGCTTTTGCATATCTACTGGCAATATCAATTCGCAATTTGGCTGGCTGTGCCTGAGCTGTAGCACAGCTCGGGCACAGCCAATCAAGCTGCTTGCTTTAAAGCACAACATTCAAGTATTTTGTAATCAATAAATTGTCAAGATTAGCGCAGGCGGTGGTGTAACACACAGCAGCTGACACAAATGATTTGGCATGAGTGATGTTTTAAAGGTACATGTACATGCCCGCTCAGTAGGCACAACATGTTCTTTATAGGAATTAAATAAGTGAAGAATTGTGTCACTATTCCACCATTCTAAAACTTATGAGTGCCTGCTATGCAGATATTATACTCATTTAGTAATATGTAAAATGCGTCACCTGAACAAAAATAATATTTTGGACAGATTATACAGTATGATCAGTGCACATCAAACAATAAATACAGAGAATAAACAGTAACGTCCGTTAACATTTTAAGGAAACACGGTTATCACCCCTGATATCAGTGTGTAATTTTCCGTCTAATATAAAATGTATAATAATGCAAATCAATACGTGGGGTAATGGTGAATTAATGGTTATTTTGCCAGAAAATGTCGCCGATGATGTCTCTGATATAAAGAACATTTTGTGCCTACTGAGTGGACATGTACCTTTAATATGAAGGGGTGAGTGGTAGAAGACGTATTACATATACACGAACATATGCCCTTCTTCTACTGACACATTAATCTGGTGGCCATTTCACTAAACTTTGTACGACTAAATTATTCGTAAGTGTACATTATGATAGTCTGTAAATTTCACATTAACAATGTTTTCTTGCAAAGAATTATTGGATTTACATTTATTGAACATAGGCTGCATATGCAGCCTATGCTCAATACATGTAAATCCATAAATTGAAATTTCCAGACGATCATAAATTGGCACTTACGAACATTTTAGTCGTACGAAGTTTAGTGAAACGGGCCCCAGATATCTACAGCGGAACCTGTCTAAACCGGACACCAAGAAAACATGTTATCTTATTTTCGACCAGTTCTTGGTCATTTATCTCAGGTGATAATGTCTGTTCGTGATCGCAGAACACACAACTATGGCTCAGAATGATCAAATGCCCGATGTACAGTGACACCTCTCTAAGCCGGACACCCTGGGGACCTCCCAGGGTGTCCGGTTTAGAGAGGTTTCTCTGTGCATGTATTCACAGAGTTTACTGATTTCATAGAAACGATGCATTTCCGGGTTTTTTTGTCGATATTGATTTCGAAGAAATAAAATATGTTCCGTAAATTAAGTAGAAAGTTGATAAATATCATATTAAATCATCACTAATGTAAGATCGTCTATATCTAGATAAATAAATATAAAGAAATAAATAACCAACAAAATACACACTTACCACAATCCACTCACGATCCTGCCAAGTCCGAGTTTTATCACCTATGACCCGGTCAGGCCAGCTTGACCGAATGTATTTCCCCGCAGGTTTGTGACACTTGAATATATGGCACTTCAGAGTGACATACACGTTTATTTTGTCCAGGCACGTCCACAATTTCGCTCCGATAATTGATTTTAAATTATTTTCTGACTAGAATTTAACATTTGTGCAGTCAAATTGTTCGTATCTGACTAGAATTTAATACTTGAACTGTTAGTTTGCTGAATTAGATTGCCAGTAGACGGATGCACATTCAGCAAAATATCGAGTCCAACCTCACATACATGTAGGTAGCTTACTGGAACCTGAAACAGAAAGAGAAGAGATTTACACCACTATCACACGGGTCAAATAATTTGACCCAGAACTCGGAAAAAATATCTCATTAAACAAATACTCCACCCACCCACTTTGTTTGTTTAGTTTAAACATAGTTCGTTGCATATACACGTACAATGGACTTGGGCTACAAGTTCTCACAACATTAATTACAGCCCATAGGAGAGTATTACAACGATACAGCAATTTAACAGCAATGGCGATACGTATACAGGTATGTACATGGGTACAGACACGTAATGTTTAATGGTGTTTAACGGTCTATAGTCTGTTTCACGAAAGCTGCCCAAATTATACGGCCATATAAACAATTCAAAAACAATATTTATTTCGACAATATTAAATTAAAGGAAAATTTAAGAATGAGCCTTATTTTTATTTCGTGAAATTTGGTCAAATATTGATTTTATTACGAAAAATTGATTTGTCTATGGGAATTTAACATGGGGGAAAAAGTGGTAAGGAAGTGTGGGAGGAGTCAACAAACGATTTTTTTGGGAAATTGACTCCGAAACCTGACTAGATAGCTTGGATATGATCTAACTAAGAAAACAAGTTAAATTTTAAAAATCGGTGCAGTATTTCTGAAATTCAAAAAAATTTCCCCATGTTAAATCCCCATAGACATCTTCACTCCGTGAATGGATTTAACATGAGGACATTTTTTTTTCGCAATAAAATCAATATTTGACCAAATTTCACGAAATAAAAAGAAGGCTCATTCTTCAATTTTCCTTTAATTTAATATTATCGAAAACATTATTGTTTTTGAATTGTTTATATGGGCGTAAAATTTGGGCAGCTTTCGTGAAACTGACAGTAGATCACAGTCGTTCACATATATACCAGCAGTATTAACCATTTATATTACATGCTGAAGACACAACACGGAATATTCTAAATATGTTCTTATTTCATGTCGGAAGTATATGCCTTGACCACGAAATAATCGTTTTCTAATTATAAAAAACGAAAACGGTGTCACGACGATATATAAACGATAGGCAATCGTTCGTTTGAGGAACGAGGTACAAACCCAGGGTGCCAAACTAATTTCCAATTAAATATTCTGTATTCCATTTGTTTTTGTCAACAAACAAATAGTTTGCCGCAGGTTCTCAGATGACTCTTCCCATGTATTGGTGGTGTACGGTGACCTGGCATTTTGAAATTAGCGGTTACTATTATCGACTATAAGAATGAACACACTAATGCGACGTTTTGTTATAATTTATAAATGCAGTTCTCGGAATAAAGATGACTTGTGATGTCGCCATTTTATGTGAATAGTATTTTACCTTTGGTATGTGACGTGTACATATACGTCATTAGGAAGTTGCAATTTGGTATGTCTACATAAGTAAAATATGCCAAAGGAGGCTGAATAAGCAAGATAATGGTAACACGTTAATACCATTTTGGGCTGTGACTGGAGAAATGGAGTGTATGGGTTTTGCGACCAGTGTATATCCAGACCAGCCTGTGCAATACAATACAATACAATACATTTTATTCACTCTAAGCCACATACGTGACACACGAGGTATACAATAGATTACATAATACAACGATGGGTAAAAATACAAAATGCATATGTATAAGCTCACTAGTCATTATAACCATAAAGCATTTCTTATAAAAATAGCTAAATTTCTTAATTGCTTTCCAGATTTTTTCTCAAATAGCTGTGCGAATTTTAAAATATTTGGTCTTCTAAAATAAAATGGCTTCATATACCGTTTTCGAACTTCATCATAGAAGCGGCACTCGAAAAGGAAATGAAACTCGTCACCGAGAGCACCAGCGCCACATTTGTTGCAGACCCTGCTTGCTCTCGGCACACCTGTCCATCTACCAGTTTCGACCGCCAGTCTATGATTACAAGTTAGAAATCTGGTCAATGTTTTTCTTAACCTTTCCGTGAGATTAATTAAATATGTTTCTAATCCAAACTCTGTTTTAAAGATTCTATACGTAATTCCACGTGAAGATGAATCGATACACAGTCGGATCAGGATCTGCACTGTTTGGCATTCCATCGATGAAACATCAGTCACTCATCTAACAAAATTGGGATACGGACATTTATCCCGTCAACACAGTGCGTATGTGCCGTGAAACACGGTGCCGTGAAACATTTTTGATATCCAGTCATTACTATTTTTGCATTTTACAACCATTTGTAGGTGTTGACGGGATAAATAGAATAGTAGGTTAGTGCCGTGAATGGGAAAAAATATCTGGCCCGGCACGGAAACGGGATGTGCTCGGCAGAGCCTCGCCCATCCCGTTTCCTGAGCCTTGCCAGATATTTTTTCCCATTCACGGCACTAACCTACTATTCTCTATAATCCCCCCCCCCCGGACATTATGTCCGGGGGGGGGATTATGTCCTACACTCAACAAAATTAATAACACAGATCGTTATGAAGCTACATGAGTGTGATATTTGATTCGAAGCTGCACTCTTCACAAATCCCATACGACACATTTCTCCAGTCACATAGATAAGTTTTCAACAGGCAACGGGGACTAGCGGTGTAGAAATAATAATAATAAATATTAATAGTAATAAGAAGAAAAATGCATTAATTCATTCTTTATTAATATTATTAATGTTATTATAACACGTATAATAGTAATTATAACATTACTATTGTTAGTATTATTTGTCATTATTATTATTATTATTTATTATTATTATTATTATTATTATTATTATTATTATTATTATTATAAAGAAACATAACATACATCTAAATATTTAGTGAATCCCATTGCACTGGCACGGCACATTTCTCTTGTGGTCTCGTAAATTATTACATCAATGTTGCATCAAATTAATCAAGCACGGCCGCTAATCATGCTAATCGAGTGCGCCTGTCATTTGAAGCTTCTCCAAGATCGGATTTTACCATTCATGTCTGTCATCTCGCGTGACCGACACACAGTATGTGACGTGCTACGAGGAAGTAGAAAATGAATTCAAAAGCACAGATGCACCCCACCTACTGCTTTAATATTAAAACAAGGAAATTGTAAGTCCAAGAGGGGAAGATAATCCAAGGAGTGTGCTATTTGATCTGGAGCTACACTGGTCATAAATTACATAAGCCACATTTCTCCAGTCACAGTCACATACTGTGAGTTCAATACTGTGCGGATGCACAGGCTGATCTGATTCTACACTGGTCGCAAAACCCATAAACCGTATCTCTCCAGTTACAGCCACATATCAAGAGGCGTGTATTCAATACTCACCCAGGAATGGGCCATGGCCTAGTGGATACGGCATTGGAATTCAATACCGGAGGTTGTGAGTTCAGTCCTCACCCAGGAATGGGCCATGGCCTAGTGGATATGGCATTGGAATTCAATACCAGAGGTTGTGAGTTCAATCCTCACCCCATGGATGGGCCGTGTCCTACGGGATATGGCATTGGACTTCAATACCGGAGGTTGTGAGTTCAATCCTCACCCCATGGATGGGCCGTGTCCTAGGGGATATGGCATTGGACTTCGATACCGGAGGTTGTGAGTTCAATCCTCACCCCATGGATTGGCCGTGTCCTAGGGGATATGGCATTGTACTTCGATACCGGAGGTTGTGAGTTCAATCCTCACCCCATGTATGGGCCGTGTCCTAGGGGATATGGCATTGTACTTCAATACCGGATGTTGTCAGTTGTGAGTTCAATCCTCACCCCAGGGATGGGCCGTGTTCTAGGGGATATGGCATTGTACTTCAATATCGGATGTTGTTAGTTCAATCCTCACCCCAGGGATGGGCAGTTGCATAGGTATATGGCATTGGACTTCAATACCGGATGTTGAGCGTGTAAGCCTCACCCAATGATGGGCCGTGGTCTAGGGGATATGGCATTGGAATTCAATACCGGAGGCTGTGAGTTCAATCTTCACCCATGGATGGGCCGTGGCCTAGGGCATATGACATTGGACTTCAATACCGAAGGTTGTGAGTTCAGGCCTGACCCAAGGGATGGGCCGTGGCCTAGGGACTTCAATACCGGAGGTTTCAATCCTCACCCAAGGATGGTCCATGGTCTATGTGATATGGCATTGAACTTCAATACCGTTGGTTATAAGTAGTATTGGTCATCCCTCTGGTCTGTCGGATGAGACTTTAAATCGTGAACCCGTCTCAATATGCCCTTAGATGTTACTGGTACATGTACATTAAACCCATTAACTTTCTAAAATGTAAAGTCGGTGAGACAAAAGGCATCGTTTTGTCATGGCGGATGAGACAATTATTCACAATATCGATGCGCTTGCGTAATTAGGCTATGGATTATTGAACAGCCGGTAATTCTATAAGGTCGGGAAAAGTAGGCAATGCGAAGGAGCCCCACACGGGACATGGATTTTATTTATTAATTCGTTCCCATGAAATAACAATTCGTTCCCTCAATTTAACAATTCGTTCACTTGAGGTGAACGAAAATTGTTAAATTGAGGGAACGAATTGTTTCTCAAATTAACAATTCGTTCCCACGATATAGCAATTCGTTCCCTCGAATCATCAATTCGTTCCCACGAAATGACAATTCGTCAGTGTTACGCTGCTGTTATTGGATAAATCGGGGCTGAAAGGGGCACATCAGGATGTTTTGAAAAAAATCTGTAAAAAAATAAAAACCTGTTTTCATCATGGCCCTGTTTAAAGTGGTTTAATTGAAGGTAATTGACGATATTGGGACCGCTGGGTTGCTTCACTTTTCACCGATATCGGTACATAAGTATCAGATTGTGTCGAACGCAACAAGAAATCCGATAGTTATGTACCTACATGGGTGAAAATAGAAACAAACCAGTGGTCATAGTATCGTAATATATCTTCACTTAAACCACTTTACACAGGGCCATGATGAAAACACGTTTTTATTGTTATACTATTTTTCAAAAAAAGTCTGATATGCCCCTTTAACGCGATCAGGGTATGCACTGTTCTTGAGTCAGCCTATGAAACACGTATCAGGTTTCTAAAACTGTATATATCTTACTCAGGTTATTGGTGGTTGTGACTGGAGAAAAGAGGCTAATGGGTTTTTGTGACCAGTGCAGATCCAGATCAGCCTGTGCATCCGCACAGTCTGATCAGGATCTGCACTGTTCGGCATTCCATCACCGAAACACCCGTCATGCTTCTAACAAGCAATACGGATCGCTATCGGACTACAGGGGCCCGTTTCACTAAACTTCGTACGACTAACATGTTCGTAAGTGCAAAAGTATGATAATCTGTAAATTTCACATTACCAATGTTTCCTTGTAAACAATTATTGGATTTACATTTAATGAATATATGCTGTATATGCAGCCTATGCTCAATAAATGTAAATACATCAATTTAAATTTCCAGACGATCCTAAATTTGCACTTATGAACATTTTAATCGTACGAAGTTTAGTGAAACGGGCCCCAGGTGTGTGCTATGTGATCAGGAGCGACACTGGTAACACATCACATAAGCCCCATTTCTCCAGTCACAGACACATTTTATCTCGGTGCCTCCTCCAGACTAGTCACATGTCGATGGTCTAGTAACATAAGGTCGTAACTGTTATGCTTTAGCATAGCAGTTACGACCTTATGTTACTAGACCATCCACATGCGATTAGTTCGATTCGCCACCAGTGCAGAACCAGATCAGTCTGCGCAGCAGTATATCTCTTGATCAATTGCCTCACGTTAACAACAATACGCCACCCATTATTAAGCATTTAACCAGTGTAGCTCCTGAACAGCTACATGCATATTTCAATTGTGCACTTACGAAGTTTCTTTTTAGTCGTAGGAAGTTTAGTACAAGGGGCTCGTTAGAGGCCTGTTCCAGTAAACATCGTAACGAGTCCATTTCACAAACTTTGTATGTGAGAATAATTATTCGGAAGTACAAAAGTAAAACTGACACAAACGTTAGTCTGAGTAGTCCATTTCGACCACATTAAGAAGAAATTTTATCGTGTGAAGTGTAGCGAAATGGACCTCCAGTATTTCAGTACCCTCAGTATTTGTATCTGTCTTAATATCCATTTTCAGTATACATGTATATGTTGCTACCACTCATTTGAATCGTCTCGTTGAGACGGTTCATATGAGTGGTAACAACATATACTTTCGAACAAAAATAGAGAAAATAGCGAAAACATTTCTCATAATTTCCATACTACAGTACTTGGGCCCGTTTCACTAAACTTAATTATCATAGTCTGTAAATTTCACATTAACCATGTTTTCTTGTAAACAATTATTGGATTTACATTTATTGAGTATAGGCTGCATATGCAGCCTATGCTCAATCAATGTAAATCCATCAATTGAAATTTCCAGACTATTCTAAATTTGCACTTACGAACATTTTAGTAGTACGACGTTTAGTGAAACGGGCCCCAGGTATCAGGCCTACATGTGTACTGGGTTAAATGCAATAACACATAACAATGTCCATTTTCTCAGACGCTGTCCATTGTGTGGGAAGGGAAGAATGCAGATAACTGTTCCATAAACATTGTCACTGCTCTTAGAAAATACACCCTATCGCCTATTCTGCCGATATTGATTTCAAAATATCACTATTTGTTAAGTATTATCCAAGACGTAGTATCCGTCTATGGAATTAGTTAGGGAATTAATTATTTCCAAGCTATATAAATATTACGCACTAACATGGAATCGATGCTGATATTTTTAGCAAACTGGGTGCACCTTATTTAATCAGTATATGTGGCTGTGACTGGAGACATGGGGTTTACGGGATTGTCAACCCGGTTTTGTAGCACCCCACCTCTATAAAAGCCTGTACCTTTTGACCGCGGTCACATTACTGTTTACCGTTTCTCATTATTTCGCAATTTACTGTTTTCGTGCAAATACCCACTAACGCATTTAGTAAATTTGTATTTATTGTTTTTTCGCACGTGTTGCTGACTAGTAAATGATGTGTACCACCATGAATCCTCGTTCTTTATAAATAAATGTGTTATATGCAAATCCGTGCCTGCTCCTTTAATTAAATTGAGCAATGCATATACAATCTATTATAAGAAATGACTCATTCATGAATAACATGTGACGTATAGACACAATATTGTTAGTTCCTTGTAAGTAACCCGACCATATAACTATACGAAAGTGATCGTATATGAATGAATACATGTATTACACCACCGCCTGCGTTAATCTTGCCCAGATATATCAACGTTTCCGAACATCTACTGGCAATATCGATTCACAATCAAGCAGTTTGGTTGGCTGTGCCTGAGCTGTAGCACAGCTCAGGCTCAGCCAATCAAATTGCTTGCTCTCAAGTGCAATATTCAAGCATTTTATAGTAAACAAATTGACAATTACTAGCAATATTACCGCAGGCGGTGGCGTATAAGATCTCGAAAATGTATGGTCAGTTTTACTTTAAGTGTATTACATAGATGCATGAGAATGTGACATTTTCATAAAAATTATAGCAAAGAATCAGTTTTCATACCATGTGCATATCGTCAATTTTATAAACTGTTGGAAATGTGTAAACACTGGTGGAGATTTTCTCCACCAGTGTTTACACATTTCCAACAGTTTATAAAATTGACGATATGCACAAGGTATGAAAACTGATTCTTTTCTTTACCATAATTATATGAATAATTCAGCCACTTATAAATGTGAAAAAAAATGTAATCAAACTACCTGTGTGTGCATTTGATATGCAGTGAGACCTCTCTATACCGGACACCCTGGGATGTTCATAGGGTGTCCCGTTTAGAGAGGTTACATTGGAATTCACTACAAGATAAGCATACAAGACAAGCCATGTGATTTTGTATATAACAAGGTGTGCGATGTTTCATGAAAAATATTTACAGATTCTTTCCGAGAATGACGTCGAAAATTGATGGGAATTTTCACAGCAAATGCGGATTTTCCATTCCGGATTAGCCATGAACATTTCGTCAATCTCCGACGTCATTTACAGACAATATCGTATGTTTTGTAACTGTATTTCATGGAATATCGCACATCATCTTAGCTAAAAATCACATGGCTTGCTTCATACGAACTTTACAAAGTAGACATGTATATGACATAATCTCAAAGAATGGACAGACGGATGACCGAATGGACGGACAGGTAGACAGACAGATGAAAATGTGGATATACACTGATGAACACCAATACAACAGTTCTATCAATATACGTACATCTATAACATATACGTAAAGCCATATTACCTGTGAATGAACTATATCCGAATATTAATAAATAATCACACGTATTGTTTATTGACGAATGGACGAACAGACGGACGGATGAAAATATGATATACACAGTAGCAAAACAGTCCTATCAATGTACGTAAATCTATCAAAATACGTAAAGGAATATTATCCGCGTGTATGAACTATATCCGAATATTAATAAATAATAACACATATTGTTCATTTCGAGTCAAAGTAGAATAAAGTCCCCCACAAACATTGCGATACACAATCCATCTTGTGAGACTGTAGACAAACACTTTAGAATAAAATACAATAGCGGTCGATTGAAAACGAAACACGCCGCTTGGTTTCGTTAACCAGTGCAAAATATTCACCCACCCGTATAGTATGTTAACCCTTAGACCGCTACACACAACAATTGTCGTCTGCTATTGCTTTTATATCTTGCCTTATTTCTCAATAAAAACATGGTTTGACAGCACTTCAGAATCATTTCCAACGGAAATGATTCTGAAGTGCTGTCAAAGAGCATGTTGTAAATTATTCTAAAGTGCCGTCAAAGCATGTTTTTGATGATAACAATGGCAAATAGAAAATAAACAGCAAACGACAAAAAATTATGATAGCGGTGTAAGGGTTAATGCCAATATAACGGTATACATGTGAACCACATAAGTATTAATAATTTGTCAATGAATTCTACTGAATCACGTCAACTTAACGTGTGATACGTCAGATACGTAAACACTGTATATCCTGATGAGACGGTCCGTAGTCTTTTCAGGATCTGCAGCGTGTTTCACTATTGTTGTTTTCAATAAATCATAAAATGATAATGAACACAATCTAATTAGAATATTATACATTTTAGCATGTAAATCCCTGTTCTAGATACATGTACTTCGTGATAAACTGGTTACAATTAAAACAATTAGCGTATATTATAGCTTAACCTGGCAGGTAGTATTGCAAGCGCCTACGCTGGGTACAAACAAAACCACGTGACGTCTTTTCCCGTGTGCCGGTCACCATTTACCAATGCGGTGTTCAATTGTTCGATTTTCTGACGTTTGAAAGTTTGAAAAGGCCATGCGATTAGTGTTTGCGTTATTCCCCTACATGCAGTACTTAGCCAGATCTTAATCAAATCATTTTGATTTAAACACACACGATTTGTCATTAAAGGTAGTGTGTCGGTCTAAAGTGAGCGTGGTATTTCTTTATGTATCTAAGTCCCAACAATTGTACACAAACTATATTATCATACAGATGTTGCACACAATTTCCATTCTTGGTAGAATTATGAGAGACGATATATACATATGGAAACCCGCATGTACACTTTGCAGCGTAAATAACTTTATTAAATGATATTCAACGTCAAATATACACAGTGGAACCTCTCTAAAGCGGACACCATGGGAGGTTCCCAGGGTGTCCGGTTTGGAGAGGTTCCACTGTAAAACAGGCGGACGACAACTTCAAGACACGCGTCGTTGCTTTGCGGTTATGGACATTTATTATCATTGAAGGTAAATAGCGGTGAAACATATCAAAATAATTCCAGCACAAAAATATTAACACAATTCCCTAACATTTGATTGGCCCGTAGCAAGTCTCTGTCCAAAATGTATATCCCAGTAAACTCCCACGCCGAACTACTTTCAGTAACATTCTTAAGAAAACGGAAAATAAACACATTTTCTTGATGAATTTATTTCAAATGCTGGAATTATAAGGAATGAATGGCCTTTTTGTGGAATTTATCGGGGATATAAACTTGGAAAGGTCACGGGAATACTGGACGAGGCCTTCCGGCCTTCGTCCAGTATTCCCGCGACTTTTCCAAGTTTATACCCCGATAAATTCCACAAAAAGGCCATTCATTCCTATAATAATCAATAGGATAAAAATAAACAATTGGCGATAAAAAATTACAATTTTCGAAAAAAAATAAAAAAATCGAAAATTGTAATTTTGTATCGCCAATTGTTTATTTTTATCGCCAATTGCGAAAGTGGCTTTTCCAAGTTTATACCCCGATAAAAAGGCCATTCATTCTAACCATTCACAACTAACCTTTCTCTTTGACCGGTTTAGAGAGGTTTGACTGTACACGTAAATAACCTACGTAACCATAACATGTAGTGTACATTTTGGGGCGTATATAGAGGATATTCATATTTTTGCAACGAATATGACATATATGTTCATCGAGTGGTGTGAAATGTCCATAACGGCACTCGTGACATATGGACATTTCACACCACTCGATGAACATATATGTCATATTCGTTGCAAAAATATGAATATTCTATTTATTATATACCGCTTCATGGAAATTAGCAGTTTTTTTAGACTGTATACGGTAATGAATGTGTATTTGCAGCCTATTTGCGCTGTTTTCCCGAACATAGATTTTATGAATATAGATAGCGGAAGTAGTCGTATTTTCACCGGAAGTTGTTTATTTCATCGATGAGAACATATGACTTTTATTTACATCGTATAAATATGTATTTCATGGGTAGGTATATAATAAATATACATATTCATTGTTTTTTATTTTTTATTTTACTTGTAAATTCCTACATCATGTTTCGTTGTATGCAGTACGCGGCTTTGTATGCGCATTTGATTTTTGTCGTTTATTTAATTTGTTCGTGCCTTTTTTTCAGTAACTGTTTCGGATTTCTCCAAAAAACAACTAACAGTACCAGACCCATTGCGTCATAATCACATAGTGTCAATCCTTGCAAATTTATCCCCAAAGTTCACTACGTTCGTTCTACAAAAGTCATGCTGAATATTGATGACACCACACAATTTATTCTAGCCACAATTAAGTATAAGTATATTCGGGTTTCAACATATTTTACTGCATATTTATAGTCAACCATGTTGTTGTTGTTGATAAAACAAATTATTCTGTACGTGTATGCACTCGTATACCGCTGTGTGGTCTGAGGTTATTGCAGATACAGGCTTTGTTCTGTTCTGTTCTGTTCATATCAATTACTGCATACAAGTGGATTTCGCAGTGAAATAACACAGTGCATTAAATCATAATACACTCGCGTAATAAATAACTAATATAGGAATGAATGGCCTTTTTGTGGAATTTATCGGGGTATAAACTTGGAAAAGTCGCGGGAATACTGGACGAAGGCCGGAAGGCCTTCGTCCAGTATTCCCGCGACTTTTCCAAGTTTATACCCCGATAAATTCCACAAACTTGAAGGCCATTCATTCCTCATAATTCCAGCATTTTAAATAAATTAATCAAGAAAATGTGTTTATTTTCCGTTTTCTTAAGAATTATTTTAACTGCGCCTCACGGTTACGAAAAGTAGTTCGGCGTGGGAGTTTACTGGGATATAATGTTGGACAGAGACTTGGTACGGGCCAATCAAATGTTAGGGAATTGTGTAAATATTGTTGTGCTGGAATTTTTTTCTGTAAAGGAGACACACATGTAAGATATTCTATTTATACAGTCAAGCACGTGTACGTTATTGTTCACATATTGGATTTTTAAGGAATTAAATGAACGCTAGCGACCGCAGCATTTAGTTCATAAAACAACCCCATCCGCATATTGATTTTCCATTTCCTGTCGGAACAGTTGACGAGTGTAGATCTAGATCAGCCTGTGCATCCGCACAGGCTGATCGGGATCTGCACTGTTCGCAATTCCATTAATGAATCATTATCGGGCAACAGGAGTGGGCTATTTGATCAGGAGCTACACTAGTTACAAATGCCATATACCCCATTTCTCCAGTCAAAGCCACATTGTCTGCATTTTGATATGTTTTGCTCATGTTTTGGTCGCACGCACACATTGGTCAGAATAGTTGTGTACGGGGTTGCCACTTTAAAGGATTTCCATTATTTATTAGACCAGTTTAAGAATGGATTAAGAGTGTTTTGCATTGCCGTTTCATTATGCTGTCCAAAATACAATTATATTTATTAACCAGCGATATTAATCCACGCTCCGTATAATTGAACTTCAGCATGTGTTGGAAATGTAGATTGGGTACATCGGAAAAATTCGGACGGTGCACGAGAAAACGGGTCTTAAATTACCTCCCTTATCGCATCACCGGTTTACGCAAATATTACGTTCGAAAATAAACTGCAATACGTTCCGTGAAAGACAACAATTGGCCGTTTCACTAAGCTTCGTTACACGACTAAAATATTCATAAGTGCATATTGATAGTCTGGAAATTTCAATTGATTGCATTTACATTTATTGAACATAGGCTGCATATGCAGCATATGTTCAATAAATGTAAATCCAATAATTATTTACAAGAAAACATCGTTATTGTGAAATTTACAAACTATCATAATGTTGCACGTACGAACATTTTACTCGTACGAAGTTTAGTGAAATTGTTCCCTGGAACAATATATGGGGAAAATATTTTAAAGAGAAAATTTGCATATACTGATTTTTTTCTGATTTCTTTTTGGGCTTTTGTGACATAATTCTATATTTGTTCTGCGGTTCCAGTGCAGAACAAGTCTATTATACTGACAAGACGTATCTTCTGGCCCAACTGATGAAATTGAAGCTTTCACCCAGGAATATGTTACCGTGGATTTCCCATGCAAAGAATATCATTTCATTTAGCTTGTATTTAAGGTTGGGAATTGGCTCGAAGACCTTCCATACCCGGTCCGTATGACGAGAAGATGTTGATATCTATTTAGAGTAGAACACAGATGGAAGACTCGGACATAGGACTCAATAAATGGCTTATTTGAAAAACGTTACCCCATCCACCTTTTTTTAGCTTATATTTAAGGGTCAGCATGAATACCTTATAGACCCGGGCTTTGAGCCCAAACAAAGTGTGAGGCAAATGGTATTTGGCCCATTTGTTTCCCAATTTACTAATATGTGCGATACAGTCGAAACATGCGTATTAAATGAAGAAGGCGATGAGGCGGTTAATTTAAACCCCATCCACCCATTTACGTACACTCCATATTCAATATAGCCGATTATCTATAGTATAACACAAAATGGTGGACGGGGTAACTTTTTTGAATGGACCATTTAGTGAGTCCTAGGTCCGAGTCTTCTACCTGCGCAATGGAATTGAACAATAATGACAAACGCTGAATATCCTGATGAGACGGCTCGTTACTCGGCTCGTTACTCGGTTCGTTACGAGCCGTCTCATCAGGATCTACAGTGTTTGCACATGCTGGCTTTTCTGGTTTTGCGGGGTTGAACTAGTGACACACATATGTACACGTACATTACAGTGGTCAACCCCCACATTTTGACCACATTAAATTTTCTCTTTCCGGACGTTTTGACCGATGACCCTTAGTTAGTAGTGCACATAAACAGACATATATAAATATTGTTTTTCGACATATTCATATGAAACTTGTAATAATAGTTCTACTGAATACAGTTATTTATTATGTAATTAAGTACATTTAAGTTCACCGGTTGGCTATATTGTATATGTGTAAATGAATGAAAACGTCAAACTCTGTCTATTCACCATTCCCTGCTACTTTCAGTTTTATGGATGTTACAGAACATACTCTTACACGAGCTGTAACATGTCTGCACAAGATCTAAGCAGAGTAAAACGTAGGTCCACTAGCTCATATTGAAAGCAATCCAATTCCCTCTTTTAATTAACCGGCTCCAACACTTTTTACACCACGTCACCATTATGTTCGATTAATTTTTAAATACTCGAATGGCTTAACATATTTCTCAAACATATTGTTTGTACAACAATCATTTGATCCGATTCTACAAGCAAACTATGTCTGTGACATAACATCAACAGACTTATTTAATTACCGAACGACTTTATTGTCTCCTCGCCTCTTTAGCGCCTCATTTAATGTAGTAATACATACAAGTTTTACAATCTCTTTGTATGCCATATGTTTGCTGTCGAGTATACATTTTGGACGATCCTTAATTAATGCAAATCACTATTGATTTCCTATTAGTGTAATGCGTTAGCCGTCTGTTTAATGATTGCAATTGGAGCGTACTACGAGTATTGGGAACATGTAGATGTATACCCAAACGAAATCATCATGACAAAATGGGGCTTATCACACGAAATTCTTGTTATGCCGTGTTTTTACCCATTTCGTAAATGTGTTATGGTTATGACACATGTGTACCACCTGGGACCCGTTTCATTAAACATCGTACGACTAAAATGTTCGTAAGTGCAAATTTAGGATCGTCTGGAAATTTCAATTGATAGATTTACATTTATTGAGCATAGGCTGCATATGCAGCCTATGCTCAATACATGTTAATCCAACAATTGTTTACAAGAAAACATTGCTAATGTGATATTTACAGACTATCACAATTTTGCACTTACGAACATTTTAGTCGTACGAAGTTTAATGAAACGGCCCCCTGGAGCCCATATGATTAGCTGACCGCATCACCCTAATTACGTATTCGTATTATGCGCCAACGTTGTATGTCAAATGAATAAAATAGAACCCTTCCAAATGTCGTCCGTAATGGCGCGACAAAGCAATACTGTTTTGATGTTGACGCCATTATATTTTAAACGTCATTAGAAGCGTCCGTATCTGATTAAAATTACTGCCATTTACCGTTTTGTAGTATGAAGGGTTTACAAAGAACAGGAACCTGTTACAGTGAAACCTCTCTAAACCGGACACCCTGGGAGGTCCACAGGGTGTCCGGTTTAGAGAGGTTCCACTGTAAATTAGACATACGAATATGTTAATGCATGCGGGTGTGCTTTGCGAACATGAACATGCATTACCATCAGAGATAGATGACAATGAGACCCATACAATTAAGTATACATAGACTGCCTGTGTGTCTGATGTCTGATTTAGAGAGGTTCTACTGTGGCATATTTATAATATCTTTATTACTAGGATTAAAACTATTATTTCTCTGTGGAGATTTTCAACTAGATGCGAAAATAGTCAATGGCGTCAACTCACTGATATCTCCAAGTTTTCTGCTCTTTGGAGGCTGAAGTCATGTGATAAACATAATCTCAAACTCGTTTCCCTTTGATATGCGATTTATGAAACTCGTCCGCAATTTTACGCACTTCGCCAGAGACTTGCTTGATGCATAAATTGTGCATGACTCGTTTCATAAATCTCTTATGAAATGGAAACTCGTTTGATATCCTCTATTTATTGGGGATTGTCTCCAGTGTAGGCTCAGATCAAACTTCGCACCCGTCGTCTGACTAATGAAATGGGATTGGACCATGCTATTGGAACACGTACATGTACAGTCGGTATTTGTTCCTGTTTCCACGAACGAACGATTGCTTATCGTTTACACATCGTTTTGACAATCGAGGTCGTTTCTATAATTAGAAAACGATGCTTTCGCTGGTTCAACTGTGTCACTAGGCATTTACGCACGGTATTACACATTTCCCCAAATATTTCCATTATTATCATAAACACTTCACCCATCAAGGTTAACCCATTTCATGCTGAGGATACGTCATTTTGTTGGCGGAAAACCCTACTGAATATATTCCGTATACGAGCTCAAAAATATATGTCGTGACCACCATTTGAACCGTCTCAACGAGACGGTTCAAATGAGTGGTCACAACATATACTTTCATTGAGAAATAACACAAATACAAATACAATATTTAATAACTTTCATACTTGTAAAGGGGTGTTCCGAATGTAATGGGTTAAATGTGCAGAGGATCTTACATGAGTGACGGTGTAATATGATATTTATTACACTTACTGATTTCATAACACACGTGGTTATCCCGAGTTTCTTATGAAATAAGACAAGCAATTTAACACAAATGATATTCAATGTATCTCATAAGCACGTCATCATACATTGAAGCTATACTGATCATCGAACGTGTTTTCTGTAGCGATCTCATTTCTATATCATAGTATTACAATGTATTAAAACAGTAATGTCATATTACACCAGCGTAATATGACATTACTGTCTTAATACATTGTTTTAATACACTATACAAGCCCATTTTATACCATAAACTGCGATACATGTAATAGCTATTTATTTTCACAAAGCAAATATGTAAATTACGCCAAAAGTTAACAAACCTGATACGTTGATCAAACATGGCATGACACGATTTTGAGACAACCTAATATAACAAATAAAAATGTGTTTTCATCATGGCCCTGTTTAAAGTGGTTTAATTGAAGATATATGATTAAATGTTCACCGATATCGGTACATAAGTGTCACAAGATAGGAAATCCGATATGTATGTCTCTATATGGGTGAACATAAGACATCTTGGCGCTCCTAGTATCGTCATATATCTTCAATAAAAAGCACTTTACACACAGCCATGATGAAAACACGTTTATATTTTTTATAGTATTTCTTTCTCTCATAATATCCTGGTATGTCCATTTACAAGGTGAATGATCACGTGGTTACACCAACAACAACGTCGCCCACTCCAAAGTAAGTATTATTTGATATTTTCCTTAACATGCAACGGATTTTGATGAAATATGGCGCAGCAAACGCGTCTTCATGCGATGCATTTGGTGGTCCAGGGAGTTTGGCACAGACTTATGTCGTTTTTTGCAAAGAATCGATTTCCGTGTCGGAGACACGGATATCGATTCTTCGCAAAAACGACAGAACTTTGGGCGAAAATACAGAGACCACCACATGCAACTTAACAAGACGCGTTTGATGCGCCATATTTAATCAAAATCCGTTACGTAATAAGGACAATATAAAATAATACGTACTTTCAATCGGATGTATTCTGGAAGTTTCAGTACATGTTGTTGTTGTTGTTAGTACCACGTGATCATACACCTTGATTTAATGACTATTCATTTCCCACATATCATGTCCTCGTATAATCCGCATGTGTTCCTCTCTCTCTTACTGCAGTGATAGTTTTGTTATACCGCTGAATCATCACTTGCACAAATATGAGACACGCCATGAGATTTTGTACCTAAGCACGTGCGCCATTTTTCATGAAATATATTTACAGAAAATGTGATATTTTTTCGTAAATGACGTCGAAATAGTATTCCGCATTTTGCTATGAACATTTCGTCATCTTTTGACGCCAATTACGGACGATATTTTACATTTTGTAAACGTATTTCATAAAATTACGCAGATGTCCGAAGGTACCAAAATGGCATGGCGTCTCTCATATGTGGCTGTGATTGGAGAAATTGGGCTTATATGATTTGTGTACAGTGTAGCTCCTGTTCAAATAGCACACTCATGTAGCCTGATATTGACCTACGAAGCATGATGGGCGTTTCATTGGTGGAACGGCGAACAGTGCAGATCCTGATCAGACTGTGCGGATGCACAGTCTGATCTGGATCTACACTGGTCGCATACTCCATGAGCCCCATTTCTCCAGTCAACGCCACATTCATACGTACATTTAGGCCATACTTGACTTCGCCCACATCATAGAATTAAAGGTGCACTCGGTAGGCACAAAGTTATGTCACTATTCCACCATTTCTAGAAATTACGAGTGCCCCTATACAGATATATTGTAATCATTTAGTAATATTTTTTTTACTGATAGTGACTCACGGTGGTATCAGTCTATTTCATATGCAAATAAGGCGATATTTTTTAATTATTTATACTATTAAATGCGTCACCTGAAAAAATACTATTTTCGACAAATTATAAAGTACATGTATGATAAATGCAAATCAAAAAACAAATACAGATAATAAGTAGTAATGTCCGTTAACGTTTTAGGGAAACACTGTTATCGCCCCTGCTATCAGTGTGGAAATTTACGTCTGATATAAAATGTACAATAATGCCAATCAATATGTGGGGTAATGGTGAATGAATGTTTATTTTGCCAGAAAATGTCTCAGATGATGTCTCTGATATAAAGAACATTTTGTGCCTACTGAGTGGGCATGTACCTTTAATCGTACAGTAAACATGGGCATGGATTTGATCCCCTCCTACACTCTGCGAGATACACGGCTAGACGGTTACTAATATATTTGCTATATACCGGGTATGGGATTACGTACGTGGTCTATTGTTTACACTGCATTATTGGCGGCGCCCATGATATCTCGGGCAAATCCTGTTTTTTTCATCAATTCGACTGCGTTTTCCTCCTTTTAGTGATGACCATGTTCCAGCCGTTAACACTACGAGTCTGCCAATACCAAATTTAGCAGCATTAGTTATGTAGTTAGTCTGAACATTCTGCAGAGACATTTGAATCTGACCAAGCTGAAACAACGTTGAATTTCGTCCGATTCGAATCTCTCTGCAGCATGTTCAGACTAACTACACACAAGGTGTATGATCATGCGGTTACAACAACAACAACAACAAGTACTGAAACTTCCAGAAGCCCTCCGATTCAAAGTACATATTCTTTTATTTTGTCCTTATTATGTAACGGATTCTGATGAAATATGGCGCATTAAACGCGTCTTGTTAAGCTGCAGTTGGTGGTATCTGTTCTTTGGCCCAAACGTCCGTCGTTTTTGCGAAGAATCGATTTCCGTGTCTCCGACACGGAAATCGATTTTTCGCAAAAACGACATAAGTATGTGCCGAATACGCGGAACCACCAAAATGCAGCTCGTGAAGACGCGTTTGCTGCACCATATTTCATCAAAATCCGTTGCATATTAAGGAAAATATCAAATAATACTTACTTTGGAGTGGGAGAGCTTTCAACACTTTCAGACACTGTTGTTGTTGTTGTAACTACGTGATCATGCACATTGACACAAGTAATACTGCTATTCAAATTTGGTATTGGCGGACTCGTAGTATTAACGGCTCGTCATTAAAAGGAAGAAACCGTAGTTGTATTGATGGAAAATAAGATTTATCAGAGACCTGCCATTACGGCAGTGTAAACAATAGACCTCGTGTTCCCATACCCTGCTAAAATAATAATTGAGGCTGTGGTTGGAGAAACGGGGATTATCTATGCACCTGCGCTGTCTGATCAGCGCCTACATATACGCTTCTTGCGATTCATCCAATGAAACATTAGATATGCCCATAGAACAATTGAGGTGGTTAGTGGAAGATGGGGCGGGAGGGGGGGGGGGGGGCTATCCCCCTTGATGGTAACGTGAAATCAGCCCCCATCTTTCAATGGTCCTTTCAATTCTAACGACAACAAACGGGGGCGTTTCACTAAACTTCGCACGACTAAAATGTTCGTAAATGCAAATTTAGGATCGTCTGGAAATTTCAATTGATGGATTCACATGAATTGAGCATAGGCTGCATATGCAGCCTATGCTCAATAAATGTAAATCCAATAATTATTTACAAGAAAACATTGTTAACGTGATATTTACAGACTATCATAATTTTCCTATCAGTTTGACAATATTTTGACATCATTTTGACATCATGTTCACTTCTATAATTAAAAAAAAAGACGTTTTCATTGGTTTAAACGAGTCACGTTTAAATCAACGAACACGTCATTTTATAATTAAAAATACGAAAGCAGTGTTAACACGATGCGTAGAAAGAAACCACGTGCGTTTAAATAGTTGAAAGCCGGGTATTTAAACGAATATATCGTTTGCACGTACAAAAAAAAACCCAGCAACAAAGTATAATTGTTTCTATATGCATATCGTTGTACAAAACGACCGTTTTCACTGCGTTTTCCATTTGTTTTCGTTTGTTTCCTGTGAAAACCTTCCACACATCGTCTCTGTATGTTTACCTGCATAGATGCCGCTGGACCTACACTATCCTAACATGAATAATGTATATACGCGTACATGTACATTGTCTGTGCGGTAATTATCCCCACGGTATAGTAGGTGTGATCGGCACGCAATACACGGTCAATATGTACACCCACGCGGGCGTTGTTTGCATTGTGCATTCGGTATTTATAGGTTATTTGATTTGTATGTGGATTTATGCCACGGGTTCAGCAGCGTGCGATATTGCGCGACTTTAGGGAGCGAGTGGCATATATCCATATACAACTCAAATAACCTGTTTATTATATACGTACATCATTCGAAAATTTGTATACGTACTTTCGTTTCCCATTTAAACACAATGCAACGCAAGTTTCAATATCTTTCCATATTGACGTCTCGTGAGTTGATATTGACGTCTCGTGAGTTGATATTGGGTCTCGTGAGTTGATATTGGGTCTCGTGAGTTGTTATTGGTCAGTGCCGGAACTACTACACAATAGTTCCTTCTAAATAACCAATAATTAGCTTATTGTATTTATATTTTTATATTTTTTGAACCGCGTATAAATTGCAAATGATGTATAATTTGCACTTACGAACATTTCAGTCGTACGAAGTTTAGTGAAACGACACCCTAGAGTTTATTCAAGTCTACGCTATTATCAAATGCCCGGATTTGGTGACTCGCGGCCAGTTATTTTAATCCGAAGTTTATGCCTGTCACCCAGGGCGACTTGCCAGAAAATGCGGATTACCGATATTTATCCTCTGAATCGTGTAAAACATTTGTAACAAATGCATTTCGTTTTCTGTACATATCTACTATTTAAATATCGTTGGGTATATTACAGAACGGGAAAAACAATTACAAATACATGACGAATCAATTGGAATTTTAATTAAATTACCCAAGGCTATTCAATTTAAAACCTAGCGAGGATGGGCACGCCTTACAGCAAACTGAAACCACAGAACTAACATATGAGACAAGCCATACAATATGTGAGATTTTTCATAAATATATTTTTTACATAAACTGTAATATTTTCTGTAAAAGACGTCGAACGATACTATTCCGCATTTGCTTTGAAAATTACACCAACGTTCGACGTCATTTACGGAAAATATCGTAAATTTTGAAAAACATTTTTTTATGAGATATCGCACATTTTCTTAAGTACACAATCACATGGCTCGTCTCAAATTATACCAGTTCGAATTACTGACCCCGAGTCTACCATATGGTATTTTCTGTTATCACGGACCACTGGGGTGCACTCCATTCGATTATGCTGAGTACTTTGCGAACAGTGGAACCTCTCTAAACCGGACACGAAGAAAACACCAGTGAACTTATTTGTGATATGTCTGTTCGTGATCGCATAGCATACAACTATGAATCAGAATGATCCAATGCCTGATTTACAGTAAAACCTCTCTAAGCCGGACACCCTGGGGACCTCCCAGGGTGTCCGGTTTAGAGAGGTTTCACTACATACTGTGTTTATGTACAGGCTGATCTGGATCTACACTGGTCGCAAAACCCATAAGCCCAATTTCTTCAGTCACAGCCGCATATGTCATATAGTACATTAAAACAACTTACTGATAAATTCACCGACATGTCAAATGAAGGTCAAGGCAAAAATAATCGCACATTCAAAAGACACAAACTTAATTGAAGCATTCAGAACGCGTAAAAAAGACGAAAACAAACAGTGGTGAAATTAGAAACGGCGGAGATACGGTTTCTTATGACACGTTAAAGGTACACAAACGGTCTATTCATTAATATGGCAAAAATAAAGATTTTTTAACTGATAAGTAATTGAGGCTGACACCAGATACCGATAATTATATTCGTGGTTAGGCTCCCGCATGCATGGTGTATACTACATACCTTTTGTATTAAACTATTAAAAAAGCAATTTACATGTATAATTTACACGCCATGGGATTTTTTACCTAATTTCAATAAATGCGTTTACAAAATTTACTATATTTTCATAAATTAAGTCAAAAGTTGACAACATGCGGAACAAAGTCTAATGGCGTGTCTCAATTATTTTTAGAAGATTTCGAAAGGTACTTTTCGACATATACGACCAGCATAACGTCCAAGCAGTCTGATCAGGGTCTATGCTGCTCGCCATCCAGCCACTGAAGTTGTACGTGGGTTGTGGCTAGAGAAATGGGGCTTATGGGATTTTAACCAGCGAATATTCTGATCATATAGCACACGCCAGCAGACGGATAGCGATCTATATTGCTTGTTATAAGTATGACTGGCTTTTCATTGATGAAATGGCGAACAGTGCAGATCCTAATCAAACTATGCGGATGCACAACTTGATCTGGATCTAGATTGGCCGTAAAATCCATAACCCCATTAATCCCAATGACATCCACATATACATGTACTATGTTAAAATCATGAAGGGGATTATGATAGCCCCTGCAAAAACGATGGAGGGGATTATGATAGCCCCTGAAAAAGTATGAAGGGGATTATGATAGCCCCTGCAAAACTATGAAGGGGATTATGATACCCCTGTCATTTTTCAGCGAAGGGGATTATGAACGAAGGGGATTTTGAGTGTCCCCCATTACATATTTGCTAGTTCTGAGTACATAACTCTAATTACATTTCATTACACTGCATTACATTAGAGTTATGACGGAGTATTCTTTCCAAATGTATGTTTGAAGAGTTCTTTGTTTACTTTCTATTTCGTGGAGAGTGACATAAGAATTTTGATAATGACACTTTATTAGGTAAGTTTATGGTAATAAATTTTTGCCATATTGTAGAATTGTCTCTCAATAACAATATAGTGAAGTATGAACGTCTATGCCCATCAGGTTTTTTCGATAGTTTAGTGCGCGAAGTGTAAATGCTATTACGCACATATTTACTGTGTAGCGTGATGTAGCGATATAGTGCAACATGTTGCATATAAAGCGGAATATGTGCAACTACATATTCGCTAATTATGTCGCATAGAAGGTCATCTGATAGACATAATACACGATTAGGATATTTTGGTATCAAGTTTATCAAGCTCGGCGTGGAAACGTTAGGAATTCCTCGGCGAGCCTCGGAATTCCTACGCGTGTCCTAGCCTTGCCTGATAAACTCGATATCAAAACTTTAGTCTAGTATTCTCTATATTCCATGTACGTAGACATGTACACCACCGCCTGCGGTAACCAATATTTGTCAACAGTTTCTTTATTTAAAAATACTTAAATACGGTGCTTGCGATCAAGCAGCTCAGGCTCAGCCAATCAAACTGCTTGATAGCCAATAGATGAGACAGAAACGTTGACATCTTGGCAAGATTAACGCAGTCGGCTGTGTACTAGGAATATTTTATCCACCGTTGTAGGTCATTGTCCGATGATCTGGAGATTGGCAATATATTAACGCAGGCCGTTGTGTGTATGTGGGAAAATGGGGCTTATGGGTTCTTCGATCATTGTACGCACAGTCTGATCAGGGTCTGCACTGTTCGCCATTCGATTAATTAAACACCCGTCATGCTTATAAGAAGCACTATAGACCGTTATCAGGAAAACACGAGTGTGCTATTTGGTCTGGATCTACACTGGTCGCGGAAAACATAAGCCCCATTTCTCCAGTCAACCCAAATGGTATACATGTATATAGCGCCCGTTCCTAAATCCTCGGCTACCTCGCATTCACCTTATTGAATAACGGTTCTTAATTAAGTATGGGTCAATAGGAAATTATTAATAATCATAACCGGCGGATCACGAACGACAACGATGCTGTTTTTGACCGTGAGACCAGTGTAGCTCTAGGTGAGCCCGCGCATCTTTAGGTTGTCATATGAACGCTAGGTTTTGTAGTTAGCGCAATTGAAGGGGTCAGTGGAAGAAGGGGTCTTAGCTCCCTTCTTCCACTGACCCCTTTTATTGGTAAAGAGCGCGCTTCTCACCAATGCGGCACATATTCGACACGCGAGGGCCACATGTGTAATGTCTGTTTTTTAGGTATCAAGAGAGGGAGAAAGAGAGGGAGGTGAGGGGGAAGGTGAGAAGTAGAGTGAGAGAGTAGAGAGAGAGAGAGAGAGAGAGAGAGAGAGAGAGAGAGAGAGAGAGAGAGATAACTGAGAGAGATAGACAGTAGAGAGATATATATAGAGAGAGAGTGTGTGTGAGAGAGGGAGGGAGGGAGGGAGGGAAAGAGAGTAGAAATGAGAGAGAGAGAGAGAGCTGAGAGGGATAGACAGAGAGAGAGATAGAGAGAGAGAGAGAGAGAGAGAGAGAGAGAGAGAGAGAGGGAGGAGGGAGGAGAGAGAGAGAGATGAGAGAGAGAGAGAGAGCTGAGAGGGATAGACAGAGAGAGAGAGAGAGAGAGAGAGAGAGAGAGAGGGAGAGAAACAGAGAGAGAAACAGAGAGAGAGGGATTGAGCTTGGGGTCGGGAGTGGTTCCGGTATGTATAAGGCTTTCCCATTATGTAGATAGACCATTCATGTTATAATATAAATATGTCATTCACTAGTTGACAACTAAACGTTTCTCTTATCCAATTTTCAATATTGAATACTAACACAATTTATCAAATATGAGATTCTTAGATAAGATTCAAGTTTTCATTAATGTTGCACTCACTTCAATGGGAACTACTAATATATTTGACACTTGTGACTCCGACTTGAATACAATAGGGCATTATATTATGCCTAGTGTATGCCTAGTTAAGCCTGCTCATCCACACGATTGTATAAGGTCTACAGTATTCGCCATTCTGTTATTGATGCTTCTAACGAACAAATGTCCATCTTTATAGCGTTTAATAGTTCTGGATAGTTACCAATTTGCGATAACTTTTAAATCATAAGTGTGTCTCAAACATCCAATGGCAAAGTATATGTTATATACACCGCCTCCTGCGGTAATCTTTCTCCGATACCAACTTTTCTCATCATCTATTGCCAATCTCAATTCGCAATCAAGCAGTTTGATTGGCTGAGCCTCAGGCTCAGCCAATCAAACTGCTTGATTTCAAGCACAATATTCAAGTATTGTGAAATAAAACATTTGACAAGATTAGAACTGTTACAGGCGATGATGTAGTTGTCGTGTTTTGATATGTATATTATACGGTCTATTATGTAGCTATTTGGTATTGAACATGCGTGAACATTCTGCTGCGTTAGATACCACGGCAATGACAGTGACACAGAATACTATGGTGGCTATTCGGGGACAGTACGCAGCCTTGATAATACAAGTAAGTAAATACAAAACTTTAACAGTTTTGCCTTAGAAACAATGTGAACACAAGTCCTCAGTAACCTTGACATTAGGCGGTCGGACGTGGGTCGTATGCAAAACAAAGCACCATCCGTAGACACACATTGTGACCAAATATCATCAAAATCGGTGAAGCGGTTGATGAGTTATTGAAATATGACAGGTAATGTACGTACGTACACACATACGCACGTACGCACGTACGTACGTACATGGACTAACGGTTAGGGGATAATTAAAAAAAAGAAGATAATCTGAAATGTCGTTATTCCTTAATTTTCATCTCTCAGAGGCGTCGAAACTAAGAACAAAACGGAACTTAAAGTTCTTATCTCGTGTCACTATTTTGCGCACAAGAAACGAAGGAACGACAGGTTTATACTCCGATAATGAAGGAAATGTGAAATGTCTCTATCTACAAGGTGTATGATCACGTGGTTACAACAACAACAACAACAACAACAACAACAACAACAACAACAAGTACTGAAACTTCCAGAAGTAACGGATTGTTATGAAATGTGGCGCACCAAACGCGTCTTGTTCCCACTCAGTATGCACAAACTGTTCTTTATAGGAATTAAATAAGTGTATAATAGAGTCACTATTACACCAGTTCTAAAAAATACGAATGCCCGTTATACAGATATAATCATTTACTAATATGTTTTTACTGATAGTGACGCGCGTTGGTATCAGGCTATTTTCATATGCAAATGAGGCATTCTATTTTTTAATTATTTATACTACTTAAATGCGTCACCTGCAAATAATAATATTTTCGACAGATTATGAAGTATGATCATTGCACATAAAACAAATATACAGAGAATAAATAGTAATGTCCGTTAACATTTTAAGGAAACACGATTCTCGCTCCTGATATCAGTGTGGAAATCTACGTCTGATATCAAATGTATAATAATGCCAATAAATACGTGGGATAATGGTTTGCCAGAGAATGTCTCTGATATAAAGAATATGTTGTGCCTACTGAGTGGGCATGTACCTTTAAGCTGCATTTGGTGGTCTCGGTACTTTGGCCCAAACTTCTGTCGCTTTTGCGAATAATCAATTTCCGTGTCTACTGACACAGACATCGATTCTTCGCAAAGACTACATAAGTATGTACGGAAGCCCATTAGGGCCACTTCACTTTTTTTTTATCTTTTCTTGAATTTTCGAGATCTTTTATTGAAAATTCAAGAAAAGATCTTGAAAATTCAAGAAAAGAACTTGAAAATTCAAGAAAACATCTTGAATTGAATTTTCAAGATCTTTTCTTGAAAATTCAAGAAAAGATCTTGAAAATTTAAGAAAAGAACTTGAAAATTCAAGAAAACATCTTGAATAAATGGAAATTAAAAAAAAAGTGAAGTGGCCCTAATGGGCTTCCGTAAGTATGTGCCGTACTCTCGGGTCCACAAACTACAGCGCATGACGACGCGTTTTCTTCGCAATATTGCATCAAAATACTTATTTTGGAGTGGGCGCGCTTGCAATACTTTCAGCCATTGTTGTTGTTGTTGTAACCACATGATCATGCACATTGTATCTAGAAGTCATAAAATACACCACAAGCTTTACTGGCTACATTTGTTATAAGCCCCATTACTTCAGGTCCGGGAATAATGTTTGTTAAAGATATGCATGCAACCCCATTGTTGAAGTACATGCACATGTATTAGCAAATCGATTTATGTCCTAATTGTTATCATGAATCGCGAATGAAGTGTGTTCATCCACAGAGCTTGCTATAGACGGACAATAAACTTGAATGTTCAAAGATCGCCACGGCGGGACGGGCGAGTTGTTAAGGGGAAGATACCATACAATGACACGCGTGTGGTGTTAACCGGAAGGTTGCGAACTCGGGCCTCCCATCTGACACAAATGTTTTTTTATATATAATATTAATTACATTTGTGTTTGTATTAGTTTTATTTTAATTATTTTATGTTTTTGCAGGTAAGAAGTCTATAAATAACGGTTTTATTTTCTATCCGCACACCTCTTTTTCGGAACCGTTCAACATTACACATTTGGTCACACCTCACCGATTGTTGTCCATCTATAGATGCACATTCGATATGGTGAAACGGGACTTGTTTATGGGACTTATTATGTGTACATTGTCGATCTTTATCATTCTGCGCATGGTCGCATGGCAACGTTCACATGACGAATGCAATGCGTTGGATATTTAACTGAGGTCTGTCTCAAGTGAACTGCGACCTTAAGACAAGTCGGCCCTACGACACCCCGGCCCACAAACAGCACGGTTCCCGACCGACTTTCGCGCGCGTTACAATTAGCGAGCCAGGTACAAGGTAAATTACGAAACCAGACAAAGGTAAACGACGTCACTTCCGTTGGTTGAAAAAGATGGCGAGAGACCAACCTTCATACATATTATACATGCCCACTCAGTTGGTTATAATATAGGGAGACAGATATTTTTGTATATTCTATAGATATGACATTTTCTGGCAAAATAAACATTCATTCACCATCACTCACGTATTGATTTACATACATTTTACTTTATAATCTGTCGAAAAAAAAAATAAATTCAGGTGACACATTTAATTAGTATAAATAATTAAAACATATCATGCGTCATTTGCATATGAAAATAGCCTGATACCACCGCGAGTCACTATCAGTAAACTAAATATTACTAAATGATTATATCTGTATAGCGGGCACTCGTAATCTTTAGAACTGGTGGAATAGTGACACAAGTATACACTCATTTCATTCCTATAAAGAACATTTTGCGCCTACTGAGTGGGCATTCACCTTTACTAATATAATGGTTTATACAGTGGAACCTCTCTAAACCGAAGAACCTTGCGACATCGAATTATTAATTGATGATTTCACTGTCCAATATCACTGATGCCCATCAGAGTTCATGAGTGCCATGCACACATGCATGTGTTTCAGTGCTCTTACATCGGAATTACAGTGGAACATCTCTAAACCGGACACCCTCCAAGGGTGTCCAAGTTTAGAGAGGTTCCACTGTATATAAAAAGTATACGACGAATCAAACCATTCAAGCATTTAAAATCATCCCAAAGAAGGGACGAGAACTATATTAACTTATAACAGTTATAAATCTTATAAGTTAATATTAAAACCCTCCATACATTCTCTAAACGATAAATTTAAGTCTGAAGCATTTGTAAATATAAAAGTAAACAAAAAGTAAGCAATTTCTCACCTTCCAGATTAGGGCTGATTTATGTAATCACATGCACGAGTCTAGACGACCACATAACAAATGTACAATATACTTGTATGGTGAGAATTCTATTTAAAATTGCCGATAACAACTACACTACCGCATGCACTAATCCTGCCAATAATTATAAATGTATTTATTGCAAAATACTTAAATATCGTGCGTTAAAGCAAGCAGTTTGATTGGCTGAGCCTGAGCTGTGCTACAGCTCAGGCCCAGACAATCAAAGTGCTTGATTGCGAATTGATATTGCCAGGCGATGTTAATAAATGTTGAAATATAGGCCAGATTAACGCAGGCGGTTGTGTAGGTGTCCGTGAAGTATGTATGGTGGCAGGGCAAGCCAAATTCACAATTATTCTATAAACCATGGTTTGGAGATTAAGGACCCGTGTAATCCCTGATTCGATTAAAAGATAATTGATTCGTAAATGTAATGGGATATATTATGTATAACATATATGTGAACATTAGCTTGTTACTGTATACTATGCATGGAATTGCTATGTCGACCATCTGGGGGCCCGTTTCATTAAACTTCGTAGAACTAAAATGTTCCTAAGTGCAAATTTAGGATCGTCTGGAAATTTCAATGGATGGATTTACATTTATTGAGCATAGGCTGCATATGCAGCCTATGCTCAATAAATGCAAATCCTATAATTGTTTACAAGAAAACATTGTTAATATGAAATTTACAGATTATCATATGTTTGCACTTACACATACTTTAGTCGTACGAAGTTTAGTGAAACGGCCCGGGTGTGTACAAGTAAGCCATCAGTCAGTGTTACCTTTTCTGGCGGTTGATACATACCACAAATAATATGACATACACATAAATCAAATTTCGTGCAAATATGTTCCAATAACCCTAAAGAACAACGTCTTCTGGGTTGTCTTCATCACAGATATAGACAAAGTCTGATTTCTGAAGAGAATGTCGATCAGGTAAGATAAATACACAGTGCTGTATATATAGGCCCTAGGCGCGTTATGGTTGTCGGTACCATCCGAGCGCACCAAATATTTCTGGTGCCAATGTGTTTAGACACATATACTGTATATATTTCCGCATGATAGACTTTTCAAAGTAGTAGCTTAAGCCCATTTATTTGCATAAACAAGATGGCCGCCAGTGAAAAAAGCATCTGCTACCGTAGGAGATATATTACATTGTGGAACCAATATTAGAAGGGTCATATTGGCTAATTTATTTAATAGCTAATATATTACCGAATATATAACAATCGACATAATAAGCCTGAACCGAGCTTGAGAAAATCCAAGATAGCCGCCATTTTGCAAGAATTTCATAAAATATGTAAATAAATTGACAAAGACGTGCGATCAATGTGGGTACCTAACACTAGTTTTGAAGTAATACGGCCAGAAGTCGTTCAGATATATTTATCCTGAACATTGCATGTGTTAGAAGCACGATGGCTGTCGTGCACACTTGTTAAGTTCCACAAACAAGATGGCAGTAATTGTTGAAAATTACATATATTGTATAGAATATTTATCTCTGGATGTATCGTACATGTATACACGAAGGGAATTTGTCAACCAAAATCGGATAGTTAATAAATACAATGCATCCATATGTTTACGGCAATTTTGTGATATCTACATGTTCAATAAATCCAAGATGGCCGCCATGTTATATGAATTGAGTTGATTATGCGGATCAGTTGGCACACACTGCCAGTCATGATCAGCTTCGGTACCAAGCAACATAGTTGGGCTCACAAGATGATTAGACACACTCGTGTTAACAATGGCATATGTCAGAAGATAAATAACGTTTAAATTTATATGGGAAACGATGATGGCCAGTAATACCTACCAGTAATGCCAGAATGAGAATGGTAGCAATTTCTGACACATACGAGGTGATACATAGGTGCAAAATATTTACTTCTCATATTTTAAAGAAATATAATTATAATTTGCATATAATTTGTATAAATCAAAGATGGCCGCTATTTTACAGGCATTTTGTCAAGAATGTACATGTACATACATTGACATACTCTACTGTTTGTATTAGTAATATATGTCTCCACAAAACACTGATGCTACCGACGTATTGTATTGTTTAATATTTAAAATATGTGTACAGCCGTTGTGTTTTCACAAGTACGCTATGTACGTGTACGTAGATATGTGTAGACTAATGGTGCTCATATGGAGACCGACCCACGCATTCGGATATTAATATTTTGCCGAAAAGAATATTTAATACGAATTTCATGGAATCAGTATCTACTATATATGCATGCACAATGTTCCAGTTAATTAACGTGTTTATGTAATAGTGGTAATACTCTATATTTATTATCAGTAATTAAATTAAGTACTAATTTGTATTCTCCTATCACAAGTATACCAGCCATCCTCGTTTAACGGCAGTTGCTCGTTGAACCAAAGTTACTAGTAAGCGGTCGTAATAGGAATACAGTAGATATCAACTTGGTGTATGCGTTATATATTTATGGCAAGGTACTTTGAAAATAAACAATATAAACACTGGATAACACGGGCCGCCAATTGTATTGATGGATATTATATTAACGCAAAGTATGCCGGAAGCTTTAGCGCAAACGTCATTTGACTTTGACTATTGGTTTTGGGGGAGCTATAGAATGAAACCATGTATCGCAAATATGCAAACAGTATGTCATGGTTAACAGAAAATACAACACAATTACGAAATATTACAATTGATCATGTTTATGTTATCGGTGGATGTATGAATATAAACAAAGGAACGAAACGGAGATCGTTTAACCCCTTGGCATGCTGCACATACTAGGCGGATATCATATTGTCATCAACATAGTTTTGTTTTGGACTTAGTAGTTTTAATGCGCACTGTCAGTACTTATTGCATCCTGGTTTGGGCATCGAACCTAGAGCTGAAAATATAATACTTCTACTTGCTGTATGCCCAAAGTTAGCCGCTGTACTGCTTGTTTTATTCAGAATATTGATAATACATGTATACCGAAATAAGACCACATATAATAGACCACTGTACATTGGTAGTAACAAAAAAGAGGCGCACTGTATGACAAGCTGTGTGTGAAAAACCTATGCATGGTGATACATTCTATCTACAACACGTCATCATCCACCATAATGTGTCACGAGAATTTAGTCGACACATATACGTCAACATAGTGGTTTATCCAGCATCATTATTCATTTTGCCTATAAGTCTTCATGTCTCATGATCAAAGTTTATACATGTATTCCTAGTTCTATTTGCTATCTTTTCAGATATGATAAACAACCCATGTGAATAAATAATTATTTCTGTGGCCGTTTCATAAATGTTTCGTTGTTGTCATATCTCATTGTCTTTGTGCATGCTATGCTATGGACAATATATAACAAGATACCCAAAAGGAGACACATGAGCCGATGTATAGAAGAACGGAATGCATCAGGCTAAACACATAACATCGAAATCATACTCTGCTGGCCATGGAATTCATGCTTATATACAACATGTACCATTCCATAATGTGTTTGTGTAGCTGCAACGAGAAGGACTTCTTATATTGCATTTGTTTGGAATTTGTATCATTTGTACGGTATGCAAGTCCAACAATTAACATACATATGGTTGACTAGTCAGAAACTCGCCTGTGTATACACTTTAGGTTATGTCAATGAATGTGCTACATGAGCGAATGGCATATCCATCTCATATTGGGTTGTAATTATTAATAGCCCATCTGCAGTAACACTAGACATATATTGGTCCACTTAAGTTCGGTTAAGCATGCATGTGCATGGGAAATAGTAATTAATACATCCGACAGACCGAACACCACTTGCTTGCCTGGAAAATGAGGATAATGCACCAAATACGCGCAGGTAGGTCGAATATTAAATGGGTACTAAAATGGATTCCATGATTAGCGGTACACGGTCCCACAAATACACTCAGGCAATCAGCTAGAAATAGAACGTGAACCGCTTAGTATACTTTGTTTTGATAGTTGTGTTCGGCGATAGTGGTGGGTATCTTGACATTGTTTGTAATGTTACTGATCAAAACACATATTATAACCATCTTGCTTGCTTTGCCGTCATGTTTCCCTGAGGTCAGAAATTAACATAAAGTAAGCAATGAGGCAGGACAAACTATTAAATGAATGAAGTTATATGTAATGTTCGCTACATGTTCAAACAGGTATGTCTACTCATATTGACGTTTCTTCTTGCACAGTATGCCGTGCGTGGTAATACATGAGACAAAATACAAAATGGAATAACACATGATGTCCACAATATGTCCAATCAGACAGATATAATATTACTAATAATCGTTGGTAGAGGATATTATACTTTTAATCATCAAACAAATACCTGTACAGTCCCCAAATCGCATGATAAGCACACAGTACAATATATCATTGTAACTGTAAACACGGGTATGTATTACAGCTTCTAATCATACTAAAAACGATATATAACACACAATTATCATTGTTATTCAGCCGCTACCGATATAATGTATATGGGGTTTTAGTTTCATTGCAATACATATTTTACGAAATGGCGGCCATTAAAGTATGCAAGTATGCAAATCATAGTTGTCTCAAACGAGTATTGAGAAACTTATTTAGGCATGCCAATGGTTTAATCGTCGAGGCTGATCGGTTTGGTCTTGGCTGATATGTTTTGTATAATACGTGAATTGAATTCCAGAAATTGCTGTTCCAATTTGACAGTGATGGATATCATAAATATGCAAATCAATATGTGTATGTTCTTTTTCATGCTTTTAATAAGCTGTAGATCAACGAATGTGTATAAAATGCGTGTGATCTTTGCTGTTTTGAACGGGTATGTGGTACCGACATTGATATCAAAGTTATAAGTATAGTTCACGAAATTCGTATACAATTTCGGCTATTTTGGATTTACACAATTCTCTTCTTTTTATCGTGAAATTTGTTTATAACCACTGCATAACATGTCATTTATGAAATATCAGAATTGCAATTGCATTAACCATTCTGTGGCTGCTGAAACAACGCCGTTGCATATAAATATCCCAGAAACTGGATATGCATTTCATAAGGTCGGCCATATTGCAAATGCAATATAACACCTTTATATCACAAATGTTATGTTTTTGTTGCGTATTATTATTAATACAAATATGCTAAACACATTGGGACTATGTTAGTTTTATATATGTGTGTGGTGTCAACACTTAACTGCTCGTGCGTGCCTGTTTCTTTAAATAATTCACATAATTCGTGTAAAATGGCGGCCATGTTGGTTTCTGTACATTATATTTCTAATAAAATGGATTGATAAACATTTAGTCGTCTATGAAGTATTAAATGCCTAAGGTGTATGGGTATTTGTGCTTTTAAAACTGCTTCCACAAAACTATATGCCCCTACATGTAGTGAAGCACTTTTTCATTGGCGGCCATCTTGTTTATGCAAATTACTAGGCTTAAGCTACTACTTCTGGAGTTCTATCATACGGGAATATATAGAGTATATATCTTTAGTCACATTGGTAACAAAAATCTTTGGTGCGCAGAGATGGTACTAAAAACCATATGTATGCCGGTACGCCCATGGCCTAATATACCTGTATTACCATTATAATACTGTGCCCTCGTTTATTTTGCCATAAATGTCATATCTAAGTAATATACACAAAATATATCTGTCTCCCTATATTATAACCTGGCATGTCGGACCCCAGCTTTACATCTAATACTAGCAATAAATAGTTCTCATAACCGGCGATAAATTGTTGTTCACTCTTCTTCAAATTCGTTTATTAGCACGCATCCATTTTGATCTGTCCTTTGTCATTTCGATACTGTCAATATCAAGTGGTGTGTATATCAAACACATCATGTGTTATATTCATATCTCCAGATAAGGCGCGTATTGGAGTATTTTGCGCATTTAAATTAACTGAATACGCACTGATTGTCAATATAGGAATGAATGGCCTTATTGTGAATTTATCGGGGTATAAACTTGGAAAAGTCGCGGGAATACTGGACTAAGCGATACAAAATTACAATTTTCGAAAAAAAATCCAAAAAAAAAAAATATTTTTTTTTTATTTATTTCTTTTCGAAAATTGTATTTTTTTAAGGCCTCGTCCAGTATTCCCGCGACTTTTCCAAGTTTATATCCCCGATAAATTCCACAAAAAGGCCATTCATTCCTTATAATTCCAGCATTTGAAATAAATTCATCAAGAACATGTGTTTATTTTCCGTTTTCTTAAGAATTATTTTTACTGCGCCTCACGGTTACTGAAAGTAGTTCGGCGTGGGAGTTTATTGGGATATAAATTTTGGACAGAGACTTGCTACGGGCCAATCAAATGTTAGGGAATTGTGTAAATATTTTTGTGCTGGAATTATAACAGTTTGAAACTACACTTTGGTTTTCAAATTAAGAAGTAGAAATATTTTGATGCTACAGTGGAACCGCTCTAAACCGAACACAGAGACAAGTTAGTTTTGCTTAATTTTGATATCTTTCGTTTCCGTTTATCTCCGATGACACTGTCTGTTCATGATCGCAAAGCACCTTCGGGTGTCTTGAAGTAGTTATATGCATGTTTCACAGTGGAGCCTCTCTACACCGGACACCCTGGGATGTCCACAGGGTGTCCGGTTTAGAGAGGTTCCACTGTATAATAACGCTTTATTGAAGTTGATAGTTCACATATTTGTCTTTTGCAGCTCAAGTATGTGAATTGTCAACTGTGATTACATTTTCTGCTCATTTATTCCCTGATGCATACCAGAAACATCATGTGATACATTGATGTGATTCATTTGCAAGAAATAAAATAAAATTTGTAATCAGTTTAGATACGAAACTTATCTTGATTTCTGATCATATTACATTAACACCGACATAAGTTACCAGTACGTCTTGAAGCATAAGGTTACATTCCGGTAAATCTTAGTGTTCGAAAGTAGTACATAATGAAGAAATAGTGCGAAACAGTTTGCTTGCTGTGAGCTAAGCATGTGTGGTTACTGGTGACATTTAGATTGGAATTATTAGCTTTAAACAATATTTATTTCAGATTGAATACATGTAAACGTCAACATACATGAGCAGAAATTAATTGTGAATAATGATTAGAAAACAAGCTCAATGTGAGCTTATGTGTATTGTTCTCCTTAAGTACATGTAAGACATCAGTAAATAGTAATGTGGTAAGAATACACATAGTGTATACATAGGCAAGTTTTGTTAACTATAGAATAAGAAAGAATTTGAGATCCCAGGCATGCATCTAAAACCATTGGCATTATCTTCTGTAGGCAATCGTTGACCTAATAGACATTTGAAGTACTATTACTGACTATGTCGAACTGACTATCCATTGATGCGATTAGAGACACTAATGAATTGCTGAACCCTTCGGAATACAAGGCTGTTTTCATTATCGCTTATTTCCGCTACCATAAATTGGATTATTGAGACAAGGCAGCGATGATAAATATCGTTGTCGTTGATTGGTGTAAAGCGGACATGAGAGAATGTAGTGGTTTGCATCCTCGATTGACCCACAGGCGCATGCTGCACTATTGACTATTGATTTTCGGAATAAGTCAAAGTTCAGAGCACTACACCCTAGCCTGATCCGAGTTAATATAATTTGGCCTTGCCGCTCGACAACTGCATACTAGGATGGTGGCTTACGAATGTTAGCATCTATTGTATGTTTGAACGAAGTCAATGTAGGACTATTTCTTGTATTCAATGGTAAAGAATTCCATTTTTTTATGGTAGATGGGAGAAATTAATCTTGATACAGTTTAGTACGGGATTGAATTGTTGGAATATCTTCATCGTTTCTTAACCTGTAACGAGTTTGTATTTTCTCCGGGATTAAGTTGGTTATATAAGGTGGTGTCATGTTGTTCTTCATTTTGTAGAACATAATTAGTTTATGCCCTTTTCTTCGTTTTTCGAGGTTTTATTGGAATTATTAGAAGTACAGTAGCGTTACCATTTGTCGGGATTACCCCCGCATCGGGAATTTTCGTAAACCACATTTGTCACTAATCACGGACAATTTCACGGTCAGTTTCCCGGACATTTTTTGCAGAAGACACCTATCTGTCAAATGGAGCAAAATGTTCCACATTGCCCTTGGTCATGTAAGGTTTTAATCAAATGTGTTGAATACCTTCAAAATGTTGTATTTCAGCTATTCCCACTTTTGTCCACTCATAAACATCATTATTAAAAAAGATTTACAAAGCATGGTTCTGTCAGTCTGCGTCACTGGACTCTTTAGCCATTTTGAGAAGTCGATGTCATGTAAACACAGACTGGTAGCTGTCAAATTACCAGAATAGAGCTTCTCATTATACTGGGGGGGTCTTATATGAAAAACAATAACAAACTAACACAGAATTATGTTTGATTACACAGATGTAGATATAAACTCTGTATTTTTAGTAGAATTTATTGTTCTGTTGATTATAAAAATGCTCAGAATAATATGCAACAGTTTGTAGATTGTTATAATCTTGTTGTTGGTATAAATCCCGCCTGTAGTGTGCACCATAATGAATATGGTAAAATAGCATGTACCCCAACTGAAAATTAAACGTGATCTGAAAGCATCTTGCATTATGATTATTAGCCTTGTGATAATATTATTGTCATTTATGACTGGCAAAGGAAATGGTGGAAAATTGTTTACTGTACACTCCTCTGATAATTTAGGTAACCATTTTTTACACTGACCCGATGGTGCGCCGCAATACAGGATGAGTATAACCCAACAACACAAATCCAGACTCTGAGGTCACAGTCTATTTTCTACAAGCGCCTGGATGATACGTTAACAAAATGGACGACATGGAAACAAGCGCGACTTTTAGATAAATCTCGTTCCACAGCACTTTTACGATAAGTGTAATGTTTTAAAAAGTTTTGAATAATTGTTTTTATATGCGTATAGCTCTAGTAACTGACCAACGAAGGCTTATTATCCAGAACCTAGGTATATCCACTGTACATAATTATACATTTACTCAAGCAACACAAATATTAAGATAATTTTTATTTTACGATACTTGTCACATATTCATACGTCACATGACCCGATCATTCGTTGATCCATGTTCGAGCCCTCTGCTTGTTTAATCAAGCATGCCTTCCGAGTCATGGGAATTTCTTACATGCTAGTTAACACCTTGTTTGCTCCTCATAGTTTACTGTTCACAAGGTAATACATTATGAAAATGCTAGTCTGACAGAAAGTATTTCATTCTATGTGTAGTTTAACCCTTTGAACCCGAAATCCCGCTATAGCGGTTTATGCAACGAGCCGTCTCATCAGGATCTGTACTTTTTGAAAGTAATTTTAATATATCTTAGAACAAAAACACCCCCTTTTCATAAATGGATGAATCTGAAAATCATTGTGTGACCATTGGATTGGTCGGAACATTAGCATATCACAGTCCATTCCAGTTCCTTAGGGTTGAAAGGGTTAAATAAATCCCGGTGACACAAGTTTCTGTTAAATTATATAGTGACGTCAATGGTGGAATGTAACCGTAATAACGCTTCAATATTAACATGATTAGTTGTGTGCTCGTAAAATTGTTTACGGTCCACCCCGTCGTTACTTCCGTATTGCGCTATTTACGTGACATGCAATGAAAACAAAGACAGGGGATGTAAATAGTGTATAACACAGATTTGTTGAAGGTTACCAAAATGAAACAAGCGAAAACGAAGTGAAAATCATCATTTTGTACGATGCCATGCATAGCAACGAATATCTTCCGGTTATGTCTGTATGCGAAAACGATACAGTGCAACCTCTCTACAACAGCCACCCATGGGAAGACGCAAAATTGGCTGTTATAGAGAGGTGGCTGTTGTAGGGAGGTTAATGCTGAATTAAATTTTATCGTCTGATGTTTATTTATTTTCTTCAATAATTCTCAATAAAAACATGTTTTGACAGCATTTTAGAATCATTTCCAATGGAAATGATTCTAAAGTGCTGTCAAAACATGTTTTTGGTGAGAAAGTATGCAAAATCAACATCAGACGACAATTTTCATGCTCAGCAGTCTAAGGGTTAGATATAGAGGAAATCATACATTTGGGATATAAAATAGCGGCTGTTACAGAGAGGGTGTTGTTGTAGAGAGGTGGTCGTTCGGGGAGTTTCGACTGTACTACAAATTCAACTACTGACTATGCCTCACCACGATAGTGGATGGGGCACTTACCGTTGCCCTTGTCCGTCCGTCCGTACGCCCGACCGCCACCAACATTGCAACTTTTAAACCGTAGTGGAGAGTGGAGAGCTATATGCATCAAGAAGAAAGACCCATTTTAAAGTTGATGTGTACCTTCGATACATATCTCTATGCGTCAGGAGCTCTATGCGGTATAACACAGCACCAAATATTCACAATTTATGCCGAAGGTCTGAGAAACGTCAACGTTTCCTGAACAGTTTGATATATGGTTTGTCTTCTGATACCGGATGGCAACTTAATTACTTAAATAAGCCACGTTGGATCTCTCCTTTCTCTACCATTGCTGTTACATATATAGTGAACACAGCAAGGAAAATAAGCGACGTGACGCCAAACAGATATATTCCACCAATTATAATGTCAAAGACGCCCCACACCCCAAAAAGTTGTTATAACGGAAGTTTTTTTCTTTTTTTTACCAAATTCGGTATTTATAATAGGGTCCATATATAAATATATGTACTGAGATCATCCGAAAAAAATATGAATCTAGAGCCGAGATCCTGAATTAAAACGTATGATCTATTTGAAACTACGTGAGCATTATGTTTCAAGAATTGTGTTTAATGATCTACAGTTATAACGGAGATATTACGCAAGTATCTCCCCTCGTTAACATGTTTAACACTTTATTTGAAAGTATCGTGTACGTACATGCACCTTCAAATTCAACATAATGTCATTGAAATGTGATCAAATAAATTGATAGGTGATGTGCAGTCCATGTAATTAATGACACATGTACATGTATGAAGTCGACACATGAAAACCACACGTTGAAAACCTGAGGCGCAGTCACTTTAAACATATATGTGGCTGTATCTGGAGAAATGTGGCTTATGGGTTTTGCGACCAATGTAGATCCAGATCAGCCTGTGCATCCGCACAGTCTGATCAGGCTCTGCACTGGTCACCATTGCATTAGTGAAACACCCGTCATTCCTCTAACAAGCAACATTGATCGTTATCAGGCTACAGGAATGTGCCGTTTGATCAGGAGCAACACTGGTTAGAAATCCAATACGACCCATTCCTCCAGTCACAGCCACATATTTCGGCTGAGAATTTATGTTATCTAATCCAGATCCATTTAAAGTGTTTAGATGAACATGTTTATCACGTACATTTATAGTAAGTAACTAGCAAATAAAAGGTTTACACCGCGTGTGGTTAGTTCGCCTAAATGTGGAGTCAATGTTATGATTATATTGAGGATCTTACACGAGTGATGATTTAATGTATTGTTTATTAAACGAGTTTAGCGATTTCAGATGAAATCAATCAACGAGTTTAATAAATATCATATTAAATCAACACAAATATTAGATCGTATGTATTGAAGGTGCATGATCACGTGGTTACAAAAACAACAACGTCACCCACTCCAAAGAAAGTATTATTTGATATTTTCCTTAATATGCAACGGATTTTGATGAAATATGGCGCAGCAAACGCATCTTCATGAGCTGCATTTGGTGGTCTATGGAGTTTGGCACAGCCTTATGTCGTTTTTGCGAAGAATCGATTTAAAAAACGACAGAAGTTTGGGCGAAAATAAAGAGACCACCAAATGCAGCTTAACAAGACGCGTTTGATGCGCCATATTACATCAGAATCCGTTACGTAATAAGGATACTATACAATAATACGTACTTTGAATCGGTACTTGTTGTTGTTGTTAGTACCACGTGATCATACACCTTGGTATTGCACAAACAATGAAGCATTATTATTCTAAGCTTTACTGATTACCCAACATGTTTTCTGAACACTAGTGTCTGTTTCACGAAACCTGCCCAAAGTTTACGGCTATATAATTCCAGCACAAACATATTTACACAATTCCCTAACGTTTCACGAAACCTGCCCAAAGTTTACGGCTATATAATTCCAGCACAAACATATTTACACAATTCCCTAACATTTGATTGGCCCGTAGCACGTCTCTGTCCAAAATTTATATCCCAGTAAACTCCCACGCCGAACTACTTTCTACAGGTGCGCTGTCAGTGCTGTCGATGTAAACAAATGGCTGCCGTCAGTCAAAATAAACACATTTTCTTGATGAATTTATTTCATATGCTGGAATTATAAGGAATGGCCTTTTTGTGGAATTTATCGGGGATATAAACTTGGAAAAGTCGCGGGAATACTGGACGAGGCCTTCCGGCCTTCGTCCAGTATTCCCGCGACTTTTCCAAGTTTATACCCCGATAAATTCCACAAAAAGGCCATTCATTCCTATAATAAATAATGCAAACACAATATAGTTTTCGATAGACACATTCTTGGGATATGATGTGTTTCGCACCTGTCTACTTTTGTTTATTGAATGTTATTTTACGCCGATCTTTTGCAAACACTTTACTGCTGGTGTATGCAAATGATCCGTAATCAAAAAACTTTCACTAGCAATAACAAATGGTCCATGGTTGTGAAGTTGTGGTTGTCAAGCTTAATTATAATAAACACGTTTACAATGGGAATGTTGCTTACGACAACTTCCGTTTTCGATATGAAAAAACAAAGACGAGACGGTGTATAATATTCAGTTTAATTAACAGTTTATTTATTTACGTATGAATACATGTACATATTGAAATAAAGTAATTAATTCTTTATATTTGTTTATTTGATATTTCTTCCAGAAGGCCATATAGTCCCATACAAACATCAATCAATGGTGTCATTCCTAAATGGAATGAAATCACTGACTACCGGGTAGTATTTATTTTCTTTCCCTCAAACTACGCCTGACTCGAACTTTTATTCGAGTCCGTTGCCGGTTCGAGAGATCGATCTTCCACTGTATTAACTTTTTCACATGTAGCACAATTTAAGAATATAATCTGTTGAAAATACTATTTTTTTAGGTGACACATTTAATTTGTATAAATAATTAAAAAATACCGTCATGCCTCATTTGCATTTGAAAATAGCCTAATACCACCGCGCGTCACTATCAGTAAAATAAATATTAATAAATGATTATATCTGTATAGCGATATAAAGAGATTTACAGGTCATGTGGAATTATATTAATTTTAAAATTGAATTGCATTGATTACTGTTATTTAGCAATACATTTTGCATATATTGAGCATAATTTTAATATTGCTAGCGCGATTTGAACACTGGTCCTATATTGCTCAGAGTATGAGGTTCTGTTTTACATGTATCTTATGCCCGTATGTCCCCAATATTGTTTCCGAAATAACACGATAATTTCCGCAAATGACGTCGGAAGCGGATGAATAATTTAGCGCACAAGCGGAATTAGAAAATGGATATAAAATGTATTAACACTTAGTGTTTATAAGAGGGTAAGGTTATGAGAGATAATGCAGAGAACAAAAGGAAAGAAAGCGCTAATCTTGCCAATATGTAACAATTGTCTCATTTCAATATTACTTGAAATCAAGCAGCAGCTTCATTGCCTGAGCTGAGCTGTGCGTGAAGCACAGTCAATCAAACTGATTGATTACTAATATATGAATGTCGTTTTTGAAATCAAGCAGCTTGATTGGCTGAGCCTGAGCTGCATTGCAGCTCAGGCTCAACCATTCAAACTGCTTGATTGAGAGTTGAGATTGCCAATAGATGTTCAGAAACGTTGACACATGGGCGAGTTTAACCCTTAGACCGCTACTCACAACAATTGTCGTCTGCTGTTGCTTTTATATCTTGCCTTATTCCTCAATAAAAACATGGTTTGACAGCACTTCAGAACGATTTCCAATGGAAATGATTCTGAAGTGCTGTCAAAGCATGTTGTACATTATTCTAAAGTGCTGTCAACGCATGTTTTTGATGATAAAAATGGAAAATAGAAAATAAACAGCAGACGAAAAAAAAAATAAGATAGCGTTCTAAGGGTGAATTCGAAAGCGCTATGCACGAAGATACCGTTTGTCACAGCCGGCCGAGTATTCGTGTATTCTGTTACGTATCACTGCACTTGAAACCACTTTATAACTTGAAACAATCCTCCTTTCATGAACAATCGAGGTTACCCCACGCGAACTTGATTCAAGTGACACGACAATAGGTACTATCGCGTGTGTGAGCATAGATAATACCAGGCTAGATAATGTATATATTTGTTGCTTAAAATGAGCTTTATGTGTGTGTTAACACAGATTATTACAATCATAATGCATAGGGGTTACAATAGCCTTCAGAATTCACGTAAAATGACAGATCAAACCTAAATTTAAATGTAAAATACAAATTTAGTACGCTTCATAAAGCAAATTTGCTGCTAATTTCAGGAGTCAAGATAAAAACGATAAGGGTCAAATTGATACAAAGGGTCACTGTGGAAAACTAATGAAAACTATAGTCTGTTTCACGAAAGCTGCCCAAATTTTACGGCCATATAAACAATTCCAAAACAATATTTTTTTCGATAATATTAAGTTAAAGGAAATTTAAGAATGAGCCTTCTTTTTATTTCGTGAAATTTTGTCAAATATTGATTTTATTGCGCAAAAACAAAAATTTCCCCATGTTAAATCCCCATAGACATCTTCAATCTTCACGGAGTGAAGATGTCTATTTAACATGGGGAAATCTTTTTGAATTTCAGAAATACTGGACCGATTTTTAAAATTTAACTTTTGTTTTCTTAGTTAGATCATATCCAAGCTATCTAGTCAGGTTTCGGAGTCAATTTCCAAACTTTTTCGTTTTTTGACTCCTCCCACACTTCCTTACCTCTTTTTCCCCCATGTTAATTTCCCATAGATAAATCAATTTTTCGTAATAAAATCAATATTTGACCAAATTTCACGAAATAAAAAGAAGGTTCATTCTTAAATTTTCTTTAACTTAATATTATCGAAATAAATATTGTTTTTGCATTGTTTATATAGCTGTAAAATTTGGGCAGCTTTCGTGAAACAGACTATAGTGTTGTAAATTTGTGAATGAGACCGCTACACATACATGTTAGCTATGCAGCTTTAAAGGTACACGCCCACTCAGTAGGCACAAAATGTTCTTTATATCAGAGACATAACCAAGGTGTATGATCACGTGGTTTCCGAACCCGAATTTCCGACGTGACGTAATCTGTGACGTCATTTTTACAGTAGTTTTTCATTAACATCTTCCTAACAAACGGACGGATTTTGATGATATGTAGCTCACAAAATACGATGGCATATGTGTTTTATGGGTGCTCTGAAAGTTCTTAACAATAACTTATAAATTTCACAAAGAATCGAGTACCGTTTATTTCTTACATTCATATGCTCTAGTTTTTATTTACATTTACGGTAACCCATTCTTCGTCAAAACGACATAATTATGAGATTAATGCCGCCTATACAATAAAGGGCAACGTGTACCGCATTTGATGCTGTATATTTCATACAAAATATGTAATTCCGTTAGCAAAATATTAAAGGAAATCTACTGTAGACACATCTAACATGACGTCATGCCGTTAGGAAACCACGTGATCCCCCACCTTGATAACCTGAGACATTTTCTGGCAACATAAACATTCATTCACCATTACCACACATATTGATTGGCATAATTCTACATATTATATCAGACCAACATTTCCACACTGATATCAGGGGCGATAACCGTGTTTCCTTAAACTGTTAACAGACATAACTATATATTGTCTGTATTTAATTTTTGATGTGCAATGATCATACTTTATCATCTGTCAAATATTATTTGTTCAAGTCACGCATTTAATTAGTATAGCTAATTAAAATACACAATGCCTCATTTGCATATGAAAATACATGTAGCATGATAACACCGCAGTAAAATAACTATTACTAATTGAGTATAACTGTATAGCGGGCACTCGCAATGTTTAGAACTGGTGGAATTGTGAGACAATTATACACTTATTTAATTCCTATAAAGAATATTTGGTGGTCATGTATATTATTTAGCCCATTCCACGCGGAATACCCATATATGGGTATAAACATTTATACAAAATAATGCAATTTTTCTCGTTTCTCATCGAAAGTATATGTTGTGACCACTCATTAATCATCATAAATTAATGGTGGCCACACAATATACTTTTAGGGAGATACGAGAAAACGAATAAGACTTAGCCTCGTTCCTTATGGAATTAGTAATCTCGTTTAATAAATATTATATTAAACTATCACTCATGTAAGATCATCAATGTAGTGTTTTATGCCCCGCCACCGAATCGAATGGTGAGGGGGGGGGGGGGGGGGGGGGGGGGGGGGGGGGGGTGGGGGGGGGGGGGGGGGGGGGGGGGTGGGGGGGGGGGGGGGGGGGGGGGGGGGGGGGCATACAGTGTTCCCAGCGTCCGTCCGTCCGTCCTTAACACTCTGGTAAATGTCTTATCATTTCTGTTTCCTTACACTCATATGCTTGATAGTTCACACACACATTGCTTTAATGGTCCTGTACCGCCCTGTGCAAAATACACGGTCGTCCTGCCCCCGTTAAGCCCAGGGTCAAGGTCACATGCTTCCAAACTCGGGTAAGTGTCTTATACTGTCTGTTTCATTGAATGGATCTGCTGATATTTCGCACACCGATTTGCTCTGATGGTCTTCTTCCACGCTTCTCTGTATGCCCTCTGTGTTTTCAAATGTGCCTCGTTTTCTTTGGCTGCCAACGTGGGCATTCGTGTGTCGATATATCACATTTCTAGTTTCATATTAAGTTTATCAGACAAGAGTCAGACATTCGTAGAAATTCCCAGGTGTTTGTGCGATATAGTCGGCACATTGGCGTACATTGGCGTACGTCTGTACGTGCGTCCTGGTTAAATATTTTGGGTAAAGTTTTTAAGAACACTATATCTCTGAAACCGCTTTGCCAATTCCCTCGAAACTTCACATGGGGTGTTTATCATGTTCCATATTTTCAAGGTCAATGTCAAGGTCAAATTACTTTGAAATTTACCTTAAAGTTTGTTTTGCATTTAGGTTAATGCTTTTAAGAACACTATTATTACTCTATATCTCTGAAACCGCTTCGTCAATTCACTCGAAACTTCACATGGGTGTTTATCATGATCCATATGTTCATACTACGCCCGACCCGTGCGGCCCCAGTGCCGAATGTCAAGGTCAAATCACTTTACTTTTTATCGCGCCCGCTTGCGGATAGCGCGATATAGTCGGCACATTGGCGAACGTCCGTACGTATGTACGTGCGTCCTGGTTTTTGGTTAAAGCTTTATTTTTTGGTTAAAGTTTTTCGGTATACTATTAAAGCCTCGGCGGGCGCGACATGCGAGCAGCGGCCATCTCGTCCGGTGAAAGCAAACGTCTTGGTTAAGCTGCTTGTATGCCCTCATAAATCGCCATTTCACGTAAGCATCGGAGTGGATACCAGGAGTGTATGTCTCTGTTGATATCAATATTATCAGGCAATGCTAGGAACCGCCTAGGAAATCCAAGGCTCGCCTACCGTTTCCGAGCCAGGCCGGACAAACTTGATATCAACATGAGTATGGGGACCGTTTCACAAAGCTTCCTACGACTATAATGTTCGTATTAAAGTGAAATTTAGGATCGTCTGGAAATTTCAATTGATGGATTTACATTTATTGAACATAGGCTGCATATCCAGCCTATGTTCAATAAATGTAAATCCAATAATTGTTTACAAGAAAACATTGTTAATGTGAAATTTACATAATATTTCACTTTAAAATACGAACATTTTAGTTGTACTAAGTCCCGATGACTATATCTCTGAAAGAGCTTCACCAATTCACTCGAAACTTCACATGGGTGTTTATCATGATCCGTATTTTCATTCTACGCCCTACCTGTGCGCCCCCTGCGCCCAATGTCAAGGCCAATGCCGGGTCCCTGGTCTATTGTTAAATATAACTAGTAAACTATTTAGCACCATGGCGTGCAATGGAACTGCCGAATGTGTAATACATGTATTATGTGACAAAACATAGAATCAAACATTTTCCTCATTTGGTTGCGCGGTAACGTTTATTATTGAGCAGATGATAATGAGGCTTATGCTAATGATAATCGAATTATATTATACATGTATGATACCATGATACACATACGTACGTATAAAGTACGTATACGCTGCTCATATAAATAGTCAGGAACCACTTGAACCACCATAGCTGTCTCATGTAGGCTGACACCATTAGGTAATATGGTCCCGTAATTTCGTCATGTGGTCCCGTGATTTGGTCATATGGTCCCGTCATTTAGTCATGTGGTCTTGTCATTTGGTCCCGTCATTTGGTTATGCGATCCCGTCATTTGGTCATTTTGTCACGTCATTGGCTGACTCCGTCATTTGGCATGTGTACCGTTTTGGTCATGTGGTCCCGTCATTTGGTCATGGTGTCGTCATTTGGTCGTGGTCCCGTCATTCGTCATGTGGTGCTACGTATTTTGGTCATGTGGTCATGTGTCCCGTCATGTGGTCATGTGTTCTCCATTTTGGTCATGTGGTCCCGTCATTGCGTCATGTGGTCACCGTCATTTGGTCATGTGCTCCTATTTGGTCATGCATCGTCATGTCATGTGCTCCCGTCATTTGTCATGTGGTCCCGGTCATCGCCATGTGTACGTCATTTGGTCATGTGGTCCCGTCATTACGTCATGTTGGGTCCGTCTCATTTTGCATCATGTGGTCCCGTATTTGGTGATGACCTGGTCCCGTCACTTCGTCATGTGGTCACGTCATTTTGGTCATGTGGTCCCGTCATTTCGTCATGCGGTCCCGTAATTTCGTCATATGATCCCGTCATTTCGTCATGTGATTCCGTCATTTGGTCATGTGGTCTCGTCATTTGTCCCCGTCTCGTCATTTCGTCATGCGATTCCGTCATTTCGACATCTGATCCAGTCATTTCGCTATTTGATCCAGTCATTACCAAATGACGTTTATAGGCGTCTCACCCGGATCCACGCCGTTTGTGAACACTGTGGATAAGGTACAGATGAACGTGTTATCCTGATGACAATGAACATCTTGCAAAGATGAAAGGGTTAACCAAACAGTTTTTACAACATTCATGCGGAGGGAGGCCCACATTATTATACACGTAAGCCAGCCCTTGCGGATAGTTTTATTTCAAACACGCCGTCTCAATACTGTAATTTATCTCAAACACGGGTGACAGAAAACATATCACGTGCTATAGTCTCTCCTACGGAGCCCCGCAGAGGACATGGATTTTTTTTATTAATTCGTTTTGACGAAATAACAATTCGTTCCCTCAATTTAGCAATTCCTTCCCTCGAATTAACAATTCGTTCCCACGATATAACAATTCGTTCCCACGATATAACAATTCGTTCCCACGAAATGACAATTCGTTCTCTCAATTTAATAATTCGTTTCCTCGAATTAACAATTCGTTCCCACGATATAACAATTCGTTCCCACGAATTATCAATTCGACAATTCGTTCCCATCGGAACGAATATTGTTATTTCGTGGGAACGAATTGTTAAATTGAGGGAACTAATTTTTATTTCGTGGGAGCGAATTAATAAAAAAATAGAATTCTAAGTCCCCGGCTGTGCTCCGTATTCTCCTGATACAATGCATGCCTTTCTTTTTGTTTCCAGCACATGTGGTTTTAAACGTGAAAACACTCTCTAAATATAGAAAATTGGCGAAAACGTGTTTTGTCTGTTTGTTTTACTACATAGAGGATATTCATATTTTTGCAACGAATATGACATATATGTTCATCGAGTGGTGTGCAATGTCCATATTTCACGAGTGCCGTTAGGCACTCGTGAAATATGGACATTTCACACCACTGCAGGTGCGCGTTATGAATATAGATAGCGGAAGTAGTCGTATTTTCACCGGAAGTTGTTTATTTCATCGATGAGAACATATGACTTTTATTTACATCGCATAACTATGTATTTCATGGGTAGGTATATAATAAATATGATCCACTCTGAAATTTCAGATCGTTATACAGCGAAGATTTGTTGAAGCCTTCCCAAAGGAAAGAAACGAAAACGAATGGAAAGAAGCGCAGTGAAAACTATCGTTTTGTACACTGATATGCATAGAACGTTTAGATTAGATTATCATTTGTATTAGTTTGCGCCTGAAAGCGATATGCTCGTTTAAATACCCAACTTCAACTATATAAACGTATGTCGTTTCTTTCAACGCATCGTTTTGTCATCGTTTTCGTTGTTTTTAATTAGAAAACAAACGATGGAAGCCAACGAAAACATCAGTTTATAATTATAAATATGAAAACGATGTCAACAGGATGTGCAAACGATATACTATAGTCCGTTTGTAGAACCAGGAACACATCGGACTGTATACATCATTAGGCCGTCAGCCAGAAATGGAAACCCTCCCCCCCCCCCCCTGTGGGATTTTTGCAGACATATTTTTTCTGAAACTACATTCAATTACGAGTGCTATGCCATATGTCTGCGCACTGTAACCCGCTGGATGAATGTTTGGCACCATTTTGTATACCACCCTCGGACTTTTGGAAGTTTTGTATGGTATTTGATGTGTTCATTACTATACAATGGAATAGCGTTCAATTAAATAATATCTGCTAATTCAGATGAAGAATTTTGCACATTTTGTTACCCCACCCACTGAATTTCAATGGCAAAACATCTACCTTAATAACTCCATAAAAGTATGGTACTTTTGTATTTTCTTCGTGTCAGTGGTACCTAGTAGTGTTCATTAGACATGTTAATTGCACATACGCCGATTATCTGATGTCTGCAGTCTATGATACAATGTTAAAAACAAAGTATTTTTCACCATTCCCCACCCACACATTTTACAATGGGAATATTTTACATCTAATGAATTAATTTATGTTATGCACTGTCACTTACTTATAAATTGTGTAAATGCATATGCAACTACTTAGGTACTACTGATAGCTATCCGTGCACACTTCAAATACAGTGTGTCCAAGTGTTCGTCCGTCTGTCCGTCCGCTTCGCATTTACTTAGTGATGGTAACAACTACACTATATGTCTCATTATGCAAATCTCTCTTGGTGTCTATTAATTGTATCAATGGTAATTGTACTTACTAGTGTTTGTAATATATAGTGAATGCCCATATTATGATTACATAATGTCTACAGCAATGTTAAAACAAAGTAGTTTTAACTATATATTCCCCAGCCACTGAATTTACATTTTACATGTACATGTAATACTTTTTCTAACATTATACGCTGCCAGATACGATACATATGAACGTGTAGCTACCAGCACCTGTATATGTGGATGTGACTGGAGTAATGGGGCTTATGGGTCTTGTGACCAGTGTAGATCCAGATCAGCCTGTGTATCCCACAGTCTGATTAGGATCTGCACTGTTCGCCATTCCATCAGTGAAACACCCATCATGCTTCTAACAAGCATACTACAGTTGTATATCGTTATCAGGGTACAGGAGTGTGCAATTTGATCAGGAGTCACACTGGTCGCAAATCCCATAAACCCCATTTCTCCAGTCATAGCCACATATTAGTTATCCACATACATTTCAGATACATAATGAATGTCTGTTCGTCTCTCTATATGTACATTTCATATTTATGCAACCATGACAATTACCATGTTTATTATGTTCTGTATTCCAACATGAACGTCTCTGATACATATAACCATTACCCTCAGCTGTTGACAGTCTTTTAAACACCATTAAGTTAAATAAATAAATACATATAATTATTGCTGTCAATATTATAGGTCGTAGGTACTAATTTGCAAATTGGATATAGAAAATATACATTTTCTACCATGCTGAATGGATGATTTGTAGCACGTATTACTCCATGTATGACGCAGTAAATACTAAAATACAGAACATTAAGATAGCTGTAAAAATACGAGTAAACTCAGTTGGAGTAAAATAGGACACAACTATTGTCATACACTTTCAAGATGACAGCCTGCAAGTACATGAGTTTGTGTGACATACACATAGAATTAGGTAGTATAACCGATGAATATTGAGATATATCCCGGTTCCACATAATGTACACACTATTTATCGTACATTCCAATAATATTCCCTCAACCCATTCTGAGTCATCAGCAGGAACAGGATTCAAATGTGTAGTTGGCACCTGTACTTATAAAATCATGTATATAGTAAATATGTATAAGTTGTATGACTACTGAAATACACTATGTGTCATACGAACACATGTGTGTTCCAATGTGTATGACCGTCATCCATTACCAGTGTAAGTGCACACCAGTGCATGCATCATGGCCATTGTCTAACACATGCATGTATATTGCTCCATTATTCTTATTTCAGAGGCACCCATGACGATATTGTATTTTGTATGTGAGGCGTTGTAAGTAAATAGTTAACCATGATTTCATAATAGTGACATTTGATAACCTGTAAGGTTGATATACCATTTCATAATTTTCATATAAACAAAGACATTGAAGGTGCATGATCTTTCTAAAAGCATGCATATGCTCTTCAAACATATCCAGTATATTCATATAGCTGTTATGTACGCATACATAAACTATTTTGTCCAATATGTTTCAACATTCGGTGTTCTTAATTATATTACACGTCTTATTCTACACCTGTTGTGTCAAATTACGAAAAACCAAAAAGGATGTAGGTTTGTAATCAACTTGTAATAGTTCCGATTGGCATATATCTGCATAACATTCGGATAACAGCATCATTACAGATTTCAGATATACAAATGCATCGCTTAAATGTAGTATTTGCTTTTCATACTGTGCCGCAATAAATAGTTGACAAATGTGGCTGAACGTATGTATGACTTCTGAAAAGATGTATATGTCCTCCAAGCTCATGTATATAATTATATAACTATATGTACGAGTCAATATTAGTATGTATGTAGTCTGAAATATTAGTATGTATGTATGTAGTATGTATGTAGTATGTATGTAGTATTCAAACATCAATCTAGTCCAGTTTAAGAAGTATGCACATCTACCACGTGTAGCCACACACACTCATATGACCATCAATATACGTTTAAATCCACATGAATGATAACGTATCTCCATAGCATAGTATGCAATGTATCAAAATGTTCATCTAAACAATATCAAATAGCCTCTATCGAGACACATTAAATTTTGGATTTTACTATGCAATTGAACTATTGTCTACATGGCATTCTAACTATTTACGCAGGCGGTAAGGATCAGGTTTGTGGAAGGCGTTTTCTGCCGCATTGTATAACAGTTGTGTATTTCGCTGGCTCTTTCGTGTCATCGGAATATATATTTCTCTATTTGACAACAGGTAATGTCATTCTAATGATCAAACAACTCTATAGTCATGTTCCATGTGTACAGTTATTTACTGAATGCAGAATTATATTTACATTGTACCTGCTTAGCACATACAAACCACACGTAGTTTGTAGCTAATATACATGTATTAGCCTCCATATACCCCTATGTGGCATTGAATCCGCATAACAATCCCTATGGTTGGCGTGAAGTTGTCTTTCAAATTTATTACACCACTGATGGACACTCATATTCCATTACTATACCAACCAGAGACATGTATTCGAGTATATGTCATGGGCTAGCAGAGTTTGGTGCCATCGCAAGATGCGGGAGCTCCTCGGGCTAAGGGTATTATCAACTATTTTTAGAATTTAAGCCGTATTAAAAGTGTACATATAGATCCGTAAATATCACATCTCCTCATTGCAAAAGCGACCATGTTGATGATCATCTTGAAACTGATCGACAGTCATGGTGACACTGTATATGATTAGGTTTTTGGTGTATTAGTTTCAGTACTGTTTAATTAGAAGAATGAATACAGCACATGTAGTGGCTAATGTAGTGACTGCATGAATTACATAATTATTGTTATCATGTATTGTATTTATTTTCCAATGCAACTCACGACCAAGGGTTAATTTAAATGATTGTCACATGTGAAGACATGTGCGGGATGCTTAATGTGGGAGAAAGCCATGCATGTTTGCAATAAGCATACCCATGCCATTCATACCATACTACATACTGCCTTGGCCAATGATCATTAACAATGTGCTCGTTAACAATAATAACATTGTATTCCTTGTCAACAGTCAATCCATTTTGGACACACTTTGAAACAGTTCTTCAATACTCAAACCGATTGAAATACATCCGTATTTGTCTTTGAAAATAAGTAGAATATCACACTTTATGCATAACAATTTTAGTGTTGTTTATCATCATCAATATTATTGAACATCTGATCATTTTGGCGGCCATTTTGAATATATAATGATAGCATTCAATTTGTATATCTGGATATGTATATGTTATCAAATGATTTTATTTGTATACCTCAAACTGGTATGTATACATGTAATCATGGTAATAGGTGCATTACATGCTGTTTTTAACAACTCCATACAGTAAATAATAGAACACAACAAGAACATTTTGGCGGCCATATTGAGTATTCTGACAATAGTGGAAGGATATTGCGTCACTATCTCCTGTATTTTCCATTTAGTTGTGAGGGAAAGCAATGAATGTCTGTATTTGTTCATAACAGCACACGACTCACAGAAAAATGTTGTAAAACAGCCTATTTCGGCAGCCATTTTGAAATATATTGCCATTTACGGATGTAATTAAATGTAAGATGTATTCGAAATCATTTTACATTCAAATTGTGACTTAATTATAGCAATTTACCCGGTTAATATTGAACAGACTGAAAGTTAACAGTCCTAAATAAAACAATATCATACTGTTTGGCGGCCATTTTTTTTAAAATGGCCGCCATTTGTTCATCCAGCGGCTTTTTGAGCGCAGACAACCAGGTTTGATAGACAATAGGCTACTGAATCCGAAAATCATACGCACCAAAAATTCCACATGGGGGGGGGGAGGGGAGTTATTGCTGGCTCAATGTCTACATGTAGCAATATCAAAAAATGCCAAAGCAAGCAGATTCTCTGATTAGAAAAACAAAACAATTACACTGTCTGAGATATTTCTTCTTAGTTCCCTGCACAATTCCCAGAATTAATTCCAACAGTAGACGATATATTAAACCGCGGATCATTATCACAGGAAAATCGTCTGCTGCAACGGAAATATTTTTCTGACAATGGTTATTGAGCGGTCTCCGGAAATAGTTCCGTAATCGGTACATGTTCTATTGAATACCCGGTGACAAATCTATTGAAAGATTCACAACAAGCTGATCAGCTTGATTAGACATGATGTATTAGACAGCGCTAATAGGTGTATGTAGCTGGATAAATGGGGTGTTTTGCGAACAGGGTAGATCCGCACAGTTCGATCAGGATCCGCACTGTACACCATTGCACCATTCATGCTTCTAACAAGCAATATAGATCGTTATCAAGCTACAGAAGTGTGATATCTATAGCCGATGTCATCAACATTGCAAAGTATACTTTCCTAGCAAAGTATACTTTGAGGGAGAAATTTTCAATTTTAGGATCAATTTATTAATTTTTATTATACTGAATTTATTACATTATCACAGCCAATTTTGGCTGTGATAGTGTAATCAATTCAGTATAATAATTCTGCATATTTTTAATCTTCAAATATTATGCAATCGTTAGTTCTGCATGAAATAATGCATTTCGGAAAAATCAATGATTGCTCCCTCAAAATATACTTTGCTAGGAAAGCATACTTTGCGATGTTGGTGAAATAGGCTACTGATCAGGAGCTACACTAGTCACAAACCCCATACGCCCTATTTATCCAGCAGTGCAGTCACATAATTATATGGTTAATCGTTTTCACTGCGTTTTTCCATCGTTTTCGTTGGGAATCTTCAACAAATCTTGACTGTAACGAGGCCTATCGTGCGAGACCAATGTTACGGAGCACCGCAGGGGACGGAGATTTTTTTTTTTTAATAATTCGTTCCCACGAAATTCGTTCCCTCAATTTAACAATTCGTTCCCACAAAATAACAATTCGTTCCCACGGGAACGAATTGTTAATTCGTGGGAATTTATTGTTACATCGTGGGAACGAATTGTTAATTCGACGGAACGAATTGTAAAATTGAGGGAACGAATTGTACGAATTCTTAATTCGAGGGAACGAATTGTGGAACGAATTGTTATATCGTGAGAACGAATTGTTAATTCTAGGGAACGAATTGTTAAATTGAGGGAATGAATTGTTATTTCGTGGGAACGAATTCATAAAAAAATCCATGTCCCCTGCGGGGCTCCGTAGAATGTGGCCCGTTCATCCACACATTTGTGTCGAGCCCGCTTGCGGAAAGCGAGACATAGTGATCACAATGACGTCCGGGCGTGCGTGCGTGCGTGCGTGCGTCCGTCCGAAATCTGCGTTAATGTTTTTAAATACCTTATATCTCTGCAGTCCTAAGTCACATTGACTTGAAACTTCATATGCTTATTAGTCATGATCCATATATTCATGCTGTATCCAACTCATGCGGCCCCTGTGCTCAAGGTCAAGGTCAAATGACTTAGAAGTTTGCGTTCCGAAATCTGCATTAACGTTTTTAAATACCTTATATCTCTGCAGTCAAGTCACATTGACTTGAAACTTCATATGCTTATTAGTCATCATCCATATATTCATTCTGTGTCCCACTCATACGGCCCCTGTACCCCTATGTCAAGGTCAAATGACTTAGAAGTTTGCGTTAAAGTTTCTGTCAAAATTTGCGTTAAAGTTTTCACATACCTACTATCTCTGTAACCGTAAGTCAGATTTGTTTGAAACTTTGTATGCTTATTGGGCATCAAGCTTCAAATAAATACACTCTGAGACCATCAAATACCTCGGCGGGATCGACATCTGGTATTAAATAGAGATTCTTACACGGGTAGTATGAAATGTATTAAATTATTGTTATCGATTTCATAAGAAACAAGGCTATGCCGGGAATGAAAATTCCAACGAATTACATGTAATATGGCTTTGTAGTGGCGAACAGTAACTCTTGAAATCTTCTCCTGTACCGTCCGTAGAACGGACGGTGCGGGAGTAGATTTCAAGAGTTACTGTTCGTAACCATAGCGAATGTAAACACGTGTTATGAGACAGTTACATATCACGTGTTACGATGCTGTGCTTATGCAATACATTGAAACTAACAGTTGTGTTGATTTAATATGATAATTATTGAACGTTTTGGCTGATTTCATAATGTAACAAACGGGGTCTAATTTCGCTTAGCCCTTTCAACACCACAGACCTCTATAGAGACAATGTTTGCAAACAGTGCAGATCCAGATGAGCCGGCTGGTAACGAGCCGTCTCATCAGGATCTCCACTGTTTGTTAATAATTTTAAACGTCGTACATGTTACCCTTTTAGAAGAATGGGATAATTTGAATGAACAAAATTAATGAAATAGCGTGAAACATTGGCATGGAACATCCTATTAAGTTACTTGGTGTTGAAAGGGTTAAAGTGTATCATTATTAGTGTTGATGATTTACTATGACATTTATACATTTATTCATCGCGTTGACTGAATTTATAAGACACCATGGAGAGCCTCGTTTCATATGAAATCAGTATTTACATTTAATAAATATACTAGTAAAGGTACATGGCCACTCAGTAATGCACAACATGTTCTTTATAGGAATTAAATAAGTGTATAAGTGTGTCACTATTCCACCAGTTCTAAACATTACAAGTGCCAGCTATACAGATACATGTATACTCTTTTAGTAATCCTTATTTGACTGATAGTGACGCGCGGTGGTATCAGGCTATTTTCATATGCAAATGAGGCATGATATTTTTTAATTATTTATACTACTTAAATTCGTCACCTGAAACAATACTATTTTCGACAGATTATAAAGTATGATCATTGCACATCAACAAATAAATACATAGAATAAATAGTACTGTCCGTTAACATTTTAAGGAAACACGGTTATTGCCCCTGATAGCAGTGGTCAATTAATGTTTATATTGCCAGAAAATGTCTGAGATGATGTCTCTGATATGAAAAACATTTTAGTGCCTACTGAGTGGGAATGTACCTTTAAGTCATCACCTATATACGATTCTTCGTAAAATGGACACGTACTATTTACAAAAACAATCTGTGTTCCGTTTTGTAGTACAGGTTTATTCGTTTGAGGTTTAACCACACTAAATCATCAGCTATTCACGCGCGGTAAAAAGTAAGTTAAACATATTTGTTATGCCATAGACACTATTTTCTTGCAGAAACCGGTCAATTGATGCAATAATCTACTTCACAGGCATGTCAATATATCATTTACATACGTTGGAATTATTTTGTAAGTCGGAAAATGTTTGTCATGTGAGGCAGTTTCAATTCCAGCAGCTGACATTTTGCGCCACCACCAGGGTGGTCACAGGAGATCGAATTTATATTTCAAAACAATACTAAACCACTGTTTAATTACTGTCTGTTTCACGAAAGCTGCCCAAATTTTTCGGCCATATAAACAATTCAAAAACCATATTTGTTTCGATAATATTAAATTAAAGGAAAATTTAAGAATGAGCCTTCTTTTTATTTCGTGAAATTCGGTCAAATATTGATTTTATTACGAAAAATTGATTTGTCTATGGGAATTTAACATTGGGGAAAAAGTGGTAAGGAAGTGTGGGAGGAGTCAAAAAACGAAATATTTTGGAAATTGACTCCGAAACCTAGCTAGATAGCTTGGATATGATCTAACTAAGAAAACAAAAGTTAAATTTTAAAAATCGGTGCAGTATTTCTGAAATTAAAAAAAAATTCCCCATGTTAAATCCCCATAGACATCTTCACTCCGTGAAGATGTCTATGGGGATTTAACATGGGGAAATTGTTTTTCGCAATAAAATCAATATTTGACCAAATTTCACGAAATAAAAAGAAAGCTCATTCTTAAATTTTGATAACATTTAATATTATCAAAAAAAATATTGTTTTTGAATTGTCTATATAGCCGTAAAATTTGGGGAGCTTTCGTGAAACAGACTATAGTGAATATCCAGAGCAGAATTGGTGTAGGGTATGGGAAAATAGGTCCCACAACATCCATACGAAAAATGAAAGTTGCAGAGAATAGCAAAATGTATGGTCATTGGTTAGTTTTTATCAGTAACCTGCCATGTATTGACCGAATACGTACTGACTGATAATCATTGACCTGATACAAACATCTGGGTTACAATGAAGTGAAACGGACGTTCCATTGGTCGAATGACGTCACGTGACGTTACCGAGTGATGTCAATGTAATGACACAACGTACACAAATCCGCGTTATGTCCATAGACACACCCGTTATCCGGAGATACGCAACTAGGGGAGGAGAACATGGAAAGGGGAACGCACAAACTAGTGGGAATTTGGAGGGTTTGTAAAATTAGCTAAAACAATATATTTTATGCATGATCAGAACAATGTGAGCTTGCAACGTTGAGGAAGAATGATTGAAGCACATGTAGCAAAAATATTGAGCTCGAACGCCGTCGTAAAAGTTGAAAATTTATAAATTCAATATAGGATTTTATTTTTTTTGTCATTTTTGTTTAAAAAATCGTCTTTCCTGCACCAATCGTATGCTTTTCAGCACTATCAGGCATACAGTTATGTTTGCTGATCATTTACACTGATACCTTGAAAGCGATAGCGACCAGGATCTTCTGAGAAAAAAATGGCGGCCGTTTTATGCACCGTGTTATAGCGCAAAATGGTGCACAAAAACTATGGGACTGGAGGACACAAATTGGGGGACGAGTGCACACAAACTGTGGAACGCGCTGCACAGAAAATGCCAATATACGTGGGTTTTAAGTTGCAAATTCACGTATGTATTTACAAAAATATTATATTTGCAGACGAGGATCCACGAATATTTACGCAGGGGCCGGTCCAAATGTGTCTGTAAGGAATTTATGCAAGTTTTTAATCAATATTCACCACAATTATGCATTGTTTTAGTAAGTTCGCTGTTCAATGCAGGCTTCTTTAGCAGCGCTCGTTTATTAATGGGCGAGCAGAGCCTCATTTCGTATGCAATCAGTAAACCCGTTTAATACATATCACACATTAAACCATAGGTCACCACCTAAACTCGCACCACACTTCGTTTATAACTTGAAGCACGGGGTTTGGGAGAATCAACCATGCGGAACTGAGTTAACCATGCTAATCGATGACCAGGCGAAGTAGTGCAGCCAAGGTCAGGGCCGGATCCTGGATTTATTTGAGAAAGGGGGGGGGGGGGCGTGGGTGAGGGGGGTAGGGGGGTATGGGGGTCCTCCCCCACAAAATTTAGAAAATTTGAGTGTCTCTGATGCATTTTCCTGGCATTTGAGAACAGAATACTGATAGCCTTTTCTAATCTGAATAAACAAAATCATTGCTTCGTCAAAAATAGGGGGGGGGGGGGGGGGTGGGGCGTACGCCTCTCACGCCCCCACCCCCCTGGATCCGGGCCTGAAGGTGCAACTCAATCTTATTATCATTGGCGTTAGCAAGACGTTTGGCAATGATAACCATAATGAGAGTGTCCTGTGTATTCTCGAGGCAGATAGCGACACATTCCAGTCGGAATTATCCCGGAATAAGGACCGACTCTCATTGCAATTGAGATACTGCACAGTCCGTCAGCGGGCTGCAAAACACACATAGAGCACCCACCGCCACAAGTTTAAGAACTTTCCACCGGTAAAGATCACTGAAGCGCGAGTGGCCTAGGGTGTAGCGAGATGGACTGTGGATCGGAGGTCCCCGAACTGCGCAGGTTCGAGACGCGGTCGGAGCCGGCGTGTTGTGTCCTTGAGCAAGAAACTTTGTGGTGGTGATCGTGTAAATATTTTACACACATGTAATACATGCATGGTGACTGTCTAGATGGTACAATGTACACAGATAAGACGTACCGCAGTTACCCTTGGTGATGGGAAATAAAGAGATATCTCGCTAGGACGAGGGTGCTCCGAGGACACCGCAGGAATATATATACATACAATACAATTGCAGTGTTACTTAGTATAAGTATGGTGTTTATATGTTGTATATACACATCACGGTGCTCTCCGACAAACAGTGGGTGCTACAGAAACAACAACGATTGCGTCACAAACATTCTATGACGGACGGAATAGTCGTAGGACGAACGAATGCACTTGTGAATCGATGGATTGGTTATCGCGGACAAAACTTTATGGCGACCCCCCGAAATTCTGCGGATGAAATCATGTCGACTTGTCGTATGCCGTGCAAGCTTGCTGTGGTCTTTCTCCGGGTACTCCGGGTTTCCTCCGAGTTTAGGTGGTGATCTATGGTTTAATGTGTGATATGTATTAAACGGGTTTACTGATTGAAATACGAAATGAGGCTCTGCTCGCCCATTAATAAACGAGCGCTGCTAAAGAAGCCTGCATTGAACAGCGAACTTACTAAAACAATGCATAATTGTGGTGAATATTGATTAAAAACTTGCATAAATTCCTTACAGACACATTTGGACCGGCCCCTGCGTAAATATTCGTGGATCCTCGTCTGCAAATATAATATTTTTGTAAATACATACGTGAATTTGCAACTTAAAACCCACGTATATTGGCATTTTCTGTGCAGCGCGTTCCACAGTTTGTGTGCACTCGTCCCCCAATTTGTGTCCTCCAGTCCCATAGTTTTTGTGCACCATTTTGCGCTATACCACGGTGCATAAAACGGCCGCCATTTTTTTCTCAGAAGATCCTGGTCGCTGTCGCTTTCAAGGTATCAGTGTAAATGATCAGCAAACATAACTGTATGCCTGATAGTGCTGAAAAGCATACGATTGGTGCAGGAAAGACGATTTTTTAAACAAAAATGACAAAAAAAAAAAAAAAATTAAATCCTATATTGAATTTATAAATTTTCAACTTTTACGACGGCGTTCGAGCTCAATATTTTTGCTACATGTGCTTCAATCATTCTTCCTCAACGTTGCAAGCTCACATTGTTCTGATCATGCATAAAATATATTGTTTTAGCTAATTTTACAAACCCTCCAAATTCCCACTAGTTTGTGCGTTCCCCTTTCCATGTTCTCCTCCCCTAGTTGCGTATCTCCGGATAACGGGTGTGATAGATATGGACGTCATTCGTGGTCATTTTCGAGCATAAAACGTTACGTGATAAATAGAATACCAGGCTACTGTCTTTTGATATCAAGTTTATCAGGCTCGGCTCGGAAACGGTATGAATTCCACGGCAAGCCTCGGGATTCCTACGCGTTTCCTAGCCGTGCCTGATAAATTTGATATCAAACGACACTAGCCTGGTATTCTCTATATATAGGAAAAAATCAATGGTGGTTGTGGACCTCGATGTACACCGAGTTAATTAGCCTCCGATAGGTGGTACGTTGTTCGTCGTGTAACAATACGGGACTGATAGTTGGACTTGACCAGTGAGCTCCTGTAGCCTATTTTACCAAAACTGCAAAGTATACTTATCTTGCTAAGTACACTTTGAGGGAGAAATTTTCAGTTGAAGGATGAATTTATTAATTTTTATTATTATTATATTGAATTTATTACATTATCACAGCCATTTTGGCTGTGATAATGTAATCAATTCAGTATAATAATTCTGCATACTTTTAATCATCAAATATATGCTGCCGTTAGTTCTATATGAAATCATGAATTTCGGGGGAAAAATGATTACTCCCTCAAATTATGCTTAGCTAGATAAGTATGCTTAGCAATTTTGGTGAAATCGGCTACTGATCCCATAACTAACACAGTCGTTCCCATTTATCATGATCATTATGCAAGTTCATTATATCCGCAATGCTGTTGCCTTGGCCACATAACGATTATTGTAGGCTCTGGTCAGACGGAGACGCCGGAAATGTCCCTACACTGGTTGCCAGCGCATTTGGGGCGTTTTTCCCATGACAACAGCCTGCCCCTGGCCTGTCATTAAGGGGTTATTAAGCAGAATAATTGAACATGGCCAGTGTGCGTGTAAACCTCTCCCATATTGATTGAATTTAATATTGTTACCTTCACGTACTTATTGTTTGACCTAGTTTCTCGATCAATTGGAGCACGTAAACCTTACTGTTCACCCTCCCCAGAGTGTAACCTCGACTGTTCACTCACACCTACTGTCTGTTCCATCGTTTTTTGCCTACGAACTTCGGGCTATCAAATACTTTAAATCTTGTAAGTTGTTTTTCATCAATAACAAAAAAGTCACCCTACCCCAAAACAATATTGATTTTATTGCGAAAAAACTATTATCGTATGGGAATTTAACACGGGGGCTAAAACTATTTTTTTAAATAATTTATTAATTGTGGACCGATTTTCAAAATCTAACTTTTGTCTTCAGAAGACGTAGTTACATCATTTTCAAGCTATCTAGCCAGATTTCGGAATCACTTTAAAAAATGTTTCGTTTTCGACACTCAATGTCTCTCTTTACTTCTCCCTTTTGGCCCCATGTTATATTCCCATAGAAAAATTGTTTGTTTTTCGCAATAAAATTAATATTTGATGGAATAATATCAAATAAAAACAATTGTGGAGGGTGACTTTCTTGTTATTAATGAAAAAGTACTTACATTTAAATATTATTTAGATTTAATGTGTGTAATAGTCAAAGGTTCGGCGGTAGCAAAACGTGGAATAGACAGTAGTGCAGTCCCTATTGTTCACACTCCCCTAGTGTAACCTAAGTTACACTAGGGGAGACTGAACAGAAGAGGTTACACTAGGGGAGAGTGAACAGTAGAGGTTACACTAGAGGAGAGTGAACAGTAGTGGTTACACTAGGGGAGAGTGAACAGTAGAGGTTACACTAGGGGAGAGTGAACAGTAGAGGTTACACTAGGGGAGAGTGAACAGTAGTGGTTACATTAGGGGAGAGTAAACAGTATAGGTTACACTAGGGGATAGTGTACACTAGGGGCTAGTGAACAGTAGAGGTTACACTAGGGGATAGTGAACAGTAGAGGTTACACTAGGGGAGAGTGAACAGTAGAATATGTTACACTAGGGGAGAGTGAACAGTATAGGTTACATTAGGGGATAGTGAACAGTAGAGGTTACACTAGGGAGAGTGAACAGTAGAGGTTACACTAGGGGATAGTGAACAGTAGTGGTTACACTAGGGGAGAGTGAACAGTAGAGGTTACACTAGGGGAGAGTGAACATTAGAGGTTACACTAGGGGAGAGTGAACATTAGAGGGGGGGGGGGTTACACTAGGGGATATGAACAGTAGAGGTTACACTAGAGATGTAGAACAGTAGAGGTTACACTAGGGGATAGTGAACAGTAGAGGTTACACTAGGGAAGAGTGAACAGTAGAGGTTACACTAGGGGAGAGTGAACAGTAGAGGTTACACTAGGGGAGAGTGAACAGTAGAGGTTTACACTAGGGAGAGTGAACATAGAGGTTACACTTAGAGGTTACACAGTAGTGAACAGTAGAGGTTACACTAGAGGGGAGTGAACAGTAAGTTTACACTAAGAGTGAACAGTAGAGGTTACACTAAAGAGAGTGACAGTAAGTTAACACTAGAGGTTGACACTAAAGAGTAACACAGGGGAGAGTGAACAGTAGTGGTTACACAAGGGGAGTGTGAACAGTAGGGGTTCTACAGAGCACCACATTTTTTCTGTAAGCGAATAGCATCTTGGTGCGCTTTCACCAATATATATTTTACACCTTCTATGCATTCATAATGCAAACGCCCATTCGACGTATTGCCTTTACATCCCAATACAATACATTAGACACACGTGACGTCGCGCGATGTTGTTGATTGGTTCGCCACGTCGCTGTTCCAGGAATTGCGACAAAATGACGTACATCAAGATTATTGTTAATTTTAACGCCATATTTGGTTATTTACATTTTTGAAACTATCAGAAAACGCAGTATAAATATAAGTAATACACCATGGGAGTTGCGTTTACTGGGGTTAACAATACATGCGGTCCATTTAAAGTGCGAGGTTTACAATACAGTTGGCCTTCGGACCAAACAGACCAAATGTATTGCGACCCAGTAAACGCAACAGCCCATGGTTTTATTCCTTAAAGATTAAATTAATCATTTTAATAAGTACAACGCTATATTTATGAACAGATGTCATGCTTTGTTGTTGGAAGTTCACGTGACGCGCACCCTGTTACCACGTGTACGCACGCGCTTTGGTGTCGAACCGCCAATCACATAATAGTATCGCAATTCGAAAGCGTTTAAGGGCTACATGCAGACATGTGCACGCGAAGGGGTGGTCCAAGCAATAAAATAGTTCCAGAAGCCCTCCGATTCAAAGTACGTATTCTGTTATTTTGTCCTTATTATGTAACGGATTTTGATGAAATATGGCGCATCAAACGCGTCTTGTTAAGCTGCATTTGGTGGTCTCGGTACTTTGGCCAAAACTTATGTCGTTTTTGCGAATACTCGATTTCCGAGTCTACTGACACGGAAATCGATTCTTCGCAAAAAAAAGACATAAGTATGTGCCGAACTCCCGGGACCATCAAATGCAGCTCATGAAGACGCGTTTGCTGCGCCATATGTCATAAAAATCCGTTGCCTATTAAGGAAAATACCAAATAATACTTACTTTGGAGTGGGCGCGCTTTCAACACTTTCAGTCGTTGTTGTTGTTGTTATAACCACGTGATCATGCACCTTGTTAGACTCAATGAATTCTAGGTGTTTATGCTTAATGCCAATACAATTTATTTGATTTTGATTTAATATATAACTTGTAATAAACTAATTTATTCACAATTCAATATACATGTACAGTGGAACCCCTGTAAACCGGACAGCCTGGGAGGTCCCCAGGGTGTCCAGTTTAGAGAGGTTTCACTGTAGATCACGCATCTGGTAATTCTGAGCCATAGTTGTGTGCTTTGCGATCACGAACAGACATTATCGGTTGAGATAAATGAGTCTGATAAAAGAAACTCATTAAACATAATATCACAGATGTTTTCTTGCTGTCCGGTTTATAGAGGTTCCACTATATGAACTATAAATATTACAATGGCTGCAGACCGATAATAGGCCTCACGGGCATGTAATAATGTACGACTACTGTAGATACCGGTCATCAATATTCAAGGTGTATGATCACGTGGTACTAACAACAACAACAAGTACTGATACTTCCAGAATCCATTCGATTCAAAGTACGTATTCTTTTATAGTGTCCTTATTACGTAACTGAATATGGCGCATCAAACACATCTTGTTAAGCTGCATTTGGTGGTCTCTGTATTTACGCCCAAACTTCTGTCGTTTTTGCGAAGAATCGATTTCCGTGTCTACCGACACGGAAATGGATTCTTCGCAAAAACAACATACGTCTGTGCCGAACCAAATACAGCTCTTGAAGACGCGTTTGCTGCACCATATTTCATCAAAATCCGTTGCATATTAAGGAAAATATCAAATAATACTTACTTTGGAGTGGGCGACGTTGTTGTTGTTGTAACCACGTGATCATGCACCTTGATATTAGCCCAGGGCAAAATAAATAAACCCGCAATTAACTATCACGTCCACGATTCTTTTCCTGCGATACTAGTTTTACTTTTACGGATGTCGCATCACTATTGTCTGTTTCACAAAACCTGCTCAAATTTGACGGCTATAAAAACAATGCAAAAACAATATTTTTTTCTATAATATTAAATTTTTATCAAAATTCCAGCATGAGCCTTCTTTTGATTTTATTTCGAAAAAATTATTTCTCTATGGGAATTTAACTAGGGGTGGGGGATGAAGAGGTGGAGAACACTCTGACACCTGGCTAGATAGCTTGGAAATGATCTAACTAAGAAATCAAAAGTTAAATTTTAAAAATCGGTCCACTATTTCTGAAAATAGAAAAAATACTCAATGTTAAATCCCAAAGAGTAAAGAGTTAAATTTACAGAGTGGAGATGTCTATGGGAACTTAACATGGGGAAATTTTCTTTTCGTAATAAAATAGAAATTTCACGAAATAAATAGACGGCTCATTTCGCTATAACTTAATGTTATCGAAAACTAAATTGTTTTTTACATTTTACATTTGTATATATAGCGTTAAAATTTGGGCAGGTATCGTGAAACACGCTTTCTTTAGTACATTAAAAGTAACCCTTTAGACCGTTTGTTTTCAACGAAAAGAAAAAAACATGTTATATTTGCCCATCCTCTAGCATAAAACTATATGTGATAATTAGAATACATTGCTATTTTCTGTTGATATCAAGTTCAGGCTCGGCTCGGAAACGGTGGGAATTCCTCGGCGAGCCTTGGGATCCCTACGCGTTACATAGCATTGCCTCAGTCATATTAAACGACACTAGCCTTGTATTTTGTATGTAGATTTCAGCATAGCAATGATGAATATGTATAAACAAGGCACTTGTTTTCGATCACGTGGAGAAAAATTCACAAAATAAAAAGAAGGCTCATTCTTAAATTTTGATAAAATGTATCGAAAATAATATTGTTGTTAAATTCACAAAATAAAAAGAAGGCTCATTCTTAAATTTTGATAAAATATATCGAAAATAATATTGTTGTTGCATGGTTTATACGGCCGTAAACTATGGGCCGGTTTCGTGAAACAGACAGTAAGCATACTGTCCATGCAAAGCGGAGCAACACCATTTAATGTTGCCTCAGTAATATTTTCTTTCATGCTACACCCATGCGAAATTATCTGCCATTAATTAATTACATTTATTTCTTCGTCCCAGTTTTATTTTCCCACCATTATTATCTGGGTCACTTGGTCATTTGGTTTCCCCAGTTTCACTGTTCAAGCCCCGCCCAATGCATTCTTTATGATACATGTACATTCAATTCTTTGCGGGCGATCTTTATTTCTTAAGCATCCATTTGCATATAGTTTTATCCGGATCCCTCCCCCTGATGTGTATATGACCTTCACCGTCCGCATATGTCTCCAAGCGCACACACTCACAGTGTCCAGACCACAATGGTATGTGGAACGTTCCCTGATTCAATAGAACCTTGTTACAAAAGACTCCCGGTTTATGCCAGGAGGCCCTGTCTCCGTCAGACGTCGTCAGATGCACCGCTTCAATGGTGTTCGTAGCGTCAATGACGTACATGTGTTTCTTAATGGCGTAGCCAATGACAGCGCGGACGACATACGGGCGACCTATACTCATGGGCGGAAGCGCGTGCCACGGGAACAGGCTGTTTGTAATAAAGTAGTCCGTGGACCGGATCACTAGTTCGCCCAGATTCGTGATTGGCTTCACATCAGCTGGCGACTGGAGTGGTACCGTGTAGTTCATGAACGGGAAGTTATGGCGCCGGCCAATGATTAAAAGTGGCGTCGTATGCCAGATATGCCTACTTTGTATGTAATTCAACGTTTTAATGAGCCCGTCACCGAACACAATATCCGCGTTCGCGAACCCGTACAGGAACGATTTGTAGTTTTCAAAAGCGTCGGCGAACAATCCCTTCAACAATGGCGGACCGTGACACTCGCGGTTCACCTTGGTGATAGGGCGAATCTCCCAACCGGCATCTAACGCCATCTGGCGGGAGGTGTCGTTTGATGAGTAGATAACCGGCTGGACAACGTCCTTGCTCCATGACCCCCATAGCTGCAGCACCTTCTTGTGCACGAGGTACTTCTCCTCGGAGTATTCCCACGATGAAAATAACACCAACATCGGGTGGTTTTCTACGGGTTTAACCCACGGCCTGGTTTTCTTGTCTTCTTCCACAACTACGGGCACAGCTTCCACGACATGCTCCTTTGTAACGTTCTCGTTGGCCTTACCACTTTGAAATATTTTGTTCAGATATTCACCGAGCAACCTTGTTGATCCATTCGTTATTGATGTTCTCCGAAACGGAATCCAGGCTCTAGTATGATATAAACAATTGTTATACTGTAGAAAGACAAGAAAGACGATGCAGATAACGCATAAACGTATCGGCGTTTTATATCTTCTTCGCTGGCTGCCTCCGGTTACAACCGTTGAAAGTTTTGTCCATTTAAAGACGGTGACCATTTCCATTGCTGACGTGCAGCCGATGTACACTAATATTTACCGCAGTTTGTGTGACCCTATAATTGTTGATGATAGTTGTACATTTACAATTGCGTTCTTTTCTTGTCCCTTTTCATGTCTTTGCTGGTGCTCTGAAAGATGAAATAATGTTTATGTAAGAATGAATACAGTCCGAATTCGTTCCTGGTTCCACAAATGAACGATTGTCTATCGCTTACACAACGTTTGACATCATTTTCCTGTTTATAATTGGAAAACGATGTTTCAGTGGTTTAAACGTGACTTAATTTAAACGTTTCACATTTCAACCAACGAAACCATCGTTTTCTAATTAAATACAAGGAAACAGATGTCAAAACGATGCGTTGAAAGAAAGGACATGCGTTTAAATAGTTGAAAGCCTGGCATTTAAATGCTTTTCCATACAAAAAAAAGAGAAAAGAAACGATAATAGTTTCTACATGTATGCATATCGTTGTACAAACTGACAATTTTCACTGCGTTTTCCAATCGTTTTCCTTTATTTACCTTGGGAACCTACTACAAATCTTCGCTGTACAGTGGAACCTCTCTAAACCGGACACCCTGGGAGGTCCCCAGGGTGTCCGACTTAGAGAGGTTTCACTGTAAATCAGGCATTTGATCATTCTGAGCCATATTTGTTTGCTATGCAATCACGAACATACATTATCTCCTGAGATAAATGAACAAGAAACTCATCAAAATAACATTACAGGTGTTTTCTTTGTGTCCGATTTAGAGAGGTTCCACTGTACATGAACGCTACAAACGAATCATGATCTTCCATACAAGATACAAGATACAGTCAAACCTCGCCGAACGACCACCTCTCTACAACAACACCCTCTCTGTAACAGCCGCTATTTTATATCCCAAATGGATGATTTCCTCTATATCTAACCCTTAGACTGCTGAGCATGAAAATCTGATGTTGATTTTGCATTCTTTCTCAATAAAAACATGGTTTAACAGCACTTTAGAATCATTTCCATTGGAAATGGTTCTAAAATGCTGTCAAAACATGTTTTTTTTTGAGAATTATTGAAGAAAATAAATAAACATCAGACGATAAAATTTAATTCAGCATTAACCTCCCTACAACAGCCACCTCTCTATAACAGCCAATTTGCGTCTTCCCATGGGTGGCTGTTGTAGAGAGGTGGCACTGTATGTGATTTCGTACCTAATAAGATGTTAGATTTTCATAAATATTTAAGGAATATATGATATTTTCCGTAAATGACGTCGTAAGCTCACGAAGGTTTCAGAGCAGATTTGCTATGAAATTTTCGTCAAATTTAAACGTCATGCTCAGATTCAATCGCAGTCTTTGAAAATACTTTTCATGAAAAATCACTCATCTACTAATTTACAAAATCACAAGGTTGTCTCAGATTTACGCAGTCCCGCAGGGCACATGGATTTTTTTTTATTAATTCGTTCCCACGAAATAACAATTCGGTCCCTTAATTTAACGATTCGTTCCCTCGAATTAACAATTCATTCCCACGATATAACAATTCGTTCCCTCGAATTAACAATTCGTTCCCACGAAATAACAATTCGTTCCCTCAATTTAACAATTCGTTCACTCAAATTAACAATTCGTTCCACGATATAACAAACGAATAGGAACGAATTGTTATTTCGTGGGAACGAAAATAAATTGAGGGAACGAATTGTTAATTCGTGGGAACGAATTGTTAATTCGTGGGAACGAATTGTTAAATTGAGGGAACGAATTGTTAATTGAGGGAACGAATTGTTAATTCGTGGGAACGAATTGTTAAATTGAGGGAACGAATTGTTATTTCGTGGGAACGAATTAATAAATAAAAGAATTCTACGTCCTCTGCGGCGCTCCGTAGATTTCGCTTGTTTTCTTTTGGAACCTTCAACAAATATTCGCTGTACTGATTTTCATCTACAATTGGATAACTTATTTCTACTAGAATAAAATATTGGCGGATACAAAAATATGTCATTACAAACCTGGAGGCCGTTTCACTAAACTTCTTACGACTTTTCACTGAAATTCTTACGACTAAAATGTTCGTAAGTGCAAATTTAGGATCGTCTGGAAATTTCAATTGATTTATTTACATTTATTGAGCATAGGCTGCACATGCAGCCTATGCTCAATAAATGTAAATCCAATAATTGTTTACAAGAAAACATTGTTAATGTGAAATGTACAGACTATCATAATTTTGCACTTACGAACATTTTAGTCGTACGAAGTTTTGTGAAACGGCCCCCAGTAACAGCACGGTAATGAAATAAAATAATGATGTGTAATAATAAAATAACATAAAAGACTTACATATGTTTTTTTCTAGTTTCCTGGTTGCTGAAGTATATCCTATATCTAAAGTACAAAAAATCCATATATTAATGTTATATCGTAAACATATAGCCCCATTTCATGTCCATTAATTAATTCAGATATTTTGTCCTCAGGCACTCACGACACTAATGAATATCAAGACATTTGACAATTACATAGAATATAATGGAAAATTGGATTTTAATGTTTTCACTTCCATGTGTAGCACCAACTTACGTACACAACCGCCTGCCGTAATCTTGCCCGGATGTCGACATTTCTGAACATCTATTCGCAATCTCATCAAGTTTGATTGACTGAGCCTGAGCGGTGGCACCGCTCAGGCTCAGCCAGTCAAGATGCTTGATTTCAAGCAAAATAATCAAGCATTTTGAAATAAATAAATAATTTGACAAATATTTGACGAGATTAGCACAGGCGGTCGTGTCTGTGTTCAGCACCATAAATATTACAACTCTGCAAGGATTGTATTTAGGTCTCTGACCACTATAATATAGCTGGCGTTTCTCTTTTGAGTTATACATAACCGCTTGCGTTAATCTTACCCAGACGCCAACGTGTCTGAACATTTATTCGCAATCTCATCTCGCAAGTAAAGCAGCTTGATTGACTGAGCCTGAGCTGTAGCACAGCTCAGGCTCAGTCAATCAAGCTGCTTGATTTCAAGCACAATATTCAAGTATTTTGTATTAAATAAATGGCAAATATTAGCGCTGGCGGTAGTGTAAGTATTAAGCACCTTCCGGCCTTCGTCCAGTATTCCCGCGACTTTTCCAAGTTTATACCCCGATAAATTCCACAAAAAGGCCATTCATTCCTATAACAACATGCATGTACTGTCGTATCAGGCATTGACCTGATACGAATATCCGGGTGACAACGAATTAAAAACTAACGTTTCATTTGTCGAACAGAGTTACCGCCACGTAAACAAATCCACGTTCTTTTCAACGAAAATTATATTATATGTCATCATCGGCTAGCATAAAACGTTACCTGTTAAATGGAATACATGTACCTGCTAGTGTCTGTTGATATCAAGTTTATCAGGCTCTGATAAACTTGATATCAATCTATACTAGACTGACATTATATGTACAGTGCAACCTCTCTACAACAGCCACCCATGGGAAGACGCAAAACTGACTGTTGTAGAGAGGTAGCTGTTGTAGGGAGGTTAATGTGAATTAAATTTTGTCGTCCGCTGTTTATTTATTTTCTTCGATAATTCTCATAAAAATACATGCGTTGGCAACATTTTAGAATCATTTCCAATGGAAATGATTCTAAAATGCTGTAAAAACATTTTTTTATTGAGAAAGAACGCAAAAGCAACATCAGACGACTCTTTTTGTGTTCAGCAGTCTAAGGGCTAGATACAGAGGAAATCATCCATTTGGGATATAAAATAGCGGCTGTTATAGAGAGGGTGTTGTTGTAGAGAGGTGCCCGTTCGGGGAGGTTCGACTGTATACTACACATGTGGTTGTCTACTGCACAATGGCATTTTACGAGACTTTCAGCCGCCGGGCCAGACGTAGGCGTACTCGTCATTAGATACAATCTGAAAATGAATACCGTCATACTATACACCCGTATAGGCCCGTGGCAAATTATAAATTAATTTTCAAAACTATCATGAATTTACAGTGGCATAGAGGGGACATGGAATATGTCTTACTATTGCTTGCGCACGCGATAGCTATTGCGTGCGCACGCGATACGCGTGCGCAGGCAATAGCTATCACGTGCGCACGCGATAGCTATCACGCGCACGCAATAGCTATCACGTGCGCACGCGATAGCACGTGATAGCCATCGCGTGCGCACGCAATAGTAAACAATATTTCCATGTCCCCTCTGTGCCACCGTATGAATTTAGTCAACGATCATGATAACATGTGGGATAATGGGACGAAGGTATGTCGCGCGCAAAATAACAACTCTCGCCTTACACGTTTTTAATTTATAGGTACATGCCCACTCGGCAGGTACAAACTGTTCTTTATATGAATTATATAAGTGTATACTTGTGTCACTATTTCAACAGTTCTAAAAATGACAAGTGCCGGCTATACAGATACACGTATAATCATTTAGTAATATTTATTTTACTAATAGTGACTCTCGGTCATATATATGCAAATGAGGCATGATATTCTGTAATTATTTATACTAATTAAATGCGTCACCTGAAAAGAAATATATTTTCGACAGCTTTTAAAGTATGATCATTGTACATCAACAAATACATACAGAGAATAAATAGTAATGTCCGTTAACATTTTAAGGAAACACAGTTATCGCCCCTGATATCAGTGTTGAAGTTTACTTCTGATATAAAATGTATAATAATGCCAATCAATACGTGGGGTAATGGTGAATGAATATTTAGTTTGCCAGAAAATGTCTCAGATGATGTCTCTGATGCATGTACAGTGCAACCTCTCTACAACAGCCACCCATGGGAAGACGAAAACTTTCTCAATAAAACATGTTTTGACAGCATTTTAGAATCATTTCCAATGGAAATGATTCTAAAGTGCTGTCAAAACATGTTTTATTGAGAAAGAATGCAAAATCAACATCAGACGACAATTTTCATGCTCAGCAGTCTAAGGGTTAGATATAGAGGAAATCATCCATTTGGGATATAAAATAGCGGCTGTTACAGAGAGGGTTTTGTTGTGAGAGGTTACCGTTCGGGGAGGTTCGACTGTACCTTTAAGGGCAGCATGGATGTTTGAGTGATGGATGTGTGTCATTTGTGCACAAGTCTTATGTAAAGAAACATTTTGCATAGACAAAACATTGTTTCCAATCGAACATTAAATCAAACCTACATTTACACCCGTCCTGTGCGTCACGACAGACAATTTAATCGCACAGACATTTCTATCATTGATGCTTTTAGGCATATGTAATGTATGTATAGACCTCCGACCGTTACTTCAAGCTATGGTAAACACATGTAATGTGTGAACAAGTTGTGATGGTCAAAAGGAAGTCATATTAAGGACAGCATGGATGTGTGGCATTTGTCCACAAGTATGATGTATTTTGTATTTAAATATTAAAGTAATATATCAAGGGATATATACGTCATGCCATAATTGAGAAACTCAGGCGACCTTCTTAATGTGTGAAAAGCTTCAAAGTTGAGAAGGTCAAAATGTCAAGGTCATATTACGGGCAGCATTTGATGAGGAGCTACACTGGTCACAAATCCCATAAGTCCCGTTTCTCCAGTCACAGCAACATATTATCTCGGCCTGTGTGTCATTGACTACGTTTGTGTCTGATGTACACCACCGCCTGCGGTAATCTTGCCCAGATGTCAACGTTTCTGAACATTTACTGGCAATATCAGCTCGCAATCAAGCAGTTTGGTTGGCTTTGTGACTGCCCTAGCACGTACATACTATACACCGCCGGCGTTAATCTTGTCCAGAAGTCAACGTTTCTGAACATCTACTGGCAATATCGGCTCGCAATCAAGCAGTTTGGTTGGCTGTGCCTGAGCTGTAGCACGACATTTACACCACCGCCGGCGTTAATCTTGTCCAGATGTCAACGTTTCTGAACATCTACTGGCAATATCAGCTCGCAATCAAGCAGATTGGTTGGCTGTGCCTGAGCTGTAGCTCGACATTTACCACCGCCGCGTTAATCTTGTCCAGAGTCAACGTTTCTGAACATCTATCAATACAGCTCGCAATCAAGCAGACTGGTTGGCTGCCGACTGTGCACGACATTTACACCACCGCCGGCGTTAATCTTGTCCAGATGTCAACGTTTCTGAACATCTACTGGCAATATCAGCTCGCAATCAAGCAGATTGGTTGGCTGTGCCTGAGCTGTAGCACGACATTTACACCACCGCCGGCGTTAATCTTGTCCAGATGTCAACGTTTCTGAACATCTACTGGCAATATCAGCTCGCAATCAAGCAGTTTGGTTGGCCCTGCCTGAGCTGTAGCACGACATTTACACCACCGCCCGCGTTAATCGTACCCAGATGTCAACATTTCTGAACATCTACTGGTAATATCAACCCCGCACTCGTTTCTTTATCGGATTTGCAGATGTCTCGGGAAATAAATCCGGTATTTCAAAATGGTAGTTGAATAAACTCTCAACAAAGTCAATGATTGTGCACTTGGGGCATGACCTCTTGTATACAGTGAAGATTTGTTGACGGCTACCATACGAAACAAAAGAAAACAAATGGAAAACGAAGTGAAATTTATCGTTTTGTATAAAGGATATGTATATAAACGATTATCGTTTCCATTTGTTTGTACGTGAAAACGATATTGCCGTTTAAATACGCGGCTTTCCACTAGTTCGATCGTTGAATCGTTTTGACATCGTTTTCGCTGTTTTTAATAAAAAAAACCAACATGATATATCCGCTAGTTTAAAATAAATAGAAACGAAAACTATGTCAACACGATTTGTAAAACATAGTGAAGTATATCTTTTTGCTGACGCCGGAACAAATTCGGACTCTGATTGTGCGCTAGGCGGACGGCGCCTTGTATATTGACAAAACATTATTATTCTCTCCTGATGAACTGCGCAATCGCAGACACGTGTTTCCGGTCTGTGACAGGGTTTATGACTTTAATCAGTTGACAAACACCGTAATTTGATTGCATGCCATTGATTGGAAATTAAATAGCACTTACGGTATTGAATACAGTCAGTTCAGTCCATCAAGGTAAACGACGTAGAATAGTAATATGGCTGTTACTGGAGATCTGGGGGCCGTTTCACTAAACTTCGTACGACTAAAATGTTCGTAAGTGCAAAATTATGATAGTCTGAAAATTTCAATTGATGGATTTACATTTATTGAGCATATGCTGCATATGCAGCATATGCTCAATAAATGTAAATCCAGTAATTGTTTAAAAGAAAACAATGTTACTGTGAAATATACAGACTATCATAAGTTTGCACTTACGAACATTTTAGTCGTACGAAGCTTAGTGAAACGGGCCCATGGTACGTAGATCTATGGCGTTTCCAAACAGTGTAGGCCCTGACCAGTCCGTATATCCTTCTTATTCCCAGTTTTGTTTCATTTTTTATGTACAGTCCGGATTTGTTCCTGGTTCCACAAACCAATGATTGCATATCGTTTACAAATCGTTTTGACATCGTTTTCGTATTTATAATGAGAAAACGATATTTCCGTTGGTTTAAAACCAACGAAAACATCGTTTTCATATGAAAAACAACGAAAATTATTTCAAAATGATGTGCTGAAAGAAACGACATGTGTATATATAGTTGAAAGCCGGGAATTTAAGCCTGAATATCGTTTTCACGTGCAGGGAAAACAAACGATAATTATGGAAGCGCCCTGTAGCCGATTTCATCAAAATTGCAAAGTATACTTATCTAGTAAAGTATACCTTGAGGGAGTAATCATTTATTTTTCCCGAAATGCTTTATTTCATATAGAACTAACGACTGCATATATTTGATGATTAAAAGTATGCAGAATTATTATACGAATGTATTACATTATCACAGCCAAAATGGCTGTGATAATGAAATAAATTCAGTACAATAAAAATTAATAAATGTATCCTAAAATTGAAAAGTTCTCCCTCAAAGTATACTTTGCTAGAAAAGTATACTTTGCAATGTTGGTGAAATAGGCTACTGGTGCCAATGCTAAAATATGCCAAGTCCTAATTAGGAGATATTGCTATTACCCGTAGATGTTCAGAAACGTTGCCATCTGGGCAAGATTAACGTAGGCGGTGTTGTAGAGACAAAATGAATACGATATATCTACGTAGAAATTGAATGTCTTTGATTGAAGGCTCGATTTCGAAAAGCAGACAATAATGGTGCAGGAAACGAGCATTTGCACCAGGACGCTTCCATACAAAGCAGTTTCAACACGGCTAGAATCTGTTAATCAACTTTATCGCAACTACAGCCTTTTTACTATGTGCTGAATTGGTCATTACGACGTTTCGCAAATGTAATGGCGTTCAATACAAGACTCAGAGCTGCAGATAAATGTTGTGTCTAACGAGTATTATACCCACATATTTCAAATTTAATGCGTATTTTACTTTTACAAATGTATTATTTATTTTCTTCCTTATTAAATAAGGAACAAATGACAAAAATAAAACAAATTTTAAAATTCACTTATTTGCGCTGAAAAAGGCAAACATTGTTGCATACACTATTTACTATTCTTGTTAATCATTAACCCTTTCATTTCGGAATAAACCCTTTCGGGTATGACATTTATTCAATATTATATTTTTTATTTTTGACATTTCTCAATGAAAGTATATGTTGTGATCACTCATTTGAAACCGTCTCGACGATTCGGTTCAGATGGTGGTCGCGACATATACATCTGAGCCCATAGAAGGAAATTATTTAGGATTTTCCTCAAAAAGTATGGCGTATCCTCAGCATGAAAATGGTTCATCATTAATCCGTGTGCATTTTATACTCGTTACTCGTTAATAAAATGCAAACAAGAAACAAGTTACGCTGCAGTTGCAATAAATGAGATTGATCAGTGATATAGAGAATAGTAGGTTAGTGCCGTGAATGGGAAAAAATATCTGGCAAGGCTCAGGAAACGGGATGGGCGAGGCTCTGCCGATATTTTCTTCCATTCACGGCACTAACCTACTATTCTGTTTATCCCGTCAACAGCTATAAATGACTGTAAAATACAAAATATATAACCCCAGCCACCGCCCATATTCATACGCAGTGATTAGGTCATATTGACATGATATCAAAACTGTTTCACGGCACCGTGTTTCACGGCACATACGCACTGTGTTGACGGGATAAAACATGTTATAATACAGTCTTCTGGAGTAGAATTATTTTATACGAATTAAATAAGTGTATAATTGGGTAACCACCAGTTTTAAAAATTACGAGTGCCCGCTATGCAAATTTAATCATTTAGTACTATTTAATTTACTGATAGATATGCGCGTTTGTATCAGGCTATTAGTATTTTGATATGCAAGTGAGGCAGGACAATTTTAAATTATTTATATCAATTAAATGCGCCACCTCAATAAATATGTTTATCGACATATTAAAATGTATGATCATTGCACATCACCAATTAAATAGAGAGAATAAATAGTTGTTTCCGTTAACTTTGTAAGGAAACACGGTTATCCTCCCTGATATCAAGAGTGGCATTTCACATTTGATATCAAAGTATAATAATGCCAATTAATCCGTCCGGTATTGGTATAAATTGAATGTTTATTTTGCAATAATGTTATTATGTAAAGATATTATGCAAAGTTACTACTTCCCACACGGAAAACTCTATCCATATATAAAATATATCAATTTTCTTCAATGTCTCACGCAAAGGGAAACAACCACACTATTGTTTTTCGTGAAATAGCAATCGTAGTGATATCCCTTGTGCCTGTACTCACAGGGATTCTGTTTGCTTCAACGTCGGCTCTTCCATGGTAACCCATATATTGTATGTGACTGACTGGAGAACGAGACTATTGGATGTGTGACCAGCGTAGCTCCTGATCAAATATCACACTCCCGTAGCCTGACAGCGAGTCAGGTGATTCAATGATGGTATTGCGAGCAGTGCAGATCCTGATCAGACTGTGCGGATGCACAGGCTGATCTGGATCTACACTAGTCGCAAACACACGAACCCCATTTTTCCCGTCACAGCCACATACAACAATACCATAGAAAGAATATTAGACTTTGAACTGACAATAACCCCATCCCTCATGTACTTTTAGCGTGTCTCGGATGATTAATTATTATTTGTATCTAAGTTTTACACCTTTCTAAACAATGTACATGTACAAACAATTCAAATGGGTGTGGTGGTTATATCACTATCAACGCACCGAACTGGCATTCGCCACCGTTGTACGAAAATCTCACAAAATCGCATAAAAAACGGTCTCGCCTATACAACGTGTTACTGCGTGTCACAACATAAATATCAAGGTTTCCAGTGTGAACTGCACAAATACACATCACATTAATCTTAATTCGCTTCCTAAAATCAAACACATTCATTTCCTTAGTATTACCTATGGGTAACGTGTACACGAACAATAAACTGGGCATCAGATAGAAATGTTTATACATTGAAATTTATTTTGAGATTGATAGGAGAAATTCTGAGGTATCCCGTCCTTTGCATAGTTGTCTGGCATAGTATTTATAGCACGCTGTTTTCATATATGTCTATGATGTATTGCACCACATTTTATTAGTTTTAATGTCCTATTATTTGCTGTAGGTGCCAAACGGTCGAAGAGGTGAAAATGTACGTTGTCTTGTAAATACAAAGATGGCGGAGAAGGCACCTCAATGTATCATATAGTATACAGTAACATACAATATTCACATATCTTATATTCATATATAACGTCACTCTTATGAAGCAATTATGATTGGAGCCAAGTGTATTTTTCTACAACCTAATTACTTAAATAATTGACACACAGTAGTTCGGTTGGCTACATGAGACTGATGACGTCATTCTCGATCACTGTCTGTTCTACATTTTCTGCCGACGACCCATTGGCTATTAAACAATATGCGTTGTCGTGGAAAACAAGATGCTGTGTCATGGGAAAGAAGATGCTGTGTCATGGGAAACAAGAAGCTGTGTCATGGGAAACAAGATGCTGTGTCATGGGAAACCAGATGCTGTGTCATGGGAAACAAGATGCTGCTGTGTCATGGGAAACAAGATGCTGTGTCATGGGAAACAAGAAGCTGTGTCATGGGAAACAAGATGCTGTGTCATGGGAAACAAGATGCCGTGTCATGGGAAACAAGATGCCGTGTCGTGGGAAAGAAGATGCTGTGTCATGGGAAAGAAGAAGCTGTGTCATGGGAAACAAGAAGCTGTGTCATGGGAAACAAGATGCTGTGTCGTGGGAAAGAAGATGCTGTGTCATGGGAAAGAAGATGCTGTGTCATGGGAAACAAGATGCTGTGTCGTGGGAAACAAGATGCTATGTCGTGGGAACAAGATGCTGTTCATGGGAAACCAGATGCAGTGGTCAATTGGACACAAGAAGCTGTGTCATGGGAAACAAGATGCTATTCACGGGAAACAAGATGCAAGATGCTGTGTCATGGGAAACAATATGCTGTCGTGGGAGGAAGAAGTGCTGGTGTCTTGGAAAGGGGAAAAAGATGCATGTTGTCATGGGAAACCAAGATGCTGTGTCGTGGGAAACAAGATGCTATGTCGTGGGAAGAAGATGCTGTGTCAAGGGAAGAACAGAAGATGCTGTGTCATGGGGGAAAGAAGATGAATGTGTCGTGGGAAACAAGATGCTGTGTCGTGGGGAAAGATGATGCTGTGTCGTGGGGAATGAAGATGCTGTGAAACACATGGGAAAAGAAGATGCTGTGTACATGGGAAACAAGATGCCTGTGTCGTAGGGAAAGAGAAGATGCTGTGTCATGGGGAAAGTAAGATGCTGTGTCATGGGAAACAAGATGCTGTGGTCATGGGAAAGAAGATGCTGTGTCGTGGGAATGGGGAGAGATGTTAAACTGTGTCATGGGAAAGGGAAGATGCTGTGTCATGGGAAAGGGAAGAAGTGCTGTGTCGTGGGAAAGAGATGCTGTGTCGTGAGAAAGAAGAAGCTGTGTCATGGGAAACAAGATGCTGTGTCATGGGAAAAAGAAGATGCTGTGTCGTGGGAAAGAAGAGTGCTGTGTCCATGGGAAAGAAGAGCTGTGTCATGGGAAACAAGTTGCTGTTTATGAAACAAGATGCTGTATCGTGGGAAACAAGATGCTGTGTCAGGGAAAGAAGATGCTATGTCGTGGTACAAAGAAGATGCTGTGTCATGGGAAAGGGATGAAGATGCTGTGTCATGGGGATAAAGAAGATGCTGTGTAATGAAGATGCCTATGTCGTGGAAAGAAGATGCATGTGTCATGGGAAAGAAGATGCTGTGTCTGGGGAAAAAGATGCCGTTGTCGTGGGAAAGGAAAGAAATGCTGTGTCATGGGAAAGAAAGAATAAGCTGTGTCATGGGAAACATGCTGTGTCATGGGAAAGAAGATGCTGTGTCATGGGAAAGAAGATGCTGTGTCATGGGAAAGAAGATGCTGTGTCATGGGAAACAAGATGCTATGTCGTGGGAAAGAAGATGCTGTGTCGTGGGAAAGAAGATGCTGTGTCATGGAAAAAGAAATGCGTGTCATGGGAAAGAGCTGCTGTGTCATGGGAAAGAAGATGCTGTGTCATGGGAAAGATGCCTTTGGTCTGGGAAAGGGAAGATGCTGTGTCATGGGAAAGAAAGCTTGTCGATGAAATGTGTCATGGGAAACAAGATGCTATGTCGTGGGAAAGAAGATGCTGTGTCATGGGAAAGAAGATGCTGTGTCATGGGAAAGAAGATGCTGTGTCATGGGAAAGAAGATGCTGTGTCATGGGAAGAAAAGAAGTATGCTGTGTCATGGGAAACAACGATGCTGTGTCGTGGGAAAACACAAGATGCTGTGTTAATGAAATGGGAAAGAAGATGCTATCGTCATGGGAAAGAAGATGCTGTGTCATGGGAAAGAAGATGCTGTGTCATGGGAAGAAGATGCTGTGTCATGGGAAACAAGATGCTGTGTGGAAACAAATGGGATACAAGATGCCGTGGGAAAGAAGTGCTGTGTTGGGAAAGAAGATGCTGTGTCATAGGAAAGGAAAGAGCTGATGTCATGGGAAAGAAGAAGCTTTGTTCTGGGAAAAGAAGATGCTGTGTCATGGGAAACAAGATGCCGTGTGGGGGGGGGCGTGGGAAAGAAGATGCTGTGTCATGGGGGAAATGAAAGAATGCTAATATGTGTCATGGGAAACAAGATGCTGTGTCATGGGAAAGAAATGTGTGTGGGGAAAGAGATGCTTGTGTCATGGGAAAGAAGAATGCTGTGTCCATGGGAAACAAGATGCCGTGTCGTGGGAAAGAGATGCTGTGTCATAAGGGGAAAGAAGATGCTGTGTCATGGGAAAGAAGAGTGTCTGGGAAAGAAGAGCTGTGTTCATAGTGGGACAAGATGCCTGTCGTTGGGAAAAAGTTGTTGTTTTTGTCGTTGGAAACAAGTTGTTGAGTCCGTGGGAAAAAAGGCAAAGTTGTTGCGTCGTAGGAAACAAGTTGTTGAGTCGTGGCAAACTAGATGCTGTGTCGTGGAAAGCAAGTTTGATTGTTGTCATGGGAAACGAAATGTTGTGTCGTGGGAAACAAGATGCTATGTCGTGGGAAACAAGTTGTTGCGTCATGGGAAACAAGTTGTTGAGTCGTGGGAAACAAGATGCTCTGTTTTGGGAAACACAATGCTGTGTCGTGGGAAAGAAGATGCTGTGTCGTGGGAAGGAAGTTGTGTCGTGGGAACAAAATGTTGTGTCGTGGGAAAGAAGATGCTGTGTCGTGGGAAAGAAGTTGTGTCGTGGGAACAAAATGTTGTGTCGTGGGAAACAAGTTGTTGTGTCGTGGTAAACAAGATGCTGTGTCCTGCGAAACAAGATGCTGAGTCTTGGGAAACAAAATGTTGTGTCTTGGGAAACAAGATGCTATGTCGTGGGAAACAAGTTGTTGTGTTGTGGGAAATAAGTTGTTGTGTCGTGGGAAACAAAATGTTGTGTCGTGAGAAACAAGATGCTATGTCGTGGGAAACAAGTTTTTGTGTCGTGGGAAACAAGATGCTGTGTCGTGGGAACCAAGTTGCTGTGTCGTGGGAAACAAGTTGTTGTGTCGTGGGAAACAATATGCTGTGTCGTGGGAAACAGGTTGCTATGTCGCGGGAAACAAGATGCTGTGTCCTGGGAAAGAAGATGCTGTATTGTGGGAAAGAAGATGATATGTCGTGGAAAATAGGAAGCTGTATCGTGGGAAACAGGATACTGTGTCGTGGAAACAAGCTACTTTGTCATGGAAAAGAAGATTCTATGACGTTGGAAAGAAGATGCTATGTCGTGGGAAATAGGAAGGTGTATCGTGGGAAACAGGATTCTATACCGTTTGAAACAAGATGCTATGTCGTGGGAAAGAAGTTGCTATGTCGTGGAAAAGAAGATGCTATGTCGTGGGAAACAAGATGCTATCTCGTGGGAAACAAGATGCTGTGTCATGGGAAACAAGATGCTGTGTCATGGGAAACAATATGCTATGTCGTGGAAAAGAAGTTGTTGAGTCTTGGGAAACAAGATGCTGTGTCGTGGAAAGCAAGTTGTTGTGTCATGGGAAACGAAATGTTGTGTCGTGGGAAACAAGATGCTATGTCGTGGGAAACAAGTTGTTGCGTCGTGGGAAACAAGTTGTTGAGTCGTGGGAAACAAGTTGTTGCGTCGTGGGAAACAGGTTGTTGAGTCGTGGCAAACAAGATGCTGTGTCGTGGAAAGCAAGTTGTTGTGTCATGGGAAACGAAATGTTGTGTCGTGGCAAACATGATGCTATGTCGTGGCAAACAAGTTGTTGCGTCGTGGGAAACAAGTTGTTGAGTCGTGGGAAACAAGATGCTCTGTTTTGGGAAACACGATGCTGTGTCGTGGGAAACAAGATGCTGTGTCGTGGGAAAGAAGTTGTGTCGTGGGAACAAAATGTTGTGTCGTGGGAAAGAAGATGCTGTGTCGTGGGAAAGAAGTTGTGTCGTGGGAACAAAATGTTGTGTCGTGGGAAACAAGATGCTGTGTCGTGGGAAACAAGTTGTTGTGTCGTGGTAAACAAGATGCTGTGTCCTGCGAAACAAGATGCTGAGTCTTGGGAAACAAAATGTTGTGTCTTGGGAAACAAGATGCTATGTCGTGGGAAACAAGTTGTTGTGTTGTGGGAAATAAGTTGTTTTGTCGTGGGAAACAAAATGTTGTGTCGTGAGAAACAAGATGCTATGTCGTGGGAAACAAGTTTTTGTGTCGTGGGAAACAAGATACTGTGTCGTGGGAACCAAGTTGCTGTGTCGTGGGAAACAAGTTGTTGTGTCGTGGGAAACAATATGCTGTGTCTTGGGAAACAGGTTGCTATGTCGCGGGAAAGAAGATGCTGTGTCCTGGGAAAGAAGATGCTGTATCGTGGGAAAGAAGATGATATGTCGTGGAAAATAGGAAGCGGTATCGTGGGAAACAGGATACTGTGTCGTGGAAACAAGTTACTTTGTCATGGAAAAGAAGATTCTATGATGTTGGAAAGAAGATGCTATGTCGTGGGAAATAGGAAGCTGTATCGTGGGAAACAGGATTCTATACCGTTTGAAACAATATGCTATGTCATGGGAAAGAAGTTGCTATGTCGTGGAAAAGAAGATGCTATGTCGTGGGAAACAAGATGCTATCTCGTGGGAAACAAGATGCTGTGTCATGGGAAACAAGATGCTGTGTCATGGGAAACAAGATGCTGTGTCATGGGAAACAATATGCTATGTCGTGGAAAAGAAGTTGTTGAGTCGTGGGAAACAAGATGCTGTGTCGTGGAAAGCAAGTTGTTGTGTTGTGAGAAACAACATGCTGTGTCGTGGGAAACTAGATGCTGTGTCGTAGGAAGAAACAAGTTGCTGTGTCGTGGGAAACAAGTTGTTGTGTCGTGGGAAATAAGTTGTTGTGTCTTGGTAAACAAGATGCTGTGTCGTAGGAAACAGGATGCTGTGTCGTGGGAAACAGGTTGCTCTGTCGTGGGAAACAAGATGCTGTGTCGTGGGAAACAGGTTGCTCTGTCGTGGGAAACAAGATGCTGTGTCGTGGGAAACAAGATGCTGTGTTGTGGGAAAGAAGATGCTGTGTCATGGGAAACAACATGCTGTGTCATGGGAAACAAGATGCTATGTCGTGGGAAACAAGATGCTGTTTCGTGGGAATCAAGATGCTGTGTCGTGGGAAATAAGATGCTGTGTCGTGGGAAACAAGATGCTGTGTTGTGGGAAAGAAGATGCTGTGTCATGGGAAACAACATGCTGTGTCATGGGAAACAAGATGCTATGTCGTGGGAAACAAGATGCTGTTTCGTGGGAATCAAGATGCTGTGTCGTGGGAAACAAGATGCTGTGTCGTGGGAAACAAGATGTTGTGTCGTGGGAAACAAGATGCTGTTTCGTGGGAATCAAGATGCTGTGTCGTGGGAAACAAGATGCTATGTCGTGGGACACAGGATGGGTGCTGTGTCGTGGGAAACCGGATGCTGTGTCGTGGAAACGAGATACTGTGTCGTGGGAAAGAAGATGCTATGTCGTGGGAAACAAGATGCTGTGTCGTGGAGAAAAGATGCTATGTCGTGGAAACAAGATGCTATGTCGTGGGAGAGAAGAAGCTGTGTCGTAGGAAACTAGATAGTGGGGCGGATAAACAAAAAAAATGTTCCCCTTTTGGAGGAAAGCATGACACTTTGTATACAGGGGCTTTAGGGTATTCTGAATTCAAATAAATTGGGATACATTTGATCCGAGGTACTTACCCTCCTCATAATCCAAGATGGCCGCCATCCGCGTTTGGTAAATAAGGAAATGGTAATAACTTGAGATAGAAGCAAGATATACTGATTAGTGTGATGTCTATGCATAGGTTTTTATATATAAGGAATATGTTGAAAGTGTTTAAATGTAGCTATGGTATAGATAGACCACTGTAATTCAAGATGTCCGCCATCTTAGTTTCATGAAAATCAAAAATATGCATACATGTAATATGCAAACTGGTCACATTTCGAATCATAATGGCACATTTTCGAATCCAAGTTGCATATACTCTGACTAGTATAATGTGTATTTACACACATTGAATGCCTATTACGTAATTGGTATTATAATACTACTATTTTACGTATCAAAATACGACAAAACGTCAAAATGTTGTCGTTCACATAAGTACTCATAATTGTTGACCAACACAAGTTAGAACTATGCAGTTAATGTCTAGCAGTAAGGATTCAGACATGTGTATTCTAATAACATTGCATTATAGAAGTATTGGCAAATCGTAAAATTAAAAAAAATAAATAGAAGATATATTAATTCCGAAATGTAACTGTTTAACAATTTAACTCAATTACTGTCGCACAACGCATGGGTGCTCGAAATAGCATATGCACTGTCCTTCACATACACAGGACACCAGGTACTTCCCTTCTTTGCCCAGCCCCACTCCATCGGATCAGGTAGGTTTGGAATTGCAACTAGTGTTGCCACATAAATGACCAGCTTGGTAGGCAGCGCGGCTGGCATGCTGTCGCAAGGCGTCAATAGTAGGAGGGATGTTGTCCCGCTGCCATGTTCCGGATGCAAATAGGCTGTTGACTGGTCAACGTCGACGTGCGCTTGTACGGGAAGACTACAACTCTTTCTAGCGTCTCTATATCTTGATCGATGATCAGGCTTGGTGAGTTCGATAGTTATTTGAAGGCTGTTTTGAATCAGTTGGAGCTTCGCACTTCCCACATGGTCTTCTTGCCCATTAAGGAAATTAAGAAACAGTGAACTGTTTTCCACGACTGAATGCTACCAAAAGTTTACATTATTGGATTACTTGAGCAGTTGCGATGGCAAGTACCACCATATCTGTATCGCTGGATTGTACAATAATATTGCGATGACCTTGTTTATAGGTATGAGCAACATGATGCAACACTCACGGGTACATGACACTAACTGGGATATGTCACACTGCGGCATGGACAGCAGCGTTTCCTCATGCGTGGTGATCTAAAGCTTGTTTGATGGAGACTGATACGTCTGCATAGCACCAGATAAGTAGTTACACAAAACTAATTCGTTTGAATCCACACTGAGGAACGTTTTCCAGCTTGGGGGTAACCGGGTGTTTGTTGCTACTCTCAATGCCATTGCGACACACTGTAGTTGTTTGGCGATATATGGCAGGAGTACCAGCGTTACGTAATCACCGAATGTCTTTGCAGCTGTCTTTTTCGGGTGGAGTGTGTGGACAAGAGCAGCTCCATCAATGATCTTGACATCAGGTTGTGGGTTGTGAAGTTTGGCGCATCACATTATTGTCAGCCACGGCTGGTGTCCGAGGGTGATTCTCATGCCCGAAGAAAGTATCTAGATCACCGTCTCTGGGCGGACAGGAGATGTACATTCGAGAAAAAAACTCGACATCACTTGTAAGACCATTCCCTTTGCTTCCTTATTTGCTTTAGAGTCATCATTTCATTGCCATTTGAAGAGTGGAAGCCGACTTTGTGAATTGACTCATAGAAATACTTGAAGGAACCGGCCAATCGGTCATGACCACTTTGGTATCTAGTGTGACCACGTCTTTAGTGTCATCTGTGAATGGATTGTCATACTCATCTATCACTTCAACAACATTTTTCACATTCGTCTGTCTGGTATTGTACTCACTAAGCATCCTTCCGACTTCAGGGCCTGCACCATCCAGCGTTTCAATACAGCTTCATTTTCGCTGATCCAAACAATCTCAGCATCTCCCTTCACAACGGAATGTTGTCCATGTACTTGATCATGTGCCATACATGAAAACCTGCGAGCACTATTCTGTGTGACAAAGTGGCCTGCTAAAAAGTTGTCATGAACTCGTGGACACTGGTCTGGTAGATGGAGCAAAGCGATTACATTGGTGGTTAGCCATCAGACATAATGGATGTGATCCATGGCAAACATCCATGGGACTATTTACCCTAATGTTTCCACATAGAGTTTAAAGTCAGCTGTTCTCTGTGACCTCATAAACTGCAGGAATAACCACTCCAACTTGAGAAAAGTGTCCCAGTAGTGGAATTGGGGTGTCGTTTTCGCATCTTCTTATGGCAGTCTTCAAAGTTAACATATTCTTCTGAGGACAGCGACTCCTGATACATGTCAAATTTATGTAGTGTTAGCATGTGCAATACTGCAGCCGTTACTTAATGTGACATCTGGATACATTATATAACTTTTATGCACATCTGTTCTTCCATCAGTCACCACGATGGCTGCAGCCAATACTGAAGATCATCCGCTGTCATCGATGCTGGGTCGTGGGGAATAAGATGCTATGTCGTGGGAAACAAGATGCGGTGTCGTAGGGAAACAAGATGCTATGTCGTGGGAAACAAGATGCTATGTCGTGGGAAATAAGATTGCTATGTCGTGGAAAACAAGATGCTGTGTCGTGGGAAACTAGATGCTATGGTGTGGAAAACAAGATGATATGTCGTGGGAAACAAGATGCTGTGTCGTGGGAACAAGATGCTATGTCGTGGGAAACACGATGCTATGTCGTGAAAAACAAGATGCTGTGTCGTGGGAACAAGATGCTATGTTGCAGGAAACACGATGCTATGTCGTGGAAAACAAGATGTTGTGTCGTGGGAACAAGATGATATGTCGTGGGAACAAGATGTTGTGTCGTGGCGGGTCGTGAGAAACAATATGCTATGTCATGGCAAACACGATGCTATGTCGTGGGAAACAAGATTGCTATGTCGTGGAAAACAAGATGCTGTGTCGTGGAAAACTAGATGCTATGATGTGGAAAACAAGATGCTGTTCCGTGGGAAACAAGATGCTTTGTGATGGGAAACAAAATGCTGTGTCGTGGGAAACAAGATGCTGTGTCGTGGAAAACAAGTTGCTGTGTCATGTGAAACAAGATGCTATGTCGTGGGAAACAAGTGGAAACGACATGCACTGTCATGGGAAACAAGATGATATGTTGTGGGAACAAGATGCTGTGTCTTGGGAACAAGATGCTATGTTGTAGGAAACACGATGCTATGTCGTGGAAAACAAGATGCTGTGTCGTGGGAACAAGATGATATGTCGTGGGAACAAGATGTTGTGTCGTGGCGGTCGTGGTCGTGGGAAACAATATGCTATGTCATGGCAAACACGATGCTATGTCGTCGAAAACAAGATGCTGTGTCGTGGAAAACTAGATGCTATGGTGTGGAAAACAAGATGCTGTTCCGTGGGAAACAAGATGCTTTGTGATGGGAAACAAAATGCTGTGTCGTGGGAAACAAGATGCTGTGTCGTGGAAAACAAGTTGCTGTGTCGTGGGAAACAAGATGCTGTGTCGTGGAAAACAAGTTGCTGTGTCATGTGAAACAAGATGCTATGTCGTGGGAAACAAGTGGAAACAACATGCACTGTCATGGGAAACAAGATGATATGTTGTGGGAACAAGATACTGCCCAGTCAGCATGGCTATATCGGGCCGTCAGCAGACCACTGTTCTTTCAACCGCGGCCCGCCAGTGGCATCCATCAGCGGCCCACCAGCGGATATGCAAAGTAGCAACATGTCGGCCCGATATACACCAAAACATCTCGGGCCATTAGTGGGCCGCTCTTCAGCCACTATCTTTCTACAGCGGTCCTACAGCGGCCAACTGACGCATATGTAAAGTGGCAACCGATTTACACTGAAACATCTCGGGCCATTAACGGGCCGCTCTTCAGCCACTGTCTTTTAACAGTGGCCCACTGGCAGATTTGTCCCTTCAGATTTTCTAGCCAATATCATTCCGCTATGGGTGGTGGTGGTCCGATCAACACAAAAAGGTCCTTTACATACGGGTTGGAGGATTCAATTCCATATACAGAACACAATATTTACACCAAGCTACATACCACAGGAGAAACACTGGGCCCCATCCCCTAATAGTAATAGTTTAAGCATCAATCCTATTACTAGTGATATATGTTTCTGTGTTTGTTTATTAGTGTTTAACGGCCTATCAACGGCTAAGGTCATGTAAGGCCGGGCAAACGGGTTCGATCCCATCTTAACCTGCTGAATTGGGGGGAAATTCCAAAATCAGAACGGAATATTTACATCGAGAACAAATATATTCAGTCATGAAATTAGAATAACCTGACCTGGTGCCAGGTCCATACCACACCAAGTCCCTTGGCCCCTTCCCCTAAAATAGGATTACGAATAATCGTAATACTCACATAAGGGGTATAACCAGATTCAACTGTCGCATACAAAATGCCAAAAACGTATGTGAGGGCCAAACCAGGTCTCCAGTCGGGATTCCGGTAAGGATGAACCCCGGTCGTTAAGTTACCCATCGCGTTCTCCCACCTGCCACCCACTACTAGTAATATAATCTCATTCCACTGTCAAATACAAACTAGATGGTCGGTAAATCCGACAAATGCTCCCCGACGATGCCTGTATTCAAATTCAAAGGCCTTGACCCAGGGTATTGGTGTAGAACGCTTATTAGTCAATAAAAAGGTGATCAATGTGTATATGAAGTTTCAAGTTGATATCCCCAGCTGTCACAGATATAGCAATTTAAAAATCTAACGCAAACTTTAACAGAAAGTTCTAAGTCATTTGACCTTGACCTTCGGCTCCTAGGTATACAATGAAAATATAGATGGTGATCAATGTGTATATGAAGTTTTAAGTTGATATCACAAATGGTCAAAGTGACCATGGGCTCCTGGGCAGCATGGTTAGGGTATACTATGCAAATATGGATGGTTATCAATGTGTATGAGGTTTCAAGTTGATGTCTCACGCGGTCGGTCACAGAGATATAGCAATTTGAAAAACTCAAGGGTGGCCATGTAGGTTTAATATAAAATATGATGTAAATAAACTGGGAATAACTAGTTTATGTCCGATTCTACAATTCATTAAGAAAAACACTATAACGTAACATAATTATGCAAATACATAAACTTCATTTTGAATTGGAAACAAGAATAATGCTGTCGGTGAAACTTTCAACAATATAATGGGTTCATTTGTTCTATATAGTAACTAAATAGATATGAATGTTGACATTTTAAACCTTTCACCCCCAAGTGACTGGTCCAACTCATTTTCTGACCAATCAAATCATTAGATTAGAAAATTAACATGGGACAAGTCCATTTATCGGAAAGGGATGTTTTTTTCTCTATTTTTAGTCAGAAAATACTTGCAAATAGTGCATATCCTAATGAGACTGCTCGTTATGAGCCGGCTCATCTGGATCTACGTTGTTTGCAAACATTGATATAGAGGCCTGTGGTGTTGAAAGGGTTAAAATAGCAAGCATAATTATGTATACATGCATGTTCTCACTGAAAGATGATACATCTGATTACACTGTCACATGTACCAGAGAACTAAACTTTTGGAACATTGTACACAAGGTGAAGGATCATATGGTAACAACTGATTGCGCCCGCTTCAAAGTATTATTTAATATTTTCCTCATTATGCAACGGATTTTGATGAAATATGGCGTGTGAAACGGGTCGATTTCTGTGTCAGTAAACACGCAAACCGATTCTGCCCAAAAACGACAGCAATTTGGGCCATAGTACGAGACCACCAAAAGCAGCTTAACAGGACAGGTTTTACAAGTCGTATTTCATAAAAATCCGTTGCATATTGAGGACAATATCAAATAATACTTACTTTGAAGTGGGCGCTATCAGTCGTTGTTGTTGTAACCATGTAATCCTTGGTACATGTATGAATATACTCGTACATTCACATTTTTCCATGTATGGGAACTAGTATACAAATACATTTGCATTTGGAAGCGACATAATATGTCTGATTAAAGGCGCTGCGACATAAATGAGGCACCAAATAAGGTTATAATTATTACTGCCCAACAACAAGAGGGTACGGGATGGTGACAATATTCCACCAAGTATGTAGTTTGAATTACGCCATACATTTCTATAGCTGTCAATATTTTATTTCTTTGTGACTGCCAACAGCAAGATGTGTTGTGCACCGCTTTCACCCTGCCATGTAACTAATTAGTGTAATACGGTGACGTAATAAACAATTCTTCAAAGGTAACCATGCCAAATCATGGCAAAGCAATGTCACACTTTGTACAGTCACGCGTATAGCTATGTGGACAGGATACATTCTTGGATGGAAAATTCTGTGGCCGAAAGACGCGCGTCACTATCATGTATTTATATATTAATACATGTAATTACATTATTATGTCTGTATGGCATCAGCCTCCATTGGAATGTGTTCAATACTAGTATGTTATGTGCTTATTTATTTTATGCAATAATAATTGTAACATTATTTGGTATGTCGCAGCGTCTTTAAAACTACATTATATCCGATATATTAACAATAAATTTCCCTACAGATACATACAATTGTCCAGAGAGGATGCCACCCATTCTAACTACCTATACATGTAATACACAAAATACAATGAAATGCTTACATATTCGATTTCTCGTATTTTAGTGTTGGAATTGGCTTGATGGCCTTCCATACACGGGTAGCTAGGCCAGGAACGCCAAAGTCGCCCCCGTTTTAGAATTTTGAGCTGTCAGTTGACAAGTCACCCGCTAAATGATAGATAATAATTTTCGGTGTACAATCAAAATATTTTTTTTATTACATTCCCAATGTGTCATTATATGCACACTTCCACTCCGTCCACAGCTGTTGCAACCCAGAAAATGGACAATTACAAGCCTAGCGACTTTGGCGGTCTTGGCCCCCGCCATCGAGCCAATTCCAACCCAAATTACCCCAAAGTCGAACGCACAAATGAAAAGCATTTCTTAATTAATATTCAATACAGTATAACTGGCATATTTTTGCCAAAAATAATGTAATTGGAATGAAAAGCGAAGGTGCACATCTGCAACATACATATGTAGAGTAAAATGCCCATCTGATATGTCTAGATTGCATGTATTACGACTAGAATAACATTCTAAACGGTTCTTTATAAAAGATAAAAATTGTATTATCTTCTTAATTTGGACAGTCAGCGAATTTTAAAACACTATTATGTACAACACACCACTCCACGCGTCTAAACCTCAGTCTTCTGTAAGAAATGTCTTTCGTTTTAACGTGTTAACCCTTTCACCCCTAATTAACTGATATGGACTGGTTCAACTTATTTTGTGACCAATCAATTGATAAGAAAATGAAATTTAGACCAGTCTATTTACTGAAAAGGGGTATTTTTTCTATTCGTAGTCAGAAAATACTTGCAAATAGTGCAGATCTGATGAGACAGCTCGTTACGAGACGGCACATCTTGATCTACACTGTTTGCCAATAGTCTTATTGTAGCCTGTGGGCTTGAAAGGGTTAAACAACTATATTGTACAACACACCACCCCACCCACGTCTAAACCTCGGAGTATTCTGTAAGAAATTACTTTTGTTTTAACGGTTTAAAACACTAAATATTATGTACAGCACACCCGCGTCTAAGCTTTCATTTACAGCTGTACTGTTTGGTTCGCATACTGGTGTATTTTTGTGTCCTTCAGTCTCTTCAGTCGCCCTCCATCCCTGTCCTTTGCTGATTTCAGAAAGGACTTTGTGCATGTCTCTATGTCTGTCATTGTCACAAGCCTGTAACATCTTCTAACTGCTCCTGAAAAATAGTAGTCTTTTGGTCAAATTTGAAGTCACCGGTTGAAACATAAAATCTGTGTCGAGCCGTCTCCGAGAGTGGAGAATTATGGGCACTATAGAAGACCAGGCATAACTTTCCCTTAACTCGCATCAAATGAATCACCCTGGCTATTTTACATGCTTGGTGGATATCCTCCATATACGGGACAGCATTTTTAACACTTTCACCCCAATTAACTGAATGGGACTGATCATTGATCATTTTCAGACTAATCAATTCATCATAAAAGGATATTCAGACAAATTCATTTATTGACATGGGTTTTTTTTTTTAATTTTTATTCAGAAAAATACTTGCAAATAGTGCAGATCCTGACAAGACGGCTCGTTACGAGCCGGCTCATCTGCATCTACACTAATTATCAAACATTGATATTGAGGCCTGTGAAAGTCGTATACAATGTACAGTACTGGGGTAAGGTAACTAGGTGGGTGAATGACGCCCAGCTCGACTACTTACGTTTCACAAGAAGGGGTAATCACAGAGTCCGGAAGGGTATCTTGTTTTTGGACCCTGTCCAGTTGTATTTCTCCGCCAAAGGATTTGAGACGATGTGTCGGAAGATTCTGTGGGCCATGTTCTCCGCCGACAACCCTCCAATGGAAGCAAGATGGCCAACCTAGACAATATACAGTTTATAATGTTATTCACCTACATGCACATGAAGATCAAGATGGAGCTTTCCCGACACTTGTGGCTGCCAGTGTCACACAATGAAGGGGCCAAATCAAATACCTCACCAACAAAATGGGAGAACTACAAATGTACAACTAGAGAAAATTCACTGGAATCTGGAGTAATATATACATACTTTTGAAAATTGTCAAAAAGGGGGAGATAATCCATGACATGAGGGTGGAAATAAAAAATGAAGTTCACTTTTATGGCAAGCAATAAATAGAGGCAATTCCATCTTACACCTTTGAATAGCGTAAAATAATACACAAGAGTTTGTCGGCTTCCGCGTAAAAAATGAGTGAGCGGAGCGAACAAGTTTTCCACTAGGAAGCCGACGGACAAGAGTATTATTTTACGCCATTCAAATGTTTAAGATGGAATAGCCTTATTCATGTTATTTATTACGTTTTTAAACAATAGATTTTTGCATATTTTGTCTTCTTTTTTTTAATTTCTGGACGAGTGGATATTTCGTAGCTGTTCCCCATCAAATAAGGACGTTCATGAGCAGTTTCGAAAATGTTTAGACATTGGAAATACTTTAGTTATATCCTAAAGCTAAGGATGCAAGTAACAATTAAGAGCGTTCTCTTCACCGGTGTATTATTTATAGTCCTTCGATTACGGATTTTCTTTCACGGTGGTACACATGCAAAAAGCAATGTGGTAATAACCTTTGGAAATGTAATAAATTGATTTTGTTAGAAGGTCCAAGGTAAAAAACTTGAGTTTTCCTACATGACAGACAGACGGGTGGACATATGGAGACAATCATACATAAAACCAGATTTTTCTTCAAAGCACAGGAAACTTTGGTGACTTACCACTAACGTCTCTGTATATTTGTCTTTCATCCTCTCTTCAAAAGATTTCATTTCCCCCTCAGTTGTAATTGGAAATTAAATGTCTTCTGGCATTTCGTCATTAGCATCAGCCTCTGCACCCAATTTGGAGAGGATAGTTGTCAGTAAAGTAGTTTGATGCCGTTGTTCCTCTCTCATCTTCTCAAGAATTGTGAAAAGCCTCACATCTCCTGCTGCCAAAACAAAACAACATAAAATAAAGCACTTCATACTTAATTTGTTAGGTTATGTTTCCATTCTTTCCCCGTCTACAACTACATGTACAAGCAATCTCTGGAACTTATGAACATTTAAGAATTGATTGTCATTTTGTGTGTGAATACTGAAGTATGAAGGACAGATGACTGATCACAAATTGTATAAATCTGCGAAGCTTGTGGAGCAGATTTATACTAAATTTGTGATCAGTTACCTGAATCAATTTGTGGCATGTTTGCTGGTTAAAGCTGCTCTGTCGTACTTCAGGGGCAATTCTTGAAATTTAAAAAAATGATTGAAATCATTTTAATTAATCAGACAATTCATTTTACATACAAACCGAGGTGATTTACCGCTTAAAAAAATAGCCATCACAGAGTGGCAGACCCCGCCTGAAATGGACTTAAACGCACAATGTGAACATTTCGTCTACAGGCGAAGGGGCGATCGCTATAACCTTTACAGTCGGGGTTAAAAAGGTAAAGAATGGAAAAAAAATTGCGCCGGCCTAGGGTTCGAACCCATGACCCCTGGATTAGTCAGGACCATGGCAGAACTAAAAACTACAAGATTTAGTTGTTTTGTGGATACAGGATAGCTGGAACAGACAAACTAAGTTGACTTCTATGGTTGCGGACCTATGTATGCCAAAACACTCCAGTAATATATGAAATATAGTTTTAAATCGAGACTTTCAGTACAATTAACGCTATATGGAAGACAGCTGGTAGGGTCTTAAGTCACCGACTCCCGTTCTATTGATTAATAATCATGATAATTAATACGTCTATTGGCGACTTATAATGTTTAAACCTGGTGCAATAGGTGTATAATTAGGTAATTAATTTAGACAATAAAATTTGAACTACAACGTGTTAAGTTTGTTGCACTGACAATCTTATAGATGCAATACATTAAAGAAAAATTGTGTACAAATGTATATTTTTTCATTGACTAACTTTGAATCACGTTTCTGACGGAAGATAATTATGTAAGTGCTGTATAACTCTCTGACAGTCTCAGGCAAGTAAGAAGAAAGAAAAAAGAATTATTCACATTTTTGGCCGGTCAAACAAGTTTTGTAGCCTCTCGTCAGTCTCGTGCTGTGCCTTTTCCAAGTATGTGGCATATCCTTACAAGTGTGGGGATAAAAATAACATTTGTTTATTTTAAATATATACCTAGGATATACGAAGCTTGTGCCTTTGGTGATGTCAGCGATGTTGAACTGGATGTTAGTCCTGCAGCTGTATACCGAGTAGAAGAGACTGCGATGCCGCCGATGACGGAGATATAAGTTGAGGTGCTGTAGGCTGCGATGCTGCCCATGACGTAGATATGAGTTGACGTGGTGAAAACTGTGATAACGTAGATATATGCGTTGAGATGTTGTAGGCTGCGATGCTGCCGATGACGTAGATACGACTTGAAGTGGTGTAGGCTGCGATGGCGTAGATATGTGTTGAGGTTTTGTAGGCTGCGATGCTGCCGATGGCGTAGATACGACTTGAAGTGGTGTAGGCTGCGATGACGTAGATATGCGTTGAGGTGGTGTAGGCAAAGTAGATGTACTTGCTACCAACGTACATGGTGGTGTGTTCCGCTTAGCAGATTTCGGTGTGCGTTTAGGTCGTGGCCCCTCCACAGGCTCATCACTGTCCGAGGAACTGTATCTATTTGGAGATCTGAAAATACAAGTCAACTGTAAAACTTTTCTTCTATGCAGGTAGTTTTAATAGCTTACCTGCAGTGTGCATGTAGACTTTCAAACTTGTTTCAAACTCTGTCCCTGACAAAAATCAGGGCTAGTACCGCTACTATGTGTTTGACCACCATGTCAGCAACAGACACTAAAATGTGTCCAGAACACAGCCTGTATACCACTTGGATTATTTTACGAAGCTTCACACATAGCCTGCATACCACATGGAACATTTATTTCACAAAACTCACAGAGATGATACATGCATTTTCAGGTTAAAGATGCGTCTTCACTCTTGTTGTGTAAGGAAGACAACTCTCATAATTAGAGTTATATACCTTCCTTGGTTTTGTCTACAATTCATTTTTATTTTTCTGACTTAACAGCATGGCAGTGAATAGTGCGAGCAACTGTTGTTCTAGTCTACGTTCTGCATATATGTGGCTGTGACTGGAGAAATGTGGCTTATAGCCTATGTGACCAGTGTAGATCCAGACCAGCCTGCACATCGACGCCTTCTGATCAGGATTTGTACTGTTTGCCATTCAGTCAAGCAAGTATGCTTGTTATCTCTGACAAACTTATGGCATTTATCAGTCTTGGTTTGCTGGTAAGCTGACCAGAATCTAAACTTGTCACAAATGCCATAAGCCGCATTTCCCCAGTCAGCGCCACATACAAGGTATGTTTGAGGTAATTGATCAAACATGTAAAGGGAACTTTGTTTTAAGCAAATACACAAATCTCAGTTGTGACACTATCTTTGGTTTTGTGTAAATATTCATGTGTAATACCTCTTCCTCCGAAGTGGCCGACCATTCTGGCTTTCATTGGTGTCTGTTTGAAGGTCAGAATCCACCTCTGCCTTCTTTAGCTTGCTCCGGACTGTGTCGTAGGATTCTGAAGATTGAATTACTACATGTATTTGGAGTTCAAAACTTAAGCCACAGACAGTCTCTTGGCCTGAAGTTACAATATCCTGCTCTAGTTACAGGTACCCTACCATACCAGTAAAAGAACTTGGGCCCCACGGCACTTAAGTCGCCTTTTATGACAAGCAATGGCCACAGTGGCATATTTATTGAGATCAGAGATAGGTCTGTAGTTCATCCCACCACGGTGCTGCATTGCATGCATGGGGCCCAAAAAACATGAGGTTAGATATGTCTCGGAAGTCTGAGCAGGGTCTATGCTGTTTGTCATTCTGACATGTTTACGCATGAAAGTACAAGGGTTGGTAATACGTTTATTTTCATAGAACGCCTATATTCTCGTGAATAGTTACAGGCGTTCTATAATTACAATCGGTCGATGGGCCGAATGGGGTTCGCTGCGGGAAACTTCGTAAAATGAAAGTGTGCCAATACCAACAAGATATATGTTAGTTCAATATTGAAACATGCTAACACCTGTAGACATTGATAGGTTATATTAAAATAATAATACGCATGTAATTTGCAAAAAAATAGCTTCCCAATGAAATTTAGTTTAAATAGATTATCCCGTATGGAGCCTCATTTAGAACCTCTGGTACAATTAGAGTCAATATTTGAACCGTTTTACTAAACGCCATAGTGTCATGTGTCCAATTTATTGGACACAGGACCACTAATGTCAGTGTGTAAAATAGACTTTGATTTTATCACAGGCTCATAGCCCCAAATGGAATTAGAATAAATTTCCCCGTTCACACAATGCATTTTTCAAAATAAAATACCATAGCCCGACTGCCCGAGCCAAATTATAATATCGGTCTACCATTATTTCGCACAGTGATGTCACATGTTGATGCCATGTATCTGAGTTGCATAAATGACAAGGGGATGGAAATAAATTGTAAATATACTTTGTCAGTTGTGCTATCTAGACTAGATCCAACACTAAAATTGGCACTTACCATCCTTATATAACACCCTGATGGGATAGGCATGTCAGGATTCAGTTGGTGGTTCTTTTTGTAAGACCGCTTTTGTCAGCCTTGTACTGGTCTTGAATGCTGGCCAAACAGCACACATATTTCCATCTAACCAATTGTTAGGAACAACAGCAAGCTCGGACTTGTCAGTGAATTCAACCAGTAGATACATGTTTGAAAGTCCTATATAGATACAATTTAGTAACAAACTTGCAAAGCAACAATTCTTTTTCATTTTGTGGGTAAAAAATCAGTTATCCATTGCTTATTTTTCATTTAAAATTCAGTCCAATTTCATATAGTTTTGGATTTTAGAGAAATTAGATCATATATTCAATACATGTACTATAAATCACAGGTAAAGGAATCGGACCTATTTCAGAAAAAAAGAGACTACATGTAATTTCAGTGTATATGTCATAATGATCTGTATTTGACCACCTTGAATTCACAAAGAAACGACACATTTTGCAATTTCAATTAAAACTGAATTACCGTTAAAATATTTTCCTCACCAGGGTCCGTGATTGAGTATGTACTCGGTGCTCCATCTAAAACTCGAAAATTGAATCGATTTATTGAAAATTCCATAATAAATCCTATATTTTTCAACATTAATAAAAATATTTTAACTTTTTTTCGCTGAAATCAAACATAAACAACAGCCATCTCGATTCAATTTGTCTGTTAGGTACAAAAAACAGGTCAACATTCTTGAGTTTGAAATTTTGTGCTCAAAAAGTTTTATAATTACAGGCCCAGGTGCACATGTAGAAAGACGCAAATGCTCGTGACGTTGGCCTGGGGGACACAATTTCTTATTTTGTCACTTTCGTTCTGTACGTCTTTTTTACACATATTTTGAGAAATCAAAATGATATGTATACCGAAAATGAAACTATTTGCACTGTTTTGACAAACTTAAATGAAAATTGACACGTGTTTGGGCACACAGAAATAGACTAATCAAATGCATGCATATGTCACACGCAACGGGGGACAAATCAATATTCAACACAAGCCAACGTTATTAGTACCTATAATAACATTACAATTTGGAAATATTTTCAAAGTATAATCTATCTATACGATACCTTCAGACTTTAAATGTATGTATCATGGGAATGGAAATGTACTTACGTCGATGTGGCAGCAGCACAAATTTACATATAATTGAAGATACAGATGCAACACTTAAATGGCCACATAGACCCCAGACCTTAGTGACCCGTAAGTCCATAGATTGTAGAGGATAAGTGAAGAAATTGCTCGTATTATTAAATTTTTGATAAACTACTAGTTTATCTTCTTCGTCAATCTGTGACAAAATGTTTCGAATAAGGGCCACATCGTTGTCTATCATAATGCAGTTGTTTCCCTGATGAACAGAAATGTAACAATCCGGCAAATGAACTTCTTTAAATTGTAAATGCGCCTGAAAATGTCTAGGTACAGGACCATATTCATGCCTTTTCTTTGCAGTAATAACACAATCTGTATTTATAAAAGACGGAAGACCTTTTCCTTCTGACAGGTTTTCGTACCAACTTTTTCAATTTTCCCAAGAAAGATTCAAAGGGAAAAGCCGAAAAGTTATTAAGTATATCAAAGTTTCTTGCATCTTTTGCTAGATGAATCAGACTGTGTACATTATACACAACCATGTCTTCGCCATAAATTTGCCCAAACTGCTGAACAAACAAACTTAATATATCATGAGCATATCCACAATAAGTTTCAAAAAGAAAATCACTAGACAAACAAAATTTGTCTGCAAAAAGGAGAAGGAAATGTTTGTACATTGTTGAAGACAGGTGGTTTTTCAATACAATCGGGCCTGTATACAACAAAAACTGGCGAAATTCACTGGCATTCCATCTTTCCATTTCAAATAACGGCCTGCCTTTTCTGCTGAATTCTCTAGGTAAATGGTGCTTTAGGTTCAACAAACTGTCTGAAATCAACCGAACAATACGAGTCCCTACCCTACAGTTGTTAACAAGTGGACCCTTCATCCATAACACTATTAAGCGTTTAATAACTCCAAGGCATACAAGATGCATATAATCAAGAGGAAATTGTGACACCATTCCAATGGGCAGGTGCCTAAATGGGGAAGGTGCCAAGCGATGTTCAATATTTAGCATTTCATTAAAAGAAGCATCTGTCCTTCTTGGAGCATCAGTTTCTGGAAAGGTCAATTTGCCTTTCCACACTCCTTTTTGAGAACATGTGTCGCATCCAAAATATCCACTATGCCCTTTACAACATTTAACAAAAGCCCTAGCTGGAGTATCACATATAACACAAGATAGGTTGAATCGAATTTGATAATTGACCTCATGTACAGATACAGAAATTCCATTTTTAATTAAATCATCCAACTCATGAATTAGGTGCTGTGTATACTCCGACACATCCCCAGCCTTTTGATTTCCCACACATTGTTGATAATTGACCTCATGTACAGATACAGAAATTCCATTTTTAATTAAATCATCCAACTCATGAATTAGGTGCTGTGTATACTCCGACACATCCCCAGCCTTTTGATTTCCCACAAATAACCCAATTATAAATGGACTTGTAACAGATGGAACAATGGGAGCCCATCGATATTTATTTGTAGTGAAATTTCTTCAATACATTCGACAGTAGCCAATGATGAAAGGAGAAACTGAACATTGTCAGAAATACCAAAATGGTAATAAGAGCCACCAGCAATATCAATTATATTATATACCCTCGCAGTTTTTAATAGTATCCTTGCATCTTTTGGTAGGCAATCATGGTAATGGCGTAAAATTCGCAACAATTCATTTACAGATGCATGACTTGCACCAAATTTTGTTGCCCATTCAGTCATATTTAATGCTAAATCACCATTTTCATCCGTTTCCGAATCTGAACTTGATAAAGCTTCTTCAAGATATACATCTACATTTTCCATGGAATGCGGTTCAACATCATGAACACTGTCTGCATTGGTATAGTTTACTTCTGTAATGTTACTATCTGACACAGTGTCCATTTCATAATTAATGTTTTCGCTGCCTCTTGTATCTGGACATGCATGAGACCCTACTTCATGTGGTGCCTGTGGGTTATCATTAGAAGGTTCAGAAAACAGGTCATTATCATTATCACTTTCTTCAGATGAAGATTCAGTGCTTGCTTTTGTGTGGTGCACTGCCAAAACATGTTTGTTTACTTTCTTGCGGATGTTACGGTACTTGTGCCAATAGCATACAGGTTTAAAATCAGCCATCGGCTTTATCGTGCGGGAAGCTGTGTCTATAAATGTTCACGGAGTCGTGGAAGCAGTTTATAAGTGTCTCATTGTTCCCGGACGTTATTAGTTGTCAAAAATATTACGATTAATACTGTCCAATTGGAAGAAGAAAAACAATACGAACAATAACATAATTATAGCAACCAGACCTCTTTAAAACTTATCACATCTTGTGCCGGGAATCAAGACATTGATATAATTACAGATACAAATAGAAAATCCAACAGAATAAATAAAAGAAATGATAGGGCTAATCATGCGAAGCCTGTCAAGAAGTTAGAGCACGATGACCGTAGACGAGAACCAAACAACTACATGTAACAATAGATAATTGGATACTATATAAATACACTTTGACGAAACGACTTCGCACCCTACTATATAAATTCATTCGTTAGACGAAACGACCAACATCCAAACCCACGACACCTCATATTTGCAAATGATAACTTTATAACTTTAAACTTTGCTTGAGAAGAAGCGATGCGCTGAAATCTAAACACACAATGGATGCAATGATGATTTACCCACGTTGAAAAGGTATTATTTTGTAAAATAAAGTGTGTTTCTTCTGTCGTTTTGCACGAATACTAGCTATTTGGCCCTACATTTTCGGCAGACTGGTATTTTTACTGATTTCACCGCCAATATTTTCACTTCAGCGCATGCGCGATATGCAAATTACTAGCCGGTCTCGCGAGAACATAATAATAAATTTACCTATTTACTTTTAGATCTCCCTACAAAAGCTTTAGAAACAATGATAATTCATATAAATGAAGTACTAAAATATAACACGTACAAAATAAACCACATTGCAATCACACCTAGGGTAGATAATTCACTGTTGTGGCAAACTTACGTTAGACAACCCATGTACTAATAGCCCGCTAACGGGCCTCTAGCGGCCCACTGGTTAGACATTTAACGCAGATATTGAGATTTAAACAAATTTTATCTCCATTTATATAGGATTAAATTGAGAAATAAATTAAAATTAAAGTATGTTTACTTTCTTTGACGTGAATCAAACCATGTCGGGCTGAGGGTGGGCCGCCAGTGGCCCGCTATGCCGTTATGCCGAGTATATGCCGCCAGTGGCCCGATATAGCCATGCTGACTGGGTGTGTCGTGGAAAACAAGATGTTGTGTCGTGGGAACACAATATAAAACAAAATGCGCATGCCCTTTTAAGCTGTCGTAGAAATAACAATACTTTATGTTTTTCAAATAGCAATGACATTTATAGATGCACAACACAGCCATGTTTTATGCCGAGTATATGCCGCCAGCGGCCCGATATAGCCATGCTGACTGGGTGTGTCGTGGAAAACAAGATGTTGTGTCGTGGGAACACAATATAAAACAAAATGCGCATGCCCTTTTAAGCTGTCGTAGAAATAACAATACTTTATGTTTTTCAAATAGCAATGACATTTATAGATGCACAACACAGCCATGTTCAAAGATCGCCACGGGACGGGCTAGTCCAAGCTTAGGGGAAGATATCATACAATGACACGCGTGGCGTTAACCGGAAGGTTTCGAGTTGGGCCTCACATATGACAGAAATGTTTTTCATTTATATCATGTATATAATATTTATTACATTTCTGTTTGTATTAGATTCTTTAATTAGTTTATGCTTTTGTAGGTAAAAAGTCTATAAATATCCCCACCTCTCATTTTTGGAACCGTTCAACATTACACATTTGGTCACACCTCACAGTCGTCAATCTACATACACTCACAGTGTAACGTGGATAATAGTTTGGTGAAATTGACACGTGAGGCGCAGGCTCCTGTCAGTGTCAAGTGTCAACCCCGTCTGTTCAACGTATGGAAGGTCATATCCGCCATAATTATATTTGGCTTGATGCTTGCTGGCTGATGACATTTTAAGTTCTATCCGTCTTATAACAATTATAATTGGCTTGATGCTTGCTGGCTGATGACATTTTAAGTTCTTTCCGTCTTATAACAATTATATGCGGCTTGATGCTTGCTGGCTGATGACATTCTAAGTTCTGTCCGTCTTATTGCATTTCTATGTATGTGGCGTTATGCTTTATTCATTCGTACTGTTTCAATGCGTTGTGTGTTGATTACATTCTAAGTAGCTTGATATTTAACTGGTAGCGACATCTTGAGTTCCATTATTGATTATTACATCGCTGTTTTGCTAGGCTCGCTAAGCCATGCCCCTTGACAACAACAATTGCAACAGTAATTTGGGAACGACCATTATGACGCCAGGTGAGCTGCTAAAACTTAAAATAGTTCTCCCTAAAAGTATTTAATATGCTGGTACCTGTCTTACAATGCGTTGCTCTCTAAATTGGTTTCATGTCCCTAACGGTGTTGATGTAGATTGGTGCCGCCTTTTCTGTTGCGCCATGTTTTGGTTAAAAGACACCAAATAGTTTTACTGTATAATTTAACCGAATCTCAGCCAGTCTTTCCTACTTTCACTATTCGTATGGATGTTGTGGGACCAACCTCGATCGTCATGTCAGGCGCGGATCCAGAATTTCGGGTTGGTGGGGGGGGGGGGGGGGGGGTGGGGGTGGGGGCGTAACTATTTTGCAATAATTGACTATATTATCGAACGAGCGTAGGATTGTAGTTCAGGTTGTTGTTGTTGTGGATGCTGTCAGATGCTGCTGCTGCTACTGCTGCTGCCCCGCGTTTATTATTTGGCTGCACCCCCAAATAAACAATAAATTCACAACGCGAACTTAGAAACGTGCCTTGTAACTTGTACAAAATCTTTACTCGGCGGAATTAGGGGGGGGGGGGGGTGCGCGCGCCGGGTCCGCCCCCCACCCCCCTGAATCCGCCCATACATCTCGTGACCAACAGGCTCAGTGTTTTCTTTTTAATGCTTCAAAAATGCTGAAACTGGTGTCAATTTCTCTAACCTTAAACCTAGAGTGCTACATGCCAGGTTATAATATAGGGAGACATGTCTTTTCTTTATTCTTTCAATCTGACATTTTTCTGGCAAAATGAACATTGATTTACCATTACCAGGCGCACTAATTGATAATTATTATACTTTTTATATCAAACGCGAAATGCCAGTTTGATATCAGGGGCGATAACCGTGTTTCATTAACATGATAACGGAAGCAGCTATTTATTCCATTTATTTATTTTTTGATGTGCAATATCATACTTTATGATATGTCGATACAAATATTTATTCAGCATTTAGTTGATATAAATAATTTAAAAATACTGCATCATTTGCATATGGAACTAGCTTGATACCACCGCGAGTCTCTATGAGTACATTACAGATTACTAAATAATTATATCTGTGTAGCTGGCACTCGTAATTTTTAAAAGTGGTGGACTAGTTGCAATTATACACTTATTTAATTTCCATAAAGACCAATTTGTACCTACTAGATGGGACCACAGCTTCAACAATAATTAAATCTATATTTTAATTAGTCAAGATCCAGAGCAGAATAAATTCAGGTTATTGGAAAATAGGTCCCACAACATCCATAAGAAAAACGAAAGTAGCAGAGAATAGCAAAATGTGTGTAACGGGTTAGTGTTTTAGAGAAAATCAATGGTGGTGTGCCACCTTAGTCTGATCCTTGACGGTTATTGGTTTGCATCGGTAACGGGCCAGTTTGACAGTCAACCTGTGTAAGTTACCATATGTGTAACTTAATACTATAACAATGTGATTGTTTTCAATTACGTACATATGTAATTTAATTATGAGGATACGTGTATGTATAAAACACATTAGTAAGTCAAACACCATACATACGTATACAATTTAGTTAATATAGATTAGAGAATAATAAATGGTGCGAAATCGTCAAGGGGGTAATAGTAGTCCAGTATGAACACAATCGTGCGGGTGTTTTGAGGTCACAGTTTGCTTGCAAATCTTGATCCATTACTACCCAGTTTCACTTGAGGTACATGTGGGGGTGTTGGTCATGTGATGTAAACAGACTTTCCGTGGCCCAAAGTGGTCCCGGTCCCAAAATGTAAACAATATTGGAGGACATGACGAGGTTGGATTTTTCTTTCTTAGGAATAAGTGAACCTATTGTTTAATGCATGCAGAACCAGTACAAACCGGCTGCAGGTCATGTACAAGTAGGTCCCACAACATCTATACGAATAGTGAAAGTAGGATAGACTGGCCTTATTGGATGGGATTCGGTTAAAGTTTATAGTAAAATTATTTGGTGTCTTCTAACCTATGCTGGTATAATTTGTGGGTGAAATCTTACATTAACACCGGCATTGGAGGTGTGACTTGAACAGCCAATCAGATGTCGGACTATAATGTATTAGAGGGAGAATTACTTGAGCGGACAGCAGTGCCATCTGACGTCATAATGACGCACTACTAACCCATATATTGCTTGCATCATTCTGCTTGTAGCTTGATGCTTTCTGCTTGCGGCCTTCCGCTTTCGGACTGTAGTTTGATGCTAACTTCCTGCGGCTTTGTCCTTACTGCTTTCGGCCTTATTGAAAGTGCTAAGTGCTTTGTTCTTACTTTCTATTGCAAATGCTTGGTGCAATAAAACAGGGACACGAATAAGGACGTATCAATAATTGTAATGTAAATAAGACGAATGAACAAAGCAATCAGCAGAATAGACATGTAAGAAAGACATATACAATTACAACAAGCAGATTTCAAATGTAATAAATACAAATGACGAATGAAATAACATGAATATAAGTTGTAATGTCATCAGCACGCAAGCATCAAGTCACATAGACTTATGGCGGATATTACCTTCCATATCAACGTACATGTAAACCAACTATTTTTGGCAACGACTTTGGATCACAGGCACGTTGTGGTATGAACGACATTGAGTTCTTTTTAATCATACCCAATATTAAATATGTAGAAGGTAGGACAGTCGCCATCATTTCAACCAACGGAAGTGGTACTTAGTGTACCTTGGACCCGGCTCGCTGATTCAGAAAGTGTAACGCGCGAGAAGGCCGGGATCCTTCTGGCCTTCGCGCGCGTTACAATTACTGAATTAGCGAGCCGGACCCAAGGTAGATAATCCACTTCCGTTGGTTGAAAAGGTGGCGAGTGTCCTACCTTCTAGATATTCAATATCAGAATAAGGGTGTGTGATTTAATGAGGCTTTTATCGTACATAACACAAAGTGCCTGCGCATTGGATTGAATCTACAAGTTCATCGTGCGCAAAATTACAATCACCCGTCACTGTCGCTGTCTGTTATTACTCATGCGCCTTCTGGTGGTAGGGTGACGCGTGTATGAGTGGCGATTCATGTCATAAGTGCCGTTTCTAACGCGTTAGAGAAGTAACGCATTATGGCCCTGTCACACCAGAATGTTTTAGGCCAACGCGTGAGTAACGTGTTAAAATAGTTCATACGCTGGCAAACGCTGAACTTTCACAGAAAAAGTCAAGTGGAACCATGATTTCAGCGTGTCCATAACGCGTTGATAACGGTTCATAGCGTATGCCAGCGCGTGAGTAGCGTGTGAGGAACGCGCTCAGCGTGTGAGGAACGCATTACTGATTTATAGATAAAGTATGACAGCTCCATCTTCAATAATGTCTCCCGGAGAAGTGATGAAGAGGTACCAGCAGCACCCTATATACATATACAGATACTCCAACACACTGGATAATACGCTATCAATACGCTAACACACGCTGAACGCGTTACCTGGTCGTTAGGCAGTCGTTGAACGCGCTAGAGGATCGTTGCACATGCGCTGACCAACGTTAACCAACGCTACAAGCGCGCTACTAACCCCTTATCAACGCGTTGGGGGCACACCAGGGGTACACTAGTCCTCCAACAAGCGTGTCGCCAGCGTACGCCGGCGTGTGAGTAGCGGTTTGGTAACGATCGTCTAGCGCGTTCGACGCGTGAGTAACGACCCTCCAGTGCAGTCACACGCTGGCAAACGCTGGAATGTCTGGGATGTTGAAAGATTTATTTTTGCCTCAGCGTGTGACAGCGTGTCCCAGCGTGTGAGTAACGCGCCTAGCGTTGGTCAGCGTTTGCCAGCGTGTTGCCGAAATTCCAACACGTTACTCACGCGTTGGCCAAAAACGTTCTGATGTGACAGGGCCATTATTTGTGTGAAGTAACGCGTTACTTATGTATGCTCTATATATTGAAACACATATTTGTAACGAGTTATTGCTCAACGGTACTTTTCCATACTCAGGGTAGCCGTGCTCACGTTTCTGAGCACATTATTTATACACCACCGTCTGCGTTAATCTTGCCCAGATGCTAACGTTTCTAAACATCTAATTACTGACAATCACAACTCGCAATCGAGCAACATGCTCGCTGTAACATAGCTCAGCCAATCAAGATGTTTGCTTTCATACACAATATTCAAGTATTTTGAAGTACAATAATGAACAAACATTTTCAAGATTAGCGCGGGCGGTAGTGTATATCGTAGAATAGTGGAGAACATCACCGACCTAATCAAGTTGTATATCAAGACAGTCATGAACTCACGACTAATCGTAGAATGGGTACCGAGTAGAATTAGATAGACTTATCAAAGAAAGCTTTAACAATATCAAGTCGGATCATGTTTTTACTAACGTGTTTTCAAATATGGTAAACCTATGTATTGGGATCGTCTCCGACAGTTAGCCACGCCCCAGACACCCCTCGATGGGATAGTCCGTAGTGATATCTTGGAGTAACCATAACAACAACATGCATTGTGTTACTCAACGTTTAACTTCCAAACGCAACCGCTAATTGAAAATAATATTATGAAAAACTACTTGCACTGAACAATATGAACAACGGATGTTCTACGTACAAAAATACATCGGATTATTTTGATGCGCTTTCAAGTTGTGATTTGCCCCCATTTGCGGCACAAATCGTGCGGTCATCGCTAAATTTAGTAATAGGCTATAGTTTTCGGCAGAGTTAACTCCCCTGCGAATACTCTCCGAAACACGGGACGCGTTTAACACACAAACGATATCAACTTTGACCTTCCGACAGTCTAGTTTTAAACTCACCCGACACCTGTGCGAAACAAAACTCGCACGTGTGGGTCTAACTGATGTTAATCCTCATTATATCGATTGATTTACAGTGGATTTTAGTGACATTCCCGACTTCGGCCTGATTGACATTTGTCTATGGTGGCCAATACACGCCAACATGAGTGTCAATTCTACGTTCAGGGAAGGGGGTCAATAAGTCAGTATTTAAAGTGATAAATTACAGTCATGGAACAAATTACAAATGACAGTATAACACATCCAGCGTAGATTAATACCCGTATTAATGCAAGTACTGAAAATACGACAAAACAAAATTCTAACAAGTTTGGGCTTCCATACATTGAAAATGTTGTCAGCGGTTTCCCCAATGACGTCATTTGTATGTTTTAATATACTCGATCCGGGGCCAACTATTTCATTCACAAAACAGAAGTAAACATGGCGATGTCAAATTTTAACAAAATTCCTGCTACAACATTGTTTTGTAACGACAAGGCATTTTCAGGCGCGACACCGCTTCCGTGGCGGAATTCTTGTAGTACCCTATGTTCAGTACTTTCAGTACTTTGATTATTTGCTTGTATTTTAATGAAGTCGTTAAGTCTTAAACTGCCGAATTAAATATTGTCGTCTGCTGTTTAATTTTTAATTTCAATTTTAACAACAAAAACATTGTTTTTCAAGTTTTCCAGCACTTTAGAATCATTTCAATTGGAAATGCTTCTAAAGTTCTGGTCAAACCATGGTTTATTGAGAGAAAAAATAAATAAAATATGAATATGAAACGACAGCAGATCAACATTATTGTTTCCCGCATTCTAAGGCCTAATGTCTTCTGACACGGGCACAGACATTTGGCGTGTTTCGGCTTTAGTCGGTATTGCTATAATTGAACGGCGCTGGAAATACTGATACTAATATCTAATATATAAAACTAATTCAAATAACGCCATTTGCTTTGTTGTTTATAGTAAGTATGTAGCTTCTGGTCGGACACATGCTCGTATTGTAACAAACTAATGTTTAAAATTGTAATTTTACCTGCACTTCTGTAAGATAATGATAATTCTCAAATGAACATATGAACTTGTAATTACAATATTGACGTTAGAGCCGTAAGCACATTATTTCATTTGCTATGATACATATACCATTGAAAAACCGCTGTATTTCGATATTCTTTGCTTAATTATGTTCTGACTATGCTATTTCAGCAAGATAACAATAATTCTCAAATGAACATGTGCACCGCCAAAATGTTTACATTATCGTTAATAAAATCGCGGAATGTGTTATGCTACAAAGTCGTGTTCGATAATCCTTGTTGTTCATATTGTAGCTATTTCAACTTTACCGTGGACCGCTGAACAACTTAGTAAATGTTGAAGAAGTTCCACTATCAATGTACATTAGTCGTCGACAATAGTTGTTGATGTTAGAGCCGACTATTGTTTATCGATTTTGAATAGAGCAAATGTGAATGCAAAATCTGGTACACTGTGTCAGTGGTGTTCGCTTTGGTACGAGTTAATTCCGGGCCGAGTTCGAACTAGCACGAGTGTCCATCGCGCCCTTAGTCTCATGGAGTCTCGCGAGACTGAGAGTAGCCAAGGTTGTCAATACCCGTACCTAGGGTGACAGAATTCTGCCATCCACATAACGTGATAACTTGACCGCTAAGTCGACTGACTGCAGCGAACATGTATAAGTCGTTTTAACTACATACGTATCGTGTCAAGACGACTTGCTAACTGAGACGAAATACATTGAATGAGATAACTTTCGATTTTCTTTTTGTTTATACCCCCGCAACGAGTTAACATCAGAGAAATTTGTTATAACTTCTATTTCCTTCATCTAAAATGCTTAATATTTCACACATTCATTCCTGTAAGGCTCTACTACCATGCGGCGCCAAATACACGAGCGTCCAACCCCCGCTGATCACAAGGTCAATGTCAAATACTTGGTCTCTTTACAAAACGTAACATCAGAGAAATCGGTTAGAACTTCTATTTACTTGCTCGGATCTGCTTCACATTTCACACTCACATTGCTCCAATGGACGTCTAAATTCACGTTCGTGCCGCCACCGCTAAGCCCAGAGTCAAGGTCACAAGAGTCAAGGTCACAGTGGTACCTGGGCCCACGCAGGGGGTATTCCGTAAGCCTCGCTTACTGACCAATCTAGTTTTTCCAAAGGTCAGTCACTATTGTACTCCTACAGAAGCTAATGTTCGTAAATAAAACTGATAACAACCTAAGTTCTCAATCCAAATGTGGAGAAATTGGACTTATGGGTTTTGCGACCCATGTAGATCAAGATCAGCCTGTGCATCCGCACAGTCTGATCATGATCTGCATTGTTTGCCATTCCATCAATGAAATGACCGCCGTGCTTCTAACAAACACAATAGCTCGTTATCAGGCTACATGAGAATGATATTTGATCAGCAGCTACACTGGTCACAATACAATAAGCCCCGTTTCTCCAGTTAAATCACATACACGTTCTCAATCTAAATAGATTCATGCCTCGCATGGTCCATTTTCCATTGAATTAGTCGCGTTTTGACACAACACAACATACCGGTTTGTTTCTCCAAAAAATACACACTCACAACATGATCTGCAATGTTCTCAATTCGACCAGTAAAACATAATTACGCCCAAATTCGGGTACATATGATAATACCATGCTGTACCCGTGTGCAGGCTGGTCAGGATCTACACTGGTCAGAAATCAAACAATCCTATTTGGTTAGTCACGTACTCTTAATTATTCTTCTTACAAAGCGGGTGTCCGCTGGGATCGGCATATTTCCCCGTATAGATGCAGAGTTGTCGCGATCAATTAATAACGCCCATGTCTAGCATGCAAATTAGCAATTACTAAGATGCTACTGATCATGTGCTTCTATAGCATAGTTACAGGCAAGTAGTTCGGCTAGAGGGAATACACTACTGCCTGCGTTAATCTTGCCCAGATGTGAACGTTTCTGAACATCTACTGGCAATATCAATTCGCAATCAAGCAGTTTAGCTGGCTGTGCCTGAGCTGTAGCGCGACATTTACACCACCGCCTGCGTTAACCCTTTGAACCCGAAATCCCGCTATATCGGTTTATGCAAAAAGTGCAGATCCAGATGAGCCGGCTGGTAACGAGCCGTCTCATCAGGATCTGCACTTTTTGAAAGTAATTTTAATATTTTTGAGAACAAAAACACCCACTTTTCATAAATGGACGAATCTGAAAACCATTTTGTGACCATTGGATTGGTCGGAACATTAGCATATCACAGTCCATTCCAGTTCCTTAGGGTTGAAAGGGTTAATCTTGCCCAGATGTCACATTTCTGAACATCTACTGGCAATATCAATCAAGCAGTTGTGGCACTGCTCAGTAAATCAAGCTTTGAAGCACAATATTCAAGTATTTTGTAATACATACATTGACAAATATTGACATGATTAGTGCAGGCGGTGGTGTAATACACCAAATGAGGCACCAGAGTGCCGAAAATAGTCCTAATTATAATAGGCCACAAACGCAGTTTGCTTGCACAAACAAATCAACTGTTGGAAAGATCTGCTTGAGAAGCTTGTTGCTACGGAGCCCCGCAGGGGACGTAGATTTTTTTTATTAATTCATTTCCACGAAATAACAATTCGTTCCCACGAAATAAAAATTATTTCCCTCAATTTAACAATTCGTTCCCACGAATTAACAATTCGTTCCCAATTTAACAATTCGTTCCGTCAATTTTAACAATTCGTTCCCACGAATTAACAATTCGGTCCCACGGAGTTAATAATAAAAATCCATGTCCCCTGTTGCAGCATGTGTCACCACCATTATCATGCAGCTTTGTATCCTATTTAAACATTGCGCGAACATGATGGTCGCGTTGTGTAAACAATGTTAGAGTCGGTATCGCATATTGAAACTACTCCCCCCGATAGAATTAATCTAGAGCGTTGGCAAATGGACAGGTAGCCATTTTCAAAACACTCCCCTTCAACACAGTGAGGAGAGTGTTTTGAAAATGGCTACCCATTCGTTTTCAAAAGCCTTTTCTAAACAACTGGGGCCCGTTTCACTAAACTTCTTACAACTAAAATGTTCGTAAGTTCAAAATTATAATAGTTTGTGAATTTCATATTAACAATGTTTTCTTGTAATAATGATTGTATTTACATTTATTGAGCATAGGTTGCATATGCAGCCTATGCTCAATACATGTAAATCCATCAATTGAAATTTCCAGACGATCCTAAATTTGCACTTACGAAGATTTTAGTCGTAGAAAGTTTAGTGAAACGGGCCCCAGGAGAAAGTCAATGTAAGAGACGACACATTCAGGGTATGTGAGCTGCGTCTACAGTAGCTACAATAATTCGCCTCCGATATGTTATCTACGGCTACAATGACGCATTCAAAAATGTGAGCAACCGAAGTGCATACCCAAATCTGTTGTATGTAGGTCAAAATTTAGTTTTATTAAACTGTATAGTTTATGCATTTAAACTAATAATCTTTGATGTAGAACTAGTAAATTGCCAAAAATAATAGAACAGGGAAATCATTTTCCCATATTTTCTCTTGTTGTTGTTCAACATTCAACACAACGAAATGAAGCTTTCAAATTTACAAGATATACATGTAAATGTCAGATAAACACCTTGACACGGTAACATAACCAATTTATACATGTGTATGTTCTTTATTAATAATTTATGTACAGTAGCGCTTTTCTGCAGGTCAACTATACGTACTATACCTATACTATACGTATACTATACCAATACGATATGTTTTCTATACGATATGCATATAATATAAACGTACGGTATGTTTGTACCGTAAATACCAACCAATATCGTATAGATATACCATTCAAATCGTACGTTTATACTATTTGTATACATGTGTATAATTCTGTTATGTTTGTATCGTACAAACATACCAGATTTGGGTATATTCATACCATATCCGTACGGATATATCGTATATACGAACGGATATCGTATGTTTGTCTAATATTCGTATAGTACGTTTGTACTATACGATGATACGATACAAACATACGATACAAACATATCAATATTATATGATCATACGATATGCTCATTAAATATACCAATACTATACGATTACGATATGTATACGATATTAGTATATACAAATAGGTAAGGAGCAGAAAAGCGCTACTGTATACAATTTTATATCGCTAACACCGGATAACCGATTGCAAAAATCACTCTTGCATGTGTTACATTAAAGAGATGGGGTTAAATTGCTACTCTCGCGAGAGGTATGGAGCGGGGTAGCAATTTTGTTTCTAGGTCTACAGTGGGTCTACAGTGTGAGTTATGGTCAAAACGTACTTCAAATTATAATAAATAGGCAATTATATTGCATGTATATATTGCATAGTATGTAATAAAAACATATGTGACTTAAACAACAAATATGTATCCGTTAGTAGAGCTCAGGGGCCTGTTTCACTAAACTTCTTACGATAAGAAATTATCGTACGAACTTCTTAGACGCATATTACCGTTTCACTAACGTCAATTTCGTGCGAACTTTCTTGCGAAGTTCGTAACTTTCCTCGTAAGTCTACGATAGGTATTCGGCTGTCGTGCGAAGATTGTTTAGTGCAAGTGTCACGGCCGTCATACATGTATTCCATGAATAACATCGCCGTCAAATCGGCTGTGCATATTTCGCCCTGTCCTTCCGTTTGTCTATCTGTCCGTTTATTTTTGGCATTACTTAGTAACGGTACATCCTTCCGTATTAATACAATTACCCACACTACTGATCGTACGTCCGTTCGTCTGTTTATTTTTTTTTAAGTTTGTTTCTGTCCGTCTGTCTGTTCATGTGTTTATTTTTTTGGAAGTTTTTGTAAGTTTCTCAAATCACTTATATGGGTCATAAGTGCGTCGACAGACCTGATTATCTAGCTTTAGCTTATCCATTATCCAGCAAATGCAACCCAGATATAACGTTAGCCCAACAAATTCAGCCTGCTATATAACGTGGCTTATGGATTAGTTACTCACTATAACTGTAGCTGTTGATCAGTTAGCCCAACAAATGCAGCCTGCTATAACGTGGCTTATAATTGTAGATGCTTATCAGTTATCCCAACAAATGCAGCCTGATATAACGTGGCTTATGGAGTAGTTACTCACTATAATTTTACCTTCTGATCAGTTAGCCAGCAAATGCAGCCTGATATAGTATGGTTTAAGGAGGAGTGCTTCACTATAATTGTAGTGTGGTGTAGGGGTGAAATGGATGAAAACACAAATCAAATAACTTTCAAAAGTAATATATGTAATGTGTTGTCATATTAGGAATATTACCCCTGTCCGTTTAATGTTCGCAGCCATTTCCAGAACATTTTCAGAAAACAACATTATTTTTGTTTCTGTATACTATAATTATGGTACATCGAGTTGCCATCTCCGCTATCTTTGTATGTACAGCCATCTTACAGTTTCATAACTTCAACCGTTTGACACATACAGCAAATAATATGACAGAAACAGTATTACAATGTGGTGCAATACATTATTGACAGATATGACAACATCGTGTTATAAATATTACGCCAGAAAGCTATACAACAGGTTAAGGTCATGTAAGGCCTGGGCACCTGGTTCGATCCCGTATTCAATCGGCTGCATTGTTCGGGGGTCCCAAAATCAGAACGGAATATTTACATCGAAACAAATATATATTCAGCCCTGCAATTAGAATAACCACGCCTGGTTCCAGGTCCATACCACACCAAAGTCACTTGGCCCCTTCCCCTAAAAGTAATAGGAAATCAGTCTTTGTATATAAATGTGATGAAAACAACCAATAGGACGTTGCACAAACTTGTATTTATGGGTAAGTCAAATTATTTGTAGTATGTTTCAAACGCCACAAGATGGATTGCATATACTAAGATGGCCAATACAGCAACTACATGCCCCGTATAGTATACAGTACAAGCTAGAAAATAACATTCACATTTGATATCATCAAAGACTCAAGCACGTTGCAGACATTACCCTGCGCTACCGAAGGGTGAGTTATACTCCGAGGCTGGCGACATCCACGGTGTCTCTAGGAGTTCGGTTTCTCGGTGTATTAATGATGTTGTCTCAGCTATCAATAATCGACTGGACAACATCAGTTTTCCAACCGAGGAACAAGACCTGTCAAACTGTAAAAAAAAAGCCTTTTACAGTGTGGCCAGGAATCCGAACATCCTGGGCGCCGTGGATTGGACACTCCGTGCCAGTCCAATTCAATTTCCTGGTTTTCAACATGCTGGACTTCAGGAAGTTGATTTGACAGCTGTCGTCTGGTTGTCAAAGTCGGACCGGAAGTTTACATTCAAAGGGCTTGATGGATTTCCAATAATGAGTGTCCCATCCACGGCGCCCTGGATGTTCGGAATCCTGGCAACACTGTAAAAGGCTTTTTTTACAGTTGGCCAGGTTTTGTTCCTCGGTTGGAAAACTGATGTTGTCCAGTCGATTATTGATGGCTGCGACAACATCATTAATACACCGAGAAACCGAACTCCTAGAGACACCGTGGATGTCGACGGCCTCGGAGTAGAACTCACCCTTCGCCAGGTAGCGCAGGGTAACCAATGTCTGCAAAGTTTCAAGTGCTTGAGTCTTTGATGATCTCAAATGTGATTTGTATTTGCTTTAGCTTGTTACTGTATACTATACGGGGCATGTAGTTGCTATATTGGCCATCTTAGTATATGTAATCCATCAGTAATTTTTACATCTTGTGGTGTTTGACACATACCACAAATAATTTGACATACCCATAAATACAAGTTTGTGCAACGTCCTATTGGTTGTTTTGAGCACACTTATATACAAAGTATGATATCCTATTACTTTTAGGGGAAGGGGCCAAGTGAATTTGGTGTGGTATTGAACCAAGGGCCCGTTTCACTAAGCTTCGTACGACTAAGAAGTTTGAATGTGCAAATTTAGGATCGTCTGGAAAGTTTAATTGATGGATTTACATTTATTGAGCATAGGCTGCAAATGCAGCCTATGCTTAATAAATGTAAATCCAATAATTGTTTACAAGAAAACATTGCTAATGTGCAATTTACAGACTATCATAATTTTGCACTTACGAACATTTTAGTCGTAAGAAGTTTAGTGAAACGGGCCCCCGGTCGGGTTATTCTAATTTCAGGGCTGAATATACATTTTTTCGATGTAAATATTCCGTTCTGATTTTGGGATCCCCCCTCCCCCAAATGCAGCAGGTTGAATACGGGATCGAACCAGTTGGCCAGGCCTTACATAACGTTAACCTGTTGTATAGTTTTCTGGCTATAATGTATTGCACCACATTGTAATACTTTTTTCTGTCATATTATTTACTGTATGTGTCAAACGGTCGAAGTGATGAAACTGTAAGATGGCTGTACATACAAAGATGGCGGAGATGGCAACTCGATGTACCATATAGTATACATTAACAAAACTATTTTTTTTTTCCCGAAAATGTTCTGGAAATGGCTGCGAACATTTGACGGACATGGGTAATATTCCTAATATGACAACAAAGTACATATATTACTTTTGAAAGTTATTTGATTTATGTTTTCATCCATTTCACCCCTATACCACTTTACAATTATAGTGAATTACACCTCCTTAAATCACATTATATCAGGCTGCATTTGCTGGCTAACTGATCAGAAGGTAAAATTATAGTTAGTAGCTACTCCATAAGCCACGTTATATCAGGCTGCATTTGTTGGGATGACTGATCAACAGCTACAATTATAGTGAGTAACTACTCCATAAGCCACGTTTTATATCAGGCTGCATTTGTTGGGCTAATTGATCAACAGATATAAGTATAGTGAGTCACTACTTTATAAGCCACGTTATATCTGGGTTGAATTTGCTGGCTAACTGATAAGCAGCTATAGCTAGATAGTCCGGTCTGTCTACGCACTTAGGGAACCCTGTAAATGGTTTGAGAAACTTACAAAAACTTCCAAAATATAAACACACAACTGACAGACGGACAGACAAACACTTAAACCACATAAACAGACGAACGGACGTACGATCAGTAGTGAGGGTAACTGTATTAATGAGGAAGGATGTATCGTTACTCAGTAATGCCAAAAATTAACAGACAGACAGGCAGACACACAGACAGACAGACGGAAGGATAGGGCGAAACCTATAAGGCGAAATATGCACCGCCGATTTGACGGCGATGTTATTCATGGAATACATGTATGGCGGCTGTGACACTTGCGCTAAAAAATCTTCGTACGACAGCCCAATACCAATACGAACTTCGCAAGAAAGTTCGCACGAAATTGACGTTAGTGAAACGGTAAAATGCGCCTAAGAAGTTCGTACTATAATTTCTTATCGTAAGAAGTTTAGTGAAACGGGCTCGGTGTTCCGAGAAGAAGGTTATGTTTGTTTTTGTCTTAGGAGTAAGTGAGCCTATATTTTATATACCCTAGACCCAGTGCAAACAGGTTGTAACTTACGCCACAGTAGGCTCTGCAATATCTTTACAAAATTAAAGTGTCAGAAAATGAAGGTATATAATGGGTCATATCCACATTTGATAAAAATTTTTTTTTTGCTTATATTTAACGGCGGCACTGGCTCTAGGACCTTGCATGCCGTCTCCCAAGAATGGGAGAAAGAACGGAGGTAGAGGTAGATATTTTTGAGAGAAGCCGGTAATTCGTATTTACAGAGCAACTACGAATTATCGGTACCCATTTACAGCTGGGTGAGCTGGAGCAGTGTGGATAAAGTGTCTTGCTCAAGGACACAACGCACGCCGCTAGTCAGGCTCGAACCCACGACCCTTGGATCAGTAGTCCGACACACTAACCATTACGCCACGGCGCTCCAAACTCCCAAAGAATACATTTTATATACACCTATAGTTCGCCCTACTTTCTAGACCAATCGCTGGCCAGTATCGCGCTCCACTTATTTCACATATTGCTAGATTTAATCCCAATAAGTTACATAATACCAGATTTAATAATTAATTGTTCGACAGGAAGTGGAAAATCAATACTCGAATGGGAGATGCATAGTAAACTTTGGCTGAACTATAAATATGTTATTGCTCACATATTGACCTTTTAAGGAACTAAATGCTGCGGTCGCTAGCGGTCCCTCGCATTTAATTCCTTAAACATAACTTATACATATATGTTACCACGAACTGTAATACACAAGGGATTTAAGGTTTGACATAATTTCCATTTGCGCTATGCATGTACAAGTAAAGAACATTTGTGAAATTCATTTATTGTTGTTGTTGTGAAATGACCATAATATACCACATTTAGAAAGACGTAATACAATATTCAAACTATTTTAATTAATTTTAATATAATAAAATAATACAGTCATTTCCAATAACCTCCGAAGGGAAGCACATTTAATACACATTGTTTTAAAGTCATTCTTTTTATTAAATTTTCGACCACATGGTCTTTATCAAAATAGTATGAACATGTATTGGCAGTCCTATGTGACGTCCATAGTGTAGCAGTAAACCGGATGTTATGGGAGCCGGACTGACTGCCGATACATTTTCATACTGCTTTGATAAAGACCATGTGGTCGAACATTTAATAAAAAGAGTGACTTTAAAACAATGTGTGTAAAATAATACATTTAGTTACCATCGTTTGGAGACAATTCAGCGTTTTCATATATTTCGTATAATGTTCGCCATTCTATCAATGAAACGCACGTCATTCTTCTCACAAGCAATACAGATCGCCATTAGGCTATAGGAGTGTGGTATTTGATAAGAAGCTAAACTGATCATAGTTCAGAGTACATAACTCTAATTACATTTTATTACACTGCATTACATACTTTTGGTATATTGATACTCTTCAATAGGAACCAGAGTTGACTGCCAATATATGTATGTATTATTAATCTTCTCTGGTACATATTGATGTTTATACTTTCCCATATTCTTATCTTACACCGAATAATTTTATATATAGAAGCGAAATTCTCTTTCCCTTGATTGCTCCCATAATTTATTCCTAATACTTTGATTGTGTCATGTATCAGCTCTGCCGGTACATCAATGTGTTTTTCCTTATCCCCTATTATTAGAATCTTTGTTTTATCACTGTTCATTTTTGATCCAGAATGTTCTCCATATTTCTCAATCTGTTTTTGGATTTTTGATAATGAAGATGTATTTGTTGTAATAATAGAAAGGTCGTCGGCATGTTGAAATGTTTTCGCTGGTTCTATTGAGTTCGGTATCCTGATTCCAGAGATAAAATTAATCTTTTTGGATAAAATACTGCAATGGCTCAACACCTATTGCATACATGATCATTGATAAAGGGCAGCCTTGTCTAACCCCTCTGTTGATTGTTATTTCATCAGTAAAAGTTCCATTTACCTTCACTTTGGCTGTTGAATTGTGATAGATACATCTAATTAGGTTGATAAAATTATCACTGATATTGTATCTCTTCAATGCCGAAAACAAAAAGTTATGCTCAATTCTCTCAAACGATTTTTCCTGATCAAAAGCGACAGTATACATACGAAAAATCAATAGAGCAATACTTCAGTTTTTGTGGAAATGTAATGAGGATATTAATAGGAATACATTAATGCAAAGTGAGAAAATTGGAGGGATGGACTTTATAAATATAGGAAATAAGAGGGTAGCATTTGTAGTACAGAACTTTTGGATTGAGACTGGGATTTCTAAATCCAAAACTGGCAGCAAACACAAATGTTCATACATTAAAACTTCCTGCAGGCATGAAGGAAATTCATGATATTATTACACAATATAGAAATAATACTCCGGTATGGCAGTTTCTAACAGCAAAACAAATATATATGGAAATAAATGAGAACAAACAATTCAGAACGACAATCGAAAAGAGAATGCCGGAAATTATTTTAAAGAAATATGGGAAAATCTAAACGCGATAAAAGATCTAAATGTGAAAGAAACAATTTACAAATATGTGCATAATGCTCTGAGAACACCAGTATTTCACTATACAAGACAAATGATTAAGAAAATACCTATGTGTCCATTGTGCAATCACAATAGGCAAACTAATTATATGCACTTGTTTTGGGAGTGTAAAGCCGTCAAGAAGAATAAAGATGACATGATATTAGATCTCTTGAATATGGATAAAACAATGGCACTGAACTATAAATCTCTGCTGTACTTTAAAGATAATAATGGGAAGATAATTAACGGCCAAATATTTATATTGATATCTAAATATATACATGTGTGTTGGAAAATTTCGGCGAAAACACAATACAAAAGGTCATCTCTGTTCTAATACTATTAATAATTTGGGAAAAACAGATGGAAAGTTACGAAAATTATACTATTAACTTCTCACTACAGACATTAACTGATGAATTTTTTTTTTAATAATTAGTTTATGCATCAGTGTTGAGGAAATGTCAGCCAACGTACAGTACAAGAGATTCTCATTTGTCTAATTCGAGAATTAATAAGTTTACTAATGTGAGATTTAGAGATTAATGTTGGTATAATAAGTTTTTATATACAACTTAGAGACAATTGTACAAGGTGTGTCTTTGTCTATTACATGTATATGTATTTTGTGTACATGTGGGTATGATAACAAATAGAATGATAAAAAAGGGAAATAAATAAAGGAAAAATATCCATACACAAAAAAATAAAATAACAAAAATAAAATAACAAAAATGAATAAAAAAAAATAAACAGAACGTAAAAAAAACTAAAAAACTGCATTACATAAGCGTAAAACGTGCCGCAACACTGATCAGAAATCCCATAAGCCCCATTTCGCCAGTCACCGCTACTTATTATGAAAGGCAACATCTGTCATGCCCGCGGATGTAATTACAACGTATATGCTTGTTATTGCACGTGTGTCCTTTTTTATTTTTTAAATATTTATTTTCCCCGTAATAGGTTTGTGGTGGGTCGGGACCATCCCCGACAAACCGTACATAATAACATGTAATAGTCAGATACAAATACAAAATATACAATTACAGATATTCACCCTCTTTTGGTCTTGCAGTACTGGGTAGAAATCACTGTTCTATTAAGACTTCATGGTTGAGTGGTACATTAGAATCGTCATTAATGAGAGACCTGAATTTTCAATAAAAAACTTGCACGTGTTATTAAAAAAGACAGTAATACTTATAATAAACCCGCAGATGACAATGTCACTCTGTAGCGCTGCAAGAGCCAAAGTTTGATTTAGCATATGTAATTCGATTCGGCTCATATTTAAGGGTGGGAATTGGCTCGAACACCTTCCATACAAAGTGCATATCATTCATATTACCCATGATCCAACTGAACCAGCCCCACACTTATATGTGTCCTGTAGCCGATTTCACAAAACATGCAAAGTATACTTATCTTGCTAAGTACACTTTGAGGGAGAAATTTTCATGTCAAAGATAAATTTATTTATTTTTATGACACTGAAATTATTACATTATCACAGCCATTTTGGTAATAAATTCAGTATAATAATTCCGCATACGTTTAATGCGTATGGTGCCTGCTCACCCCCAAGGTCAAGGTCACGGACTTATAAAATGCGCCGTTCCGAAAACTTAACGCTGGGGTCAATTTATTATAACTTCTGTTTCCCTTGATGGAATGCTTTAATATTTCATTGATGCATTTGTAACATCATCCCGCATCATTTTACGTAAAGTGTATTTTGCCCGCTCATCCCAAGGTCACGGACTTAGAAAATGCTCTGTTTCGAAAACTTAACGCTGGGGTTAATTCATTATAACTTATGTTTCCCTTTGATGCAATGCTGTAATATTTCATAGATGCATTTGCAACATCATCCTGTATCATTCAACGGAAAGCGTATGGTGCCCGCTCACCACAAGGTCAAGGCCACGGATTTAGAAAATGCTCTGTTTCGAAAACTTAACGCTGGGGTTAATTCATTATAACGTCTGTTTCCCTTAATGGAATTCTTTAATATTTCATAGATGCATTTGTAACAGCATCTCACATCATTCTACAGAATGCCCATGGTGCCCGCTAGTCCCAAGGTCAATGTCACGGACTTACGAAATGCTCCATTTCCAAAACATAGCACTCGGGTTAATTCATTATAACTTCTTGTTCCCTTGATGGAATGCTTTACTATATTATATATGCATTTGTAACAGCAACCTGCATCAGTATACAGGAAGTGCGTGGTGCCGGCTAACCTCAAGGTCAAGGTCACATATTTAGAAAATGCTCAGTTTCTAAAACATAACGCCCGGCTTAATTCTGTTTCCCTTGATGGAATGCTTTAATATTTCATTGATGCATTTGTAACAACACCCAGCATCATTTTACAGAAACCTAATGGTGCCCGCTAACTTCCAGATCAAGGTGACAGACTTAGAAAATAATATTATTTCATTCGTGATTTGTATTTATAATATTCTTCGAATCTTTGGTTATTTGTGTACTGTCATCATTACATTACGTCTTTATGCTTTGTTTATTCGTCGTATGTCCATTGCGAGTCATGTTGTGTCCTAATGCACGTCGCTGTGATGTTGAACTATGTATTCGAAACAAAAGCAAGAAGAAAGCACGTAGCACTTAGCACAAGGACGACAACAGAAAGCACCAAATCGCATGCAGTAAGCATCAACCCACACGGAAAATAACACAAACAATAAAGGCGAAAGTAGTGCGTCATAATGACGCCAGATGGCCCGCTGTCAACGCAAGACAACGTCCCATTGGGCTAGGGAACACTAAATAGATTTACTTAATAACTTCAACGAATCCCCCCAGCATGGCCAGTCTCTCATACTTTCACTATTCGTATGGATGCTGTGAGACCAATTGCTACATGACCTGTAACATAACTGCTCTAGAACTGCACAAATAAAACAATAGGTTCGCTTACTCATATATGTAAGAAAGATACATTCAACCTAGTGATGTGTCCCCCACTATTGTTTACATTTTTATGCCCCCCATCATTTATTGGGCGGGGGGCATTATGTTTTACCCCATGTCCGCCTGTGCGTCAGTGCGTCCGTCCATAAATAACTCCTTAGGCATCACGGGACGGTTGAAAATAGCCAAAATTGACTGCTTTTCTGGGGGTGGCGGGTGACTGATAAAAATCACCGCCTTTCACAATCAGTTAAGGAGGCTCTTGCGACAGATGTTGAAAAATACTCGAAAATGAAGTACAAATCGCGTTCCACAATACAAATGCAGTATCCGCATCAGACGTGTTTAATTAATAGTCTATCCCCTGAGTCTGAAAAGAGGCCTAGAAATGAGTTTTACATAACCGATCATGTAGAAATTTTCCAATGGTATTTTTAGTTAACATATGTCTATATGGAGCATAATAGGGGTGGATGCCCAGCCAGGATGTGGTGCAGTTTTTCTGAACACGCATTTCAAAATGGCCGCCTAATGTACATATATTGTCAGTTTTTGTCAACATACCATACATTTTACTTACTTTATCAAGTCAGAATCTTGTATTTTGAGACAGCATACTATTTTATAAACTCTTGGTCATCATATGTATATTTCTCTATCGTCATATTTTCAAAATGGCCGCCAAAATGCATATTTTTTTTTATTTGTGATACAATATATTCGAGTATGGTATTGGTGGTAGGTTTCTGACTGAAACTAAATATTTGAGCATTATTAAACCCTATAGTGTTCAATATTACATTGATTGATACCAGGAATAATCTCCAAACAACAATATGATGTTGTTTCTGAAGTATGATGCGACCCATACAGATATAAGTATAATATATGAGTGCCGCAGAAGCACTGCACTATGCCGTATTGTTTGTTACTCAATATGGTTTATACTTATCAGACGTACACAATTACTAACTAACATCAGGGTAACTGATTTGTTTAATTATACATGAATTTCCATCTGTTGTATGACATTCTAACAAGATAAAATTACCAGATTGGCCATCTTCAGTGACAGCAGACAATACAACATATGCCACCGGCGTCTTTGAGTCAGACTTTATAATTTGTTATCATAACATTTGCTGAATACTAATTTCACCTCATTATGCCTAAGATGGTCGCACATGCGGTAGATACTTTTCATCAGCTTGTGATCCATATGATAGACTATAGTAATGTCTGTGAGAATCATTTCCTTCACACACTGGATAAATGTTTACAATGAATATTACATCACCAAATATTTTCTTGGATTGTTATCCGCAGTGACACACTTATTCAAAATGGTATAATTGTTTCATGATGTGACAAATGATACGTGCTGCCATGTAGACACCAGATAATCGGCATTTATATATTATGTTGAATACTATATAAATACGAGTAGCGAACACTAGGTACTTGTCTGATTGTTTGAATTAATTGAATGACTAGATACTATATTTATCAATGTGGCATACACCAGAATTTGTTGGATAATGAACTAATTATGTGTTTAGTGAAGTTTACTTGTATTACACATGTACATAATTCGTTCGGTTATATAACAGTTCTGATTGGGTGTAACACATGTTCATTTGGTATGTCTCTTGTGTAAGACCTGTATTAAGTCGCATCACTCGCTTCGGTCAACATCGCTTTCCGATTCTGACGAAACATCTGCACATCTGTTAAGACACGTGTCATTATCGCACATACATGCATCTGTGCACAAAACACTTTCCTTTCGGCAGCCGCATCGTCTACTGATACAGTCCGTCCCGCAACCACATTTCACAAAGTCAAGGAGGGCCTCTAGTGCTACTGGCTGAGACATTGCGTCAGGAATAGTGTGTCCGTTCTCGTCATGACACCACCCTGCATCTAAAGGCGATGGTAACTGCTGATATGGCTCAGTCGCCGAATTCCAAATGAAAGACTGGTAATTTGCGCGCTTGATATGGAGACGTGCGGCATCCATTGTTGGTGGAAGTTTTTCACTGCAGTAACCCTTTTTAGAGAACAGTTCGTATCTGACGTCATCCAACGAATCCATTGTTTTGGCGGTGTACATCAAAGAGATCAGATTGACACTTGCCAATAATGCTTTGTTGGATATGTCTACTGGGTGAAGTCCTAATTCTGAAATGCCTCGATGATTTCTGCGTTTTTCGATACAACAGTTAACCATTTTTTCTTTCCCTTTCCGCTTGTTGCACTTGTTGAATCACACCCGCTTAAAGCATGAATGGACGGCAATACCATTGACATTTCTGATCCAAGCTCAGACGAGATGATGTGCATTGGTATATACCTTTTCTTCTGTCTGGTACCTGTTTTGAGGTATAGTTCTTTCACATTAAGAATTGAACACACTCGTGGACACATGGCAGCTACATCCGAGTCCAAGCTCCAAATGACGACTCTCTTATCATTTAGTGTTTTAACAGCATGCTGTACGTGCAGAAACATTCTAGAATCAGCTTCTTCCTGGTCGGACTGCAACTCTTCTAGCCTATGGTGAGAATCCTGTGTAACCACTACTGCTTTCTGTGGATCTTTAAATCCACTGGCTAGATAAAGGTGCTTCTCACTGGGTAGCTGTCTGATTCCCTTTTCTATCCAGTCGTTCAGAAGGAAATCTGCCACATTTGCTTTGTTGGCAGGATTCGACAAATACTTTTGCTTCTGTCAGGGGAATGGTGTCTCAGAACTTGGGTTTCTAATTTCCTGCATTTGAACAGGCCCACGTCTCGACCTCTCTCCAGATTTGATTGACTCCATGTTACAGTACGAGTCTCCAACGACTGCTGTGTAGTTATAGCCCATTGCTACAATCATGTCAAACATTGTTGTAGACAGATCCCCAAAGGTCTTACACAGTGTGGCTGTAGCACATATCATGTGCAACAACATCATGAGATCTATGCTGAGTATGGCTTGGTCTTCTGTCTCAGAAATGGTCTGTTCCGCATGGTCATTCTCAATCCAAGACAATGTCATACTTTTATTGTTTTTCCGCATGGTGCCATCCAAATGGAACAGAGAAAGTGGCACGGGAGCAAGTTCATGGTTGAGTAGATTTCTAACATCCACATCTCTGTTCTGGGCCAGAATAGTAAGCTTGCTGAATATTTGTCGATCTATATTAATTGACTCCACATTTTGTTTTTTCTTAACCTTCACTTGTTTGTTCAATGATGCAAACGTTTTGAAACCTGGTTTCTTTATGGGACTGAAAAAGTCAACCTCTCCCGTCTGGAGTCTTGATTCTACAAATGTCTGCAACTCGGCCATTCCCGATTCTCTGACTTTACAGACTGACATTGTTACATTCGTAGGAGCAACACTGGATGTTGCTATGTTGACCAGCGGTTGTCTGTCATCTGAACATGTCCCTTCTTCAACTTGAAATGGGTTTACCATCCTTTCCTGTACCGTATTTATGATGGTCTTCACAGCTTCCTCGTCCTTCGATATCCTTCTAGATGTAGACTCCTTGTGTGCTTCTCTGTCTGGTTGTAGTATGCCACTCATTTTCTTCATCATTGTGGTCACAGTAGCTTTCAGATGGGCAGTCAAATAGTACTTTTGAAGAGCACCTTCGTGTGTATAAAGATGTCGAAATTTGCCACAGTCTCTGTTTAATGACTGTTCGATGCCCATGTCATGCCACACTCCACTAAATGGCATACCAGTGCGATACACAGCGGTATTATCACCTGATATCGCCTCGTGGATTTCTGGTTTGTTCACTTCCAGGAGATGTCCTTCAATTACATTCACACAACCCCATCTAGCATAGATAATATGACCGCACATAAAGTCTAGGTGAATCATTTCGGCAAACGTCTCAAGTTCAAGAGATCGATTTCCATCTCTTTTTGCAGCTATATAGTCCAGGAGTAGTTGTGAGATGAAGCTTACATAGTTGTCCCAAAAGAGAAATGTGTCAGACCGCGATCTCCCGTCCATTGTGAACTCGCGCATAAGCATATTCATGCTCCTGGTGTGTTGTTCGAATTGTTGAAGAACGTTCTGTATTTCTGCTGTGTTGTCAGCACTGACTGGTTCCGTGTTCTGAAGAAGCTCTGATAACCGTAATGCATCGTCAGCAATTGCGTGTCTGTCATCACTTGGCAATGTTTTCTCATTCTCTTCAATCCACTCTTCAAACGCAGTCCATTTCAGTCGATTCATTGCTTCATTCAACAGTTTATGTGACGTGACCCCACGGTTATATGACTTTCCCTTCACAATTTGATAAACAGCCCTTGGACCATACACCTTCGCCTCAACTAAAATATCTTCAAAGGCACTTTATTCCATCAATCGGCCAATGTCACCCATGTAATTCATAGCTCTGTGCATTCCACCCATGTCCAATTCATCAGTCTGAAATTGATCAAAGTGTTTCCATTTGGTCATCTGCGCTTTACTGTATATTGCCTCGTCATACGTAACATACGTCCAATCCTGACCAAGAGACCTGAATAGGCACTGGAAGGTCTTCATCATCGTGTATATCGTATTCATCTCAGTAGCAGACGCAGGTATCATGATACAGTAACCAATCTTGGTTTTCTGAGGGTTCATATTGTAGGTACATGTAACCGCAGCATGGTATACGGTCCATCCAGGAATCTGATTAATGTCAACTTTCTGAAAGTCGGCTTCAAACAGTTTCATTGGCATCAATCTAGCTTGTATATATGCACGGTCTATAGCTCTTGCTGCTTCATGTGCATCAGAGCAACTGAAAAACCAGTCAAGGTTAGCTTTACGAATCAAGTGCTGGGGCCCATGCTGCTTACTTCCTACGCGTGGACATTCCAAAATGGGCAATGTTTCATAACTATGTGATCGCTTTTCAGTAGGTATCGGCTTTGGCATAGGGCCGAATGTGCCTCCAATTGTCTGAGTGTCAGGCTGGTAAATAGTTATGGTTTTGGTAGAGTGGAGGAAACCAGTAAAGTGCTAAAAATTGTGCAGATCTGGATTAGACGGCTAGCTACCAGCTGTCTCATCTGGGTCTACACAATTTGTGTAGTCTCTAACGGTTTATATCGTGTTCCAAAATAGTGTAACGATGGACGTGATTGAATATTTTATATATTACACATTTTATAGCGTATTCTGCCACTATTCTGCGTATTCTGCACTATATTTATTACATGTATATCGATCATAAGGTGTCTATCCGAATCCATTTTTTATATATTTGGCGGCCATCTTGGATTCATGTGAACATTATACCATCGTATGTATGTACTGAAATTGGTTGCATGTATGTACTTAATCATTTACATCACTTCCTCATGTTTAAAGCTATTAGAATTTTCATGTGGAAGGGATTATTATAACAAAAACTTGAAATTTGGCGGCCATCTTTAATAGCGATTTGCAAAAAACTGCACCAGTTTTTAGCTGGGCATCCACCCCTATTATGTTGCATATGGATATAGGAAACACAAACCACCAACGGAAATTTTCTACATGATCGGTTATGTAGAAAATATTTTTCAATTTCTAGGGGATGGACTATAATCTTTTTACAAAGTTACCCCACCCACCTATTTTTGGCCGGCAATTTAAACACGACTGAATTTGTTGGAATTGTTTTCATGAAAACATGAGGCACAGATACTTTGTTATGTCTTGTTCTATCAATTCTAACACCACACCATTTCCTGCAAAATTATTCCAAAGCGGGGTCATAACCGCCTCAAATTTTCGCTACAAATGCCCGAAAAATACCTTAAATTCTGACGCGAAACCGTACCATGCGCCATTTTCCAAGATGTCAAAATCAACCGGAGCTAACATTCAGTTTCGTAGAATTATGAAATACTTAAAAAAATACACCTAGTCAAGCCTCCCAAAGTCAAGAAATATTCATAAACCGATTTTTATAGACACACTGGTGCAACTTGCATGGTCGGTAGTGAAGTATATATAAAATCGTCCACCCCCTTTTTAAAGCTAGCCGCCCACTGTCCCGTGATACCTTAATAGCTTTACCAATTTCAATAATATTGACCCACAATCTCTGTCTAGGGATGGTGCTTTCTTTCGCATACGACCCACGCCCGAACACCGGCAAATGCGTTTAAGTTTTTAATGTTTTCTCAATTACTCATTAACTCCTTCACCGATTTCAATAACATTTGTCCACAATGTCTGTTTATGGATGATGTTTGTTTCTCATACGACCCACGCCCAAACACCCAGTGTCAAGGTCACTGGGGACTTATGTTCACCTTGTGTGTAGGGCAAATGCTATTAAGTTTTTAATAGTTTCTCAATAACTGTTGTACTCCTTCCACAATCTACTGTCTGTTTCACGAAAGCTGCCCAAATTTTACGGCCATATAAACAATTCAAAAACAATATTTTTTTCGATAATATTAAATAAAAGGAAAATTTAAGAATGAGCCTTCTTTTTATTTCGCGAAATTTGGTCAAATATTGATTTTATTATGAAAAATTGATTTGTCTATGGGAATTTAACATGGGGGAAAAAGAGGTAAGGGAGTGTGGGAGGAGTCAAAAAACGAAAATGTTTGGATATTGTCTCCGAAACCTGACTAGATAGCTTGGATATGATCTAACTAAGAAAACAAAAGTTAAATTTTAAAAATCGGTCCAGTATTTCTGAAATTCAAAAAAATTTCCCCATGTTAAATCCCCATAGACATCTTCACTCCGTGAAGATGTCTATGGGGATTTAACATGGGGAAATAGTTTTTTCGCAATAAAATCAATATTTGACCAAATTTCACGAAATAAAAAGAAGGCTCATTCTTAAATTTTGCTTTAATTTAATATTATCGAAAAAAATATTCTTCGTGATAACAATGTCATTTTACTATCACGGCTGCAGGTGGGCACACCCGTGTTCTATGAAAGACATTTTCTAATTTGGCCACTGCAATTGTGTTCCACCACAACATGTTTCTCAAGTGGAATATGGCAGTAATGGATCAGTATATGCAAGCACATTGTGTATGTGGCTTAAACGTACATGCCCACTCAGTAGGCACAACATGTTTTTTTACAGGAATTAAATAAGTGTATAATTGTGTCACTATTCCACCAGTTCTAAACATTACGAGTGCCCGCTATTAAGATATAATCATTTAGTAATATGTATTTTACTGATAGTGACTCGCGGTGGTATTTATACCCCCGCAACGAGTTGTGGGGTATACTGGAGTCACGTTGTCCGTGCGTGCGTTCGTCCGTTCGTGCGTCCGTGCGTGCGTCCGTCACTAAACTTAACATCAGAGAAATATGTTCTATATAACTTCTATTTGCTTTAACTAAAATGCTTAATATTTCACACATGCATTCCTGTAAGGCCCTACTACCATGCTGCGCCAAATCCACGACCGTCCAACCCCCGCTGATCCCAAGGTCAATGTCAATACTTGGTCTCTTTACAGAACATAACATCAGAGAAATAAGTTATAACTTCTATTTCCTTCATTGAAAATTCTTAATATTTGACTGGTGTATTCCTCTTAGGCTGTACTATCATGCTGTGACAAATCTACGACCGTCCAAACCCCGCTGATCCCAAGGTCAATGTCACATACTTAGTCTCTTTACAAAACTTAAAATCAGAGAAATATGTTATAACTTTTATTTCTTTCATCGAAAAGTCTTAATAGTTCATGCATGCATTCCTCTAAGGCTCTACTATTATGCTGTGACAAATCCCCGCTGATCTCGAGGTCAAGGTCACATCCGTTGTTTCTTTACAAAACTTAACATCAGAGAAATCGGTTATAAGTTATATTTACTTGCTCGGATCTGCTTCACATTTCACACACACATTGCTCCAATGCACCTCTACCACCCTGTGACATGTTCACGTTCTTGCTGCCCCCGCTAACGCCGTCGGTCCGTCACTAAACTTAACATCAGAGAAATATGTTATAACTTCTATTTCCTTCATCTAAAATGCTTACTATTTCAGATATGCATTCCTGTAAGGCTCTACTACCACGCTGTGCCAAATCCACGACCGTCGAACCCCTGCTGATCCAACGGTCAAGGTCAAATACTTAGTCTCTTTACAAAACTTAACATCAGATAACTATGTTAGAACTTCTATTTCCTTACATATTTAGGGGCACATGGGCCCACGCGGGGGGTATTCCGTAAGCATCGCTTGCTGACAAATCTAGTTTTGCCCGAAAATGTCATATCTACAGAATATACAACACTATCTGTCTCCCTATATTATAACCTGGCATTGTTTGCCTACTGAGTGGGCATGCACCTTTAAACAAATAGTTTTGTATACCGTACCGTACACAAGTCCGCATATTTGCCAACGTAAATCACGATGTAGTTGACCATCGGTTGGCTGAAAACGTTACCTGATACATAAAATACCAGGCTAGTTGTATATCAGGTTTAACAGGCCCGGATCGGAAACAGTAGCCTCTGAATTCCTACGCAGCCTTTCCTGATAAGCTTGATATTAAACAAGACTACACTGATATTATATATGTACATCAGGCTCGGCTCGGAAACGGTAGGAATTCCTCGACGAGCCTCGGAATTCCTACGCGTTTCCTAGCCTCACCTGATAAACGTATATCAACATTAGACTGATATTCTGTATTTATCAGGAAACGAGCTGCACATTGACCAAAATACGACCCGACCAATAAGAAATGGTCATATCTGGCATTGGCGCTAATCAATTATAATTTAGAACGTTTTATTCGTCGAACAACGTCAAATTGCTTAACCCGTATGACATCAGTTTAGTTGCGCAACGTAAACACGTACACACGTACACACGTACACACTTACACGTTATTGTTAACGAAATCCACATTTACTTCGCAATTCCGTAGCTTAAACAGACTACCATGCACATGCTGCTATTGTCAGTGATATCAAACTTATCAGGCTCAGCCCGGAAACTGTAAGAATTCCGACGCGAGCCTAGAAATGTCTCCCCTTTCCCTAGCCAAGCCTGATAATTGGGTATCAAACGACACCAGTAGCCGATTTCACCAACATTGCAAAGTACATTTGTATACTTATCTAGCAAAGCATACTTTGAGGGACAATTTTTCAAATTAAGGATAAATTTATTAATTTTTATTATACTGAATTTATTACATTATCACTGACATTTTGGCTGTGGTAATGCAATACATTCAGTATAATAATTCTGCATCAAATATCATCAAATATATGCAGTCGTTAGTTCTATATGATATAATGCATTTCGGGAAAAATAAATGATTACTCCCTCAAAGTATACTTAGCTAAATAAGTATGCTTTGCAATTTGGATGAAATCGGCTACAGGTTGCTGGTATTCCAGATGTTTTAATACGAAATGGCAAGTTGGTGATCAGAACAAAACATGTCCAAATTTCGGACAGCCGTTGTTATCTTTGTAATATTCCTGAGATCGTATAGGAACCTACGCAAGAACAAATATACCATGTTTTGACCGTTCATATCACACCCTGTGAGAATAGAACAGAACATACTTTTATTTGAAGTCAGGTTTCAGGAAACAGGCAGCTAATACATTTCCCATAGCCGTATACAGTCACATAAACATGCCAGCCACAGTTTACTTTTGACAATTCCCATACTCCGCCTACATTTCTGAAGTCGCAGTCCAAATCCGGAGAGCCATATCAAACACAGGGTCATGCTGATTGATGTGAAGATTTATTTCCCCAACTATGGCGGCACCGTCTACTTTCACTTTTGGACGGCCAGTAAAATCTGAACACCACCATCACAAAATTCCGCCAAAACAATTAATCTTCAGCATGTGCACCATGCAAATAATATAAAAAAACAACATCTTTTGCATAGATATACATCTGATGTCTCCTATATTATATTTATCTGTCTGTAATAATAATAACATTCAATGCTGTTGTCCTGTGAATTTACTCCTTGTTGCTAAGCTGTACCAGTAGCCGATTTCATCAAAATTGCAAAGTACATGTATGCTTTTCTAGCAAAGTATACTTTGAGGGAATAATCATTTATATTTCCGGAAATGCATTATTTCATATAGAACTAACCACTGCATATATTTGATGATTAAAAGTATGCAGAATCATTATACTGAATTTATTACATTATCACAGCCATTTTGGCTGTGATAATGTAATAAATTCAGTATAATAAAAATTTATCCTTAAATTGAAAATTTCTCCCTCAAAGTATACTTTGCTAGATAAGTATACTTTGCAATGTTGGTGAAATGCATGTAGGCTACAGGACTGATTTACCGTCTATGTTATTCATAAGTTGACTGGTTCCTACAAGGTAACAACATGACTGAAATTGGTAATCCATGTAGGTGGGTAGACATGGTGACATTGTAAGGTATTTATGCCAGATATACCATTAAAGGTACATGTCCACTCAGTAGGCACACTATTCTTTATATCAGAGACATCCTTTGAGACATTTTCTGGCAAAATAAACATTCATTCACCATTACCTCACGTATTGATTGGCATTATTACACATATTATATCAGACGTAAATGTCCACACTGATACCAGGGGCGATAACAGTGTTTCCTTAACATGTTAACGGACATTACTATTTATTTTCTGCATTTATTTTTTGATGTGCAATGATAATACTTTATAATCTGTCGAAAATATTATTTGTTCAGGTTAGTATAAATAACTAGTGACACATTTATACACTTATTTAATTCCTATAAAGAACAGTTTGTGCCTACTGAGTGGGCATGCACTTTTAAGAGGGTGATGGATGGCGTGGGGGTGGGGGGGGTGGGGGGGGTGGGGGGGGGGTGGGTGGGGGAGACAGTAAACGTGCATGTAAAATACACGTATGCGAGATTGAACATACTTTTCACACTTCACACCCTGTGCGATTCTAGTTATGTTACTGATTCTAATTTGAATGTTTCATTCTCAAAGCAGCCGCGGGTGGCCTCATTGAATAATAAGCAAAAACCCTGGGCTGTCGGCTTAAGACACCTGTGAAATATAGTAGTTTGTGCCATCTTTATAAATCATCTACGAGATAACGGGATGATTTGTTTACAGAATCTGGGGGCCGTTTCACTAAACTTCGTAGGACTGAAATGTTCGTAAGTGCAAATTTAGGATCGTCTGGAAATTTCACATTAGCAATTATTGAATTTACATTTATTGAGCATGGGCTGCATATGCAGCCTATGCTCAATACATGTAAATCCATCAATTGACATTTACAGACGATCCTAAATTTGCAATTACGAACATTTTAGTCGTACGAAGTTTAGTGAAACGGGCCCCAAGTGCATCGACAAATAGGATACAAGCGAGTCATACGATACACTACTTGAAGGAGTTAACTCTGCAAAACTCCCATACCGTCCGCATGCGACGAACTGTATGGGAGTTACTCATAGCAACTACCGATACACATGCTCCACTGCATTATCCACTGATTAAAGTGCATACTAACATGTAACGTACTGTGTCCCGGATATGCGCAGAAAGACTGTATTTACTAACAAACTGAGAATAGTTTAGCTGTGCTGTACTCTGACATTTCTTGCTACTGAAGATCGGCACGTTCAAGAGCCGATTTCACCATAATTGTAATCATTTAATTTTCCCGAAATGGATTATTTCATATAGAACTAACGACTGCATATATTTGATGATTACAAGTGTGCATACTTATTATATACTGAATTTATTACATTATCACAGCCAAAATGGCTGTGATAATGTAATCAATTCAGTATAATAAAACATTAAAAATGTATCGTTACATACTGAATTTATTACATTATCACAGCCAAAATGGCTGTGATAATGTAATCAATTCAGTATAATAAAACATTAAAAATGTATCGTTACATTGAAAATCTCTCCCTCAAAGTCTACTTAAGAAAGATAAGTATGCTTATCAATTTTGGTGAAATCGGCTACTGATCGTTCAATTTCAATAAAACAGAAAATTTGTATTTACTAACCAACTGACAATAGTTTAGTGATGTTGTACTCTGACAGCTCTGGCTACTGCAAATCGACATTTATCAAGTAACCTGCCCTGCATTGACCGAATACGTACTGACTGATAACTTATTGTTGTATCAGGCATTGCCCTGATATAACATCCGGGTTACAACGAAGTGAAAACTGACGCTCCATTGGTCGGATGACGTCACGTGACGTTACCGAATGACATCAGTGTAATGACGCAACGTAAACAAGTCCGCGTTCTGTCCATAGAATACGACGTCATATAATGTCATTTTCGAGCATAAAACGTTACCTGATAAATAGTATACCAGGCTAGTGTATTTTGATATCAAGTTTATCAGGCTCGGCTCGGAAACGGTAGGAATTCCTCGGCAAGCCTCGGAATTCCTACGTGTTTCCTAGCCTTGCCTGATAAACTTGATATCAAAATACACTAGCCTGGTATTCTCTTAGTCTATGTTCTAATCGTTCAATTTCAATAAAAGAAAAAAATTGTAATATTTACTAACACACTGAGACTAGTTGAGCTATGTTTTAGTCCGACAGCTCTGGCTACTGCAGATCGGTGTGTTCTTATCGTTCAATGTCAATAAAGTATATATCTGATCATGGTTGATTGTATCTACTGTTTTTGCTCTTGGCATATCCGCTGTGGAATAGCTTATTATGCAAATGCGAAATCTGGAGAAGCGGGGCTTATGATGTGTGTGTCCCGTCTAGATGTTGGTTAGCCGCACGTCTTCCGCTTTCTAGGCAATGGAACACTGCAGAGCGATCAAGCCATTTTATTTTAGAAGACCAAATATTTTAAAATTCGCACAGCTATTTGAGAAAAAATCTGGAAAGCAATTAAGAAATTTAGCTATTTTTATAAGAAATGCTTTATGGTTATAATGACTAGTGAGCTTATACATATGCATTTTGTATTTTTACCCATCGTTGTATTATGTAATCTATTGTATACCTCGTGTGTCACGTATGTGGCTTAGAGTGAATAAAATGTATTGTATTGTATTGTATTGTATTGCTACACTACAGTGAACGGCATGTAATGCGGAATGGGTTTAATATTCGCGCACTGCAAATCCCATATAATTCTTTGGCTTTCACATTAAAACTTTGATATAGTGATATGTAAATAGAGGATCTCAAACGAGTTCCCATTTGATATATCAGATGTATGAAACGAGTCACGCACAGTTTATGTACCGAGCCTCTGGCGAGGTGCATACAATTGCGGATGAGTTTCATAAATCTCATATCAAATGGAAACGAGTTTGAGATTCTAATGATCACATGTATGATGCGGCAGGTGCCACAAGAAGGACATAGCACCGGCTTAGACCGATTTCCGGGGTCCGTTTCACTAAACTTCGTACGACTAAAATGTTCGTAAGTGAAAATTTAGGATCGTCTGGAAATTTCAATTGATGGGTTTACATGTATTGAGCATAGGCTGCATATGCAGCCTATGCTCAATAAATGTAAATCCAATAATTGTTTGCAAGAAAACATTGTTAATGTGAAATTGACAGACTATCATAACTTTGCACTTACGAACAGTTTAGTCTTCCGCAATTCCTACACGGCCGCGGTTCTGTGGCTCCCTTTCTTAACCACGTGCGATGGTGTTTGCAGTGGTCGAAGACTCCCATGCGAGGGCACCTCTCGAGACTGCCAATTTGCAACCACTTACACATATTTATTACTCTCAACATTATTACTATAATTGTTAATAATAGCAATATAACTAAAGGGATTTGGTGTGTCTAAAAGGGTGTTCTGCAAAGAGCATTTTTATACAAACTGATACCACCTCCGCTTGGGAGGGGGGAGGGCGGGGGCGTGGCACCTCCCAAGAGGAGGTGGTATCATTTTAACTCCCATATACTACTCGTCGACGTCAAACCATCATTGCTTTGTGGCGCCATTACGGACGCCATTTGTAACGTCTCTATTTTATTCATTTGACATAACGTTGGCGCAATATACGAATACATAATTAGGGTGATGTGGTCAGTCAATTAAATTCGCTCCAGGTGTTATTACACGTGTGTCCTATCACATTTAGGTAATAACAATGTTTTAATGTGATAACATGTAATATTATTCTGATGAAATGTTGAACCTACTCCAACGGTCATATGCACAAGATGCATGATCACGTGGTTACAACAACAACAACGTCGCCCATTCCAAAGTATTATTTGATATTTTCCTTAATATGCAACGGATTGTGATGCAATATGGCGCAGCAAACGCGTCTTCGTGAGCTGCATTTGGTGGTCTAGGGAGTTTGGCACAGACTTATGTCGTTTTTGAGAAGAATCGATTTCCGTGTCGGAGACACGGAAATCGATTCTTCGCAAAAACGACTGAAGTTTGTGCGAAAATACAGAGACCACCAAATGCAACTTAACAAGACGCGTTTGATGGCCATATTTCATCAAAATCCGTTACGTAATAAGGACACTATAAAAGAATACGTACTTTGAATCGGTACTTGTTGTTGTTAGTACCACGTGATCATACACCTTGATACATATCTGAGCATAATATCATGGCGTAAAATTATCTACATATGTAGCTATTTACTAGCTTATTGCCAAGTAGTATATCGTCTATTTTCTATTTTTTAGACCAATGACGAGTGTTTTATCAATTCAGTGGCGAACACTGTAGACTCAGATCACAAAACAACATCAGAAATCCGCCAACCCCATCGCAAGGCAGATTCTGTCTGAACTACAATGGGATCGCTCTAAACCGGACACCCTGGGGACATCCCAGCGTATCCGGGCTTGAGCGGTTCACGTGCACCGACTGTTTTGTACTTTTATAGTGTATACCAGCTGTCAGATTAATGACCGACAACAAGGTATTAACACTTTAGCGGTTTATGCAAACAGCGGTTTACGCAAACAGTTTATGCTATATGTTTATGCTATAGCGGTTTATGCAAACAGTGCAGATCCAGATGAGCCGGCTCGTAACGAGCCGTCTCATCAGGATTTGCACTTTTTGCGAGTAATTTTCATATGTTCAGAACAAAAACATCCCCTTTTCATAAATGGACTAATCTGAAAATTATTTTGTGATGATTGGATTGGTCGGAAAATTAGAATGTAACAGTCCATTCCAGTTACTTAGGGTTGAAAGGGTTAAGTCGCTCAAATATTGCTATTTACAGTTCGCCCTACTTTCTAAATCAATCGCTGGGCCGCAATGTGCTCCACTTATTTCACATATTGCAACGTTCACCCCAATGAGTTACACATTACCAGACATAAGCATTAACTGTTCAACAGGAAATGGAAAATAAATACTCGGATGGGACATTGCATTCTACACTTGGCTGAACTATGAGTATGTTATTGTTCACATATTGGATTTTTCAGGAACTTAATGCTGCGGTCAGTAGCGCTCCCTCGCATTTAATTCCTTGAAATCCAATATGTGAATAATAACTTATACTTCTAGAACAAATCCCATTTGTATAATTCTGTATATACTACTATTGTATTACTTGTAAATTATATACAAATAAAATATGCTTAAGCCAATTAAAATACATTATAGTTAAAACATGTAAAAAGCTCCCAGTTACCCCCGTGGACTTGTGATCTGGGCACACACACGCGCGCACGCAAGTTGCCACATGGGTAACTGCTACAGTCACGTTCTAGCGGCTAAGGCATCAGACTGGACCCAGAGTCGAGCCCGGGGGCTCTGTACTGCAGGTGGCCGCTGTCGTGTGACACTCGCTCAGAGCTCCAGATAAGTTGTGTATCCAAAGAGTATTATACCCCCAATAATTCCAGCATAAAAAGATTTACGCAATTCCCTAACATTTGGTTGGCCCGTAGCAAGTCTCTGTCCAAAATTGATATCCCACTAAACTCCCACGCCGAACTACTTTCCGTAACCGTGAGGTGCAGTTAAAATAATTCTTAAGAAAACGGAAAATACACACATTTTCTTGATGAATTTATTTCAAATGCTGGAATTATAAGGAATGAATGGCCTTTTTGGGGAATTTATCGGGGATATAAACTTGGAAAAGTCGCGGGAATACTGAACGAGGCCTTAAAAAATTACAATTTTCGAAAAAAAAAAAAAAAAAGAAAAAAAAAATCTTTTTTTAGCGATCCCAGCGATATCCGCTTGGATTTCTCTATCTGACACATTGAAATATTGGCTCTATTGAACTGGTATTATATAATCCTTCAAACAATGTCAGCTGCAGTTTCCGCCACCTTTCTATCAAATATAGTCGTGTATCGTGTATAGTTCACATAAACCTGTTTTTCATAGAAACATATTCGTTGTTTTTAGATAAATTGATGTAAAATATCGTCAAAAAAATCAACTTCCGGTTTCAATCTTTCCATTTTTGCTGTAGACATCGGTCTGAAAAATAGAGCGTGAAATCGCGTGTTTTGAGGGATTCTGGGATATCTGACGTCACCAGCACACGCTAGCATCAGCTAGCAACCGCCTCCGGGGTTTCCCAATAAAAATTTACGAAACAATACTGAAAATTAATTAATTTTATCCAATTTTTTCTGTCAGGTGACGGAAAAATCATTTTATAACCTATATATCCTAATAGCAGCATTTAGGTCGAATCATATTAGTAATATTTAGCCATTGTCTAAGCAAGATCGCTGTCTAACTTTGACCTAGATAGCTGCGCATCGCTGTGGTGCAAAGGCTATTTATATCTCACCACTGGTTTCCAGATATGCAAATTGGAAACTGGAAGTGAGAATCCGAGTAGTCTGAACAGTAACAAAAACACGGAAGTAAACCCAAAAATTACCTATTTCGCTAATAAAATCACAGTATGTCACTATTTTTATAATGATAAACTGTTCCGCCTAGTAACAATTAAGTTATTTATTATGTATTTTATACATTACATTAGTTTATGGGCGCCTTTTTATGGGTATTTGCAAGAATAAAATAGCCCAAAAATCCAATCTGCTGACTTGAAAGTTTGAAACTGAAAGGGAAATTGAAAATGCTTCGGGAAATTGAAAATCAAAACAGTTTATATCATTTTTACTTCTGTTATCAAATGCATGAGTTGGAATCCGATTTAATTTGTCATATTTTGATAACAGTGATTTTACTTATTTTCCAAGTACTGGACAGCTTCTTCGTTTCCATTCTGCTCGTGATGGACTTCTGTTTTCCTTTCATAACCATTTTATGATTTATCTATCTTCCAATAATCTAGAACCCCTATTGGGGGCTTAGAGATGTATAACTGATTTACCAGCTGAAATCACAGTTGATATTCACTTGAATTGCCGGCACACCGCCAGCTAATTCAATGGCCAATGATTGCTATGCGTCTCCATCAGTTGATGGTGCAACGTGTCCCATAAACAATGTAAATAACCAAATAAGGTGTTAAAGTTAGGAATCTTATTGCTTTACGTCATTTTGTCGCAATTCATAGAACAGCGACTTTGCCGGTCAATAGTGTGACGTTATGAACGTCGTGTATTTTAATGACGTCAAACAAAATCTGAATAAGTGTCTGTGACTGGAGAAATGTGACCAGTATAGATCGAGATAAGCATGTACATTCACAGTCTGATCAGTATAACATATGATTATTGGGTGTTTCCTGATACCCGGTTTCCCTGATCGGTTTAACTTGTAATACGACGAGAACAAGGCAATTTACACAGCCAAACTGCTCGCCGACTACGAAAACCAAGACCTAGAAATATTGCAATAGTATCCAACTACATGTACATGTACCAGACCATTGACAGATAACAAGATAACAGACAGTTTATTGAGTAACCACTTAGCCGTAAGAACATGTTAAGTTTCCCTTGTGGATGAACTGTAATTGAAAAGCCTGAATTGAAGATATCACCATAGGTCTTTAAATGGCCATAACTCCTCCAGATATTGATTGTTTTAAACGGTAATTATACCATTATGTTTCTGTAATCATTCTCTTTACAACAATATATAATAGTCGAGTATTTATTACACAATGCACATGTAATAGCACGAAACACTAATGCACACAATGGCAATGCTGCCAGAAAATAAGTTATTTATCAAATATTTAAAGGGGCATAACTTTTCCAAATATTGTTTGATCTAAACAAAAATGGTACCATTGTGTTTCCCTCATCAACACCTTTCCAACGATATATAACACTCCGTGGTTTAATAAAATTGTAATTTGTTATCGCTTCATCCAGTATTCCCGCGACTTTTCCAAGTCTATACCCCGATAATTTCCCAGAAAAAGGCCATTCATTCCTATAGTATTGCAAATTCAATGCGTACTTTACTTTTACAAATGTAGTATTGAGTTTCCACCTTATTAAAAAGGGACCAAATGATAAAAAATAAAAAACAAAATAAAAAATTCCCTTATTTGAGATGCAAAAACCTTTTTGTAGCTTAACTAAGTACATTTTAAACTTTATTACAGTATTTCTACTACTCAATTTGAAAATCAATGCGTATTTTCACATTGCTGTGAGTATTTTGTACTCCAACTGTTGATAACCAATGCGTATTCTGCTAAAATAAGTGCGTAACATACGCCAATACGCACCTTATCTGGAGCTCTGCTCCCTGAAGCCTAGTCCTAGCACCGAGAAAGTCTCATTACTGGGGCCGGTTTGGACCTACAGGTATGTCAAACGGGGAGTTACTTTCCTACTGCAATGCCAGGCACTGTGATCAGCTGACACCGTGTATATACATGTATGCAGACGGACAATAGTATATGATTATCGTCGCTACGAGTATATAACCCCATCATTTCACACATTAGCAACAACACGTGATTGGCTCTTACCTGCCCCACCCCCCCCCCCCCCACCACCGCCTGCTCAGTATACTGATATACGATGTGGGATCAACATTAATACCGTTTCCGAGCCGAGCATGATAAACTTGATATCAAAAACACTAGCTTGGTATTGTATTTACAAGGTAACGTTTTATGCTCGAAAATTACCACAGATGACGTCGTTATAAAAGGAAAGAACGCGGACTTGTTTACGTTGCTTCATTATACTGACGTCATTCGGTAACGTCACGTGACGTCATCCGACCAATGAAACTTCAGTTTTCACTTCGTTGTGCCCCGGTTGTTTGTATCAGGTCAAGAGTGAGCGTAGCGAACGAGTTGCTTGCACGGACACGGACACGGACGCCGACGGACACGAGTGTATTATTTCCGCTATTCAAACATGTACGATGGAATAGCCTATTTATTACACTTCCACGATGGATATATATACACATTTAGTCTATTTTGGAGATTATATAATCAATGAATTGTGATATGCGCATGAATAGTTATACAGTGACGTGCTTCCCGCGTTTTGACGTTACGTTGTCTGACGTCAAATGTGACAAATGTGACGTCATCCAAATTACGCAGCTGTTTCTATGAACCAGATATATATTTGAGCGCATGTTTGGAATGTGTTCAATCACATTAACATTCTACATTAGTGGAGACCATTTCCAAATTTTCAAATAACTTTATTTTGACTGTAATAAAACATAAACATTTTGCATGGTAGCTCGTTGTTTCCAAGAAAAAAGGACGGGTGTTGTCTTCACGGTGTATTATTTGTAAGGAGTTGATTACGGGTTTTCTCTCACAGCGAAACCCGTGCAAATAATTTTATTTTCAAGAGTGTAATAAATTGAGCTAACTACCCCAACAACTGTTTATTACATATTTTCATTTATATATTCCAGTCAAAGTTATAGATTTGAACATATATAAATATTTTATGTCTCAAAACAAGCTCTATTTTGTACAATTCAGTGAATATATTGAGGAATATAGAGAATAGTAGGTTAGTGCCGTGGATGGGAACACAATATCTGGCAAGGCTCAGGAAACGGGATGGGCGAGGCTCTGCCGAGCACATCCCGTTTCCGTGCCGCGCCAGATATTTTTTCCCATTCACGGCACTAACCTACTATTCTATTTATCCCGTCAACACCTACAAATGGCTTTAAAATGCAAAAAATATAACCCCAGCCACCGCCCATATTCATACGCAGTGATTAGGTCGTATTGACAGGATAACAAAAATGGTTCATGGCACCGTGTTTCGCGGCACATACGCACTGTGTTGATGGGATAAAAATCTGTACAAGACATCGCTTTCTGCGATTAGAACGTAATTTTCAAAATAAATGTCGGTTGCATTCGGTAACCAATTGCATGAGAGTGTGTGTAAATGGTAATTTGAACGCAGGATATTTCATGCTAATACCGAAATCAACAAAATAATAAAACCCACAGCAAAACAGCATGTGATGGAATGGTAAACGATTTTGCGATTCGGATGGGTATTTACTTGTCAGTTTGGCTCCTTTAATACGTCCAGACACGTTTTCCAGACCTGGGGCGTGTTTCACTAAACTTCGTAATACTAAAAAAGTTCATAAGTGCAAATTTAGTGGAAATTTAGGATCGTCTCGAAATTTCAATTGATAATGTAAATCAAACAATTGTGTCAAACTAAAGTGAGAAAACGTTGAATCTGTTATATGAATAAAAACAATAAAAATCAAAGTACTGAAAGTACTGAACATAGTGTACTACAAGAATTCCGCCACGGAAGCGGTGTCGCGCCTGTAAATGCCTTGTCGGTACAAAACAATGTTGTAGCAGGATTGTTGTTTAAGTTTCTGCATTACTTTGACATCGCCATGTTTACGTCTGTCTCGTGAATGAAATAGTTGGCCACGGATCGAGTATATTAAAACATACTGATGACGTCATTGTGGAAACCGCTGACAAAATGTTCAATGTATGGAAGCCCAAACTTGTTAGAATTTTATTTTGTCGTATTTTCAGTACTTGCATTAATATGGGTATTAATCTACGCTGGATGTGTTATACTGTCATTAATTTGTTCCCTGACTGCAATTTATCACTAACTGACTTATTGACCCCCTTCCCTGAACGTAGAATTGACACTCATGTTGGCGTGTATTGGCCATCATAGACAAATGTCAATCGGGCAGAATTCGGGAATGTCACTAAAATCCGCTGTAAATCCATCGATAGAATGAGGATTAACATCAGTTAGACCCACACGTGCGAGTTTTGTTGCGACACAATCGCGATCATTAAAACAATCTGGGTCAACAGGTAGCTGTAGCCCCTTGATATCGTTTGTGTGTTTATCCGGTGGAGAGTATTCTGAGGGCAGTTAACTCTGCCGAACATTATAGCCTGCTACTAAACATAGCGATGACCGCACGATTTGTGATGCAAATGGGGGAAAATCACGCGCAACAAAATAATCCGATGTATTTGTGTACGTAGAACATCCGTTGTTGATATTGTTCGAAGCGTAACAAAATAATCCGATGTATTTTTGTACGTAGAACATCCGTTGTTGATATTGTTCAGTGCAAGTAGTTTTTCATAATATTATTTTCAATTAGCGGTTGCGTATGACAGTTAAACGTTGAGTAACACAATGCATTTTGTTGTTATGGTTATTCCAAGATATCACTACGGACTAGCCCATCAAGGGGGTCTGGGGCTTGGCTAACTGTCCGATAGGCTACCCTTTGTAAAAACTGTTCGAGGCTTGAACTCGCACAAAAGGAACGCAGGTAGAATGCCTTTACCGATTACTACACCATCTGAGCTGTGAGGACAATCAATTAATGCTTATGCTTGTGGACGACTGGGCAATGAAAATGAATCTACTATCGAAACGTTTTACGTTTACAAATATGGCAATTATTGTGGTTCACAATCGCCTGTTTCACCAGTCAACCTGTTGGTAATTTAAATGATATCCTAAGCTATCGGAAGAATCATTTCATTTTCAAGCTCTAAATTGCTCTAGATAAGGCGTCTATTCGGCCAGCTAAAATGGCTGCAAACGGCTACTCCCTAGAAAGCTATACTAGACATAGTCCGCTGACCCCGTGACGTCACGTGCCCTTGCCACTTTATCGGAAACCAACATTACCATGCAAGGTCCAACCACGAGGTATCACAAACAACTCAAGCACCTACTGTCTGTTTCACGAAAGCTGCCCAAATGTTTCGGCCATATAAACAATTCAAAAACCATATTTTTTTCGATAATATTAAATTAAAGGAAAATTTAAGAATGAGCCTTCCTTTTATTTCGTGAAATTTGGTCAAATATTGATTTTATTGCGAAAACAAATTTTCCTCATGTTAAATCCCCATAGACATCTTCACGAAAGCTGCCCAAATTTTTCGGCCATATAAACAATTCAAAAACCATATTTGTTTCGCTAATATTAAATTAATGGAAAATTTAAGAATGAGCGTTCTTTTTATTTCGTGAAATTTGGTCAAATATTGATTTTATTGCGAAAACAAATGTTCCCCATGTTAAATCCCCATAGACATCTTCACGGAGTGAAGATGTCTATGGGGATTTAACATGGGGACATTTTTTAGAATTTCAGAAATACTGGACCGATTTTTTAAATTTAACTTTTGTTTTCTTAGTTACATCATTTCCAAGCTATCTAGTCAATTTCAAAATATTTCGTTTTTTGACTCCTCCCACAACTCCACTACCTTTTTCCCCCATGTTAAATTCCTATAGACAAATCATTTTTTCGTAATAAAACCAATATTTGACCGAATTTCACGAAATAAAAAGAAGTCTCATTCTTAAATTTTCCTTTAATTTAATATTATCGAAAAAAATATTGTTTTTGAATTGTTTATATGGCCGTAAAATTTGGGCAGCTTTCGTGAAACAGACTATAGAGCAAAATACCACAGACGCCGGAATATATTACCAGGAAGCATATCAACAAGGCAACAAGGAATGTCGCCCATTCAAATACATGTACAGTGGAACCTCTCTAAACCAGACACTCTGGGAGGTCCCTAAGGTGTCCTGTTTAGAGATGCTCCACTGTCAAGTCAATTAGACATATAGCCACTCCAATACACTCGTTGATGTTTTGCTATCGCGAACAGACAGCACAATCAGAGTTAAATGACAATGAAACACATCAGAATTACCAACACTTGTGTCCGGTTTAGAGAGGATCCACTGTAGGTGATAATACTCATTCGAATAGGTGAGTTCATCCTTTCGTGTTTAATCAGTGATGTCAGCCATTCGAAATGGTGATATCACTCATTTGAAGAGGTGATGTCACTCATTTGAATTGATTCAACATGAAGGGATTATGTTACCTAGTCGTATGGTTGATAGTAAACATTGTAATGGCGATAACCCATTCTAGTTAAAATAGCTTATATCACACCATGATATTAAAGTCCAAAACGGCACGCCATACTAAGATGTTAAATGAAAATCGGTCCACTATTTCCGAAATTAGAAAAAGATTCCCATGTTAAATATAGGGATTTAACATGTGGAAATTGTTTTTTCACAATAAAATCAATATTGGACAAAATTTCACGAAATAAAAAGTAGGCTAATTCTTAAATTTTGCTATAATTTAATATTATCAAAAATACAGTATTTTTGCATTGTTTATATAGCCGTAACATTTAGGCATGTTTCGTGAAACAAACAGTAAGTAAAGAGTCAGACATTTGGGCGCAAGGTGCATCTTAGTATGGCGTGCCGTTTTGGTCTTTAATATCATTGTGTGAAAACAAGTTAAATTTTGAAAATCCGTCCGCTATTTCTGAAATTTGAAAATTGTCCCCCATGTTAAAACCCCATAGAGTGAAGATGTCTATGGAGATTTAACACAGGGAAATCTTTTTTTCGCAATAAAATCGATATTGGACGAAATTTCATGAAATAAAAAGAAGGCTTATTCTTAAATTTAATGTAATTGAAAAAAATACTCAGTGTTTTTGCATTGTTTATATAGCCGGATAATTTGGACAGGTTTCGTGAAACAGACAGTAAATCTCATAGGAAATAGAAAGTCGTTCGAGATCCTATATTTATCCTGTGAGCAGCAGGCAATATGCAACGCGGTTGGTCAATCTTGTTGTTATTGTTTTTTTCTCCTTTGCGACCTACGTAGCCTCATATAATTCCAGCACAAACATATTTACACAATTCCCTAACATTTGATTGGCCCGTAGCAAGTCTCTGTCCAACATTTATATCCCAGTAAACTCCCACGCCGAACTACTTTCCGTAACCGTGAGACGCAGTTAAAATAATTCTTAAGGAAACGGAAAATAAACACATTTTCTTGATGAATTTATTTCAAATGCTGGAATTATAAGGAATGAATGGCCTTTCTGTGGAATTTATCGGGGATATAAACTTGGAAAAGTCGCGGGAATAATGGACGAGGCCTTCCGGCCTTCGTCCAGTATTCCAGCGTCTTTTCCAAGTTTATACCCCGATAAATTCCACAAAAAGGCCATTAATTCCTATAATAACCAATAGGATAAAAATAAACAATTGGCGATAAAAAATTACAATTTTCGAAAAACAAATTTTTTTTTTTTTTTGAAAATTGTAATTTTTTATAGCCAATTGTTTATTTTTATCGCCAATTGGGAAAGTGGCTTTTCCAAGTTTATACCCCGATAAATTCCACAAAAAGGCCATTCATTCCTACAATAGGATAAAAATAAACAATTGGCGATAACAAATTACAATTTCCGAAAAAGATAATTTTTTTTATTTTTTTCGAAAACTGTAATTTTGTATAGCCTATTGTTTATTTTTATCGCCAATTGGGAAAGTAACTTTTCCAAGTTTATACCCCGATAAATTCCACAAAAAGACCACTCATTCCTATAATGTTCGTAGAAACTAATATGTGTACCTCCATCAGAGTACATTGTTCGCGGTGTTGACAGCGTAACATTCAAAACAAGTCTAACAAATGCGCCATGTACCTATATTACACGATCCCGCTATCTGTTCAATCGCGACATTGGTCTAAAATTGCTTAAACACGGTTTTGCCGTCGGCGCTTAGGCAGATATTTGTGTTTCTACGCGGTCTCATCCTGTGAGACCATCTTGTTAACAATGAGTAATTATTTATTGACATTCATTGACTGCCTGCATCGGTTCCAACACGTTGAAAAACTAATTGAAACCCAATATGACCAAACCGCATTTACTGGTATTGCGAACAGTGTCGACGTATACCAGCCTGCTTGTTTTGTCGCTTTCCAGTTTAGCCATTCGCGTAACATTATTAAAATATTTGCAACAGCTTGCACTTGTGTGCGTTGAATTATGACCTCCATGCATGAGTATACATCTACTTTGGTTCTCGGCGACAGAGGAAATGTATTTATCACAAGACCTGTATTAATAGACTACAGCCATATAATTCACACCGATGTTGCAAGCTTATTCGGTTATTAATTCTGTTCACAGCACGCCTTACTGACGACTGTTCCAAGTACAGTGGTAGCCCGATAAAACGGAAACACTGGGTGGTCCACATGGTGTCCGTTTTAGAGAATATACACCATAAGTCAGGGGTATGAGCGCTTAATATTATAGGAATGAATGGCCTTTTTGTGGAATTTATCGGGGTATAAACTTGGAAAAATCGCGGGAATACTGGACGAAGGCCGGAAGGCCTCGTCCAGTATTCCCGCGACTATTCCAAGTTTATACCCCGATAAATTCCACAAAAAGGCCATTCATTCCTTATAATTCCAGCATTTGAAAGAAATTCATCAAGAAAATGTGTTTATTTTCCGTTTTCTTAAGAATTATTTTAACTGCGCCTCACGGTTACGGAAAGTAGTTCGGCGTGGGAGTTTACTGGGATATAAATTTTGGACAGAGACTTGCTACGGACCAATCAAATGTTAGGGAATTGTGTAAATATTTTTGTGCTGTAATTATCAATGTACAACCTCATCATTCTAGACAAACACTATTGGATCTGGATCCAATATGTAGTATTGAATATATACGTCCTTATGTTTAACTAGCCGACAAACAGCAGATATACCATGAACAGATTGCGCTGATGCGCTTGCTGTCCAATGCTGATCTCAAACATCTTACTGTCTGGTTTATCAATCATATATTCATATTATGTACGAAACAAACGTGATTAGATGTGGTTGTCAACGGGCGGTCTAACATCAAACCATTGCAAAAGCGCACTGTGACTCGGACATTGAGTGCTTTAGTGTCAAACTTCTTGAAATAGTTGAACAAACAACTGTCAGCTTGTATGAAAAAAGTTTGAAACAAATTTGAAGGCTAGCGAGTTATTGTTGCGCTAATCTCGCCAATATTTGTCAATTATATTATTTTAAAATTCTTGAATATTGTGCTTGAAATCAAGCAGCTCGATTGACCGAGCCTGAGCTGTGCTACAGCTCAGGCTCAGTCAATCAATCTGCTTGATTGCGAGTTGGGATTGCCAACAGATGTGCAGAAACGTTGACATTAACGTACGTGGTTGTGTATGGAGGAATGGTCAACCACTAATGACAGGCTCTGACCCATATTCATACATGGGCGACACCAGCATCTTTGAAAAGGGGGTTCGAATTTCAGCTGTGAAGACCCCCGAACTTCTTACATATTTCGGTTGCTTCACAGATCTAGGGCCCGTTTCACTAAACTTCGTACGACTAAAATGTTCGTAAGCGCACAATATGATAGTCTGTAAAAAACTTCACATTAACAAAGATATGTTGTAAACAATTTTTGGATTTACATTTATTGAGCACATGCTGCATATACAGCTTAAATGTAAATCCATCAATTGACATTTCCGAACGATCCTAAATTTGCACTTACGAACATTTTAGTCGTACGAAGTTTAGTGAAACGGGCCCCTGGACGGATGTTTATTACTAGAAGCCAAATGAATCCGGAGGTTGTGGGTTCAAACCTCGCCTTAGGCATCAAAAATACTTTCATAGTATTTCCATCCCACTGGTCGGTCGTATAAGACTTTAAACTGTCTGTATATGACCTTAACTGTTGCTGTAACGTTAAACCCATTCACTTTCACTTTTAGAAGCCACATGCTGCATTCGGGTATGTTTGCACAATACCTAGCTCCTGGGTAAAGAGTTTATTTCTTAAAGCTTATTTCTGAAAATTGTATATATTGCAATATGTTTGGCCTCGTTTGACTGTGTTACGTTAGTGGATCATTTGTAGATTACATTGTCTGCTCATTCATGCACTGAAAATGTCTATCGTGGATCTCAATTTTATTAAAAAATATCCTCAAAAAGGGGTGGTTCGTACGAACCCATCGAACCCATCGAACCTCACCTGCTGACGACTGTAGAGCCGGTTTTTAGCTCGCCTGCACGAAGTCCAGAAGAGCTTATTGCATACCCCCGGCGTCGTCGGCGTCGGCGTCGGCGTCCACAAACTTAACGTTGGGGTAAATGTCTTATAACTTCTGTTTCCTTTCATGGAACACCTTGTTATTTCATACATGCATTCCTCAGATGACCCTCTATCGTGCTGTAGCAAATCCATGCCCCACTACCCAACCCTTACCCCAAGGTCAAGGTCACAAACTTAGCACATTCGTGAACTTAACGTTGATTAAATGTCTTATAACAACTGTTTCCTTTCATGGAACGCCTTTATATTTCATGAATGCATTCATCTGATGATACTCTATCGTGCTATAGCGAATACATGACCCACCGCCCATTACTTACCCCAAGGTCAAGGTCACAAACTTAGCACATTCATAAACTTAACGTTGGGTTAAATGTCTTATTACATCTGTTTCCTTTCATGGAACGCCTTGATATCATACATGCATTCCTCAGATGACCCTCTATCATGCTGTAGCAAATCCACGACACATCACCCAACCCTTACCCCAAGGTGAATGTCACAAACTTAGCATGTTCATAAACTTAACGTTGGGGTAATGTTGTGTAACTTCTATTTATTTACATATTTCATACATGCAATTCATCTGATGATACTCTATCGTACTATAGCAAATCCATGACACACCTCCCACCCCTTTCCACAAGGTCAAGGTTACAAACTTAGCACATTCATAAACTTAACTTTGGGGTAAATGTCTTATAACATCTATTTTCTTTCATGGAACGCCTTGATATTTCATACATGCATTCCTCAGATGACCCTCTATCATGCTGTATCAAATCCATGACCCACCACCCAACCCTTACCCCACGGTCAAGGTCACAAACTTACATGTAGCAGGTTCATAAAACTTAACGTTGGGGTAAATGTTGTGTAACTTCTGTTTCTTTACAGGGAACGCTTTGATATTTCATACATGCATTCATCTGATGATCCTCTATTGTGCTACAGCGAATCCATGACCAACACCCCACCCCTTTCCCCAAGATCAACATCATAAACTTAACGTTGGAGTAAATGTCTTTTTATAACTTCTGTTTACAGGGAACGCCTTGATATTTCATATATGCATTCATCTGATGATCCTCTATTGTGCTACAGCAAATCCACGACCCACCCCACCACTTTCCCCAAGGTCAATGTCACAGACTTAGCACATTCATACATGCATTCCTCATGTGAATAGCTATCATGCTGTAGAAAATCACCAACTTAGTGTGTTCATAAACTTAACGTTGGGTTAAATTTTGTTTTACTTCTGTTTTCAGGGAGCGCATTGATATTTCATACATGCATTCATCTTAATATGCTATATCATGCTATAGCAAATCCACGACCCACCTTCCACCACTGACCCCTATGTCAAGGTCCACCGCACGCCCCAAGGTCAAGTTATATAATATTCATGTTTTTTATACAACTGTGATAAGTTTGAGAGAAGGCTGCCAACAGGCGAGCTTCGTTGTCTTCTGACAACTCTTGTTGTAACACCGGTTAAGAAAACCGGGGGTTACAAAAAGCGTTGACGTAACCCCACGTTTTTTGCAACCACAACTATTAATATTGCGATACACCAGATATGCTTGCTTCAAGCTTGAAATAAAGTATGTTTCGGCCTGACCCAACGTTCCGAGTTCGATACCCATGCTGTTGGGCGGTGGCCGAGTGCAAATTTTATTCCGACTGTTTTCTACACTATACACATTCATCGCAATATTATTATCCGGGGTTACAAAAACCGTGTGGTTATACAAACAGGCGCGTTCGTTTGTAACCTCCGTTTGTTGTAACCTGGGTTACATAAACAGTGGGGAGGGGAGGGTTACAAAAACCGGCTCGACAGACGCCCTTGCCATATCACCGTGGATCTTTTCTACCTCTCTCACACTAAACTGACAGATGTTATTAATCTGCTTCTGCAAATGACATGTTCGATGATTTTATTAATTGACCAATTTGTCAAAGCGGATTTCCATGATTGGCTCGCGGGGTAAATTGAATGTACTTTTACATGGGCGAGGGATATAGAAAATAGTAGGTTAGTGTCGTGAATGGGAAAAAATATCTCGCAAGGCTCAGGAAACGGGATGGGCGAGGCTCTGCCGAGTACATCCCGTTTCCGTGCCGCGCCAGATATTTTTTCCCATTCACGGCACTAACCTACTATTCCTATTTATCCCGTCAACACCTACAAATGGCTGTAAAATGCAAAAAATAGTATTGACTGGATATCAAAAATGTTTCACGGCACCGTGTTTCACGGCACATACGCACTGTGTTGACGGGATAAATACAACATCAGCTGACTTACATGTGTATGTTGTACGATCTTTTGCTCACATATGTGTTTTAAACGGTGATGCGATATCTCCTTTTATTTTTTAATTAACAACTCATTCCCACGAAATGACAATTCGTTCCCTCGAATTAACAATTCGTTCCCTCGAATTAATAATTCGTTCCCACGATATAACAATTCGTTCCGACGAAATAACAATTTGTTCCCTCAATTTAACAATTCTTTCCCACAAAATAACAATTCGTTCCCATGGGAACGAATTGTTAATTCGTGGGAATAATTGTTATATCGTGGGAACGAATTGTTAATTCGAGGGAACGAATTGTTAAATTGAGGGAACGAATTGTTAAATTGAGGAACGAATTGTTAAATTGAGGGAACGAATTGTCATTTCGTGGAAACGAATTATTAATTCGAGGGAACGAATTGTTAAATGGAGGGAACGAATTGTTATTTCGTGGGAACGAATTAATAAAAAAACATCCATGTTCCCTGCGGGGCTCCGTATATATTATATTACGTGTTTCCAGGTTGTTGTACCAGTTGCAGTCCTGATCTGTTCCTGGTTCCATAAACGAACGATTTCCTATCGGTTACAAATCGTTTTGACATCGTTTTCGTTTTAATAATTAGAAACAATGTTTTCGTTCGTTTAAACAACAAAAACATAGGTTGCTAATTAAAAACAACATAAATGATATCAAACCGATGCGTTGAAAGAACCAAAGGGGTTTAAATAGTTGAAAGTCGAGTATTTAAACGAAACTATCGTTTTAACGTACACAACATAATACAAACTATAATCGTTTTATGCATATCGTACATGTAGTATATAACGTTGCGTTTTCCATTCGTTTTCTTTTGTTCCGTTTTGGAACCTTCAACAAATATTCGCTGTACTGTATAATGTAGTTGCGATTTATTACGACAGCTATAGTGTACGCAACATATTTAGTACGTTGGTGCTAAGACACGGTGTTTGCGGAATGTTACGCGCGAGGGCGGAGCTTTTAAATATTCTGATTTTTTATTTTCAAGTCGCTTGGTACGGGGCGCCAAGTGGGACATGACTCAATTTTGTCAACAAAATTCATTTTTGTGCCACAAAATTCAATTCTGTGTCACAAAATTCACTTTTGTGCCACAGAATTCAATTCTGTGTCACAAAATTCACTTTTGTGCCACAAAATTCTGTGTCACAAAATTCAATTCTGTAAATTCTGCACACGCATGTAAGAAGGACTACCATTGGTCAGAAACTGCACTGGAGAAATGGGTCACGGTCGCCGATCTACACATTCAATGTCGATGATTCATTTCTCATTCTGCCAATGATTCATTTCTCATTCTGCCATTTTGCTTCAACTATCTCCAAACAGTCAAACGTTGACAAACCCATTCGTATTTAAACTCATTTGCGTTATAATTGTACACATAATTCATGTACATGTAGATCTCCCGCGAGTACTGACGTCATTTATTGTGTTTCGCACGGTATATCTGCCCCAGTTAAATCAATAATACACGCGCTGTGGCCTGTGTTCTGACTGCTGTCTGTGTTTATAAACATAATGTGTGTATTGGGCCATTTGAGGAAACCATTTGTAGTATTTGTGTAGATACCATGAATACTAATATGGTGTATACTGTAAATAATGCATGTAGACACATAGTTGCGAACACGTAACTTCGCAACTAGTAGACACAGATCCAATACCATTTGTTTCACAAGGTTAGATCTACTGTTAGAATACAACGTCATCTAATGTCATTTTCGAGCATAACACGTTACCTGATAAATAGAATACCAGGCTAGCCTCGGAATTCCTACGCGTTTCCTAGCCTTGCCTGATAAACTTGATATCAAAATACACTAGCCTGGTATTCTCTATATATGGGTTTGCTCTCAGGTCTAGCTATGTCCCGGCTACTTTATGTTTGACCCTGTTTATATAATTGAGGGAAAATTCTGAAAAATTTTCTTATTTCTCCTTCAAAGTATACATGTATATGCTTATATGGTGTGACCACTCATTTGTAATCATAATATAACCAAAATAACTGTCCATAAAGAAGTATAATATTGATATATTGGGTTATATTTTCGCATTGAAATATTTAAACCTGCAAGTGTACGCCACCATCTAGTAAAATGGACTAAGACCGATCTCAACCAATCAACGTAGAGATGACATAGACTATCCTACGCAAACTAATTTTTGTGGACAAAAATGAATTATGTCCCACAAAACTGAATTTTCTTCACAAAACTCAATTCTGTCTTACAAAATTGAATCCTTTATAACAAAAATGAATTTTGTATACGAAACGTATGCAGAATTGAATTTTGTGACACGAATTGAATTTTGTCACAGATTGACACAGATTGAATTTTGTGAACAGAATTGAATTTTGTGACACAAGAAATTTTGTGAAATTGAATTTTGTGACTTTTAGTGTTACAAAACTCAATTTTGTACACATAATTAACATATCCTGCATGGCGCCCCGTACCTGGGGGCCGTTTCACTAAACTTCTTACGACTAAAATGTTCGTAAGTGCAAAATTATGATAGTCTGTAAATTGCACATCAACAATGTTTCCTTGTAAACAATTATTGGATTTACATTTATTGAGCATAGGCTGCATATGCAGCCTATGCTCAATAAATGTAAATCCATCAATTGAAATTTCTAGACGATTCTAAATTTGCGCTTACGAACATTTTAGTCGTAAGAAGTTTAGTGAAACGGGCCCCAGATGCGTAAATGTTATATAACGTTTGTATAACCGCTTTAGACATGGCATTTCATATGGTTTTTCGTCAGACATGTTTGGGTTTAACATATTTTCTGCACGGTAGTGTTTGTTATTGATCAATGTGGCGAATTTCAGTACGATTTTATTTCTCCATGACGATAAAATGCTCGACGCGCAGTGATATTTTTCTGACGCGGCGATATCTGAGAACAAAAGTACTTCTTTTATGACCACAGTAATATTTACTTAAATATATTGAAGAAATAACTTTTAGCCCGACTATCTAAAAGTATGTCAATCTAACAGTAAGTTGTATGTATGTATAATATGTATGTAAACCACTGGTGCGTAAGTGCATACACACGGTAATACTATAGGAATGAATGGCCTTTTTGTGGAATATCGGGGTATACTGGAAAAGTCGCGGGAATATGGACGAAGGCCGAGCCTCGTCGATACCCGCGACTTTTCAAGTATCGATAAATTCCACAAAAAGGCCATCAACAGTATTGTATGAATGTATAATATGTATGTAAACCATGGTGCGTGAGTGATACACGGAATATATAGGAAAATGAATGGCCTTTTTGTGGAATTTATCGGGGATAAACTGGAGTCGCGGGAATGGACGGAAGGCAAGGCCGAGGCCTCGTCCATATTCCCGCGACTTTTCCAAGTTTATATCCCGATAAATTCCACAAAAAGGCCATTCATTCCTTATAATTCCAGCATTTGAAATAAATTCATCAAGAAAATGTGTTTATTTTCCGTTTTCTTAAGAATTATTTTAACTGCGCCTGACGGTTACGGAAAGTAGTTCGGCATGGAGTTTACTGGGATATAAATTCTGGACAGAGACTTGCTACGGACCAATCAAATGTTACGGAATTGTGTAAATATTTGTGTGCTGGAATTATTGTTCTATGTCCGGTAAAGTCGTGCCGTTTACTTCCAAGCGTCAATACTCAATAATGACACATTGCACGGGACGTGGGACATGGGACGCCGTGCTGGGGTACCGTTAGAACGACGTTAAATGGCTATTGGAATGCTCACTGCCGGGATGAAGGATCGAGACGTCGCCCGGCACTTGCAAGTGAACAAGAGTACTATTGGACGTCTGAAGAGACGATTCCATGAAATGGGAAGGGCAGCTGACCGTCCACGTTCAAACAGGCCACGAAAGACGACGCCACGTGAAGACCGGTTTATTATCATGACGTCATCCAGACGTAACTGGTTCATGTCCAGCAGAAAGTTACTCCAGCGTGTGAGGACTACAACAGGAACACGGATACCGGTACTACGGTCCGTAGCGTTGGAATGAAGTTTTATTGACGGAAGGAAGCGGGTGTGGAAGTGAAAGGGGGAGCGGAATGATCACCATACGATGGACGTACTACGTACGAACGACGTTGGGGTAATTATTTTGCCAGCCATATCTCCTGATTTACATGTATCCCCATAGAGCACATGTTGGACTATCAGGGACGAAAGGTGAGAGAGCTTCAAAACGTTATCAATGTCAGAGATCTGCAGCGGGCACTCATCGAGGAATATAACCGAATTCATATATGGAATTTGTAAGGAAGTTAATCAATAGCATGAGACGTCGTTGTGATGCCGTAATTGCTGCCCATGGATGCCATACAAGATACTGAATAGTGTGTGACATTTCCTGACTGACCCCTAACAGCTGAACGTGACAGGATTACGAATGTGGGACATTAAATGTGCTAAACTGTATTGCGTATTAAATGAAATAAGAGGTTGGATGTATTGTCGTATTGATATTTTCCCAGACAATAAAACTATTCACTGTACAATAGAAACTTGCTAAACTTTATTGTTTCAGTATTATTTTCAAGCCTCATAAAATATTCCGTGTGAACATATCTACTGTAAAAGAAATGAGGGATAGTAGCTAGTTATCTCCCATTGAATTTATTTATAGAAATACGGTCCAAATTGTATAGTATATTGTAGCAATAGCGAATGTTGCATGAATTGTTGTGAAAAGGAGTCCATATAGCGATTTCGATTAGTGTTGAAGCATCCTACATATCTACGTAATGTGGGGGCCGTTTCACTAAACTTCGTACGATTAAAATGTTCGCAAGTGCACATTTAGGATCGTCTGCATATTTCAATTGACGGATTTACATTTATTGAGCATAGGCTGCATATGCAGCCTATGCTCAATAAATGTAAATCCAATAATTGTTTACAAGAAAACATTGCTAATGTGATGTTTACAGACTATCATAATTTTGCACTTACGAACATTTTAGTCGTACGAAGTTTAGTAAAACGGCCCCCTGATATGTACCACATTGTTTGTCAGATTGTCAAAATCGCCAGAAATAAACATCACCTCGTGAAGCATACATTGATAAACAGCAATACTATAATAATAATCACTATAATAATACTACTATAATATATAATATTCAATTGTTATCACCATAAATTATCAACAGTAAACAGTAAGCTATCAGGTATGAAAATAAACTAAACGTCTAACGTAATGTATATGTCATGCCTATCCGGAGATTGGTATTCAGAAACACTTTCGACATAACACTATCTATAGACATCAATTGTCCGTTAATAATTGAGTAATGTTTAAAATAGCCTGATTAAAGATATCGCTTCTCATCTATGGAAACCGATGTCGTTGTTGTAAATTAGTACACATAAATGGTGTTGGTTGCCCCATCAATATATCAATATCCACTGTTGCTGTCTATACATAGATAATGTGAATATACACGGCATGTACATTGTATATGGGCATATATTCACATGGAGCCTATATTCTGTTTCACAAAACCTGCCCAAATGTTACGGCCATATAAACAATGAAAAAACAAATTGTTTTTCGATAATATTAAATTTTATAAATATTTAAGAAAGAGCCTTCTTTTTATTTCGTGAAATTTGGTCAAATAATGATTTATTACAAAAACTTGATTTGTCTATGGTAATTTAACATGGGAGAAAAGGAGGTGGAGGAGCTGTGGGCGGAGTAAATCGTTGCTAAAATTTAACATTATCGAACAAAATCTTGTTTTTGCATTTGCATATACTGTAGGCCGTAAAAATTGGGCAGGTTTCGTGAGACAGACAGTAGTGCTCAACTCACAACCAATACATGATCTCACATGAGTGATGATTTAATATGATATTTATTAAACGAATTGACTGATTTCATAAGAAACGAGGCTATGCCGATTTTCTTATGAAATTAGTCAATTAGTTTAATAAATACCATATTAAATCGGCATACATGTTAGATTATAGTATTGCATAATCACATTTTTGTACATTGAAGCTGCACTGATCACCTGTATTATGTATCGAGCTAATTTGCATATGCATTACACTAGTGTAATATGAGTTTTATTACACTGTGTTAATGCACTGCTAGCGCTCATTTTATACAATACAATTAGAAGAAAGACCCTTTTTACCATAGCATTCGCTCTGTTTATAGGACGATCTCCGTCCAAATCAAGACAAAACGACTTCACCACACTTCACCACGTGGTGTATTCTTACTATCCAAATTCTCCCAAATTCGGCAGACCTTTTGCAAAACATAATCACTAAAGCTGCTATATTGACTATTTGTCGTAACAAATGGGTATTTAAATTTAATAATTAGTGATAATTGTAATGAAGAACGTGACATTTCGCTGAAATTAGAAAATTACATTTAAGGATTATTTTCACCAGTCACGGATCTCCGGAACAACGACAATTTGGTCCCAATTACAGAACAAGCTAAGTCTCCCAACATGGTTTGCTTCGATTGGTTGATTTCAGCAAGCAATTTTGTAACGCGCTGTTAGTTGTAATAGTTTTGCAACGCGATGTAGTCTAAAATTATAACAAAGGCGGTTACTGTATTTTAAATATACAGTAAATAAAAATACTGAGAATACGAGATTATCTCTAGAATGGGTTGAATCTAAACAATATCTGAATATAGTCACACGAATATACAGGACACTATACTGTAGGCAAAATAGCTTACTTAAATGTTGCTAAATAATGGTATTATAGTGGCTTAGGAAATAAATTTAACACACTAAATGGTTACAATTGCTAAATAATTTAAATAGAAAATGTAGGTCAATTTCACATGCTACATGTACAGTGGGGTCAGCGTGTAAGTGCACACACGAACGAACACGACAGGTTGGAACCAACCTGTCGTGTTCGTTCGTGTGTGCACTTACATGCTGACCCCACTGTATATGTCCGTTCCATATATCAGGCTCTGGCGGCAGTACTTTCAGTAAGTTGATGTATAGTGTCGTGGCCCAATTATAAATGTTGCAAAGTGCGATTTCTCAGACAGTTTCCCAGTTTTGGAAGACACTCCATTATCTGAGTTTCCGGACTTCACATACATGTGTCCTATATTCATGGCAGCTATTAATTTTATCAGACATGCTGGGTAAATGTACAGCGAATATTTATTGAACGTTCCCTAACGAATTAACTAATGGAAAATGCAGTGGAAAATATCGATATGCATAGACACGATTATCGCTTGTTTTCTTTGACTGTGAAAACGATATTTTCCTTTAAATACCCGGCATTCAACTATTTAAACGCATGTCGTGCCTTTCAACGTATCGTTTTCACCTTATTTCCATTGTCTTTAAATATAAAACGATGATTTCCTTGGTTTAAATGTGACACGTTTAAAACAACGAAATCATCGTTTTCTAATAATACAAATGAAAACTATGTCAAAAAGATATGTGAGTGATAGGCAATCGTTCGTTTGTAAAGCCAAGAACAAATCCGGACTGTAGTTTTACTGATAGTTGTTTTTCTAATATTATTTTGTGCGAGACATGTAACCACAAAGCCTATCTACGGATGGATATAACGAGTTATCCCTTCAACACAGTGCGTATGTGCACGATGCCGTGAAACATTTTTGATATCCTGTTAATACGACCTAATCACTGTGTATGAATATGTGCGGTTGTCATACTCGTCGATTCTCCGATTTTGAGGATGTGGCTAGTGTTATTTTTATTGCATTTTAAAGCTATTTGTAGGTGTTGACGGGATAAATAGAATAGTAGGTGAGTGCCGTGAATGGGAAAAATATCTGGCGCGGCACGGAAACGGGATGGGCGAGGCAGAGCCTCGCCCATCCCGTTTCCTAAGCCTTGCCAGATATTTTTTCCCATTCACGGCACTAGCCTACTATTCTCTATATATAACCACGCTTTATTAAAGTTATTGTGTCTCAAATGATGTCTCAGACATTTGATATGTTATATTGTGTCTACCCTGTTCGCTATCCAATGTAATGGTCCACTTTCGATAATTTTAGTTTCCGCGAACCGATTTTAACCAAATATTGCATGGGCCTTGATTGGATCAATATACTGATGCTTTCAAAAAAAAATCCTTTGTAAGAACTGTTTTCCACAATTATGGGCCCTATGAAGGCCGTCTCATCCGAAAAATTCCAGAAATTTACATAAATGTGTAAATACGTAAAAACTTCAAGTGTATCAAGATCAACACGTTTCTTATTCTGAAACAGCTTGCTTTAGTCTATCGAAGATGTTCGTATTGGAATTGAATTTTATCCTCGTCGTCTCACTGATAGTCAAGCTAGAGACCGCAGAAACAGCTGATAGAAAAGTCGATGCTGCCGAATGATGCGGTGAAATATACCACTGGTATTGGGCGCGCGGACGCGAGTATGTGAATGCGCTAGCTGTATCTCATAATAGGGCCGTAGCTCAATGTAATGTTCTAACATAAACTGAAGTACATACTAATAACACATGTAGGTATACGCCTGGTTGGGAAAGTTTGGCTAAATTGTGCAAATATCAATCGTGTTGTAACACAAAAATACAGGAATATATATTTAATTATTTACTGCGCGCCTTCTTGTTAAAACAATCAACCACTTGCTGAGTGTTTGCGCTTTTTTTTTCATTTCACTCAACTGAATGAAACGAACCGACAGCCACAGTGTCAGTAATCCATACACAGGTTAACCGGAAAACACAGACATATTCTGCTTAAGGTTGACGACCATTAAAGTCATTTATCAAATGTAAATATAATTATGTAAAATCACACAATCGCGAAGTGATTGTATACTTTATTTACAGTGAAACATCTCTAAAGCGGACACCCTGAGGAAATCACAGGGTATCCGCTTTAGAGATGTTTCGCTGTATGTGGAAACTTGTATTAGACACGGATTAAACCGACGAAATAACAATGGGTTGCCGAAACACGAAAAACAGAAAGGAGGACGAAGACGAGAACCAAATTGACGACCTGAATGAAATTAAGTTGACACCTGTTAAAGATCGTCGTCAACCTCTCGATGCAAGACAACTGTTTAAGCTGAAACAGTCGTGGAAAGGAATTAAACGTAAAATGGAGGAGACGGGGATTGAGATGTTTATTCGGTAAGTGATTTTTACTTGTAACCCTTTCAACCCTACAGGACACAAACAATCGCCTGCGTTAACCCTTAGACCACTACTCACAACAATTGTCGTCTGTTGTTGCTTTCATATATTGACTTATTTCTCAATAAAAACATGGTTTGACAGCACGTCAGAATCATTTCCAATGGAAATGATTCTGAAGTGCTGTCACAGCATGTTGTAAGTTATTCTAAAGTGCTGTCCAAGCATGTTTTTGATGATAAAACTGGAAAATAGAAAGTAAACAGCAAACGACAAAACAATTAAGATAGCGGTGTAAGGGTTAATATTTTCAAGGTTGTCAATTCCAACCCATATTGGCCATGCCAGCACGCAATCAAGTAAATTGATTGTCTGAAACTGAGCTGTAGAACAACTCTGCCAATAAAACTGCTTATTCAATCACAATATTAAAGCATTTTGAAAGGAATTTGACAGATATAGGCAATACAACCGCTCGTATATGTACAGCTAACTTGTACAAACACCGAATATCAAGATGAGCCGGCTCGTAACGAGCTGCCTAATCAAATTGTAGAATGTTTAAGTATTAAATAAGTCACGCAACCTCTAACATAGAGTTATTACTTTATTTATATAAATGTATATATAATAAAATAGACATTCATTCACCATTACCCCACGTATTGATTGGTATTATTATACATTTTATATCAGACGTAAATTTCCGCACTGATATCAGGGGCGAGAACCGTGTTTCCTTAAAAAGTTAACGGACATTACTATTTATTCTCTGTATTTATTTTTTGATGTGCAATGATCATACTTTATAGTCTGTCGAAAATATTATTTTTTTTCAGGTGACGCATTTAATGAGTATAAATAATTAAAAAATATCATGCCTCATTTGTATATGAAAATAGCCTGATACCACCGCGAGTCACTATCAGTAAAACACATATTACTAAATGATTATATCTGTATAATTCCAGCACACAAATATTTACACAATTCCCTAACATTTGATTGGCCCGTAGCAAGTCTCTGTCCAAAATTTATATCCCAGTAAACTCCCACGCCGAACTACTTTCCATAACCGTGAGGCGCAGTTAAAATAATTCTTAAGAAAACGGAAAATAAACACATTTTCTTGATGAATTTATTTCAAATGCTGAAATTATAAGGAATGAATGGCCTTTTTGTGGAATTTATCGGGGATATAAACTTAGAAAAGTCGCGGGAATACTGGACGAGGCCTTCCGGCCTTCGTCCAGTATTCCCATAATGATTATATCTGTATAGCGGGCATATACTAATGAAACACTTCCAATAACTTAGGCGGTCAGTTAACTCGGAAATGCAATTTGTTCCCTCAATTATCTGCCCATACACGAGGAAGAAACATATGTGCATGTAAATTGTGTTGACCATATATTTGAACACTTTCACCCCTAAACAGATAACACGACCTGTCCCGTGCTAAATACGGAGTATGTTTCAGTAATAAAAGTATACGGTTCTGCACAAAACAATAATATTAACAATGACAGACACTACAGATGCTGATGAGACGTCTCGATATACTGATAAGCCGACTCGTCTGGATCTACAATGTTTGAAAATGTTCGTTTAATGGCCTGTCGGGTTGAAAGGGTTAAAAAGGTATCGAAATTATCAAAGTGTAATTCAGATCATGGAAACTCATTGTTTTATTCTGATTTACGGGTTTCATGTTTCATACAATGATATACCAAAACATGTCCATTCTGGCTTATAGCGGCTAGCACTGATACCGTGACTTTGATGAACAAGATAGCCTCTGTGCAGACTGTGAAAAGGCACATGTTCCGCTGAGACTACACTGTGCACCAATGATATAACAGCTACTTACTTTGGATGAGTCGCTGGATTTACATTTATTGAGCATAGGCTGCACATGCAGCCTATGCTCAATAAATGTAAATCCACTAAATACATCGCTTTCTATGAAAGTTCATGAATGCAATTGGCTCGCAGAACCGTCTGTATTTTTCTCCCTTCAGTGAATGCGACATATATGCAAGATTCAACAAAAAAGTATAACAAATTCAATTATTAATAAATGTTCTTGTATAACCCGATATTGAAACACTTATATCCGTGTTCCCGGTATCGGGTTGTACATGGTAAACGAGGATAACGGTGGTTTTGTTGCCACTTATTGTTTTTGCCACACACCTTGTAACACGATACCAGAAACACGAATGCAATGTTACTAAATTCCTCTTAACCTTAACTACTAGTAGGCTTGTTAAGTGCATATAATAGGGGTTGACTTCATATCATGATACAAAGGTCCCCTTTGGTATGGAAGTTCCTTAGGATCATAATTTTTTTATCCAAAGACACACGCTCATATTCAAGATGGCTGCCGGCGGCCATCTTGGAATTATGGCCGACGATATATAAGTTGAGCTAAATTTCAATTAAACTTATGATTCCCAGTTCTATGTTGTATGCTAGCTTCATGGAGGTATGCATATCAAATATAGTAGTTGTATCTCAATTCCAAGATGGCCGCCGGCTGCCATATAGCACAAAATACACACAGTATACAAGTTCAGCTAATTTTCAATAAAAGTAATGATTTACATTTCTTTTGTTATATACAAGGTTCTAAGGGTCATGGAGGAATGAATATCTAATATAGAAGGTGTATGGCAAATTCAAGATGGCCGCCGGTGTCCATATTGGTAAAATATTGCTGACAGCTGTATTGGAAAAATTGGCCGACAATATATAAGTGTAGCTAAATAGCGATAAAAGTAATGATTTAAATTATATTCAGGTTTCTAAGGTTTATGGAGGAATGAATATCTAATACAGAAGCTTTATCTAAAATTCAAGATGGCCGCCGGTTGCCATATTGGTAAATATTGCTGACAATATATATATTTAATGCATTAATGTTGTAATGTGACTCTCCTCTTTGATATAGAACTACATACGTGTCATAGAACACTGAATAACATAATTAGTAAGTTGTGTCTCGAAACCAAGATGGTCGCCATCAGCCAATATTCAATTAAATTCGAGTTCGCTAGCTGTTTGTCGTAGATGCTATTATAAACATCTATTCCATCTGTTTTCACAAGAAATAAATGAATTGATGTATATAATAACATATGTAAACAAAACTGAATCTCACATCCAAGATGGCTGTCATCAATCATACGGAAACAGATCAGGCATGTATATGTAGAAACACATACAAATACAATAATGAATATTTACAGTTTGTACATGTACTGTTTGGATCCGGTTGATTCCACAAACTATTTTTTTCATGAAGTTTTCACTGTTATAATGTATTCAAGCACCATTCGCAAGTAGCACACAAAATTGACAACTTAGTAAAAGTTATGAAAATAAAATTAGATGGAATGTTGAACACAATTGCAAGCCAGAAATATAGACACTTGTAATGCAAAAGGCCTTTGAGGAAATGAAAAGGGGCTGCCTCCTGCACATACACATACAGCGGGGTCAGCGTGTAAGTGCACACACGAACGAACACGACAGGTTGGAACCAACCTGTCGTGTTCGTTAGAGTGTGCACTTACACGCTGACCTCACTGTACAGCTGAAAGCAGTTGGCACTGACACTGTGAATGTTAACTTTAACAAAAGTGTTACTGTCAGCAGTATAGGTCAACAGACGACCGGAATGAATGACAAAAAAAATGTACACTGCCCCGTTCAGCAATATATGTACCCCTAATACCTTAAATCGACATTCAAATTGCAAATGGCCCGTAGTGGCGTACCTAAACGTGTATGTGACCTGTGAAATGGGGATTATGCGTTTTGCGACCAGCGTGGATCCAGATCAGCCTATGCCACCGCACAGTCTGATCAGGATCTGCACTGATCGCCACTCCATCAATGAAACACCGGTCGTGCTTCTAATAAGCAATATAGATCGTTATCCAGCTACATGAGTGTGTTATATGACCAGGAGCTACATGGGTCACAAGGCCCATATTTCCTATTTCTCCAGTCACAGCTACAAATGAATGTCACAACGACACTATTATTGTTAGATCACCTCATGTGCGGAGCGCAGGGTTAAGTATACATTAGCGTGATCGGTAACGAGTGCGCTGCTCATCAATACGGCGCCTGGTTCAATCCTCAGCCGGGCCAGTATGTGAGATGGTATGGTGGTTACCAGTAGCCAATTTCACCAACATTGCAAAGTATACTTTTCTAGCAAAGTATACTTTGAGGGAGTAATTATTTATTTTTCCTGAAATACATTATTTCTTATAAAACTAACAACTGCATATATTTGATGATGAAAAGTATGCAGAATTATTATACTGAATTTATTACATTATCATAGCCAAAATGTCTGTGATAATGTAATAAATTCAGTATAATAAAAAATAATAAATTTATCCTAAAATTTAAAATTTCTTCCTCAAAGTATACTTAGCTAGAAAAATATACTTTGCAAAGTTGGTGAAATAGGCTACAGACCAGACCAGTGGGTTTCCTCCTAGTACTCCGGTTTCATCCCACATTGATGGCCGTCCTTACGCCTTCATATGTGCCAACGAAAACATGTGCTCTCGAGCTTCTTTGTAATCGTTGTGAACCAAACTAAATGTTTAAACAAGTATACATGTACATTGAACAGTGTAGAGACTACGATTATCATGCTTTGTTGATCACACGCAAAACGCGATTTGTTTGTTTAAAAGTTCTAGCAACATTTCATTCATGTGAATTGCGAGCGAGACTTCGGAAACAAACACAACAGATACGGTTGGTCATGCAACTCGATTTTAAAGCAAAAGCAAAAAGCAAGCATATCGATGATAAATTGTCGCTGCGACTAGAAAGATGGGGTTTATGGGATGTGTGCGCAGTGCAGTTTCTGATCAAATAGCACACTCCTATAGGCCACTTGCTTGCTAGAAACATGTCTATGTTTCGTGGACGGAATGGCGAACAGTGCAGAGCCTACACTGGTCGCAAAACCTATCAGCCCCATTTCTCCAGTCACAGACGGATGTATGCCGGCGCCACACATCAATACCTCACCGTTTAAAATGTATTGAAATATAAAGTGGATATCTAAACGGACGATCTAAGCTGATATAATGTAATGATAATAAGAACATGAACGATGGGATATTCTAATCAAGTTGTACATAGCCGCCAGCGTTAATCTTGTCAAGAGTATCAACGTTTCGAACCTATATTGCTACATAACTGCCATGGTTCGACACCGCTTACAGCCGTGTTCAAACGTACAGCGCGTGCTGTTTGACCATAGCTGTAGACAATGCTCATTCCCGGGTCAAGCCAACACCTACGTAATGCATATGTCTGTAGAACGCGCCATTATTCACCAGACCAGTTCACAACCGTCGCACTGAAATTTTGAAATCGATGCGACTGCGCTGCATCACGCGACGTATGTGTAAATCAGCTGTTTGAAGGGAGCAGATTATCAAAATTACCGAATGTACGGCATATATAATCAAATTACACGATATTTCCGACGGAAATGTAACAATAACGTTCGACCATGTCCGGCCGTGAGAAAACGTTTGGAGGTACCGTGGCACTCGGGAACTGTTTGAACCCACGGCCTCCGGCCTTGGGGTTCAAACAATCCCCTCGTGCCGCGGCAAACGTTTACCCACGGCTGGACATTGTCGAACCTTATATTGTCAATGCCAACTGGCAATCAAGCAATTTCATTTTCTGAGTCTGAGCTGTAGCACAGCTCAGGCGCAGCCAAGGAAGCTAGCACTGCTCAGGCTCAGCAAAGGAAGATAGCACTGATCAGGCTCAGCCAAGCAAGCTGCTTGTTTTTAAGCACAATATTCAAGTATTTTGAAAGAAAGACAGTGGCAAATCAAATATAGAAAATATTACCGCAGCCCGTAGTGTAATACACTTAGCACGTGTGTATGACGACCGATGTCATCTTTTATCGCCAGGAAGCTCTGTCAATATCAATATTTGGTCAATATCGAAATAATGGAAAATACAACACAATGCATACATGTATTTCAAATAGATTTTGCAGTTTAAGGCCGTAAAAAAGTACTTTGGTTCTCTAGATATCGCCGCGTCCGAATAATCCCTGCGTGCCGAGCATTTTATCGTCATGGAGAAATACAATTGTACTATAAATTCGCCACATGATCAATACAAATCACTACCATGCACAACTATGTTAAATCCAATCATGTCTGACGAAATCATGTGATTTTTCACGTCTAAAGATGTTTTAGTAACTTTATAGAACATATCTCTTTGTTTGAGATGTTCGTCTCTGATTTTTTTTCAAGTTGCCAGATGCATAAAAAATCAGAGACGAACATCTCAAAAGAAAAAAATAAGAAAATATAATAAAACAAATCCACCCTCCCGCTTCACATTCGCAAGCCCTGAGTCTGAAAATCAAAGTATGGCCTAATACAGTGCATGTTTAACCGATATCACAGCTTTTGCAGATCATCAGAGACTGACGCTACGTTACACAGTTACATGCCGGCCTAATATCATATCAATGCAACTGCGGCCGGCGTAAAATGTTTCACGTCGATCTAAGTCACCGGGGGGGGGGGGGGGGGGGGGGGTGCCATTTCACTAACTTCGTACAACTAAAATGTTCGCAAAAGTATGATAGTCTGTAAATTTCACATTAACAACGTTTTCTTGTAAACAATTATTGGATTTACATTTATTGAGCATAGGCTGCATATGCAGCCTATGCTCAAAACATGTAAATCCATCAATTGAAATTTCCAGACGATCATAAATTTGCACCTACAACATTTCAGTCGTAAGAAGTTTAGTGAAACGGGCCCCTGATTCCCAACGAATTCCCATTTAGCTACATGCATAAGATACTGCATAAACTCATTCGTTCGGTAACAGGCGCAAAGGGTTACTAGACGAAAAATGCGTTTATGTGATTGTTCTTAGTAGAGCTGAGAAATACCTCGTCAGGAAACCCGTGCATTTTTCAACGTAAAGCATGTTACACCGCCGCGGCACCATTCAATATATACATGTGTATGACTGTGTTGTTTATCCCATGATTTTATGGCAATATCCAACATGCAATATATGTTTGACATTGGTTGTATATTTACAATGCACTGTACATACACAAAGCATTCACAAATCAAATATTTGCACTTCGATAACTATTGACGTGAAGGATGTTATTTAATAGACAACGGCAAATTTGCATATTAAAGGGAGAGGATTTACATAAGCTTGTTTTAAGCCAATCAATTATATAATGCTGTTTATATTGTGGAACATCTTGAAACCGGACACCGTGGGAAGTACCAATTATATTCCGTATATACTCTGAATAGTTTGTCAATTTCCGACTTTATTTATACAAAATAATTGTAAGTAAATTTTGTAACCGTATTTAATGAAATTACGCAGATGTCCAAAAGGTACAAAATCACATGGCGTGTCTCGTATTTACAAGGGCCTTGCACGAGAAAAAATATTGCTAGACATCTGTGACCAGCATAGGCCCAGATCAGCCTGGGCATCCACGCAGTCTGGTCTGGACTCGTGTTGCTTGCCAATTACAAGGTGTATGATCACGTGGTATTAACAACAACAACAAGTACTGAAACTTCCAGAATCCATCCGATTCAAAGTACGTATTATTGTATATTGTCCTTATTACGTAACGGATTTTGATGAAATATGGCGCATCAAACGCTTCTTGTTAAGCTGCATTTGGTGATCTCTGTACTTTGGCCCAAACTTCTGTCGTTTTTGCGAAGAATCGATTTCGGTGTCGGTATCGATTCGTGACACGGATATCGATTCGTCGCAAAAAGGACACTACATCGTAAGTCTGTGCCGAACTCCCTGGACGACCAAATGCAGCTCATGAAGACGCATTTGCCGCGTCACATTTAATAAAAATCCGTTTCATATTAAGGAAAATATAAAATAATACTTACTTTGGAGTGGGCAAGATTTCAACACTTTCAGCCACTGTTGTTGTTGTTATAACCACGTGATCATGCACTTTGAATTAGTCACTGAAATAGTTCCACAGGCGTCAGCAAGTCCTATACACATGTAAGTGTCGTGATGCCAATGCTAAAATATATTTATCTCTTAGTCAGGAGGTACTAACTCCCAATTAGGTAACTATCTCCTGGTTAGGACTTAGTATCTCTTACTCCTTATTATGAGATAGTAACTCCTAATTATGAGATACTAAGTCCAAATTAGGAGATAATATCTCCTAATTATGACTTAGTGTCTCCTAATTAGGAGGTAAAACAATTTTAGCATTGGCACATACAGTAAGTCCTAATTAGGAGATAGCAATATACTAAGTTCTACTTAGGAGATACATGTACTAAGTCCTAATTAGGAGATACTAACTCCTAATTATGAGATAATATCTCTTAATTGAGTTACTATCTCCTAATTATAACTTTTGGTCACAAACATACAGGTTACATAATACGAAATATATACTTAGTAATTAGGAGATAAAATATTTTAGCATTTGCACCTGGTGCCCGTTTCACTAAACTGCGTACGTCTAAAATGTTCGTAAGTGCACATTTAGGATCGTCTGGAAATTTAAATTGATGGATTTACATTTATTGAGAATAGGCTGCATATGCAGCCTATATGCTCATTAAATGTAAATCCAACAATTGTTTACAAGAAAACATTGTTAATGTGAAATTTACAGACTATTATAATTTTGCACTTACGAACATTTTAGTCGTAAGAAGTTTAGTGAAACGGCCCCAGGGCACTTCCATATATACATGCTAACATGTCTGTGTGATAGTTTGAAATGACAAGTATATACTACTGTTACAATCCATGTTCTCAACGGTGGCCCACATGGAGTGTGTATTGCGGCACATGCGCATGTCGTAACACATATTAGCATGTATGACATCACAGCTAAACATCCTTTGTATGCTGGTATGACCTATTTGTCACGAGAAACGACAAATAGAGGATCTGTCATATGTATTACAGTAAAACCTCTGTAAACCGGACACCCATCCAATCTATGTCTGCTTATAATTTTATACGTCTTTATTGTCATCTCTCACCGTTCATAACGTACGTTCATGATCGCAAACCACATATACCTGTTTTGCTGTGCCTATATTCCTGATACAGTGGAGCCTCTCTAAACCGGACACCCTGGGGACCTCCCAGGGTGTCCGGTTTAGAGAGGTTCCACTGTATTTAATACTGAAAAGCAGTGTATGTGGTGTGTTGGGGTGGGGTGATTCTTCTACTTCACCTGGGGAGTTGGCTCCCTTATTCCACTGACCCCTTCAGTTGCTCCACCCACTGCTCATGTAGAAGGGAGCGGAGCGGTCGAAGCGGACACAGCCAAGCGATTTTGTGTGATGTACATTTCACACGCTTATGACGTGACCCAATATTGTGTTCAATTAATCTACTTTTCATCGCTGTTGGTTTCACACACAGGTGCCAGAAAAAAAAATCTAATATAAAATACGCATATACATGTAATAAAAACGATAATGACATGATGTTTTATCAGTCACCTGTGGTTTCACGAAATGTGTGACATTCATTAAAAGCATTCATCAGGTAACCTGCCCTGTATTGACCGAATACGTACTGACTGATAACATAGTGTTGTATCAGGCATTGACCTGATACAAACATCCGGGTTACAACGAAGTGAAAACCGATGTTCCATTAGTTGGATGACGTCACGCGTTCTGTCCATAGATAACGACGTCATATGTGGTCATTTTCGAGCATAAAACGATACCTGATAAATAGAATACCAGGCTGCTTTCTTTTGATATCAAGTTTATCAGGCTCGAATAGAAACGGTAGCCTCGGAATTCCTACGTGTTTCCTAGCCGTGCTAGATAAACTTGATATCAAAGGACACTAATGTGGTATTCTCTATTTATATAATCACTTCCGTGACTGATATACAATGTACTATGTTTGCCAGAGTACCAGTCACGTTCAGAATGTTTTACCTTGGCAAAGAAATATATGTTGTTCTCAATAAAACACTGATTGAGAAGTGGTATTTTAAAAATATGTTTATTTGTTTGCCGAATGCTCAACTGGGCTATTGTTACCGTTTTTCGTTCGCCCGTCGGTCGTCCGTCAGGGCGGTCAAGTAGGGACCAATTTTCACGTTTTACCAAATATGGTCATGTTATATATCAAATGGAAGGTATCAAGGATAGGATCACTCTGTAGCATTTTTTGTCGAGATCGGATGATTACGTCATCCAAGATGGCCGCCGAAAGGTCACCCTTTTATTATAGTTTTGAAACGTCTACTGCTCGTGAACCGCTTGGCCGATGCTGGTCACACGTCACAGTTATAGTCTGTGGATGACGCATTTTCACATATGTTAAAATTGAGGTAGCCACACAATCCAAGATGGCAGCGATATAAAATTAGTTCAACTTTTTAAAAAATCTTCTTCTCACGAACCGCCAGACAGATTTCGACGAAACTTAGCAGGAATGATCGGTCGTCAAAGCTCTTACAGAATTGTTAAAATGATGACCCCGGGATCAAATATGGGAGGTCAAGTATGGTAAAATTTCACATTTTAAAAAATATTAGCATGTCATTTGACCAACTATGGTATTGTAATATATCCAGTCTAATATATCGATGAGACGATCAATCTGGGGTATTTCATCTCGAAATCGAATGTTACATCATCCAAGATGGCGTCCAAAATGTCGAAAGTTCCCTAAAATTCATTTGAATAAGGCGCTTAATATACAAAATATTGGGTCAGTCGCCTTAAGAGGTGATATATCTTATGATGGCATTATGTACTTTTATAAATTGCTTATGTTATTACTTTTTGAAATGTAAAACTGACCCATTTTTGCCGGTGATCTGTTTCCCACAAATGGAATGTACATACTTTGAGACAACCGGAACAATGATTCAAATGACTGTTTATGAACTTGCAGACGAACTTAGATGGAACTTGGTATATAAATGTATATAATTGCGCCATTTCATAGATAAACTTTATAGTGAGGATAATGCTTTCAGGTGAGCGATACATGTCCATTTGGGCCTCGAACTACTATGCATACCATTGATAGATCCTACTGTATCAACTTATATCAACCGGATTAACTCTTTGCATGCTAGCGGCGAAAATATCCGCCAAACGAATTTCCCAGCATGCAAAGAGTTAATAAACCGTTTTATTTGTAAGTGAAAAGCGAATCTTTTTGCCAGGTTCACTTAAAGTTTTGTTAGCTCTTCCAATCACCTGTGACGAGGCTATCTATTGTGATGCGTTCTCTTTATGCGTTCTATATTATTGTTTTGGCAGTGGAACCTTTCTAAACACATAGAACATTTCTTTCAGGACTGTTAATTTTCAATTCATTCGTTTCATTGACATATATCGCTAAAGTCTGTTCATGATCGCAACGCTCACAAACATGAGCTAGCGTGATCGTATACCGTAATTACAATGGAACCTCTCTAATGACATCATGATTGTACACTAATCTGGTTGTACTCTATATCCGGCACATGATGTGAGTATAACTAGGCTACTAATGACATATTACAGTGAACAGGGGCCCGTTTCACTAAACTTCCTACGACTAAAATCTTCGTAAGTGCAAATTTAGGATCGTCTGGAAATTTAAATTGATGGATTTACATTTATTGAGCATAGGTTGCATATGCAGCCTATGCTCAATAAATGTAAATCCAATCATTGTTTACAAGAAAACATTGTTAATATGAAATTCACAGACTATTATAATTTTGCACTTACGAACATTTTAGTCGTAAGAAGTTTAGTGAAACGGGCCCCAGGAGGGGGAGGGGGGTTCCGGGGTTGCACCCCCCCCCCCCCCCGTTCAGCCACGGAGTTTACATATATCACAGTTTACCACCAGTTGGAGTCTGAATTTAAATGCCGTAAAACACAGGAAAGTGCATTTCGAAGAGCTCGAAAACAGGACAACCCCCTAGTTGCGAACGGTAACTCTTGCAATTACTCGCTTACCGTCCGTAGCTAGTTATGGACGGTACGGGAGTAGATTGCAAAAGTTACCTTCGCAACTTGACAACCCCTCACCCGTTCCCAAATGCTGGATCCGCCCCTGTGATGGCATACTAAACTCCGCCTCAATATACCCATGTTATGGTAACTGATTCCATCTGCTACTTGTGAGTTACATACCGTGTCATATGTATTATATTGTTGCTGTCAGTTCGTGATTGGAAAGCTGAAATGCATATACGTGTAGGAATTTACTAAATGGTGGCCCATATGAGAGCAGTACTGCTTCGTGTTGTTGCTTCCATTTTATATGTAGGGTTGAAATTGGCTCAGTGACCTTCCATACCAGTCGTCAATTGTTCCATTAACTTCCATATCACGATAAACACTGCCACTTAGCAGAACACAGTCAACTCTCCCGCTAGCCGTCTCGTCCGTTTGTTGATCAAGTCGCTCGCTAGCCATCTCGTCAGCATTTTTATCAAATCATCGGCTACCCATGTTGCCCATTCTGTTTACAACCAATGTACAGTATGTATGCAATGTTATTATTGAGTAATTTATTGATGCATTACATGCATTTCAGTTCGTGCAAAACTGTTCTTGCGGAAAATTGAAACGAAATTAAGCGTCTAGGTAATTGGGACTTACATGTATTTACTGCGAGTGTTTGTCTACGCTGGATGTTATTTTTGTAGATGTTCATTACATTGGATAAAAAATAATCAATCGGCAGATAATTTCATAATTTAATTGCGTTTCCTGATAAATAGTTTAGGGGGAGGGGGGGTGGGGGGGGTGCGATATGTGCGATTTTGATATGTTACTTTTGCAACCCAAAACCAATATCACAAGATGATTTTCTGAACGAAATGTGATTAAATGACAAGATTGGAACGGGGGGGTGCGATGTTGCGATTTTGATATGTTACTTTTGAACCCAAACCAATCATCACAAGAATGATTCTGAACGAAAAAAAAAAACTGTGCATTAAATGACCCGATGGACGTGCGTATGTTTGCGATTTTGATATGTTACTTTTGCAACCCAAACCAATCATCACAAGATGATTTTCTGAACGAAACTGTGCATTAAATGACACGATTGACGGGGGGTGCGATATGTGCGATTTTGATATGTTACTTTTGCAACCCAAACCAATCATCACAAGATGATTTTCTGACCAGTCCATATATGAACATAACGTGGTGCTTTTATTCTCAAAAGTATGAACATTATTTGCAAAAAGTGCAGATCCTGATGAGACGGCTCGTCACGAGCCGGCTCATCTGGATCTACACTTTTTTCCAATACCACTATACAGGCCTGTGGTGTTGAAAGGGTTAAGGGGGGTGGGGGGTGCGTACACACCCGTCGCACCCCCTCTGTGTACGGGCCTGGTAACCGAGTACTTTTTTACATACCATTTTACGTCATCACGAATGTAAGATTATATTTATTGCCCAAGCATAGCTTCCTACATTGAAACTTCCCTGAGTACATAACGTGTTTTTGATCAGTGTATAACTTCAATTTGTTCCTGGTTTCACAAACAAACGATTGCCTATCGTTCACACATCGTTTTCACATTATTTTTCGTTTCTATAATTAAACCAACGAAAACATCGTTTAGTACGAAACTGTGCATTAAATGACACGATTGACGTTTAACTAGTTGAAACCCGTTTTCAAGGACAAAAAAAGGTTCTGGTTACTGGAGTATTGTTCAAACTAAAAACACGATAATCGATTCTATGCATATCGTTACCATAAAACAATCGTCTTCACTTCGTTTCCATTGTTATTCGTTTGAGAACCTTCAATAAATCTTCGCCGAATTACGAGTTTTATTACACCGTGTGATTGCATTGTGTGATACACGTTATATATTATAACCTAAACTATCACTGAATGATAATTGACCCGAATGTTCTGTCTGTAACACAATAACAAGGTGCATGATCACGTGGTACTAACAACAACAACAACAAGTACTGAAACTTCCAGAATTCATCCGATTGAAAGTACGTATTATTTTATATTGTCCTTATTACGTAACTGACACGGAAATCTATTCTTCGCAAAAACGACATAAGTCTGTGCCAAACTACATGGACCACAAAATGAATATCATGAAGACGCGTTTGCTGCGCCATAGTTCATCAAAATCCGTTGCATATTAAGGAAAATATCAAATAATACTTACTTTGGAGTGGGCGACGTTGTTGTTGTTGTGACCACGTGATCATGCACCTTGTTATTGTGTTACAGACAGAACGTTCGGGCTACAGGGGGCCGTTTCACTAAACTTCTTGCGACTAAAATGTTCCGGCTCCCAGGGGCACGTTCACTAAACTTCGTAAGACTAAAATGTTCGTAAGTGCAAAATTATGATAGTCTGTAAATATCACATTAACAACGTTTTCTTGTAAACAATTATTGGATTTACATTTATTGAGCATAGGCTGCATATGCAGCCTATGCTCAATGAATGTAAATCCATCAATTTAAATATCCAGACGATCCTAAATTTGCACTTGCGAACATTTTAGTCGTACGAAGTTTAGTGAAACTGCCCCCAGGAGTATAAATGCATTCTTTGTATTTGGATTGGGATAATGATGTATTAATCGAGATGTCGGATGTCGGATACACGCCAGCATCTGTATTATGTATTATGTTTAGACGACAATCTAAATTCCATGTGTCAATATGTATCCTTGTTTACGCTTCTGATTAAGAAACCAAATGCCACATCTGTATAATAGGTTATCTAAACAAAACCAATATGGACCCATGACAGAAAACAAGAAAGCCACGTGTGTTTTGTTTGCATTGTATCATCGATGGATTGATTGTCTACTGGACAGACCATTGAACTTCAATAATGAAGAATGTGAAACCCTACTGTCTGTTTCACGAAACCTGCCCAGATTTTATACGGCCATATAAACAAAGCAAAAACTATTTTGTTTTTCGATAATATTAAATTTTATCAAAATTTAAGAATGAGCCTTCTTTTTATTTCGTGAAATGTGGTCAAATATTGATTTTATTACGAAAAATTGATTTGTCTATGGGAATTTAACATAGGGGGAAAAGGAGGTAGGGGAGCTGTTGGAGGAGTCAAAAAAATGAATGTTTTTTTTTTAAATTTAGTCCGAAACCTGGCTAGATAGCTGGGAAATGATCTAACTAAAAAAACAAATGTTAAATTTTGAAAATCGGTCCAGTATTTCTGAAATTCTAAAAATGTTCTATGGGGATTTAACATGGGGAAATTGTTTTTTCGCAATAAAATCAATATTTGACCAAATTTCACGAGATAAAAAGAAGGCTCATTCTTAAAATGTTCTATAATTTAATATTATAAAAAAAATATTTTTGAATTATTTATAAAATTTGGGCAAGATTCGCGAAACAGACAGATATGAAAACATATTTTTATAGAATACCATACCACTGGTATTTCGGATATGACTTGAAACCGATGACCCGATGTCCTTTAGCCGATATCATAAGTAAGTAAGTAAGTAAGTAAGTAAGTAAATTCTTTATTTAAAGAGGGTAACCCAGTTGGCGTGCACCAATCTGCCCTAGGGCCCTCTCAAACACAAAAACATATTTACATATTACAGTGAACAGGGGCCCGTTTCACTAAACTTCCTACGACTAAAATCTTCGTAAGTGCAAATTTAGGATCGTCTGGAAATTGCAATTGATGGATTTACATTTATTGAGCATAGGCTGCATATGCAGCATATGCTCAATAAATGTAAATCCAATCATTGTTTACAAGAAAACATTGTTAATATGAAATTCACAGACTATTATAATTTTGCACTTACGAACATTTTAGTCGTAAGAAGGTTTAGTGAAACGGGCCCCAGGTTATGGCATGTATAAAACAAGTGATGCAATCCAACTGCCACCAGATACACGTGGCTGACAAACGTTGGGTTGCTTGCAATACGCAATTTTAACATGATAATGTATGACAAAACCGCGCTTATTGTCTCAGACACGAGCAGGTTGCAGATACTGACCGACCCGAAACTCATGATCAAATACTAATATCCAGACAGAGTCAGTTCGGTGTAGACATTAGTGATTAAATGTTAGTGACTGGATAACAAACAATAATGACCCAGATCAGACTGTGCGTATGTGAAGGACGGTCAGGGTCTACATCAATTCATAGAGACAATAAGATCGTTTTTGCCATATCAAATCGTAATATCCCTAAATATCGGGAGACTCGTCTGTCGAAACAGCTATAAACCGGGAACTCTCTAAACGAAGGATATCACAATACAATTAGTCTATTATTTCGGTAACTCGCTATATAATAACCATACACATTGGGATATCATTCCTTTCCGGCAATCTCCATATTTCATTGAGATTTCCCAAAACAAACGACGTCACAATAAATAGGGTTATTACGGCTGTTTTGCATGTAATTTATGGACTGCATTTTTATTATACTGATGATGGTGGTGGGTCCATTTAATGACATCCACTGACATTTCATCCATGATGAACATTGAGCTGTGAACACATTTATGCTGCTCGCATTTCGAATGTTTAATGGAATGCTGTTCCATATAATTGCACCAGAGTAAGACAGACTACCTTTAAATAATTCTGTTTTATGTCTAGGAACATGCAGGGCCTCGTTTGTCACAGATCGTAGTGTTATGTTAGTGTTCTCCAGTCGTGTTGATTGCATAACAAACATTTCACATAAATATGCGGGAACTAATCCATTGAGGGTTTTGTACATTATTTTAGCTTTCTGCAAAAATATAGTTTCATCAAAACTTAAATGTTTTAGTCTTGTCATTGCTGTCACTAAATCCTGAGCATAAAACGGATCGCCTACAGTGATTACAATGATGTATTGTCTAAACAGACACCAACTGATATTCAATGAGTTACATTAACACGGGAAAGTCGAAGGGCAGTGTGGAACACTGTGGTCACCTTTTGTCAATATGGCAAGAATTTGCGAGCGAATCGAAACAGGGCTCCCGGGATGTTACAAGCTGGGCCCGGTTGCTCAAAGTTTCTGTTAGCTTAACAGACTGTTAAATCCTTAGCATTGCTAAGGATTTAACAGTCTGTTAAGCTAACAGAGGTTTTGTGCAACCGGGCCCTGGTGTCCCGCAGGCTAAACTTGCGCGTCAGTTTAATTGCAACAGACAAACAATAGTGAATATTGCAAGAAGATTTCAGCAGACGGATAATGTGGCAGATCTGCCTAGTCTAGGCGGCCACGAGTCACAACCCGAAGGCAGGATGTGTACACAAAGCTTCGACTTTCCCGTGCTAATGTATGTCATTGAATATCAGTTCGCCCGTTCATTATGTGTCTGTTTAGACAATAGATCATTGTAATCACTGTAGGCGATCCGTTTTATGTTCGGGATATCGATATTGACTAGGAAATTGTGTTCTCTTTATTTCACTTTTTGAAAAGAAGGGTGTTGTTGTCTTTTCTTTGTTTACACAATCTCTTTAAACACATGGTTTGGTTCAGGAGTTGCAGATTGCATTGAGCATTACAAACATTTTGTATCATGTTTTTAAACATACATGCACTTGTTCACGAAATATCGAACCATTTATATACTGTAACGTTTCATTTTGGCCTTATGTATATCTCCTCTATGTGCACAGTTAATAGAGAATAGTAGGTTAGTGTCGTGAATGGGAAAACATATCTCGCAAGGCTCAGGAAACGGAATGGGCGAGGCTCTGCCGAGCACATCGCGTTTCCGTGCCGCGTCAGATATTTTTTCCCATTCACAGCACTAACCTACTATTCTATTTATCCCGTCAACACCTACAAATGGCTGTAAAATGCAAAAATAGTATTGACTGGATATCAAAAATGTTTCACGGCACCGTGTTTCACGGCAAATACACACTGTGTTGACGGGATAAAACACTTTTATCCCGCCAGCACAGCGCGTATGTGCCGTGAAACAAGGTGCCGTGAAACATTTTTGATATCCTGTCAATACGACCTAATGACTGCGTATGAATATGTGCGGTGACTGGGGTTATTTATTTTGCATTTTAAAGCCATCTGTAGGTGTTGACGGGATAAATAGAATAGTAGGTTAGTGCCGTGAATGGGAAAACTATCTGGCACGGCACGGAAACCAGATGGCTTTTCCCATTCACGGCACTAACCTACTATTCTCTATAATAGCCTATATGTGTAGGCTACATGCACATACGTGCACATGTAAGGGACGTATTAGTGATATATGGTCGAAAATGGCCGCGGTAGTGGAACAATACATAGAGGATATTCATATTTTTGCAACGAATATGACATATATGTTCATCGAGTGGTGTGAAATGTCCATATTTCACGAGTGCCTAACGACACTCGTGAAATATGGACATTTCACACCACTCGATATAGTATGTGGGCTTATGTAAAAAAAAGCAAAATTTTGGGTAGATTCTTGGCACCATGTTTAAGCACACCTAGAAACATCACTGACTAAGACAAAAATGGGTGCCAGGTTTTCCATTAACATTTAGGGCCTCCATTTTGAATTTCAAAATGGCCGCATTTTTTAACCGATCTGTATGATTGTTTTGGTATTCAACATTATTCTAAACCTATAATCGAAAGAGTTTGGGTACCAAATGCATTATAGTTGAGACAACTGGTCATCTGAACTCATTTGCATGGATATCACCGGTTTTCGAAATTATTTTCGAGAACAATTGGTATGAATGCGAAACTTCTTTTTGACAAAAAATGCTGAAAACTGGGTTCCACATTTTTGAGAATACATGACACTTATATAATGCATACATGGTAATAACATGTATACCTGACATATAGCAATTAACTTACAACCTTCTGTAACATAATAAGCCATAATTGGCAACTGACCGTTCCAAGATAGCACAAAGTTTCTTTGCATGTAATCGTACTTCAAATTAACAGGCTATTTGATTTACACATGTATAACATTACAGTACGATATTTGAGCATATCGTTCGTATTGCAATATACTACATTGGACGCGTACTCAATAGTTTCATAATTGGGAGATGAAATATCCACAAAAGGCGCGGATCCAGACGGGGAGGGGGGAGTTGGGCGTGTCCAGACCCTCCCGCCTGCCCTACCCTAAACGAGAAATCACAAATGTTCACGTACCATACCCCAAATGCTGCCATACTAGAAATACACGTGTTACGAGGAAACGAACCAAGCAGGAGGGGGCTGATGTTTATTAACAGTCGCGCTATTTACTTACTGTGTCACAATAAAAAAGCCGGGGGGGGGGGAACACATTTCGTACTGAGCGGATTTGCTCGCCAGCCACAGTTTTCCGAGTTTAGTTTATTAGATAACCATTGGCATATCCCATTCATACTTATATGACATGGACTATATACTAAGTCTAGATACAGGGCGTCTATGTCTTTTGCGACCAGTGTAGACCCAGATAAGCCTGTGCTATTTACGGAAAAGCACTGAGCACTACATTATACATGTACATCCGTATAAATGCTATCCATTTAATTGGACCAATTTAGTCACCTGCCTCTTGACTATTCACGAGGTCAGTAGGAGAATTTGAATTGGTGTCATTTATTTTCAGGTCACCAAACCATATTAGATAAGAACAAACTACGCCAATGCAGGCATGTTTTGTCACAGACAAATACCTGGTAGATGGAGCTTAAACTTAAATTAAAATTTTGGAGTAAGCGCCTCAGTTTCATTTTCTTTCAAGCTCCGCCCTTCAGGTAATTATCTGGAACAGATAAGGAGGTATTTATTTCTTAAATATAGAGAGCAATAATTTATAATTTAATACAGTTGGTTAGAAGAATTAAGACACACAGTAATGACCAGATGAAAGCTCCACGTTGTTAACAGGAAACTCATCAACAAACATCACATCACAGCCAGATGAATCAGCAGACACCACCGAATAACCCGAGGGATTGGTAGACAAGCAGAGCATTGTAAAGCAACAAGTGCATTTCTTTTCGGCTTATAACTCGCTCGTTCATACCCCAGATGATCAGGATGCCTTACCAGTAATCGACAAGCCGTTCAGTCTGCCTATCACCAATGCTGCTGCTACTGGCCCACATTAGTTACTGCTTTGGATCAGCTAACTAGATTGAACGCAGCTATGGCTGCAAACAGTACTCTCGTTGTGACTTTAGATATGGACTTGTACAAGAGATTTGTGAAACTCGAGTATCTACTTCCAGAGTTCAAGACCAAGTGGGTGTTCGGCCCATGAGAATTCCACACAGTGATATGTGCACTAGGCGTTTGGGACGGGCAATTGAAGGCAGTTGTCCCTACGATGCATGGCAAGAAACAGATATGTACAGTAGCATGACTGTATCACACATTTTAAATGACAATACTTATAGCAGTGCGATGGAAGCGCACTAGAGAACTCTTCAGGCACTCTTCGAACTCTGGTTTAAGAAATTCCTTGAGGGTCACCCGTTGTATGTGACGCCTTAGTAGCTAGCGTAAAGCAGCGGACTGAAGCATGCATGTATAAGACAGGCGTTGCAGAAGCACGCCAGGCGTAATTAATGGGTATAGGATGATCCATGAATCTTGAGAAACACAGCTACGAGAGTTTGGAAGGGAAGGTAACTGGCACCTCTGCTTGGCATCTTTGGAAGTATTTCTTAGCATATGCCAGGTTAGATTACGCTCAAAACATTCCAGTTCATCGCACGCATGGATACCATAAGCACTTCTGATCCAGAACTATGGCAGAGCTTCACCAATGGTGAGTTTGCAGTGAATACCAGCAACCGTATTCCATTTACAAAAAATGGTGTTGATCAAGTCCAAAGACGGATCTCTGAAATAGCATCAGTAACGCTGTTGAGGTTTTGTCTCACTGCTCTGGATCTGGCACGATTTGCTGATGAGTCAGAACAACTTGTAGCTACTACTAGCACAACTGTACCACCACAGCATCATTACATCTCTCAGTCAAACATTGCTCGCCAAGAACGTTTCACAGCTGAAGTCAGTGTTAGCACTGTACAACTTATATTCCAAATGGAGGCTGGTAGCGAGTAATCGGACTGTAAAGGCCGCATGCTCAGACTCAATGAGATCATCCCCGATGAAACGTTTAGCTTATAAAACGTTTGTAGTGGAACGCCTCATCGGGAGTCGCAAATTGTGGGACACAATGATGACTAAAGTCAAGCAGAAGACATGGATGTCTGCAGCAAAAGACATTAAATTGAACACAGGGTCTGTGGTGTTGAGCTTGAAGGCAACGGTATCACTCTTTGCCAGACTGCTGGTCGTCTCAAAATAGTGTCGATCCAGAAGAAGTGATTGGGATGCAAGCGTTTGCCTACACCAACACAGTTCTCATGGCACCGGATGGGTCTATTCATCTGGCTGCGGACAGGAGCACAGTGATAAACCTTCTGGAAGATTTGGTGGCCAACGACATAGCTCAGACCTTTGTAAAGCCTACCGAGTTTGAAGAAGGATCGGAGACGTGTCTGGTAGTATATATAATGGGAGTGGTACAGGAGTTGATGGCAGACAAGAATTGCAATAGTTGCAAAGAGCGTGCCAAGTCCTTTGTCACACTCATCGACGCAAAGGCATCGATGATACGGTCAAGTGCGAGTTATATTTGATAACTACACCAAGAAAGCATCAATGAAGGAACAGACTTGAGAGCGGCGGAAATGCAAGGTGAAGGAAATTAAATCATACAATGGTCAATAATCAACGGGCATCAAAGACAAAAAAGAAGTTTCTCGCCAGCAGCACAAAGGATTCGCTAACTCTCTACCTTTCCTATTAGCTCATCCACTACAGTACTGTCGAGGTTATGACTGCAATGCGGCAGGAGGTCATCGATGAATTATGAATGTGAAACAATTACCGGTGTCTGCACACAGGAAGAGGTGGTGGACACTCTTATGATTTATCATGCTGTATAATTTGCGAGCAACGGGATGACTGTCCATATGCTGCTTTTGGCTCTACGAAGAAGACAACTACTTGGCAACCATTCTGCGCTAATCATGGGAACAAGCGATATACAATCTTCTTATAGCCTATATATGAAAAGGTTGGCAAATCAGCAGCTTTGATCATCTGTCATGCTATCACAGGCTGTGATACTACAAGACATATCCAAGGAAAGGGAAAGAAGGGATGCTTTGCAACTTTCCTGAAGGCAAGCGCCGCCATTCTGATAGCATTACATTGTAAATGGTCTTAGCGAAGGAGATGAACCGTTTAAGAAGTGCCACGTGGCTGTGAAGAGTTTATTTGCGCTCTTTTCTGTCCAGGAGGAGTCCACATTGGGCAAGCAAAGATGTTCAGACGGTTTTTGTTCAAGCAGTTCAGTGATGAACAAGGAGTTGACAAACTTCCACCAACTTAGAGAGCATGTATTGAGCATATACGCCGTGCCCATGTCCAAGTGAACCCAACTTGTCCTGAACATCTGTCCTTGGGGTGGCGACACATAGACACAACACTACTTCCAGTTCTTTCTCAGGTTGCACCAGCTCCGGTCTCAGTGCTGCAGCCCTTCAGGTGTAACTGTGAGAATTCAAAGTGTTCGAGAAGGTGCTCATGTAGAGGAAACACTGTGGTCTGTACTGAACTTAGCAAATGCACTAGGGAAGGTGACAGCTGTACGAACATAATACCACCAATGAATGGTGAATATCTAGAAGATGATTGAATCAATGACAATTAGGAACGTTTGATCAGTAACGTTGACACTCCCGATTCATATACATGTACATATGTAGAAGTGTCGTACCTTTAACAAACAAGTTTTAAGTCTTCAAGTTTTATAACTGCCAACATATTCTTCTACATTATTTCTAGTAATTTTTTACCAATAATACATGCATACGTGTTTATTAGTGGAAGCATCATATGCCAAATCATATGGTTAGGCACCAAAACATAGTCCTATGTCCATTGGTTCAGAAGTATGGCATTTTACGTAAACAAAGCCTGAAATATGGTGGCCATCTTGGATTTTTGCCAATTTAGAGTATTTACAGTGCTCTTAATTTGTTTCCAATGAATGGTTTTCCCTTTATACGAGTTTAGATAAAAATAAACAAATATTGGAAGACCTTTAAATCAAGGTTTATTGTTAATTGGCAATTATTTAAAAAAGAAAAAAAGATTTTTGCTGATGGCCATTTTGAAATTCAAAATGGAGTCCCTAAATGTTAATGGAAAAACTGGCACCCTTTTTTCTCTAAATCAGTGAAGTTTCTAGATGTGTTTAGACAGGAGTGCCAAGAATCTACCCGAAAAAATGACAAATCTGGAAAATGTTATGTAAGCCTAATAACGGCACTCGTGAAATATGGACATTTCACACCACTCGATGAACATATATGTCATCCTCGTTGCAAAAATATGAATATTCTATTTATTATATACCGCTCCATTGAAATTAGCAGTTTTTTTAGACTGTATACGGTAACAAAATGTTTTTCGGCCGGATATTTTGAAAAAAAATATTTCAAAATTTAAAAAACGTTTTCTTTCAATAATTATTGAAAATTGTGTGAAACCAAAAAAAGTGAACAAATTTTTTTTCTGTCGGATATTTTGAAAAAAATATTTTAATATTTAAAAAACATTTTTTTTTAAATAATTATTGAAAATTGTGTGAAACGGTAACAAAATGTTTTTCGGCCGGATATTTTGAAAAAAAATATTTCAAAATTTAAAAAACGTTTTCTTTCAATAATTATTGAAAATTGTGTGAAACCAAAAAAAGCGAACAAATTTTTTTTCGGCCGGATATTTTGAAAAAAATACAGAATATGAATATAGATAGCGGAAGTAGTCGTATTCTCACCGGAAGTTGTTTATTTCATCGATGAGAATATATGACTTATTTAGTACATCGTATAACTATGTATTTCATGGGTAGGTATATATAATAAATGAACATACCCTCCTTGTTCCACTGGTCCCTTTAATTATGACAAATAATATTACTTGTCTCGTCACATTTTGTTTATTTGACGAGATTCCATAAATTATTGATTTGATTACACAAACAACGATGAAATGTGAGTTTGAAAAAACAACGAATTATATGTTGAATTACCGCAATTTATAAGAAAACTACAGGTCTAATAAAGCACAATACTGTGCGAATATGATGCAAGAACTGCAAAACGTGTACCTGTTTGTGATGTCATACCGTAATTTGTGATGTTCTATGACACAAACAATACCATATTCGTGTTGAAAACGATTGTAATAAAGTGCTATATTATTTGTATGTTGTAGCCCCATTCCACGTTATAAGCATACATTCAAAATTCGCACCTGTGTAGCCTGCCCAAAGAAGAACCTAGGTATTTGCGCACGCAGTGTAGGAATACCAAGGTGTATGATCACGTAGTACTAATAACAACAAGCACTGAAACTTCCAAAATCTATCTGATTCAAAATTCGTATTCTTGTATAGTGTTCTTATTACGTAACGGATTTTGATGAAACATGGCCCATCAAACGCGTCTTGTTAAGCTACATTTGGTGGTCTCTGTATTTTCACCCAAACTTCTTCGCTCAAGTCTGTGCCGAACTCCATGGACCACCAAATGCAGCTATCGAAGACGCGTTTGCTGCGCCATATTTCATCAAAATCCGTTCTATATTAAGGAAAATATCAAATAATACTTACTTTGGAGTGGCGACGTTGTTGTTATTGTAACCACGTGATCATGCACCTTGAATACGTCAGACCATAAATACAATTACATGTAGCCCTTTCAACACCGCAGACCTGTATAATGTTATTGGCACATACATGTAGTCTAGATCCAGAGCCGTCTCATCAGGATCTGCACTTTTTGCAAGTAATTTTCTTCTTTTTGAGAACAAAAACACCCCCTTTTTATAAATGGACTAGTCTGAAAGTCATTTTGAGACAAATTGGTTGGTTGCAAAAGTAACATATCAACATCCATGCCAGTTAATTAGGGGTTAAAAGGGTTAATAAGAGAAACACATGTTATACTGACTGTTTTATCTAGGAAGTTGGTGCCATTCTCTTGTTTCGCTAAACATTGTCTACTGCGCATGAATATACATGTACAGGGAAATAAATAATCCCGCCACGGAGTAATTGGACAAGACAGGAAATACTTAGATGTAAGCAACCCGAATTTGCCTGATGTCACGTAGGGCTACACGTTATTATGGAATAATAGTTAAGTCATGCTGGCTCTTGAGCACAATAGTAATAATTAACAAACATGCAATGAATATGACAATGCAAGCAAGATGACAGTGACCATGGAATTAGTGTATGTATACACTGAATAACAGTCTCTCTCTCTCTCTGTCTCTCTCTCTCTGTATCTCTCTCTCTCTCTCTCTCTCTCTCTCCTCGGTTTCTTACTGTCCTTTGATTTTGAATTGATCAAACCAAGACCTTTAAACATACTTGGGCGCTGTCGGTAACATGTATCTACATACTGCTATCATAAATCAGTGTACATAGAACATTCAAATAAAAATGATATTCATCTTCTAAAACGCAACATAAATGACATTTTCAATGGGTATTTCGCTTGGCTTGTGCCATCTTCCGGTTTCTATAGCTAATCTATGTGAGGATACTCTAAGTTTTGTGGAAAAAACACCGAGCTTTTATCATTGTGAAAATGTCCAAATACGGTTGGTACTCAAAATGTGCAAAACTGTTATCGCCAACGCCTTGCGCCAACCAGACATGATGCAAGCCAAGACTGGATAACAGTGCGTTAACAAGGGAGGCCCAGTTAGTTTTATTTGGTGTTTCAGTAATATCATTCAACACCATTTTATACACAACATTTACATATTTACGACCTGTCGCCCCAGCTACATGAAGCCAATAATTAATAATATTATAGAACCGGTTTTTCTGTATAGATGCCATAACTAGCTCTCCATATACACAGTAATTTTGCGTTGATAGTTTGACACCTAATAACCTTTTACAAAACTGTAAATGTATTATCATAACTTTCTTTTTATTCAACCGATTATGATAAAATAAAGAACACATCCGCGCAAATGTGTGTACTTCCTAGGCATTTTCAAAATATTTCCAACCCGTTCCCCAAACACTTTGGTATAGCTTTGAAGAAAAAGCAAATATAGAAATCAGTGTGATAAAGTTGACAGCAATAAATGAAAACGAAACTGCGCACATGTCGATTGTACGGAGCCCCGCAGGGCACGTAGAATTCTTCTTTTGTTTTTATTCGTTCCGACGAAATAGCAATTCGTTCCCTCAATTTAACAATTCGTTCCCAAAAATTAACAATTCGTTCCCTCGATTTAACAATTCATTCCCACGAAATAACAATTCATTCCCACGGGAACGAATTGTTAATTCGTTGGAACGAATTGTTATATCGTGGGAACGAATTGTTATTTCGAGGGAACGAATTGTTAAATTGAGGGAACGAATTGTTATTTCGTGGGAACGAATTAATAATAATAAAAACATGTCCCCTGCAGGGCTCAGTACGATTGCCATCCGTGCAGGAAACATATTTGTATAATTATTTATCGACTTGTCAGACGTTATTGGCCTGTATCCGCCGCGACAAATATTGCTAGACGCTTCGGAAACCGTTTTCTCATTTATCAACATAAATATATGTTACATTGATACTAAGTAAGCGATTTAAAGGACGCCCGCTGTGTCTACTTACCTACTTCATCACTGATAACAGCGACACACACGACTCAGTCAATACTGATAAACATAGTTGTCTTCCCATTGATAATATAGACATTATGGCGTTTGGACAAACTACAAATTGAACGGGTCACGAAACCTGCCCAAATCGAACGGCCATAGAAACAATGCAAAAACACTATTTGTTTTTAGATAATATTACATTTGGACTTACTGTCCGTTTCACAAAACGTGCCCATTTTTTACGGATATATAAACAATGCAAAAACAACATATGTTTCGATAATATTAAAGTTTATCAAAATTTAAGAACGAGCCTTCTTTTTTTTATTTCGTAAAATTTTGTCAAATACAATGTATTGATTTTATTACAAAAACATTATTCGTATATGGGAATTTTCTTTCACAATACAATCGACATTGGACCACATTTCACGAAATAAAAAGAAGGCTCACTCTTAAATTTTTATAAACTTTAATATTATCGAAATACATGTATATATTGTTTTTGCATTGTTTGTATATCCGTAAAAAATGGGCACGTTTCGTTAAACAGACAGTAAGTCCTTAAAGGACTTAGCCCCCTTCACTGACCCCTTCTATTGTTTAGACCAACGATCGTCGTTTAAAAACAAAGCAAACGATATGAAGACGATACGTAGAAAGAAACGATAGGCGTTTAAATAGTTGAAAGCCGGGTATTTAAACGAAACTATCGTTTTCAAGTACAAAAGAAAACTATAATCGTTTCCATGCATATCGATCGTTATACAAAACGTTTCGATTATTTCGTATGGGAACCTTCAACAAACCTTCGCTGTATCCCCCCTTTTTAAACTGACACCTTCAATGTTTCGTCGTGATACATTCATATGCTACGTTCACCAGGTTCGGTTACGATTCTGCTTACATGTACTGACCGATGGCGGTATAATTATAATCATCCCTTTCTTGTAATATATCAGGTAACCTGCCCTGTATTGACCGAATACGTACTGACTGATAACATAGTGTTGTATCAGGTAACCTGCCATGTATTGACCGAATACGTACTGACTGATAACATAGTGTTGTATCAGGTAACCTGCCCATGTATTGACCGAATACGTACTGACTGATAACATAGTGTTGTATCAGATAACCTGCCATGTATTGACCGAATACGTACTGACTGATAACATATTGTTGTATCAGATAACCTGCCATGTATTGACCGAATATTTATTGACTGATAACATAGTTATTGATACAGTAACCGCCTGTGTGACCGAATATTTTGCTGTCTAGGTTGTATCAGGTAGCCTGCCCTGTATTGACCGAATATCTACTGACTGATAACATAGTGTTGTATCAGGTAGCCTGCCCTGTATTAACCGAATACGTACTGACTGATAACATATTGTTGTATCAGGTAACCTGCCCTGTATTGACCGAATACGCACTGACTGATAACATAGTGTTGTATCAGGTAACCTGCCCTGTATTGACCGAATACGTACTGACTGATAACATAGTGTTGTATCAGGTAACCTGTCCTGTATTGACCGAATTACGCACTGACTGATAACAATATAGTGTTGTATCAGGTATAACCTGCCCTGTATTGACCGATAACGTACTGAATGATACTGATAACATTTGTTGGTATCAGGTAATCCTGTCCTGTATAGACCGAATACGTACTGACTGATACATTGTGTTGTATCAGGTACCTGGTCATGATAACACATTGTTAATGGAACCGATTCGTACTGACTGATAACGTAACCCTTGAACCTTGAAAACAAATAGTGTGGTATCAGGTTACCACCTGCCCTTGTATTTGACCCCGAAATTTAGCACTGACTGATAACTTAAGTGTTGTATCAGGTAACCCTGCCCTGTTTTGAACCGAATACCGTATTTCCTGTACTGTTAACATATTGTTGTGGCAGTGTAACCTGCCCTTGTATTTGAACCCGATACCGTTACGCTTGATTACATAAGTAAATGTTGTATCAGGTAAACCCTGTTTCAATGTATGACGAATAACCCGTACTGAGCTGTAACAGAGTGTTGTATCAGGAAAACCCTGTCATGTATTACCGAATACTATGACTGATAAAATAGTGTTGTATCAGGTAACCTGCCCTGTATGACCAATACTTACGACTGATAAACATTGTTGTATCAGGTAACCTGCCCTGTATTGACCGAATACTTACTACTATAACACATTGTATCAAGTAACCTGCCATGATTGACCGAATTACTTCTGACTGATAAAACATATTGTTGTATCGGTAACCTGCCCTGTTGACCGAATATTATGATGATAACACATTGTTGATCAGGTAACCTCCATATTGACGAATACTTACTGACTGATAACACATTGTTGATCAGGTAACCTCCCTGTATTACCGAATACTTACTGACTGATAACACATTGTATAATCCAGTAACTGCCATTGTATGGACCATAGCTTACTGACTGATAACATATTGTTGTATCAGGTACCTGCCCTGTATTGACCGAATACTAACTGACTGATAACACATGTTGTATGGACCCTGCCTGTATTGACCGAATATGGACTGATAACAACCCATTGTTGTATCAGGTAACCTGCCCTGTATTGACCGAATACTTACTGACTGATAACACATTGTTGTATCAGGTAACCTGCCCTGTATTGACCGAATACGTACTGACTGATAACACAGTGTTGTATCAGGTAACCTGCCCTGTATTGACCGAATACTACTGACTGATAACACATTGTTGTTATCAGGTAACCTGCCTGTATTGACCGAATACTTACTAACCTGATAACCATGTTGTATTCAGTAACCTGCCTGTATGACCGAATACTTACTGACTGATAACACATTGTTGTATCAGGTAACCTGCCATTGTATACGTATAGTACTGAACCTGAAAGCAAGTGTGATTCAGTACCTGCCTGTAATTGACGAACTACTGACTGATACAGTGGTTTGTATCAGGTAATGTGTATTCATATACTGCTATTGTTATTGAACCCGAATACCGTACTGACTGATAACATATTGTTGTATCAGGTAACCTGCCGTATTGACCGAATACTACTGACTGATACATATAATGTATCGTATCTGACTGTATGACCGATACGCACGTACGATAACATATGTGTATCAGATAACCTGCCCTGTATTGACCGAATACGCACTGAACTTGTATCATAAGCCCCATTAGTTACTCAGTAACATGCTGGTATGACCGAATACGTACTGACTGATAACATAAGTGTTGTATCAGAGTAACATGTGCCTCAGTATCCCTTGATTCCGAATACTTACTGACTGATAACATATTGTTGTATCAGGTAACCTGTCATGTATTGACCGAATACTTACTGACTGCTAACATATTGTTGTATCAGGTAACCTGCCCTGCATTGACCGAATACGTACTGACTGATAACAAAGTGTTGTATGAGGTAACCTGCCCTGTATTGACCGAATACGTACTGACTGATAACATAGTGTTGTATCAGGTAACCTGCCCTGTATTGACCGAATACGTACTGACTGATAACATAGTGTTGTATCAGGTAACCTGCCCTGTATTGACCGAATAAGTACTGTCCGATAACATAGTGTTGTATCAGGTAACCTTCCCTGTATTGACCGAATACGTACTGACTGATAACATAGTGTTGTATCAGGTAACCTGCCCTGTATTGACCGAATATGTACTGTCTGAAAACATATTGTTGTATCAGGTAACATGCCCTGTATTGACCGAATACGTACTGACTGATAACATAGTGTTGTATCAGGTAACCTGCCCTGTATTGACCGAATATGTACTGTCTGATAACATAATTTTGTATCAGTAACATACCCTTGTATTGAACCGAATACTCTGACTGAATAACATATTGTTGCAATCAGGTAACCGCCCTGTTGACCGAATCCGTACTGACTGAATAACATAATTGTTGTAATCAGTACCCTGCCCTGTATGAACCGAATACGTACTTGACTTGATAACAATTTTTGTTATCAGGTAACCTGCCTGTATTGACCGAAATACGTACTGACTGATAACAAATTTTTTGTATCATTGTAACCTTGCCATATGACCGAATACGTACTGACCTGATAGCCCAAGTGTTGTTATCATTGTAACCTGCCCGTAATGACGAATACACTGACTGATAACATAGTGTTGTATCAGGTAACCTGCCCTGTATTGACCGAAATACGTACTGACTGATAACATATTGTTGTTATCAGGTAACCGCCCTATCAAGGACCGAATACGTACGACTGATAACAAATATTGGTTCAGTACCCGCCATGTATTTGAGGAATACGTACTGACTGATAGCATAGTGTTTGTAATCAGGTAACCTGCATTATTGACCGAATACGTAACTGACTTGATAACATATTGTTTGTTTCAGGTAACCTGCCATGAAATTGACCGAATACGTTACTGACGATAACATAGTGTTGTAATCAGGTAACCTGCCCGTAATGAACCGAATACGCACTTGACTGATAACAAATGTTGTAATCAGTAACCTGCCCTGTATTAACCGAATACTACAACTGATAACCAGTGTGTAATCAGGTAACCTGCCCTGTATTGACCGAATACGTACTGACTGATAACATATTGTTGTATCAGGTAACCTGCCATGTATTGACCGAATACGTACTGACTGATAGCATAGTGTTGTATCAGGTAACCTGCCATGTATTGACCGAATACGTACGAACTGATAACATAGTGTTGTATCAGGTAACCTGCCCTGTATTGACCGAATACGTACTGACTGATAACATATTGTTGTATCAGGTAACATGCCCTGTATTGACCGAATACGTACTGACTGATAGCATAGCGTTGTATCAGGTAACCTGCCATGTATTGACCGAATACGTACTGACTGATAGCATAGTGTTGTATCAGGTAACCTGCCCTGTATTGACCGAATACGTACGATCTGATAACATAGTGTTGTATCAGTTAACCTGCCCTGTATTGACCGAATACGTACTGACTATAACATTGTTGTATCAGGTAAACCTGCCCTGTATTGACCGAATCGCTGATGTTAACATAGTGTTGTATCAGGTAACTGCCATGTATAGACCGAATACGACTGACTGATAACATAGTTTGTATCAGGTAACCTGCCCTGTATTAGTGTGTATCAGTACTTAAACGCCCAGACTGATATAGGTGTGTATTCCAGTATGCCCTTTGTATTGACCGAATCCGTACTGACTGATAACATAGTGTTGTATCAGGTAACATGCCATGTACTGACCGAATACGTACTGACTAATAACATATTGTTGTATCAGGTAACATGCCCTGTATTGACCGAATCCGTAATGATTGATAACATAGTGTTGTATCAGGCATTGCTCTGATACAAACATCTGGGTTACGACGAAATGAAAACTGACGTTCCATTGGTCAGATGACGTCACGTGACGTTACCGAATGATGTCAGTGTAATGACGCAACGTATACAAGTCCGCGTTCTGTCCACAGATAACGACGTCATCCGGGGGCATTTTCTAACATAAAACGTTACCTGATAAATAGAATACTAGGCTACTGTCGTTTAATATCAACTTTATCAGGCTGGGCTCGGAAACTGTAGGAATTCCTCGGTAAGCCTCGAAATTCCTACGCGTTTCCTAGCCTTGTCTGATAAACTTGATATCAAAAGACACTACCCTGGTGTTCTCTATATAGTTCAGTCTGTTAATTGTAATTCCAATACTACTAAACGCATTGCACTCCATCATAGAGATTCACTCCCGTCAGTACATCGCCGGCTGCCCAGTAACCGATTTCACCAACATTGCAAAGTATACTTTGAGGGAGCAATCATTTATTTTTCATGTAATGCATTATTTCATATAAAACTAACTACTGCATATATTTGATGATTAAAAGTATGCATAATTATTATACTGAATTTATTACATTATCACAGCCAAAATGGCTGTGATAATGTAATAAATTCAGTATAATAAACATTAATAAAGTTATCCTTAAATTGAAAATTTCTCCCTCAAAGTATATTTTGCTAGATAAGTATACTTTGCAATGTTGGTGAAATCGGCTACAGATACCGACGTTTCTGAACAACTTATCGCAATCTCTACTCACAATCAAGTAGCTTCATTGTCTGAGCCTGAGCTGTATCATAGCTCAGACGCTGCCAATAAAGCTGATTGAGTTCAAGCACAACATTTAAGTAGTTTTAAATAAAACAATTTACAAATATAGTCAAGATTAGCGCAGACGGTGGTGTATGTGAAGTTGCAGCTGAATGGACATAAACCCCAATTAACCAATCAATCAAAAGTGAATTTTGCATGTGCTATAAGCACGTTAAAGTGGGCGGCTGGGAATTCCTATGAAACGATTACAGAGTTGTATCAAGCTTCTGGCGATCCGATCGATTTTGTAATTGCCATTTGAGTGGCAATTTCCAATCAAATGTGTCATTTTTTATCACATGGTTATCTACCAATAGTACCGATAAATACTGTTGATGACGTCATTATATCATGCGTGAGTATTGTGGTTTATTGCTCTCATCTATGGTGTACGAACGGGGTCAAAACTAAATTGTATTTGTACAGGTGTAGCTGTATTTTTACAGGTGCACCTGTATATTTTTATAGCTGCACCTGTAAGTTTAGTTTTGACCCCGTTCGTATACCATACTCATCAGCGCTATCGGAAATATGTACATCTGAAACTATACATGTGGATGTGACTGTAACAAATGGGGCGTATGGGATTTGTCACCAGTTTAGCGCATGGTCAAAGAGCACTGTCGTGTATCCTGATAGTGATCAATATTGCTTGTTCGCAGCATGGCGTGTGTTTTATTGATGGAATGGCGAACTGTGCAGATCCTGATCAGACTGTGCGGATGCACATACTGATCTGGATCTACACTGCTCGCCGCAAAACACATAAGCCGCATTCCTCCAGCCACACTCACAAATACGCTCAGTACCAGATAAGCCCAGAAACTGATGAAACAAATTTAATTTAGTAAAACGAATATTTGGCTGTGACTTGAGAAATGGGGTCGATGGGATTTGTGTTCTATGTAGCTCCCGATCAATTAGCGCGCTTATGTTGCCTGGCAACGATCAACATTGCTTGTTAGCAGAATGGAATGGACATAAACACCCAATAATGCATTTCAGTACTCCCTCAAAGTGCACTGTATGTACACCATCGCCTCCGCTACTCTTTCCGATACTGATTTGTCATTTGTTTTATTTCAAAATACTTGAAGAATGTGCCTGAAATCAAGCAGCTTGATTGGCTGCCAAACTGCTTGATCGGGAGTTGGAATTGTGCGGTGCGAAGGCATGTATTGTAGAAGTTGAGAAACGTTGACATCTGGGCAAGCCCATCGCAGGCGGTTGTGCCAATTGTATCACCTTTTCTGAACATCTTCTGGCAAGACCAAATCGCAATCAAACAACTTGATCGTCTGACCTGAGCTGTCATGCTCAGTCAATCAAGCTGCTTGCGTTTCATGCTTGCGTTCAAGCACAATATTCAAGTCTGTTGATCCAAAGAAATTGACAACTATTGGCAAGATTAGCGCAGACGGTAATGTACGTGTACTTAGCAACTTATTGAAATGGGCTAATTACCTTGTAATGTAAACAAACGGAGATTCATTTCCGTTTCTACTCGTGCCAATTGCATCTGAGGGTCGCTAAATCAATTTTGAAAAGGTATTTGCGTGTTCAGGAGGACAATAAGGACACTTTATTTCACAATAGCCTTTTGTCATCAGAGAAAATTAACTAAATAGGCTACCGGATTGTGCCGGTCATGGAACTATCGTTTAAGCTCTTTGTTCTCTGGAGATTTTCATCGATATGTGAAAATAGGCAATGGCGCCGATACCGACGGAAACGTATTGGATTTGTAAAAAGTTGTCCTCTCTTTGGAGGTTGATTCCGTGTGAAACAGGGGCCGTTTAACTAAAATTCGTAAGACTAAAATGTTTGTAAGCGAAAAATTATGATAGTTTGTAAATTAACAACGTTTTCTAGTATACAATTATTGGCTTTACATTTCTTGAGCATAGGCTTCATATGCAGCCTATGCTCAATAAATGTAAATCCATCAATTGAAATTTCCAGGCGATTTTAAAGTTGCGCTTACGAACATTTTAGTCGTACGAAGTTTAGTGAAACGGGCCCCAGAAACGCATACACATTTCCATTCCATATGAGATTTACATTTATGAGTTCATCGTTTCATCGCTTAAAACAGTTGGACCAATGCCACAGTACTTGTTCAGAGTTATGCCCGGACGGTTTTGTATGAAACTGGCATACCTTGCATTCACTTAAATACGTATACTGGTTAATACGAAGTTCATATTAACTATAGTCTGTTTCGCGAAAGCTCAAGTCTCGCCTCGAAATTCCTACACGTTTTCAGCGTCACTTCATAATCGTGATAAGTGAATATCAGGCTAGTGTTTTGATATCAACTTATCAGACACTGCCAGGAAACGCGTAGGAATTTCGAGTCAATCCTGATATACTCGTCTTTATAACACACTATGATCATGTTATTCGGTTTAAACTGTGTTATCCCGTCACAGTGCGTATGGTCCGTGAAACACGGTGCCGTGAAACATTTTTGATACCCTGTCAATACGACGTTATCACTGTGTATGCATATATGCGGAGGCTGGGGTTATTATTTTTTGCATTTTACAGCCATTAGTAGGTGTTGACGGGATAAATAGAATAGTAGGTTAGTGCCGTGAATGGGAAAAATATCTGGCGCGGCACGGAAATGGGATGTGCTCGGCAGAGCCTCGCCCATCCCGTTTCCTAAGCCTTGCCAGATATTTTTCCCATTTACGGCACTAACCTACTATTATCTATTTATCCTGCGGAATGGGGACTAATAACGGTGAATTCATTGGAATGAACACGGACATGCTAATATAGCGTCATTACACTGACATAAAAACAATTTGTACCAATGAAACGATACAGTAGTAAACGTTCATTACCAATGGTAACGCAATAGGTTAAAGTGCTAATTAGGCAGAGAGCTAACACTTTCAACAGACTAAAAAGTAGTAAGACAAATGATCTCAAGAAGACATTCATTGAAATAAAGCAAATAATAAAACAAAAGATAAAAGTTGCATATAATAATTACATCGAGAACAAACTTGAATGAACGAGGAGCAAAACTCACCAAAATGTAGCACGAAAAAGTGAAACAGTATGATGAAAAAATGCAAAACAATTTTCACAAGGTATTGCACCACTAAATGCCCAAATCACTGGAAATATCCATGTCAGGAAACAGTGAAATATAAATATATTAAACCGTCAATTGCAGTCAGTCTTCTCCCCCCTCGCACCTCTCTCACTTAGTCAGTCATGCCTCAGCACCATTATACACTAACAAGGTGTATGATCACGTGGTACTAACAACAACAACAAGTACCGATTCAAAGTACTATTCTTTTTATAGTGTACCGATTACGTAACGGATGTTAATGTAATATGGCGCATCAAACGCGTCTTGTTAAGCTGCATTTGGTGGTCTCTTTATTTTCACCTAAACTTCTGTCGTTTTTGCGAAGAATCGATTTCCGTGTCTCCGACACGGAAATCGATTCTTCGCAAAAACGACATAAGGCTGCTGTGCTAAACTCCACAGACCACGAAATGCAGCTCATGAAGACGCGTTTTCTGCGCCATATTTCATCAAAATCCGTTGCATATTAAGGAAAATATCAAATAATACTTACTTTGGAGTGGGCGACGTTGTTGTTGTTGTAACCACGTGATCATGCACCTTGACTAAGGTACCCCCAAAGAAATACCGCACATCAGTAAATGTCCAGAAATTTCTTCCATACACATTAGTGCAGCTGGTGTACAGACTTCTGAGCGGCATAAACACAGATAAAGCAGCTGGACCATTGATACTCAAAGAACTGAAAGATGAAATCTTCGATATTATATACATCATATATCAGAAATCACTCTGCAGTGGCAAACTACCGTCAGACTGGACCAAAGCAAATGTCACCCCTTTGTACAAAATGGCGACACCAGCACACTACATACCTATCTCTTTGACTTGTATCTTATGCAAACTCATGGAACACATTATAGCCTGAAACCTTACCTCTCATGTTAATAAGTATACTATTGTGTACGCCTTACGACTTACAACATGAGTTCTGGGAAAGGCGTTCTTGCGAGACACAACTAATCCAGCTATTGATGACTGGGCCCGTACCGTAACACAAGGCAAACAAGTTGATATTGTACTACTAGATTTTAGTAAGGCATTGTATTGCATACAATGGGCTTTCACAGTTTAATAACACAGTGTACTAAAAATCATAATACACTAGTATAATAAATATGCAAATGAGCCCGCCACAGAAAACATGTTAGATAACCAATACAGATTCAAAGTATGACGATGTGCTTATGCAATAAATAGAATCTAACATCTGTGTCGATTTAATATGATATTTATTAAACCCGTTGACTGATTTCATAAGAAACTCGGCATAGCCTCGTTTATGAGGCTAATGAGTTTAATAAATATCATATTCCAGTAACGTCATGAGACACACACATTACGTAGGTGTTGGCTTGGCCCCGGAATGAGCATTATCGCATTAGATCCCCATAGACATCTTCACTCTGTTGGATATTGACTCCGAAACCTAGCTACATGTTGATAGCTTGGAAATGATCTAATTAACAAACACAAGTTAAATTTTAAAAAATCGGTCCAGTATTTCTAAAATTCTAAAAGAAATTCCCCATGTTAAATCCCCATAGACATCTTCACTCTGTGAAGATGTATATGGGGATTTAACATGGGAATTATTCTTTATTGGTAATAAAATCAATATTGGACCAAATTTCACTTAATAAAAAGAAGGCTCATTCTTAAATTCTTTATATAGCCGTAAAAGTCGGGGAGCTTTCGTGAAACAGACAGTAACTAGTGCCCAACGTCAAGGTCAAATAACTTTCCGTTCAGTAGATGCAATTGCATTTCTGCATTATCGTATAACCACTTTTCTTTGAGAGCGATTGACTTGAAACTTCATGTGTATCCTAGTACATGTAGAAGAAACAGGCCGATTCTAGGTCATTTAACCACAATTATGGTTAAATACATGTATTTGTCATCCACCCATAATGGCTAATTTAACCACAAACATGACTGGGACAAATATACGGAGCCCCGCAGGGGACATGGATTTTTGTTTACTAATTCGTTCCCACGAAATAACAATTCGTTCCCTCAATTTAACAATTCGTTCTCTCGAATTAACAATTCGCTGCCACGAAATAACAATTCGTTCCCACAGGAACGAATTGTTAATTCGTGGGAACGAATTGTTATATCGTGGAAACGAATTGTTATTTCGTGGGAACGAATTAATAAAAAAAATGTATACGTCCCCTGCTGGGCTCCGTACAGATAGACCACTGTGTAAGTCACTGGCCACTATTCACACTGACATTTCGCTCTCCGCGTTTACTCTTCACCGACAATGTCGCACGACCTCCTTCGTCTCGATGGTCATCAATAAACTGGGATGATGCTACTTCACGCGTATTATTATCTATATTACGCCATAATTGTTGCCGCGACTGGAGAAATGAATATGGGATGTGTGTCAGCTCCTTATAAAATAGCACACCCATGTACATGTAGCCTGATTGCGATCTGTATTGCATGTTAGACACGTGACGAGCGTTTCATTGATGGAATGGCGAGAAGTGCACAATCTGATCAGCTGATCTGGATCTACATTTGTCGCAAAACCGGTAAGCCCCATATCTCCAGTCAGAACCACAATTATGCAATTATCACACAGTAATTATCGTTCCACCTGAGCATCAGGTGTTACCTGTCTACATTAAGGAACGGCACTTATCTTGAAGCACAGGTATTACATAATAATAATATCTTGACGTGGAAAATGTCATTATCTAATAAAATGTTATCGTAATGCGTTATAAGTACGGTGAATTTGCCGCTACGTGATAGCTGACATGTTAGAAATAAGCTATAATGTCGTCACATAATCTGGATAACTTGTATGCATGCATATCTTTCGAACTACATTGTATTTGCACTAAAACAAAATATGTACACACTATGCCAGAATATCAATTAACTAGCACTAGACTAAGCATGATTTTGAATACACGTTTTTATTAAACTCTAAATACCCAGTTTATGCAATGAGTATGACAATCGCATAATAACAAAGCAACCACAATATTACAGAGCAAGCGCAACATTATGCAAAATGACAGGCACGCTCAATATGACGCAAAATGACAGCGAATTCGCAAACAAATACAGAAAATGGCAGGGCATTCTCAAAATGACAGAGCATGCGCAACATTACGCAAAAAGGACAGACGCGTGAGCACGCGTACATTACGGAGCAATCGAAAAGTAACAGCGCTTCCTGTGTTATCGTTTTCCACTTGCAACTTGACACTCAGATTTATTTTTCACGATTGCGCAACAGTTGGATCTGCAAACACAAAGAAGATGAAAGACAACCGCAATCTGCAATATTATACGTGGCGCAGCCCAGACTATAGGTTACACGCGTATTTCAGATTTCCGTTGTTGTTGTTGTTCACTGCCAAAGTTCGCTATCCTACCCTATTCAGTTACGCATAATTTGTGACGAAAGCTCGGAGGTGCGGTATTTATTTTTCCCATTAAATGTATTTGTTTTGTTATAAAGTTATTATTATTCTCAAAATGTACATTCACTGTGATAAATACCTTATGATTTCAATTTTGCGCAAAAAAAAAACTAAAACAAAAAAGTTGTTGCTGTAGTTACACTAGAAAGCCAAGCGGTGTCCTAGTTAATTATTACCTAGTCCGTCCGTCTGTCCGTCTGTCCTTCCGTCTGTCCGTCTGTCCGTCCGTCTGTCCGTACGTACGTCCGTACGTCCAAATTAAAGTCTTTACCCATTATTTCTGTAGCGGCAAGTCAGATTGACTTCAAACTTCATATACTTGCTTATCATCCTCCATAATACCCATGTAGATGTCATGTCGAAGGTCAATGTAAAATTATTTAGAAATTTGCCCACCTCATAAAAGGTAATAGACTTAGTACGAATCTACTTTTTAGCAGCGTAGGTCAGATGCTTACGGAGCCCTCATGAGACATGGATTTGCTTTTAATTAATTCGTTCCCACGAAATAACAATTCGTTCCCTCGAATTAACAATTCGTTCCCACCATATAACAATTCGTTCCCACTAAATGACAATTCGGTGCCTCAATGTAACCATTCGTTAATTGTTAATTCGTGGGAACAAATTGTTAAATTGAGGGAACGAATTGTTATTTCGTGGGCACGAATTGTTAAATTGTGGGAACGAATTAATAAAAAACATAAAATTATACGTCCCCTGCGGGGCTCTATACAATTCTACATTCTATACAATTCCTTGTTTATTTGTAAACATGACACGGAAAAACGTGGACTGCGGACATTGGTTACTAGCGACATGTTAATGAATTCATCAGAATATATAACACGATTAGTGTCAAGGTCTATATAAGCTACATTTCAAGACAGAAGCTTGTAAGCTGATCACTTAATTGCAATAATGCAATTTCTGAATGTCATTTTGACAGTCGGATGTTGCTATCATCCAATCAAAACACTGGCGGTCCCACTTGCTGCCTGTCTGATTTAGACGCTATAAATGAACGGATTTTTGGTCACACAAAAAAGGGGTATGGAAGGTGTTCGAGCCAGTTCCCACCCTTAAATATAAGCCGAATGGAATAGTCACAAACAAATTTTCACGGCGAACACTTAGGCGCATAGGTCTGAACCCGTTCTAGGTCACGAATTGCGGCCGACAGGGTTGACCTACTTTAACGTGCACCTGCCAATTTTACTTTGGATTTCTTATGAAAACTTTGTGTTAGGGATGGTGTGTGGCTCCCTGTCTGGGAATTTACTTCACGTTGTGGTATAATATGGTATACGCTGATCATCCCTACCCTAGGAACGTGATCGTTCCGAGGGGCCCGTTTCATTAAGCTTCGTACGACTGAAATGTTCGTAAGTGCAAATTTAGAATCGTCTGGAAATTTCAATTGTTGAATTTACATTTATTGAGCATAGGCTGCATATGCAGCCTATGCTCAATAAATGTAAATCCAATAATTGTTTACAAGAAAACAGTGTTAATGTAACATTTACAGACTATCATAATTCTGCACTTACGAACATTTTATTCTTACGAAGTTTAGTGATATGGCCCCCAGGTTCTAATTTTGGGATATAGTGTCCGGTATGGGGCGTGTTGGGGTAGTTTTTAAGAGTAAAGGGTGACTTAAATGTGAGTGGGGGACTGAAATATGCTAAATGACACGCAAATGGATCACTATGTGTGCTACTGTAACACTGGGTAGTACAAGTATCTGACCGCTGTGTTTAGGAGGTGTGACTGAACTGTGACTGGATACTGAACTGTGACTGAACTGTGACTGAAGGGGACTGGGTTCTGACTTATTGACTGAAGGGGGCTAAGTGAGACATCAATGGACACCATTGTAACACTGGTTAGCACCAGTTTATAACCACTGTGTTCAGGTGTGGCTGAATTGTGACTGGGGACTGAACTGTGACTGAAGGGGACTAAGAAATTGTATAGGACTATATAAGGGCAATCCGGCTTGATTTAGTTTACGCCAGAGAGCCAGAGTGTTGAAAAGGGAAAACAAAGCAATTACATTTCAAATATTTTATCATTGTTACTGTTTCACAATATTGTATTTAAATCCAGGCTGGTACAATAATATAGACAGGATAAGTAGTTTATTGTTCGAGAAATTGTAGTCAAGTGAATGTTGGAGTTATCAGTGTTTTGGTGTATTTGAACCTCCCACGTGACTGGCAGTGTATTTGAACCTGGAAGTGTATTTGAACCTCCCCCCAATTCTGGCAAAGTTGATCTGCCAACTAGTAACGAAAATCGAGAGCTTTTATACCCGAACACAGGATTAACGCCGAATGACCTCTGTCGGCCGAAATTGGCTGGGACGAACCGTTTCATTAGTAAGTCACAGATAATTGCATACTATCAGATCAATTCAAGTCCTGATCTCCGAACTGTCAAGACTGTGTTTATTTGGCTTCGTAAAACCACGTGTTTACAATATAAAACGGTGTTTAAACCACACAAAAGGTCAATGTCATCGATAAATATCGATGAATTTACAGAATGCATACTTTAATGCTTCTGCTAAGACCAAAAATAGCAGAAACAGGTAATTATTTAGTAAGAATTTGTCTTTGCTAAATCCAGACTTCGTTCCCGAATTAGTTCGGCCCCCACACAAATTGAATTCAACCACAAACTACTTTAAAATTATTTTCTGAAAATTCGGCCTCTTTCTTGGGTTCAATACCCGGGTATGGAAGGTTTTAGAGCCAATTCCCACCCTTATAAAAAAGAAACCCAAACCTTGGTCACAAAAACAAGACTGAACTGATACATTGGCACCTCATTCTTTCAGCCATTACTTGTTGTTGTTGTTATTGTTTTTCCAGCCGCTAACATTTCGGCCACTAGTACTAAATTTCTTCCTGACCAACAATACTGGCAAAACTAATAAATACATATGTAAACTGAAACACTTATATTGTTTAGTCTACTCTAAATGCCATCCACGGTTTAGTTGCTATCCTACAATTAAATACTATACAATGTACATGCAATAACATACTACTGTTGTTCTCATCGTACTAAACCTGTCCACATTTTATGGCTATATACACAACGCAAAAACAATATCTTTTCGATAATATTAAATTTTATCAAACGTTAAGAATGAGCGTTCTTTTTATTTCGTAAACTTTGGTGAAATATTGATTTTATTATGAAATAATGATTTGTCTATGGGAATTTAACATGGGGGAAAATGAGGTGCGCGTCGGTCCTATATTTCTGAAATTACAAAAATTGTTTACGTTAAATTTAACACGGGGAAATTGCTTTTTTCGTAATAAAATCAATATTGAATCAAATTTTACGAAAGGCTCATTCTTAAAATATTATCGAAAAAGGTATTGATTTTGCATTGTTTATATGGCCGTAAAATTGGGCAGGTTTCGTGAAACAGACAGTAGTTGTATACATGTACACGTGTTTTCACAATGTACACAATTTGTTCCTGGTTCAACAAACGAACGATTGCCTATCGTAAAAATACACATCGCTTTCGTTTTTTTATAATTAGAAAACGGAAGTTTTTGTTGATTAACCGTGTCACGTTTAAACCTCAGAAAACCTCGTTTTATAATTAAAAGCAACGCAAACGATGGCAAAACAATACATTGAAAGCTATGGCAGGCGTTTACATAGTTGAAAGTCGACAGATGCCTCTTTAAATCATACCCACTTTTACTCCCATATTAAATATCTACAAGGTAGGACACTCGCCATCTTTTCAACCAACGGAAGTGGATTATTTACCTTGTGCCCGGCTCGCCAATTCGGTAATTGTAACGCGCGCGCAGGTCGGGACCAGCAGGGTTCCGCCCTTCTCGCGCGTTACAATTACTGAATTGGCGAGCCGGGCCCAATGTACACTAGTACCACTTCCGTTGGTTGAAAATATGGCGAGTGTCCTACCTTCTAGCTATTTAATATCAGACTAAAAATGGATATGCTGTAAAGAGTCCTACGACGAAGTGCCTGTGTACAAAACAATCGTTTTCACTGCGTTCACCATTAGTTTTCGTTTTTCTCCTTTGGAAAACGTCAACAAACGTTTGTTATACATTTAAACCAATATACATGTAATCATATAAACCAATATCAATGGAGTGATAGCAGAATAAATACATTATAATTGTGTTCACATTACAACGACTGCCCAAAGAATCACGAGTTTGTAACTATATGTATATTGACGGACATTCAGCCATGACATATTGGAGTTTTCAGGAACTAAATGTTGCGGTCGCTAGCGACCGCAGCATTTAGTTCCTGAAAACTCCAATATGTCACAGTTCTATCATGTACGAGGAGATAGATACTCCACGAGAGCGGAAGCGAGGACACGCGGATAAATCACATCCTCGTGTTCATACATTTGCACATGTGTTGTGTAAATGCAGGAACAAAACTCGAAAATGTATTAAAGATGTGATAATAATAGCATATGATTTTGATATTGACCAATTGTATACTAGATGTTACAGGTTGCGTACATCGTTCTGACACCATTTTCGTTTTTATATTTATAATACATCGTTTTCTGATTAAAAATAACAAAAACAATGTCAAAGCGATGCGCTGAAAGAAACGACAGGTGTTTCAATTTGAAAGCCGGGTATTTAAACAAACATACGAAATAATTGTTTATATGCATACATGTATCGTGGTACAAAACGAGCTTTTTCGCTGCGTTTTCTATTCGTTTTCGTTTGTTTCGTTAGGAAACCTTCGACAAATCTTCGCTGTACATGTACATGTGTACATGCAGAGACCCAGATGCGTTTTGTATGTAAAGAGTATTATACCCCAAGATTTCAAATGCAATGCGTATTTTACAAATGTATTCTTGATTTTATTCTTTATTCAATAGGAAAAAAATATAAAAATTAAAGCACATTTAAAATGTACTTATTTGATCTGCAAAAAGCAAACACTGTTGCTATTTTGCAGCTCAACTAAGTGCATTTTCAACTTTATTACAGTATATTTACTACTCAATTTGAAAATCAATGCGTATTTTCACAGTGTTGTATTCTACTAAAGTAAGTGCGTAAAATACGCCAATACGCACCTTATATAGAGCTCTGTTAAACAAGCTTGTATTCATGGTAGAGAATCAGATTCGTCTGTAATACCAACATGCACGATGCCAGATGTATCTCTTGAATTGTCTGCGATATCTGACAACTCAGAAGCACTAAAGAATAGCGAAGTGCGAAACCTTATAACATGCACGGAATGCTAAATGGTTTAAGCCATTAGCTGAATACCACCGTCAAACATTACGCGGTGTTTTGTGAAATTTGTTTTCTATTTATGATTTTTGATTTTTAAAAATGCGAGACAAACATCACCAGAATAGTTACGACGTGGTTATTTCCAATTCCACACCGGAATACACCGTTTATTGTTTATTTATGTAATCTAGAATGGCAAAAATATGCGTTAAATGGCATATCAGGACTATTTGAAAAAATACTTTGACAATGTGTTTCATCATGGCTCTGTGTAAAGTGGTTTAATTGTAGATATATGATGACACTTGAACCCGTCGCTGGGTTGTTTCTATTTTCACCCATATAGGTACACACATATCGGATTTTCCTATCTTGTTGCGTTCCACGTCACTCTCTGATACACATTTATGTTATGTTAGTGCAGATCATGATCAGACTGTGCCTAGGCGGCACAGGCTGATCAGGAGCTATGCTGGTTGAAAAACCCATAAACCCCATTTATCCAGTCACAGCCACATGTTTGATCAGTGTGCATGTACATGTATGTTCCTGATTTACATGTAGTTTTATTATGTATACAGTTGTAGCACTAAGTCTTACTACTTGGTCCATTTTCACTATCAGGGCCCCAAATTATATACAGTGAAACCTCTCTAAACCGAACACCCTGGGAGGTAAATCAGGCATTTGATCATTCCGTGCTATAGTTATGTGCTATGCAATCACTAGCAGGCGTTATCACCCGATATATATGACCATGAAACCCATCAAAATTATGATCACATATGTTTCCTGTTGTCCGGTTTAGAGAGGTTCCACTGCATAACAGCGATAAGTCAGACTTGTATATTGTCATTATGCATTCCTATACAAGAATACCGTGTTTAGCAACTTCATCATTACTGCCGCTAAAAATGAGCGGAAACTTAATTATCTATGGCCTTGCGGCTAATGGCATTTCTAGTTGTCACTGTAGCTTCTGATCGTTGTGTGAACTCATGACTACAGTCTGATAATGATATACCGTATTATATTTGTTAGACGTACAACGGGTGTTTCATTGACTGAATGGCGAACAACGCAGACCCTGATCAGGCTGCGCAGGTCTAGGTTGGTCGCAGATGCCATAATCCCCATTTCGCCAGTCACCGCCACATATATCCAGAAATAGAGATGTGCTTCTAAACAATGCATTGTCAGTCAGTCACATCACGAGTCAGCCACGGCAAGTGTATGCTGTTTTGGGACTGATCGTCTAAACTGAGAACACCATGCTAGTGTCGTGTGATACTGATACTGGGAAATTCGGGCTTATGGGAATTGTGACCAGTGTAGCTCCTGATCAAATAGCACACTGATGCAGCCTGATACCGATTTATATTGATTTTTGTGAAGCGTGTTTGGTGTTTAAATGTAATGGCGAAAAGTGCAGGGGCCCGTTTCACTAAACTTCCTACGACCGTAAGTGCAAATTTAGGATCATCTGGAAATTTCAATTGATGGATTTACATTTATTGAGCAAAGGCTGCATATACAGCCTATGCTCAATAAATGTAAATCCAATCATTGTTTACATGAAAACATTGTTAATATGAAATTCACAGACTATTATAATTTTGCACTTACAAACATTTTAGTCGTAAGAAGTTTAGTGAAACGGGCCCCAGATCCAGATCAGACTGCGGATGCACAGGCTGATCTGGAAGTACACTGGTCTCACAACCAATAACCCGCATTTCTCTAGTCAGTCATATATGAGACACGCCATGTGAATATTTACTTTCGGACATCTGCGTAATTTCATGAAATACGTTCACAAAATTTACAATATTTTCCGTAAATGACGTCAAAAGTTGACAAAAGTTTCAGAGTACATGCGCATGTACTCTGAAAAATTTGTTAACTTTTGACGTCATTTACGGAAAATATTGTAAACGCAGAGCTCCAGATAAGCTGCGTATTTGCGTAAATACCCAATTAAAATTGCCAAAAACCCAATTGAAATCAGAAGTAGCGAGTATCAAAAAGCAATAACAAATTTGAGTAACTTTATCATGCTGCAAAAAACAATAAACATACCACAAATATAGCATATTTTTTTTATTTTTCCATGAACACACATCTTGATATTTCATTATAATTGTAGACAATTCTAACGAAATGCCAAGACATGTTTTAATTTCGAAGCAAACTATTCAATAATCGCTGTCCGTTGATGTGCAAACAGTTGTGTGATTTTATTTTACCCAATTAAAATATTGAAATACCTAATTGCTTCAGATATGATTGAGTGAAAATACTCATATCTGGAGCCCTGTAAACGTATTTACTGAAATTACGCAGATGTCCGAATGTACAAAATCACATTGCGTGTCTAATTTCATCCCGTGTTTTACCGCCACTTGTTCGTCCTCTGTTAAATGACAGGCGTCAAATCTCAAGAAGAAGATGTCATCTCACGAGCACTGTTCAATAATGGCACTATTATTTCCCAAATTTAATTTGAGTCAGATGCAAATGCCAATACTTCTCAATCCGCCTGTTTTTAAATTTGCATATAAAATTACGTTATTTGGGCATCGGTCCAAAATATTGCGTTACCATAGAAACTGGAACGCAAGCGATAGGCATTATTTGACAATCGGTCTTGGCTAATGAGAGGCAATTTCTCAGGTTACCAAATAGTCAGATTTGGTTCAAATACGACGAAAGAGGACAGAAATATAAAACTTTCCAGGTATTTCACGAACAAAATCCCCTCGTGTTTCAATTATGAAATGGAAAACAGTGCAGGTCCTTATCAAACTGTGCAGATGCACAGTTTGATATGGATCTACACGGGTTAAAAAACCCACAAGCCCAATTTCTCCAGTAACATCCACATACAGTGGGGTCAGCGTGTAAGTGCACACACGAACGAACACGACAGGTTGGTTCCAATATAAATTGGCGTAATTAGTTTTCGTTTACAGTTAAAATAAATACACACTTGAGACACGCCATGAAAGTTATGAAAACCAATTACAAAATTTACGATAGGTGCCGTAAATGTAGTCTAAAGTTTACGAAATTTTCATTCAATTCCACATTTTCTATAACAATTTCGACATCTTTCGACGTCATTTACAGAAATATCACAGTTTCTGTAAATATATTTCATGAAAAATCGCACATTTCTAAGGTACGAAATCGCATCACGTGTCTCACCTGTCTGTCAGTCAAGCCATCAAAACTATCATGTTGCGAAGCTTTATATATTACAGTGAAACCTCTCTAAATCGGACATCCTGGTAGGTCCCCAGGATGTCTGGTTTAGAGATGTTCCACTGTAAAACAGACAGACTGCTTCCAGACAAGCATGTGTGCTTTATCATCATGATCAGACTTTATCATCGGAGATAAAGGGCAAATAACACTATCAAAATTAAGCACAACTAACCTTGCTCAGCGTCCAGTTTAGAGAGGTTCCACTGTGCATATCGTTGCATAGAGACCCTTCTATGTACAGTGAATAGTTGAATGAAGGTTCCCAACGGAAACAAAAGAAAACGAATGAAAAATGTAGTGAGAACGATCGTGATGTACAACGTTTGTTTCGTTGTACGTGAAACGATATTTCCGTTTCAATATCCGGCTTTCTACTATTTAAACGCCTGCCGTTTGTTTCAACGCATCTTCCCGCAATAATACAATATGTTCAACAATTCTGCAAAAAACCAGGAACCAACTATTTCAGTGGAACCTCCACAAACCGAACACAGAGGTTACACTGTAACTAAGCACTCCATGAACAGTTTTTGCCATTTTAAATCATGAACAGACACGACAATGAAAGAAAGTACAGTGAAACCCATCTAAATTAAACACAAATGGGGTAGCCAGGATGTCCAGTTGAGAGGGGTTCCACTGTAATTACATGTAAGTACCCTATGAACAGGTCTGTCATTTCCAATCTGGAAAAGACACGACAATGAAAGAAAGTACGGTGAAACCCATCTAAATTAACCACAAATGGGGTGGCCAGGGTGTCTGGTTTAGAGGGTTATACTGTTCAATATATTTGAGACACGCTATGTGATTTTGTACCTAAGAACATGTGTGATATTTCGTGAAATATATTTACAGCAACTGATATTTTCTGTAAATGACGTCGTTAGATAACGAAATTTTCAACGCAAATGCGGAATGTAATGACTACATGTATGTCGTCATCTGTTCATGTCATTTAAGGAAAATATCGTAAATTTTATAAATATTTTTCATGAGATGTTCTTAGGTACAAAATCACATGACGCATCTCATTTATATTCTGATAGAAAAATTAAAACTAATCATTGGCCTACATGCAATTCGTTTATTTCTCTAATAGTACACCGAATATGGCATTCAGTAGTGCATTTCTATAGCTGAATTTGTAAGTGGATATATGCCCTAGTTATTAGATATTGAGCCACTTTAGGAGAGCAATATCGTTGCGCGGCGGAACCAGTGGCATATATCCATAGACAAATCAAATAATCTTCTTATTATATACGTACATCACTCACAATTCCAAGGTGCGTGATCACGTGGTTATAACAACAACAACAGTGGCTGAAAGTGTTGAAATCTTGCCCATTCCAAAGTAAATATTATTTGATATCTTTTGGAAACGAACGTACGTATATACTAGTTTGCCATTAATGAGCTGGTACGACGTAATAACGACGTCAGTCATGTCAAAGGTGAAAATGAAAATGACGATCCCAATGACATGTTCTCAATAACGCCATTTATTGTACTGTTTGACTTTATCTTATAATTGTAAGTTCAAATCGGCGGAATTAAATGAAATGCCACAGGAGCTTCTTCCAGTGATGCAATTATTTCCAGACGCTCGGTGGTATCAGAACACGACTGTCATTTCGATAGCTTTGCACATTATCAATGTGCATGATCACGTGGTTACAACAACAACAACAACGGCTGAAAGTGTTGAAAGCGCGCCCACTCCATAGTAAGTATTATTTTATATTTTCCTTAATATGCAACGGATTTGGATGACATATGGAGCAGCAAACGCGTCTTCGTGAACTGCATTTGGTGGTCCCGGGAATTCGGCACATACTTATGTCGTTTTTGCGAAGAATCGATTTCCGTGTCAGTAGACACGGACATCGATTCTTCGCTAAAACGACAGAAGTTTGGGCCATAGTACCGAGACCACCAAATGCAGCTTAACAAAATGTGTTTGATGCGCCATATTTAATCAAAATCCGTTACATAATAAGGACAAAATAAAACAATACGTACTTTGAATCGGAGGCTTCTGGAAGTTTCAGTACTTGTTGTTGTTGTTGTAACCACGTAATCATACACCTTAATTATGCCGTCTTATTTGCATGAATTGTACCTCGGCTACACTGTGTTTCTTCCACCACCATTGAATGTTCCATATAAACTAATATTTGTTATTCTCTGCTGCTTTCAGTTTTCGTATGGATGTTGTGGGACATACTTTCCTATAGCCTGCACCCATTCTGCTCTGAATATTCACTAATTACAATGTAGGTTTAATTATTGTTAAGCAAGATAAATCCAATATCCTGTGACCACCCTGGTGGTGGCGCAAACAGTCAGTGGCTGAAATTGAAACCAGCTGACATGACAAACATGTTCCGACGTACAAAATAATCTCAAAGCATATGCTTGAAAATGATGTAAATGATACATTAACATAACCGGTTTCTGCAAGCAAATAGTGTCTATGGCATAACAAATCTGGAGTATCTTTTTAACTTACTACTTTTGACTACACCGCGCATGAATATCCGATGATTTAGTGTGGTTAAAGCATAAGCAGTCGGATGCTACACTACCGCCTGCTCTAATCTTGCCAATATTTGTCAATTTATTCCAAGTATTACAAAATGCTTGAATATTGTGCTTGAAATCAAGCAGCTTGATTGGCTGAGCCTGAGCTGTGCTACAGCTCAGGCACAGCCAATCAAGCTGCTTGATTGCGATATTGGTATTGCCAGTAGATGTTCAGAAACGTTGAAATATGGGCAAGATTAACGCAGGCGGGTGTGTAATACCGGCGTTGTCCGAAGTCTGGGCCATACCGGATATTAGGCAATAGAACTTCATGAGACAGTAGTTTGGCTCAATGAAACTAATTGACGACTAATGTAGGGACATATACTGGAGAAATTGGTGTTTATTAGCATTCGTCGTCAATCCAACTCCCGATCTGCTATAGTTATAATATGGTACAGTCATTGGTGTAGCCTCGGGCCTGTTTCACTAAACTTTGTACGAATATTAATGAAATCACATCATTTCAACACTGATATCAGGGGCGATAACCGTGTTTCCTTGAAATGTCACATGACATTAATATGTATGCTCTGTATTGATTGTTTCACGTGCAATGCTCATACTTTATAATCTGTCGAAAATATTTAGTATAACTAATTAAAAAATATCATGCCTAATTTGCGTATGAAAATAGCCTGATACCACCGCAAGTCACTATCAGTAAAATAAATATTACTAAATGATTATATCTGTATAGCGGGCAATCGTAACTTTTAGAACTGGTGGAATAGTGACACACTTATATACTTTATAGAGAATAGTTTGTGCCTACTGAGTGGTCATGTACCTTTAATGCTACCATTAATCACCTTCATGTATGGGTAATTACATTTTAGCAAATCCAATAAATATTTCCCAAAATCGGCAGCTAATGCGAACTTTGTTGTACATTTTAGTTTTGCACTGACGAACTTCTTAGTCGCAAGAATAGCGCAGGCGGTGGTGTAACGACTGATTGTTCACATTACAAAGGAAAAAGTGGATAGATCATTCCCGCAGCTGGATTAAATACACTACTGTCTGTTCCACGTTTTGCTGCCGACGAATTTTTGGCTATATTAAACACATTCAACCTCAGAAATATCTACAGGTAAGTACTTTTTCACCAATAGCAAAAAAGTCACCATCCCTAAACAAAATTATTTGATACAATTCCATCAAATATTGATTTTATTGCGAAAAACGATTTTCCTTCAAATATTGATTTTATTGCGAAAAACGAATTCCCACAGGAATCAATAAAATCAATATTTGATGGAATTTTATCAAAATAATTTGTTAACATGGGGCAAAAAGGAGGTAAAAAGAGACAAGGAGGGTCGAAAAACGAAATATTTTTGAAATTGACTCCCGAAACCTGGCTAGATAGTTTGTAAATGATGTAACTAAAAAAAACAAAAGTTAGATTTTGAAAATCAGTCCACAATTAAAAAAATTATTTAAAAAAAATATTTGTTTAGCCCCCCATGTTAAAAATAATTTTTTCGCTCTAAAATCAATATTTAATGGAATTTCGTCAAATAATCTTTTGGGGGAGGGTGACTTTCTTATTATTGATGAAAAACTACTTAAATTTAGATATTTCTGAGATTTAATGTCTTTAATAGCGAAAAGTTCGTCGGCAACAAATCGTGGAACAGACAGTAGGAGAGTACGTATTGGAAACCCACCAATTCATTTCCGGTTGTCGTCGTTTCTCAATTAAGCTTCGAAGTCAATAACGACTACGAGTATTTATATGTCTCACGCATCATGACCAAATTGGTAAGCTCTTTAAAGCAACCACACATATCTACTTTATATGCGGCAGTGTCTTCATACATTGGACCGGCAGAAAAGACACACGGCGTATGAATGGTTTGACATTTTGTATGTGAAACACACGTCTTTCAGTCCGGATTTGTTCCTGGTTCCAGAAACGAACGATCGCTTATTGTGTACACATCTTTCACATTTTTCGTTTTTACGATTAGAAAACGATGTTTTCGTTGTTAAAACGTGTCACGTTTAAACCAACGAAATCATCGTTCTCTAATTAAAAACAACGAAAACGATGTGAAAACGAAGCAATGAAAGGAACAACGGGCATTTATATAGTTGAAAGCCGGGTATTGAAACCTAAATATCGTTTTCGTGTAAAAAGAAAACGCACGATAATCGTTTCTATGCATATCGTTATACAAAACTATCGTTTCCAAAGCGTTTTCCATGTCGTGTACGTTTGTTTCCTGTGGGAACATTCAACAAATATTCGCTGTACGTCTTACAACCGGTATATATCCTTTATACGGGTCATCCGTAAATATCCAACACTGACATTTCCATGCAGAATGTTAGACTGTTCCATTAACCCTTTCACCCCTAAGTAACTGAATGGGCTGCGATATGTTAAGTTTGCAACCAATCCAATCATCGCAAAATGATTTTCAGACTATTCCATTTATAAAAAGGGGGTATTTCAAACACTTTCAAACAGTGCAGATCCTGATGAGACGTCTCGTTACGAGCCGGCTCATCTGGATCTGCACTGTTTGCATAAACCGATATAGCGGGCTTTCGGGTTCAAAGGGTTAAAGTTGGCCTGCCATCTATTAGGCACACAATGTTCTTTATAGGAATTAAATAAATGTAATGATGTAACTACATGCATCCCACCAGTATTACAGGTGACCGCTATGCAGATATAATTATTTACACACGAACAAAATATGTCTCCTTATATTACAACGTGAGGTACGGCTGTTCAGATCTAATGAGACAAAGCGGGATTAATTTTCCAATTAGGCAACACTGGCATAATTATGTTGCCTATTCTGACGAGACGGCTCGTTACGAGCCGGCTCATCTGGATCTACAGAATTTGCACATGTTTGCGTTATTAGTTGTTGGGTTTAAAGGGTTTAAATCACCATTTTCGCATGGCTGGTCACACACGGTAAAAATGCTACCCAGGTTCGGAAACCGACTGTCGGAAAATGCTATGAAACAGCCATCGCAACTCTCCTAACTGCTATAGGCACACTATGTCCGTGAGAACAACTTGGAACATTTTACCTGCTACAATACATTTCCCTCTGACGCAATAAGGATCTCAATTGGCGGTTCCTAAGTCACATTAATTGTGTTTATGGGCCTTGTATCACACGTTTAATGACGTCATTAGGCCTGCTAAACATCAGGATTTTAGCCTGACTGTCATGTTTCTCCATCATCTCTTTGAGAGGTCTCAAGATTTAAGGTTTTTTTTCTCAGTTATCAGAGTTTAAACAAACCAAACATTGATCGTTATGGGGTTTACCACTTTATATGCGACTCGGGAATAAAGATTATAGCTTAAAGTACACGATAAGTCATAATAATGCTCTTTATATGATCTGACAGCCTCCTCAAAATGCACTTGGTAGCATCAATATTGAGATATTCATCAGTGATACACACCAGTCTGATGCAATAACGGTTGAGGCTAAAGCAAGGGTGTCCGGTTTACATAAGTTCCACCGTACTATTAGCAATACTTAGCGTTTGCCCTAGTTTCTCGACCAATGACAGCACAGCATTTCGTCTCAATTAATCGCATATTGCGACGCTTTCGTCAATATCTATTAAATTAATCATTAAATTTTGCAATACTTGCAAAGCTATATTTAGAACCAGAGGTTCAACCTTGTTGACGTAATTTCCTGTGACGTGCATCACGTCACCGCGTGTACATGATCGATTCGTTGTAAAAACACCAATCATGTAATATTATCGGGATTGTCAAGCGTGTATAGGGGGCGGCGCTCCGTTTAAACGAAGCATGAGCACGCGATGGGGCGTGGCAAACACTAAGTTAGTTACAGTTCACATATTTAATTTTTAATAAATTAATTTCGTAGCGAGCGTTAGCGAGCAAGAAATTTGTTTATTAAAAAGTCAATATGTGAACTGTAACTAACGTATTGGTTGCCGCGCCCCATCACGGCACGTGTCTATTCAAATGGAGCGCCGCTGCCCATAAACGTGTTTTCAAATTACGATACTATTACTTGATTGGCAGCTTGACACTGAATCGATCTTACACACCATGCGCGTCACAGGAAATTGCGTCACCAAGGCGGGGCCTGTTGTTCTAATTATAACTTTTGATTAATTTAATAGATTTTGACGAAAGCGTCGCACTGTGCGATTAATTGAGACGAAACTATCTACTTTCATTGGTCGAGAAACTAGGGCAACCAATAAAGTACCAAAGCATGTATACAATAGGCAGCCGTATACAGCTGGTATACAATATGCAGCTGGTATACAATAGCCTTAGGCAGCTGGGGCCCGTTTCACTAAACATCTTACGATAAGAAATTATCGTACGAACTTCTTAGGCGCATTTTACCGTTTCACTAACGTCAATTTCGTGCGAACTTTCTTGCGAAGTTCGTAACTTTCCTCGTAAGTCTGCGATAGGTATTGGGCTGTCGTACGAAGATTTTTTAGCGCAAGTGTCACGGCCGCCATACATGTATTTCATGAATAACATCGCCATAAAATCGGCCGTGCATATTTCGCCCTATAGGTTTCGCCCTATACTTCCGTCTGTCTGTCTGTCCGTTTATTTTTTGCATTACTTAGTAATACATTACCCTCACTACTGATCGTACGTCCGTTCGTCTGTTTATTTTGTTTTTAAGTGTTGGTCTGTCCATCTGTCTGTTCGTGTGTTTATTTTTTGGAAGTTTTTGTAAGTTTCTCAAATCACTTATAGGGGCCATAATGCGTAGACAGACCGGATTATCTAGCTTTAGCTGCTTATCAGTTAGCCAGCAAATGCAACCCAGATATAACGTGGCTTATAGAGTAGTGACTCACTATACTTGTAGCTGTTGATCAGTTAGTGCAGCAAATGCAGCCTGATATAACGTGGCTTATATAATAGTGACTCGCTATACTTGTACCTGCTGATCAGTTAGGCCAGCATATGCAGCCTTATATAACGTGGCTTATGGAGTAGTTACTCACTATAATTTTACCTTCTGATAAGTTAGCCAGCAAATGCAGCCTGATATAATGTGGTTTAAGGAGGAGTGATTCACTATAATTGTAGTGTGGTGTAAGGTGAAATGGATGAAAACACGAATCAAATATTTTCAAAAGTAATATGTATGTAATGTGTTGTCATATCATTTTTTTTTGTGTTACTGTATACTATATGGTACATCGAGTTGCCATCTCCGCCATCTTTGTATGTACAGCCATCTTACAGTTTCATCACTTCGACCGTTTGACACATACAGCAAATAATATGACAGATATGACAACATCGTGCTATAAATATTATGCCAGAAAGCTATACAACAGGTTAAGGTCATATAAGGCCTGGCCAACTGGTTCGATCCCGTATTCAACCTGCTGCATTTCGGGGGGGGGGGGGGGGGGGGGGAGGTGTGGGGGTCCCAAAATCAGAACGGAATATTTACATCGAAACAAATATATATTCAGCCCTGAAATTAGAACCCGATCTGGTTCCAGGTCCATACCAAACCAAAACCACTTGGCCCCTTCCCCTAAATGTAATAGGAAATCAGACTTTGTATATAAGTGTGATGAAAACAACCAATAGGACGTTGCACAAACTTGTATTTATGGGTATGTCAAATTATTTGTGGTATGTGTAAAACGCCACAAGATGTATTGCATATACTAAGATGGCCAATACGGCAACTCCATGCCCCGTATAGTATACAGTACAAACTAAAGCAAATAAAAATCACATTTGAGATCATCAAAGACTCAAGCACTTGAAACTTTGCAGACATTGGTTACCCTGCGCTGCCTAGCGAAGAGTGAGTTCTACTCCGAGGCTGGCGACATCCACGGTGTCTCTAGGAGTTCGGTTTCTCGGAGTATTAATGATGTTGTCTCAGCCATCAATAATCGACTGGACAACATCAGTTTTCCAACCGAGGCCAACTGTAAAAAAAAGCCTTTTATTGTGTGGCCAGGATTCCGAACACCCTGGGCGCCGTGGATGGGACACTCAGTGTCAGTCCAATTCACTTTCCTGGTTTTCAACTTGCTGGACTAAGGCAGTTGATTTAACAGCTGTCGTCTGGTTGTCAAAGTCGGACCGGATGTTTACATTCAAAGGGCTTGATGAATTTCCAATACTGAAGAATTATTAAGAAGTTCGTAACTTAAGAAATTTCGTACGCACATGTTAGTGAAACGCACGTAAGAAGTTCGCAAAAAGTTCGTACGAAAAGTATTGTAGACGTAAGAAAGTTCGTAGCGTAAGAAGTTTAGTGAAACAGGCCCCTGGTTCTTTATGGAAGCGGAATAAAGATTGTCAAATAATTGAGATGTAACGACGTCAACGTTGAGTGTATTGTCTGCTGTTTTTATATACACGTAGTCTGGCAGCCGGGAACTTAAACTTATTGTTGAATACCATTGTGTACTGTAACCACACTTTATTTGTGTTTGTGACTGGAGAAGTGGTGCTTATGGTATTTGCGACCAGTGTAGGGCTTGATCAGATAACACACTCCTGTAGCCTGATAACGAGCCGTATTTCTGGTTAGAAGCATGCCGGTGTTTCATTGATATAATGGCGATCAGTGCAGATCCTGATCAGCCTGTGCGGACGCACAGGCTGATCTGGATCTACACTGGTCGCAAAACCCATAAGCGCGATTTCTCCAGTAAGAGACACAATTCATTCTACGACCATAACTAGCTGTAAAAGCTGTGAGAGAACAGTTTTAGAGTCATACATAATGGAAATATTGCAAATATGCACGAGATGCCGTGTTCGGACATACAAGTATATGCATACAATGTACAAGACAAAAACAGCATATTCTGCAGTATATTATTTTGTAGCGATTAATTAACACGAAATATAAACTGGCTATATCACAGTGTGTATAAACTGGCTATATCACAGTGTGAATATGTGTACAGTCGTTATCCTAACCCTAACCCAGAGCCTATACGATACATTGTTAGTTATGTTGGCCAATGATGTCAGTACAAACGATCATCAGGCTGAGACAAAATGTACCTCGCGACGTATGTGGCCAACATAGCCCCATATCAACCTGTGCATTAGCGCAGTATAATTTGCGTCTATGCTGTTTACCATCCATTCGCATAGGCGTGATTGGTACGATTAGATAATGATATAACTATTCAAAATTTATATTCAGGACCTGTAACACATGCCCAAACGTACGTACGTTTTGGCCTATGGCTGTTCATCCATATTGCAATCAAATATAGGGCATACGAAACTTTCATAGCTCAGATTTACGGCGGAAGAAAAGAGTCCCTACGAAATATGTGACCAACACAGCCATTCCATCGCATTAGAAAGTGATAATACAATTTTATCCCGTCAACACAGTGCGTATGTGCCGTGAAACACGGTACCGTGAAACATTTTTGATATCCAGTCAATACTATTTTTGCATTTTACAGCCATTTGTTGGTGTTGACGGGATAAATAGAATAGTAGGTTAGTGCCGTGAATGGGAAAAAATATCTGGCGCGGCACGGAAACGGGATGTGCTCGGCAGAGCCTCGCCCATCCCGTTTCCTGAGCCTTGCCAGATATTTTGTCCCATTCACGGCACTAACCTACTATTCTCTATATGCAAAACATGCATGCTACTATATACAGCACTTAAGTCTGCGACACATGTCCCGAAAGTACGTTTTCGCCGATGGCTGTACATGTGCATGGCAATCAAATAGCGCCTGCGAGACTTTTTATAGCGTCGATTGGAGATTACGATTACAAGACTATCGACTCTTCGTCTCTGGCATTGTATGAACCGTGGGCATACACAACCGACTGCGTTAATCTTGCCCACATGTAAACGTTTCGGAACAACTGTTCGCAATCGCAAGCAATCAATTTTGATTGGCTGAGCCTGAGCTGTATTTGTTTTTCGTGCGCCTTTAGAAACATTGAATGTTTTCAATATTACTATTTATAATGCGCCCTACTTTCTAAGCCAATCGCTGGCCAGTATCGCGCTCCACTTATTTCTTATATTGCAAGATTTAACCCCAATGAGTTACATATTACCAGATTTAATGACTACCTGTACGACAAGAAAGGAAAAATCAATACTGGGAGACTTCATTATAAACCTGGCTAATTATAAGTATGCTATTGTTCACATATGGGAAGTTTAAGGAACTAAATGCTGCGGCGCGCTACCGCTCCCTCGCATTTAATTCCTTAAACATCCATTATGGGAACAATAACTTGTACGTACGGAGGGCGTTAAAAAGATCCGATACGGAGGCCGACTATTTTGCATTTATTGAGCTATCATCTTATTTTCTTGATCAAAATATGAACGTAGTGTCTACCAACAGTCAACGTTACAGCCTAGGTATCTGCGGCCCGTTTCACTAAACTTCGTAGGACTAAAATGTTCGTGAGTGCAAATTTAGGATCGTCTGGCAATTTCAATTGATGGATTTACATTTGTTGAGCATAGGTTGCATATGCAACCTGTGCTCAATAAATGTAAATCCAATAATTGTTTACAAGAACACACTGTTAGTGCGCAATTTACAGACTATCACCGTCTGGAGAGTTTCCTTATATATGTGGCCGTGACTGAAGACATGATGCTTGCTCTATTTATTACCAGCGTAGCTCCTGATCAAATAACGCACTCCTGTAGCCTGATAACCGACTGTTTGTTAGAAGCATGACGGGTGATTCATTGCTGGAATAGCGAACATTGTAAATGCAGATCAGTCTGTGCGGATGCGCAGTCTGATCTAGATCTACACTGGCCGCATAGTGGAGTGTATGCGATTTGTGACCAGTGTAGTTCCTGATCAAATAGTACATTCATCTAGCCTGAAAACCGTCTATATCGCTTGTTAGAAGCGTGACGGGTGTTTCATTGCTGGAACGGCGAACAGTGCAGATCCTGATCAGACTGTGCGAATGCACGGGCTGATCTGGATCTACACCGGTTGCGTAATGGGGTTTATGGGATTTGTGACCAGTGATCAAATAGCACACTCCTGTACAGATTTAGCCTGTACACAATATGTATTGCTTGCTACGGACGCTATAGAAGCATGTCGGGTGTTTCATTGATTGAATGGCGAACAATGCAAAACCTGATCTGGATCTACACTGGTCGCATAACACATAAGCCCCATTTCTTCAGGCTAAGCGACATAGAACATCGATTGTAGATATGATCTACGTATTTTATGTTGCCCATCTGTCACTGAAAGTACTTGGCACACACTCAGGGAATATTGCCTTAGAAGTATATTACCCTCAGTACACCACCGCCTGCGCTATTTTTGCCAATATTCGTTAATTATTTTATTTTAAATATTGTGCTTCTTGATTGGCTGAGCCTGAGCTGTGCTGCAGGAATGCAAAAAAATCACTCTTCCATGCGTTACATTAAAGAGATGGGGTTACATTGCTAACCTCGCGAGAGGTATGGAGCGGGTAGCAATTTTGATCCTATATATGTATATCTTGACCATATCATACATCATTCGCACAAACATCTGGATGTTCTACAATGGCGATCGACAGTGGCTACAGAACGGCCTGCGTTAATCCCGCCCAGATGTCAACGTTTCTGAACATCTACTGGCAATATCAATCCGCAAGCAAGCAGTTTGGTTGGCTGGGCCTGAGCTGTAGCACGACATTTACACCACCGCCTGCGTTAATCATGCCCAGATGTGAACGTTTCTGAACATCTATTGACAATCTCTTGTTTATGCAAATTAGTGGGCTTAATCTACTACTTTGAACATTTTGTTTATGCAATCTGTTTCCTTTCATGGAACCCCTTGATATTTCATACATGCATTCATCTGATGATACTCTATCATGCTATAGCAAATACATGAACTAGCGCCCACCCTTACCCCAGGGTCAATGTCACAAACTTAGCACATTCATAAACTTAACGTTGGGGTAAATGTCTTATAACATATGTTTCCTTTGATGGAACGCCTTGATATTTCATACATGCATTCCTCAGATGACCCTATCATGCTGTAGCAAAGTATGCACTTCGGTTGCTCACATTTTTGAATGGGTCAAATTGTAGCCGTAGATACCATGTCGTAGGCGAATTGTTGTAGCTAGATATACAGTGCTCGTTATATACATAGTCAGTGAACCATTCAATCATGACCATCCATGATATAGTGATGTAATAATAACTGTATATTCTAATAACTGTATATTCTAATAACTGTATATTCTAATATTCTTATATATTCTAATAGTCTTATATATTATAATCATTCTAATAGTCTTATATATTCTAATATTCTTATATATTCTAATCGTCTTAAATATTCCAATATTCTTATATATTCTATACTGATATATTATAATAGTCTTATATATTCTAATAGTCTTATATATTCTAATATAAGGCTTTTTGTCTAGCCGATTGCCCATTTATATAATTATGTGGCCGTGACTGGAGAAACGGGTCTTATTGGTTTTGCGACCGTGTAGATCCAGATCAAACTGTGCATCCGCACAGTCTGATCAGGATCTGCACTGTTCGCCATTCCATCAATGAAACACCCACAATGCTTATAACAAGCAACTCAGTTAGTTATCATACTACAGGAGTGTGTTATTTGATCAGCAGCTACACAGGTCACACATCCCATAAGCCCTATTTCTCTGGTCACAGTCACATATATGAAACAAGGCATGTCATGTTGCACATACAAATGTACATGTGAAAAGGTGTGACGTAATAGCTCATGACTCGCCACTTCTACAAAAACACCTCTCTGACATAGCCGATATTTTGTATCGCAACTTGCTTAAATAATTAACCTCCCTGAAACAGCCACCTCTCTACAACAGCCACCTCTCTACAACAGGCAGTGTTGTGTCTTCCCAGGTGTGGCTGTTGTATATAGATTGTACTAGTGGAACCTCTCTAAACCGGACACCCTGGGAAGTCCCCATGGTGTCCGGTTCATAGGGGTTCCACTGTAATTAAGCACTCGATTAACAAGTTTTGTTATTTTCAGTCATGAACAGACAGGACAATGAAATACAGTACATTGAAACCCACCATATATTAAGCACAATGGGGTCTCCAGGGTGTTCGGTTTATAGAGGTTCCATTGTATTTACAAACTTTACGATATTTTTCTCCGTAAATGACGTCGAAACTTGACGAAATGTTCACAACAAATGCGGAATACGGTTCCTCATTTGTTATGAACATTTCACCAATTGTCGACGTCATTTACAGAAGATATCACAGTTTCTATACATATAGTTCATGAAAAATAGCACAACCTCTTTGTTCAACACCACATAGCTTATATCATATGTACACGTATGGCACACGAACGATATGAGCCTGTGTCTATATGTACGTGGATGAATATAAGTTTTTCTCTCTGAATACATTGCACCAGGTGCACGAAATCAATAACAAAAACATATCACAACAAATAATTAATATAAACCGCAACAGTCAAACATATCACTTCAAGACAAAACTACTCCGCGTTTACACATCAATTATAAATGATAACATCCACCAGCCCATGAAATACAATTACAGGAACCAGTCGGCCAATAAATAATGCGGTAAACAAGTCCTGATACAGCTTAGCAACAAGGAGTATATTCTCAGGACAACGGCATATATTGTTATTATTATGTAAGAGAGATAAATAAAATAGATGCTGCATGAAAGGTATGTCTGTGCCAAACATTTTATTATAGTTTTTGCATGCTCTACGCTTGCAGGTTAACTTTTCAGTGTGCGACTTGATGTGGGGGTGAAATAGAGATTTCGAAAGTGAAAGTAGACGGTTCCGTCAACAAAGGGGAATAACTCATGGAAATCAACCCGGATGACCCCGTGTTTGGCATGGATCTAGAACCGGGTTAGGGCACTGACTCCAGGAATGGAAATAACACAATTTATTTTGCCGGAGTTAGTTTGCGATTGTCATGTTTGTGTGAATGTGTGCCTATGGGAAATCAATTGTCTGCCTGTTTCCTACAGTATGTACAGTGTACACACCCATTGACACTTGGCGCAACTGAAAGAATGTACCATGCTTTTATTATTACAGTTAAAGATACATGCCCACTCCGTAGGCACAACATGTTCTTTATAGAAATTAAATAAGTGTATAATTGTGTCAATATTCCACCAGTTCTAAAAATTACGAGTGCCAGCTATACAGATATAATATAATCATTTAGTAATATGTATTTTACTGATAGTGACTCGCGGTGGTATCAGGCTATTTTCATATGCTCATGGGGCATTACATTTTTTAATTATTTATACTAATTAAATGCGTCACCTGAAAACATAATATTTTCAACAGATTATACAGTATGATCATTTCACATCAAAACATAAATACAGGGAATAAATAGTAATGTTAAGGAAACACTGTTATCGCTCCTGATATCAGTGTGAAAAGGTATAACACTGCCAATCAGTATGTGGGGTAATGGTTAATGAATGTTTATTTTGCCAGAAAATGTCCCAGATGATGTCTCTGATGTAAAGAACAGTTTCAACACCACATACGCCGGCTAATGGATCTGCACGTTTTGCAGGCAACTTTCATATTTTTTAGAAAATATACCTAATTTTTATAATTGCACTAGTCTGAAAATCATTGTGTGATGATTGGATTGGTCGGAAAATTAACACACCACATCCCATTCCAGTTGCTAGTTGAAAGGGTGAAAAGCTGACAAATATTTCAGAACTCATTTGGAATACAATTTCGGAATATCCTTAAAATTACCGACACAATGTGGAGATATTTACGGAAAATATTGACACAAATCACATATATGATGATAATTCCAGCACAAAAACATTTACACAATTCCCTAACATTTGATTGGTCCGTTGGAAGTCTCCGTCCAAAATGTATATCCCAGTAAACTCCATGCCGAACTACTTTCCGTAACCGTCAGGCGCTTTTAAAATAATTCTTAAGAAAACGGAAAATAAACACATTTTCTGAATGAATTTATTTAAAATGCTGGAATTATAAGGAATGAATGGCCTTTTTGTGGAATTTATCGGGGATATAAACTTGGAAAAGTCGCGGGAATACTGGACGAGGCCTTCCGGCCTTCGTCCAGTATTCCCGCGACTTTTCCAAGTTTATACCCCGAACAATTCCACAAAAAGGCCATTCATTCCTATAATAACCAATAGGGTAAAAATAAACAATTGGCGATTAATAAATACAATTTTCGAATAAAAAAATATTATTCGATTGAAAATTAATTTTTTATCGCCAATTGTTTATTTTTATCGCCAATTGCGAAAGTGTCTTTTCCAAGTTTATACCCCGATAAATTCCACAAAAAGGCCATTCATTCCTATAAGAACCAATAGGATAAAAATAAACAAATGGCGATAAAAAATTACAATTTTCGAAAAAAAATATATATATATTTATTTTTTTTCGAAAATTGCAATTTTTTATCGCCAATTGTTTATTTTTATCGCCAATTGCGAAAGTGGCTTTTCCAAGTTTATACCCCGATAAATTCCACAAAAAGGCCATTCATTCCTATAGTCAATGAGTATGCTCAACATGAAACGTAGTGATCAATCGAGCCGTAACCCAAAATGTATTGCTGTAACTAAGGGCGACTTAAGTCGCCCTGCGTTACAGAGAGAAAGTTCGGGTTAATTGAGAACGTGTCAGATTCAGGTATATTCAGGTCCATGGAAATGTTCCATGTTCAATGAAAATGAAAATGTTTGATACTTTGCTGTCAGGTTAGCTCAATCGGTATCGAATACTCAGGTTTCCTCCCACATTAAAGACCACGGGCCCGTTTCACTAAATTTCGTACGACTAAGAAGTTCGTAAGCCTTAGTGCAAATTTCTGACTGCCGATTTTGGAAAATCTTTCGTGGATGTGCCACATTCAATAGAATCATTATAGAAACAGATTAATGTGAGAAGCAAATTCATATAAATCTTCGTACGAACATTTATATCGTACGAAGTTTAGTGAAACGGCCCCCATATTTAAGCCTATGTTTGCATCTAGGAAGGCATTTGCATGAGCGTTATCGGCTTTGAAAATAATAGTTGTGTAAAGTTTTAATTGTTAATTTGTTTGATTGGTACGGAAGCATGGAGGGGACATGTGTGTTTTTTTATTTATCTCGTGGCCACGACATAATAAGTCGTGGCCACGAGATAAATAAAAAAACACACATGTCCCCTCCATGCTTCCGTAGATTGGCGTTCACTGGTAGATACTTCCAATGCTCATTACAGTAGGCTATTTTTAGATAACCGGCTAATGGATCTGAAAATGTTTCACATGCACCAGTTGGCCTGGCCTCGTAACTGTGAGGTCGAATGATAGATTTTTTGGAGCCACTTAGTTTTTAATTGTGCATCATCATATCTTGATTCAGTGAAAAAATGGCACTTTTGGCCGGCAATTATAGATATATTTGTTAAGGGACCGCACTATATGGCCGGTTGGTGAGCCGGCAGTTAAATAAATGGTACCCGTTGTCTATTGCCTGGCATACAGGATAGGAATTGGGACGTTCAGAGGTTTGAGTATCTCATACAAGTCAAAACTGGCTGACCCTTTCAATAGGGGGACACTATAATAAACAACACTTTCATTTATACCAGGGGCCCGTTTCACTAAACTTCCTACGACTAAAATGTTCGTAAGTGCAAATTTAAGATCGTCTGTAAATTTCAATTTATGGATTTACATTTATTGAGTATAGGCTGCATATGCAGCCTATGCTCAATAAATGTAAATCCAATAATTATTTACAAGAAAACAATGTTAATGTGAAATTTACAGACCATCATAATTTTGCACTTACGAACATTTTAGTCGTACGAAGTTTAGTGAAACGGGCCCCTGCCGTCCATTAATGAAGGATGTGTTCGGGTATTGTTTGCCCAGGGTCTACATAGCCAGATTAAAGGTACATGCCCACGCAGTAGTCACAAACTGTTATTTATATCGGAGACATTATCTGAGACATTGTCTGGGAAAATACACATTCATTCACCATTACCCCATGTATTGATTGGCATTAGTATGTATTTTATATCAGACAATAATTTCCACAATGATATCAAGGGCGATAACCGTGTTTCCTTAAAATGTTAACTGATATTACTATTGATTCTATATATTTATTGTTTGCTGTGCAATGATTATACTTCATAATCTGTCGAAAATATTTTTTCAGGTGACGCATTTAATTAGTATAAATAAGTAAAAAATATCATGCCTCATTTGCGTATGAAAATAGCCTGATACCACCGCGAGTCACTATCAGTACAATAAATATATCTAAATGATTATATCTGTATAGCGGGCACTCGTAATTTTTAGAACTGGTGGAATAGTGAAACAATTATACACTACTTTAATTCATATAAATAACAGTGTGTGCCTACAAAGTGGGCATGTACCTTTAATGCAGTTGATAGTGTAATTACAAATGATACGTCATAAGAAACTTGACCCAGATAAATGAGACACGCCATTGGAAATGATTCTAAAATGTTGCCAAAGCATGTTTTTGATGAGAATTATCGAGAAAACAAAATAAACAGCGGTACGCCAAAATTGAATTCAGCATTAACCTCCATACAACAGCAACCTCTCTACAACAGACAGTTTTGCGTCTTCCCATGGGTGGCTGTTGAAGAGAGGTTACACTGTACCTTCAGACATCTGCGTAATTTCATTAAATACGTTTGCAAAATTTACAATATCTTTCATTAATAAAGTCAAAAGTTGACAATTTGTTCAGAGTACATGATATAATGTCCGCATGTACTATGAAACAGTTGTCAACTTTTGACGTTATTTACGGAAAATATTGTAAATTTTGTAGACGTATTTCATGAAATTACGTAGATGTCCGAAGTTACAAAATCACACGGCGTGTCTCAAATGATTTTACCAGTGTAGTTCCAGATCAAACGTCGCATTCATACAACATGATAGGTTACAACATATTCGTTACTGCACCCCGGATGATTCACAGACTACATACACATCTATACCGACCAGTGTAGCGCAAGATGCGCAGTCTGATCTGGCGCTACACTGGTCGAAAACGCAGTTTGACAGAATACCTCGCTGTATGGCACACGCGATGTTTTTTCTACCAATTACAATTAACGTGTTTTTGCGACAGCTTCCTGCAGCTTTCACGTAATTGAGTCAAAAAAATAAAATGAATGAGTGTCGGTTAGTTTGATAAGAAACGCATCCAATACAACAGGTTTGAGTGTTTTACGTGGTACCCTCCACTCGTACCCGTTACAATCGAGATTCAACCCCGTTTACCCGGCCTGGAAGAATGAGACTTTTGCGTGGGGTACCTCCACTGTTCCCGTGAAATACCCGGGATTCAACCCGTTTACCCCGGCCTGGAAGAAATCAGTTGTTTTGCGGTGGTACCTCCTCTTTTCGTACCCGTGGACATTACCGGGATTCATAACACCGTTTACCTGGCCTGGAAGAAAAGTATGAGTGTTTTGCGTGGTACCCTCCACTCGTACCCGTGACAATCGGGATTCAACCCCGTTTACCCGGCCTGGAAGAATCAGTGTTTTGCGTGGTACCCTCCACTCGTACCCGTGACATACGGGATTCAACCCCGTTTACCCGGCCTGGAAGAATCAGTGTTTTGCGTGGTACCCTCCACTCGTACCCGTGACATACGGGATTCAACCCCGTTTACCCGGCCTGGAAGAATGAGTGTTTTGCGTGGTACCCTCCACTCGTACCCGTGACATACGGGATTCAACCCCGTTTACCCGGCCTGGAAAAATCGTTTGTATTGACCGGCCGTTATACGTTTTTAAACGTGAAATTACTCCTGTGGGTGGACAACTTGATTGGCTACTGTCTGTTTCACGAAACCTGCCCAATTTTAAGACCATATACAAGGTAAACAAATATATTTTTTCGATAATATTAAATTTTACGAACATTTAAGAATGAGCCTTCTTTTTATTTCGTGAAATGTGGTCAAATATTGATTTTATTACGAAACATTGATTTGTTATGATAATTTAACATGGGAGCAAAGAAGGTGGAGGAGCTGGGGGAGGAAGCCAACAAGCGAAAACTTTTGGAAATTGACTCCGATCAGGCTAGATTGCTTGGAAATGTTTTATCGAATAACACAAAGGTTAAATTTTGAAAATCGGTCCCCTATTTCTGAAATTAGAAGCAAATTCACATGCTAAATCACCATAGACATCTTTACTCTGTGAAGTTAATATTATAAACAATCAAAGTACTGAAAGTACTGAACATAGGGTACTACAAGAATTCCGCCACGGAAGCGGTGTCGCGCCTGAAAATGCCTTGTCGGTACAAAACAATGTTGTAGCAGGATTGTTGTTAAAGTTTCTGCATTACTTTAACATCGCCATGTTTACTTCTGTTTTGTGAATGAAATAGTTGGCCCCGGATTGAGTATATTAAAACATACAAATGACGTCATTGGGGAAACCGCTGACAAAATTTTCAATGTATGGAAGCGCAAACTTGTTCGAAATATTTGTTGTCGTATTTTCAGTACTTGCATTAATATGGGTATTAATCTACGCTGGATGTGTGATACTGTCAGTAATTTGTTCCCTGACTGTAATTTATCACTTACTGACTTATTGACCCCCTTCCCTGAACGTAGAATTGACACTCATGTTAGCGTGTATTGGCCACCATAGACAAATGTCAATCAGGCAGAATTCGGGAATGTCACTAAAATCCGCTGTAAATCCATCGATAGAATGAGGATTAACAGCAGTTAGACCCACACGTGCGAGTTTTGTTGCGACACAATCGCGATCATTAAAATAAGCTGGGTCAACATGCAGGTAGCTGTCACCCCTTGATATCGTTTGTGTGTTGAACGAGTCGCGTGTTGTTTATCCGGTGGAGAGTATTCGGAGGGGAGTTAACTCTGCCGAAAACTATAACTTGGTACTAAATTTAGCGATGACCGCACGATTTGTGACGCAAATGGGGGCAACTCACGCGCAACAAAATAATCCGATGTATTTTTGTACGTAGAACATCCGTTGTTGATATTGTTCAGTGCAAGTAGTTTTTCATAATATTCAATTAGCGGTTGCGTATGACAGTTAAGCGTTGAGTAACACAATTCATTTTGTTGTTATGGTTACTCCAATATATCACTACGGACTAGCCCATCGAGCGGGGTCTAGGGCGTGGCTAACTGTCCGAGGCGATTACAATTCATAGGCTACCCTATGTGAAAATAGTGTTTGCATTGTTTATATATCCGTACAATTTGGCCAGGTTTCATGAAACAGACAGTAGCGCGTTGTACATGTACCTCGATACCGGAGGTTCTGGGTTTAACCCATTGCATGTGGAATACACCTTTACGGGTATGATTTGTTTTTAATATTTTATTTTTGTTATTTCTCAATAAAACTATATGATGTGACCACGCATTTGAACCGTCTGGACGAGACGGTTCAAATGGTGGTCACGAAATATCTTTCTGAGCTCATATAAAAAAAATATTTAGGATTTTCCACAAACAAAATGGCGTATCCTCCGCATGAAATGGGTTAATTCCTGAATAAATGCTTTCATATTGTTTTCTTTCCCACTAGTATTTCGGATGAGACTTGCAACTAAGGCCCAGTCTCTCTATAACCTTAGCTGTTGCTGAGGCGTTAAACCTTTTCACTTTCACGTTCTCCTTCAGCTTGTGCGTAATTTTGTTAAAAGAATCTGCAATTAATGAATACCCATTACATTGTATCTTGATAAGAACCGCATCGGACCGGTTGAGTCTATTTCTGTTGCAGTTTTCATTCGATAGGTCGCTGGCGGTTATGCAAAGCGGCAACTCGTCGGCCCGACATATCGTAATATATATTGGCCCGATAACGGCCCGCTGTCATTTTTGTTGTAGACACTATTGTGCCGCTAAGCTGCCGCCATGTGTTCTGCTTCGCGGTTAAAATCCTGGTCCGTTAATTACGCCCGTCATTCTACTGGTTCTTATGGTGTAGGTTTTGCGTGCGCACGGTATAAGTTCTGCGTGCGCACGTGATATGTTTCTTTTCGATGTCCATGCGTGCGCACGCAGAACTTATGCGTGAAACCTATCACATGCGCATGCAAACAATATCGCGCATTAGCACGCAAAACAGTTCCGTGTGCGCACGCGATACGCTTTGCGTGCTAATGCGCGATATTGTTTGCATGCGCACGTGATAGGTTTCACGCATAAGTTCTGCGTGCGCACGCATGGACATCGAAAAGAAACCTATCACGTGCGCATGTAAAACCTATCTTATAACACGCAAAACCTATTGCGTGTGCAGGTGGAACCGTTTTGCATGAAACTTATCGCGTGCGAACGCAAAACAAAACATACAAGTCCATGTATCTGTGCCACCGTAGGTTCTTCACAGTAAAGTAGAGTTTTGCCACCGTTTAATGTTGTGAATTTGGGAATATCATCAAACTGATTAGATTCTAATCCCACTGTGCAGGTGCCCGTTTCACTAAACTTCCTACGACTAAAATGTTCGTAAGTGCAAATTTAAGATCGTCTGTAAATTTCAATTGATGGATTTACATTTATTGAGCATAGGCTGCTCATGCAGCCTATGCTCAATAAATGTAAATCCAATAATTGTTTACAAGAAAACATTGTTAATGTGAAATTTACAGACTATCATAATTTTGAACTTACGAACATTTTAGTCGTACTTTTCTGAGCCGCGCATCGCTACATTGTTGTTCGCTGAAAACGCATTAGAAACAGCAATTCACAGCAGATCTTACCCAAACTTTATAGTTTCTCTTATTGTTTCAGTAATTTGTGATTTATTGTTTACAATGCCTTTCTGGAGTTCAAATCCACCGCGACTTTTCAAGTTCTGCGCATGCGTCGCGTTTTTAAAATCACACGATTATTTCCATTGTAGATACAAATAACAATCAGTAATTATTTGTTAAATGGAACTACTTTATTAACATATAAATTTAATTTAGTATCGTATTAAAAATAAACACACTCGAAAAAGAAATAATATAATATTTTCTTTTCAAGGTAGATAATCGATCATTCTACAAAATTAGGAAGACAATCCAGTGCATATTGGCCCACTAGCGGGCCGCTGTATAAAATAAAAAGATATAAAAATATATATTATAAGCAAGAAAATCGTTTTCTAACAATAACTGTCATTAAATGATTGAAAGAGAAACAAAATATGCAATTTTATATTATATTTATGGAAGCGCATAGATGGCGGGCCTCTAGTGGGCCATCAGTGTACCACTATGCCGCTATGCCCACCTGGTGCTGCCAACGGCCCGTTATAGGTGTGCTGACGGGGGGGGGGGTGAGGGGACGTATAATTCTTTTTTAGCTCGACTATTCGAAGAAAAGTTAGAACTTATGTTGTCACCCCGGCGTCGGCGTCGGCGTCGGCGTCGGCGTCGGCGTCACCGTCACGCCTTGGTTAACATTTTTAGTCAAGTTTGTATATGCAATACTACTGGCCCTACACCCACCATACTTGGACAACTTCATCTCCTAGTGATGTACATCAATAACCCCTGATCTATATTTGACCTTGACCTACATTTCCTCTTGCATTACTTAGTTAATTCCCCTTGGTTAAGGTTTTTAGTCAACCTTGGTTAAGGTTTTTAGTCAAGCTTGTACATGGAATACTATTGTGCATACAGAAAACATGCTTGGACAACCCTATTGCGATGTACATCAATAACCCCTGATCTATATTTGACCTTGACCTACATTTCCTCTTGAATTACTTAGTTATTTCCCCTTGGTTAAGGTTTTTAGTGAAGCTTGTAGATGGAATACTCCTGGCCCAACACCAACCATAGTTAATTCTCCTTGGTTAAGGTTTTTAGTCAACCTTGGTTAAGGTTTTTACTCAAGCTTGTACATGGAATACTATTGTGCATACAGACACCATACTTGGACAACCTTTTCTCATAGTGATGTACATCAATAACACATGATCTATATTTGACCTTGACCTACATTTCCTCTTGACTTACTTACTTAATTCTCCTTGGTTAAGGTTTTTAGTCAAGCTTGTAGATGGAATACTCCTGACCCTACGCCAACCATACTTGGACAACTTCATCTCCTAGTTATGTACATCAACAACCCCTGACCTATACTTGACCTTGACCTACATTTAACCTTGAATTATTAGTTAATTCCCCTTGGTTAAGGTTTTTAGTCAACCTTGGTTAAGGTTTTTAGTCAAGCTTGTAGATGGAATACTATTGTGCATACAGACACCATACTTGGATAACTTTTTCTCATAGGGATGTACATCAATAACCCCTGATCTATATTTTACCTTCATTTACATTTAACCTTGAATTACTCACTTATTTCCCCTTGGTTAAGGTTTGTACTCAAACTTGGTTAATGTTTATAGTCAAGCTTGTATATGGAATACTACTGGGCCTGCAGCAACGATACTTGGACAACTTCATCTCCTAGTGATGTACATTGAATAATCCCTGACCTATATTTGACCTTGACCTACTTTTATCCTTGAATTACTTACTTAATTTCCCTTGGTTACGGTTTTTAGTCAACCTTGGTTACGGTTTTTATGCAGGCCGCGGCCACCTTGTTTGTCAAGCTATGTGTACATCGACAACCCTCGTAGTCGAGCTATGCTGTTCTCCTACAGCTCTTGTTTTTATTAATTCGCTCCCACGAAATAACAATTCGTTCCCTCAATTTAGCAATTCGTTCCCACGAATGAACAATTCGTTCCCACGAATGAACAATTCGTTCACTCAATTTAACAATTCGTTCCCACGAAATAACAATTCGTTCCCTCAAGTTACCAATTCGTTCCCACGAATGAACAATTCGTTCCCACGAATTAACAATTCGTTCCCTCAATTTAACAATTCGTTCCACGAAATAACAATTGGTTCCCATGGAATAACAATTCGTTCCCATGGGAACGAATTGTTAATTCGTGGGAACGAATTGTTATATCGTGGGAACGAACTGTTAATTCGAGGAAACGAATTGTTAAATTGAGGAAACGAATTGCAATTTCGTGGGAACGAATTGTTAATTCAAGGGAAGGAATTGTTAATTCGTGGGAACGAATTGTTATATCGTGGGAACGAACTGTTAATTCGAGGAAACGAATTGTTAAATTGAGGAAACGAATTGTAATTTCGTGGGAACGAATTGTTAATTCGAGGGAAGGAATTGTTATATCGTGGGAACGAATTGTTAATTCCAGGGAACGAAGTGTTAACTTGAGGGAATTAATTGTTATTTCATCGGAACGAATTAATAAAAAAAATCCATGTCTCCTGCGGGCTCCGTAGATAGGCGACGTCAGCAAACGAGTATACATGTTGGATTTACAATATTCCATGAAGCGGACAGACCCTGCTTGCCATGCATATTTACGGATTATGATTAGAATCTACGTTGTTCTGCTGACAACCATAATACGGCAGCTTAAAAGGGACATGCGGACCGTTTTTTTGTTGCTAACTCCGTCCCCCGACGTAGCATCTCGTTACTAGGACATAGCATCTCGTTCCCACGAGGTAGCATTGGCAATTGGCATCTATTGGCAATATCAGCCCGTATTTAAGTTGTATGATTGGCTGTGCCTGACCGGTAGCACAGCACAGGCACAGTACGCGTTCTGCTCATCCTACGCGTTTTCTAGCCTTGCCTGATAAACTTGATACCAAAAGACACTAACCTATAGTCTGTTTCACGAAAGCTGCCCAAATTTTACGGCCATATAAACAATTCAAAAAACGTATTTTTTTCGATAATATTAAATTAAAGGAAAATTTATGAATGAGCCTTCTTTTTATTTCGTGAAATCCGTCAAATATTGATTTTATTACGAAAAATTGATTCGTCTATGGGAATTTAACATGGGGGAAAAAGTGGTAAGGAAGTGTGGGAGGAGTCAAAAAACGAAATAATTTGCAAATTGACTCCGAAACCTGACTAGATAGCTTGGATATGATCTAACTAAGAAAACAAAAGTTAAATTTTAAAAATCGGTCCAGTATTTCTAAAATTCAAAAAAATTTCCCCATGTTAAATCCCCATAGACATCTTCACACCGTTACTTGTTACTTGTTTTCCAGCACAATATTCAAGTATTTGATAAATATCGGCAAGATTAGCGCAGGTGGTATGGTAGGAATATAAAGAATAGTAGGTTAGTGCCGTGAATGGGAAAGAATATCTGGTAAGGCTTAGGAAACGGGATGGGCGAGGCTCTGCCGAGCACATCCCATTTCCGTGCCGCGCCAGATATTCTTTTCCCATTCACGGCATTACCTACTATTCTATTTATCCCGTCAACACATACAAATGGCTTTAAAATGCACAAAAATAACCCCAGCCACAGCATATATTCATACGCAGTGATTAGGTCGTATTGACAGGATATCAAAAATGTTTCACGGCACCGTGTTTCACGGCACATACGCAGTGTTGACGGGATAAACAATAAATAGATGATGTGGATATACCTTTCGTGACGAATATATCTGAGGTTGGCTGTTCTACATACATCACCGCCTGCGGTAATCTTGCCCAGCGCTGTCAACTACTGGCAATATCAATTCGATTGGCTGTGCCTGAACTGTAGCACGGCATTTACACCACCGCCTGCGTTAATCTTGCACAGATGTCAACGTTTCTGAACATCTACTGGCAATATCAACTCGCAATCAGGCAGTTTGGTTGGCTGTGCCTGAGCTGTAGCACGACATTTACTCCACCGCCTGCGTTAATCTTGTCCATATGTCAACGTTTCTGAACAATACTGGCAATATCAATGTATAATTCGCATTCAAGCTGTTTGGTTGGCTGTGCCAGAGATGTAGCACAACTCAGGCTCAGCCAATTGAGCTGCTTGCTTTCATGCGCAATATTCAAGTATTTCGTAGTAAATTGACAGATATTGTTACATGGTTTCCATTGTTTGCAAACAAATAGCGCGTGCTGTTTGCACATGACTTTAGGCAATGCTCCTTCCGGGGCCGCGCGTAATGGAAGTGCCTTCATGACGTCACTACACGGAAGTGCCTTCATGACGTCACTACTTCATGACGTTCATGACGTTCATGACGCGGCCCCGGAATATGCATACCGAGAATTATCTACGTGAATGGGACGATTTTATAAAAGTACTGAAAATACTGAATATAATGCTCAAATTACATCAGTTTTTTGTTGGAAATGTAACAATAACGTTTGATCATGTCCAACCGTGTGCAAACGTTTGCTGTGGCCCTCGGGAACTGTTTGAACCCGCGGCCTGCGGCCTTGGGGTTCAAACAGTTCCCTCGGGCCACAGCAAACGTTTGCACACGGCTGGACATGAACAAACCTTATATTGGCAAGATTAGCGCGGGCGGTGGTGTACGGTTGCTACTTCTGAGACAGTTCAAGCATTAAAGCCGATTACAGCATCGTCAATTGTCTGTGGGATCTATTTTTGATGTGTATAACGACGGGCGTTCAGAAAGTGTTGCTAAATGCTAAACTTTTTATCAAAACACACTGGTCTGGTATTAACAACTGGAAATATCAACATTCAGTAAATTCTAGACCTCTATGCGTTCACATACAGTGACTTATTTATGCCCCCTATGCGATAGCAAGGGGGGGGGGGGCATATTGCGTTGCTCTTGAGGTTCCGTACGTCCGTCCGGGTCAACGTCCTACGCTTTAAGAGGTTAGGGGCGTGGCCTAGCACAAACGATTCCTTTGATTTAATCCGTAAGCTCCTAAAGTCTATTGATGTCTAGGGGCTTTTTCTTTGTCCTTCAACATGTTGGTACGTCCGTTCGTACGTCCCTCTGTGTTCGTTTACGTCGAAAAGTTTGTAAGAGTTCCTCCAACATGTAATATCGTCAATATTACGGGAACGATTGCTTCAACGACACATTAATGACCTTGACCTGTGTCACCTTCGAAATGTCGCTGAAACATTAGCATTTTATTTTTTGGTGGCTTTGCCTCATTTTTTGTTAGTTTTTATGGTCCAAATCTCTAGTTGAATAGTAATATTGTGTCGAATTCGTCAAAATAGGGCGTTTGTGAAAACAAATTAAAGGCGTTACAATTGATCAGAATATCACATAATTTTACTTTAATATAAACTATCTTTGTGAATATTGATTAGGCCGTTACGCCGGGTTAGATTATTATATATAGAGAACAGTATGTTAGTGCCGTGAATGGGAAAAAATATCTGGCAAGGCTTAGGAAACGGGATGGGCGAGGCTCTGCCGAACACATCCCGTTTCCGTGCCGCGCCAGATATTTTTTCCCATTCACGGCACTAACCTACTATTCTATTTATCCCGTCAACACCTACAAATTACTTTCAAATGCAAAAAAATAACACCAGCCACCGCACATATTCATACGCAGTGATTAGGTCGTATTGATAGGATATAAAAAAAATGTTTCACGGCACATACGCACTGTGTTGACAGGATAAATGTACATTCTTTTTCCATTGAAACACGATGCAACGAAAGCCGGAAATATGTTTTTCTATATTGACGTCTCGTGAGTGCATATTGTTCAGTGCTGGAACTACTTTTGATCTCGCAAAATAGTTCCTTCTAAATCATCAGTAATTTGTTTATTTTACTTATATTTAGTATATTTTCTTAGGCGTATACGAATTGCGAGTGATGTGCGTATATAATGAAAAGGCTATTTGATTTGTTTGTGGATATCATCCACTCGTTCCGCCGTGCCACGATATTGCCCTCATAAAGTCGCGCATTATCGCACGATGCGGAACTCGTGCATATAACTCAAACAACCTATGCGTATTGTACATTCCAGTTTCGGATTTCCATGTAACATATTATTTGTAAATCATTTTTACCGTCCCTCGTACTGATATGCCACGTTGATGATTGTTCTGAATTATTACGAGAATCCGGTTAAGTGAGAATGAAATGAATATGATGGATGAGTGGGCTCTTTGGAACATATCGATTTCGGTATTGTACAACATAAAAGGCTCTCAATATATGTGGCTGTGACTGGATAAATAGGGCTGATGGATTTTGGGACCAGTGTAGATCCACACAGTCTGATCTGGATCTGCACTGTTCGCCATGCCATCAATAAAACATCCAACATGCTTCGACCAATTAATGCATATTGTTATCAGGATACGGGAGTGTGCTGCTAGTATTTGATCAATGACTACACTGGTTACTAATCCAGTAAGCCCCATTGCTCCAGTCACGGTTGTAGAGCCGGCTTTTGTAACCCCCGGTTTTCGTAAACCCGGTTACACACACTGCGGGTTACAAAAACCGTTGACGTACGCGCCGGCTTTTGTAACTGGGGTTACAAAAGCAGGGGGTTACAAAAACCGGCTCTACATACGACTACCGGCAGAAAAACAGGACATTGTGGCATTTACAAAATGGTAACCGATATAGACACTGGGTCCCGTTTCACTACATGTAAGCTTCTGTATTTGGACGAAGATTTCTATAAATTCACTTCACACATTCACTTGACTAATTAATGCTACCACGTACGTGTAGTATACAGTGGAACCTTTCTAAACCGAACACCATGGGGACATGACTGAAAATGACAAACATTAGTCATCGAATGCTTAATTACAGTGGAACCCCTCTAAACCGGACACCCTGGGGAGCTGCCAGGATGTGAGTTTTAGAGAGGTTACACTGTAAATAATTCCAGCACAAAAATATTTACACAATTTGATTGGCTCGTAGCAAGTCTCTGTCCAAAATTTATATCCCAGTAAACTCCCACGCCGAAATACTTTCCGTAAAGGTGAGGCGCAGTTAAAATAATTCTTAAGAAAACGGAAAATAAACACATTTTCTTGATGAATTTATTTCGAATGCTGGAATTATAAGGAATGAATGGCCTTTTTGTGGAATTTATCGGGGATATAAACTTGGAAAAGTCGCGGGAATTCCGGCCTTCGTCCAGTATTCCCGCGACTTTTCAAAGTTTATACCCCGATAAATTCCACAAAAATACCATTCATTCCTGTATTAAATCTGAACAAACCCACTCAAGATTTTACAAAAAATCGGCTGTTTATGCGAACGTTGTTTTGCATTTTAGGTTTGTACGAAGTTTAATGTGAATTAAAACAACTTTTTATTTCTTGAAATGATATACTTTGATCATACGAAATGAATGCCGAAAACCGCATGAAAAAATAACAAATACTTCAAAAGTTACAAGGTTTGAACTGTTTAATTAGCTGAGATATCTGTATCCGTGGGTAAAGGTGGTTGGTCAGGCGAACGCGATGGCTTAAATTAACGGTATGGGTTCCTCCTTATAGGAATCACGATTTACCTGGTTTGGTCCTCCAGTACGTTTTTATCTTTGGCTCTTTTGTTACCTGGGAGTTGAATTTGGTTATTGCCCATTATAAAAGCAGTAAGATTATTACTGATCCTGCTGCTTTTGGGAGGGTGCCAAGTGATCCTGATGTGGCGAGGACCTGGCATCATATCAGGATTATTCTTATTTCAGGGCTGAATATATAGCGAAGTTTTTTTATTGTAAATATTCAGTTCTGATTTTGTTATTTTCCTCCCATTTGTACATGTACTTTAACATGTACATGTACGTGTACAGGTAATATATGGGATTTAGTACTAAACCCATTGACCCGGCCTTAAATGACCTTAGCTGTTGATAAGCCGTTAAAACCAAGCAAACAAATAAAACTATATGTATCCTTATAGCTGAGACCCGGCTATTATACACTATGGTCACAATAACAACCCAATACGTCCTCAAGGATTGTGAATAAAACGGGAATAAAAGGATAATCCGGGTCACATGTTTATTATTGGTCTGTGCAAGATTTTTCAACAGAACTGCGAAGTATTAAACCGCTTACTCGTCACTAAATACCAGGACAGAATCGCTGTTATTGTGACCATATTTTATGATGGCCGGACCTCAGCTACAAGGATACAGATAATACAAAAGACAGATGAAATAGTAAAAGTCATCCGTATAGCTGAGATCATCTAAGCTGTTATGGGACTTGTGGCCATTGTTGCTCCGGATCAAATATCACACTCATGTAGTATGATACAGATCTACAGTGGAACCTCTCCAAACCGGACACCCTGGGGGGTCCCCAGGGTGTCCGGTTTGGAGAGGTTACACTGTAATTCTGGAAAATGAGTGCTGCAATACATACTTGTATGTATCGCGATCTTGAACAGCGTTACCAATATAAGTACAGTACAGTTACAGCTACCGGAATTGAACAAACGGATGTGGTCTTGGTGTTCGGTTTAGTGAGGTCTTACTGTATATTACTACTAACGATCTATATTACGTGTTACTAGCGTGACGAGTGTTTCATTGATAGAATGTCGAACAGCGCAGATGTTATCAGATTGTACATTAGCTACACTCATTCGCCACCGATATGGTGTCTACGGCTGCCATTTGACCCATTCAAGAAATGTGAGCAACTGAATTGCAAACCTGTCGCATGTAGGTCAAAATTCAGTAAACTGTATATTGTATACCTTTAAACAAATACTCTTTGATGTAGAACTAGTAAATTGCCAAACAATAATAGAACAGGGATATCATTTTCCCGTGGAAGCCATTTTTTCTCTAGTTGTTGTTCAACATTCAACATAACGAAATGAAGCTTTCAAATTTACAAGATATACATGTAAATGTCAGATAAACACAGTCAAATAACCAATTTCTGCATGTGTATGTTCTTTATTAATACTTTATTAATACAGTTTTATATCGCTAACATATCAAATACGCCGGATGACCGATTGCAAAAATCACCCTTCTATGTATTACATTAAATAGATGGGGTTAAATTGCCACCCTCGCGAGCGGTATGGAGCGGGGTAGAAATTTTGTTTCTAGATCTACATTAACACTAGCAGCAAACCCCATAGGCCCAATTTCTTCAGTCACAGCCACGTATTTTGTTTTTTAGCTTATAGTTAAGGGTATGAATCGGCTCAAGGACCTTCCAAACCCGTAGCCTATTTCATCAAAATTGCAAAGTATTCTTTTCCAGCAACGTATACTTTGAGGGAGAAATCATTTATTTTTCCCGAAATACATGTTTTCATATAGAACTAACGACTGCATATATTTGATGATTACAAATATGCAGAATTATTATACTGAATTTATTACATTATCACAGCTAAAATGGCTGTGATAATGTAATAAATTCAGTATAATAACAATTAATAAATTTATCTTTAAATTGAAAATTTCTCCCTCAAAGTATACTTTGCTAGATAAGTCTGCTTTGCAATGTTGGTGAAATAGGCTACTGGTATGTAGGTTATTCGCAGTCAATAACAGGTAAAGCTATAGCCCCACATGCCAGGTTATACTATAGGGAGGCATATCTTTTCGTCCATTCTTTAGACAAAACTAACCATTCATTCACAATTGGCATTAATACTACATACTTTTAATATCTAACGTGAATTTCCACACTCATATCAGAGGCGATAGCCGTGTTTTATTAAAATGTTAACGGAAATTACTATTTATTATCTGCATTTATTTGTTGATGTGCAATAATCATACATTTTAATTTGAATAAATAATTTAAAAATGGCCTGCCTCATTTGCATTTCAAAATAACCTGATACCACCGCGATTATATCTGTCTAACGGGCACAAGTATACACTTATTTAATTCCTATAAAGAACAGTTTCTGCCTTCACTGTAAAACATGGTGTTACTAAATTGCACACATAGTAAAACACCTTCCTGTTACACTTTTTGCACACCAAACACGTCCACATGTTTTGCTATGGAACGCCTACATGTTTTGCTATGGAACACCTACATGTTTTGCTATTAAACAGGTACGTGTGCTAAAGGTCACATGTTTTGCTATAGATCACGTGGTGTTTTGATATACAACATGTACCATGTTGTAAACCAAAACACGTTAGGTGTAGTATATCAAAACATGTAAAATGTACCTAAAAAGTGGGTGGGGTAAGGAATATATTTAGGTGAAAAAATCAATCAACAACTGCATTTAGTTTTACACGAATAAAAATTGTCAACAATACACGACATAAAATGGTTATTATATTTTGATTAAAATGACTTTTAAGACACCAAAATTACCCTTTTATTAAACAATGGAAATAAAGTTTCAGCAACAGATTTGGCGCCTTTTGACAAGAGGATAATCTCTAAATGAAATTTGTTTTTGTTATAAAACTAAGAGTGAAATATTTCAATCAGTTTTGATAGTTTACATTATATATCATAATTTCAAAACAAATATAAACAAACACCCCTGTTTTTACCTGCAGATAATATCATTAAACATTTAATATTTTTTGTTATATCATTAGAGATTGTTTTCCCAGAAGTTTCTATTTATAGATAAGGTGTGTTCCTTTACAACGGCTGATTTTTAGTTCGGAATAAATGACACGGGATTCAGTTGACGGTGTGCTAAAGTAAAACGGGTGAACACGATGAAACACAAAAAAACACCTCGAAACTAGTGGTGTTATGGTATAGCACAGCTTAGTATAGCCAGTGTTTAGGTATAGCACAGCTTAGTATAGCCAGTGTTTAGGTTTAAAACATAAACCGAACACGTGAGGTGTTCCGATTTTTTACAGTGTACTAGATGGGACCGCAACTTTAAAAGCACACATTAGCCATCTGAGGCGTCATCTGAAAAACAGCCATGCACGGCGTGGGTATCAAGAACATTATCTAGGAGACTATTATCTGACATAATAAGACGGTGTAGACAGTTGCCACGCCAAGAGAAAATGTACATAGGATACATTTTTATCCCGTCAACACAGTGCGTATGTACCGTGAAACACGGTGCCGTGAAACATTTTTGATATCCAGTCAATACAACTTTTGCATTTTACAGCCATTTGAAGGTGTTGACGGGATAAATAGAATAGTAGGTTAGTGCCGTGAATGGGAAAACATATCTGGCGCGTCACGGAAACGGGATGTGCTCGGCAGAGCCTCGCCCATCCCGTTTCCTGAGCCTTGCCAGATATTTTTTCTCATTCACGGCACTAACCTAATATTCTCTATATATGGCAAGCAGATTTCTTTGGCATGCGGATTGGTACAACTCAGACAGCGTACTTGACGGTGGTTATGATTGATACTTACAAAAACAGCAGAACCTCTCTTATTTTTAATGAGTTTCCTGGTCATTTGCATCAGGTGATAATGTCTTTTCATGATCGCATAGCCCACGGCTATGTCTCAGAATAATAAAATGTCTGATTTACTGTGAAACCTATCTAAACCGGACACCCTGGGGACCGACCAGGGTGTCCGGTTTAGAGAGGTTTCACTGTATCAGGTAACTCGTTATGCATTGACCGAATATAGGGTGTCAGATAAGTATAGGTTATTAGATTTGTATGTGGATATATGCACGAGTTCCGCAGCGTGCGATATTGCGCGAGACTTTAGGAGCGCAATATCGTTGCGCGGCGGAACGAGTGGCATATATCCTCATACAAATCAAATAACCTTTTGTTATATACGTGCATTATTCGCAATTCATAATTATGCGCTTCAATAAATATACAAAATATAAATAAAATAAACAAATTAGTGGTGATTTAGAAGGAACTATTTCGTGAGGTGAATCGTAGTTCCGTCACTGACCAATATCAACTCACGAGACTTCATTATGGAAAATTATTATATACGTACATTCGTTGCCCATTGAAAGACAATGGAACGCAAGACGTCAATTTCCATATTGACGTCTCGTGAGTTTATATTGGTCGGTGCCGGAACTACGTTCGACTTCGTAAAATAGTTCCTTCTAAATTATGACGAATTCGTTTATTTTATTTACATTTTGAATAATTTTTCAGGCGCATATAAATTGTGAGTGATTTACGTACATCATAAACACGTTATTTGATTTGTATGTGGATGTATGCCACTATTTCCGCCGCGCAACGATATTGTGCTCCTAAAGTCCTTAAGTCGCGCAATATCGCACGCTGCGGAACTCGTGCATATATCCACTGCGTTTTCCATTCTTCGCTAGCAAAGTATACTCGTAATGTTGGTGAAATATGCTACTGGTTACAATATACAGCGAAGATTTGTTGAAGGCTCCCAAACGAAATAAACGGAAACGGCGTTTCCGTTTATTTCGTTTGGGAGCCTTCAACAAATCTTCGCTGTATAGTGTAACCAGTAGCATATTTCACCAACATTACGAGTATACTTTTCTAGCAAAGTATGCTTTGAGGGAGATATTTTCAATTTTAGGATTAATTTATTAATTTGTGTCGTGCCCGCTTGCGGAAAGCGAGACATTGTGATCACAATAATGTCCGGGTGTCCATGCGTGCATCCGTACCTTATATATCTGCAGTACTAAGTCTTGAAACTTCATATACTTATTAGTCATCATCCATATATTCATGCTGTGTCCCACTCATGCGGCCCCTGTTCCGCAAGGTCATGGTCAAATGACTTAGAAGTTTGCTTTAAAGTTTCTGTACAAATTTGCGTTAAAGTTTTCACATACCTACTATCTCTGTAACCGTAAGTCAGATTTGCTTGAAAACTTTGTATGCTTATTGGGCATCATCCATATATTCATTCTGTGTCCCACTCATGCGGCCCCTGTGCCCCAAGGCCAAGGCCAAGGCCAAGGCCAAATTACTTAGAAGTTTGCATTATAAAATTTGTGTTAAAGTTTGTATATACCTTATATCTTCACAACACTTACTTCGATTTACTTCCAACATCCAATACTTCTTATTCATTATCCATATTTCCATTCTATAGCCTGCCCATGTGGTCCACATGCCCAAGGCCAAGGTCAAATGACTTTGAAATTTGTGTTAACGTTTTTACATACCTTATATCTCCACAACATTTACTCCGATTTAACTTCAAATAATTATTTATTGTCATCCCTATTTTCATTCTATAGCCCACCCATGTGGCCCACATGCCCTAGATCGAGGTCGAATGACTAAAGTTTGCGTTAAAGCTTGTACATACCTTATATCTCCACAACCATTAATTCATACTTCAAATTAATACACTCTGAGACCATCAAATGCCTCGGCGGGCTCGACATGCAGGCCGCGGCCATCTGGTTATTATACTGAATTTATTACATTACTGTGATAATGTAATAAATTCAGTATAATAATTCTGCATACTTTTAATCATCAAATATATGCAGTCGTTAGTTCTATTTGAAATAATGCATTTCAGGAAAATTAAATGAATACTCCCTCAAAGTATACTTTGACAGAAAAGTATACTTTGCAATGTTGGTGAAATCGGCTACTGGTGCTTCATTAGCATGTGATTATTCGAGAGTGGTTTCGCAATTTCAGAACCGAACAACATACATGTATACAGATACGCGGCAATGTGCATGCCCACTCAGTAGACACAAACAGTACTTTATATCAGAGATATTATCTAAGACATTTTCTAGCAAAATAATGATTCATTCACCATTATCCCACGTATTGATTGGCATTATTATGCTTTTTATATCAAACGTAAATGTCCACACTGATATCAGGGACGATAGCCGTGTTTCCTTAACATTTTAACTGACATTACTATTTATTCTCTGTATTTATTTTTTGATGTGCAATGATCATACTTTATAATCTTTCGAAAATATTGTTTTTTTCTGGTGATGCATTTACTTAGTATAAATAATTAAAACTGTCAGTAAAATTAATATTACTATATGATTATATCTGTATTACTCGTAATTTTAAGAACTGCTGAAATAATGACACAAGTATACACTTGTTTAATTCCTATAAAGAACATTGCGTGCCTACTGAGTGGGATTTAATTCCTATAAAGAACATTGTGTGCCTACTGAGTGGGATTTAATTCCTTAAAGAACATTGTGTACCTACTGAGTGGGATTTAATTCCTTAAAGAACATTGTGTGCCTACTGAGTGGGATTTAATTCCTTAAAGAACATTGTGTGCCTACTGAGTGGGATTTAATTCCTATAAAGAACATTGCATTGTGTGCCTACTGAGTGGGATTTAATTCCTTAAAGAACATTGTGTGCCTACTGAGTGGGATTTAATTCCTATAAAGAACATTGTGTGCCTACTGAGTGGGATTTAATTCCTTAAAGAACATTGTGTGCCTACTGAGTGGGATTTAATTCCTTAAAGAACATTGTGTGCCTACTGAGTGGGATTTAATTCCTATAAAGAACATTGTGTGCCTACTGAGTGGGATTTAATTCCTATAAAGAACATTGTGTGCCTACTGAGTGGGCATTCACCTTTAATGCCACGTGTTACTATATATCAATATAACTTCTGTAGCCTATTTCACCAACATTGCAAAGTATACTTTTCTAGCAAAGTATACTTTGGGGGAGACATTTTTAATTCAAGGATAAATTTATTAATTTTTATTATACTGAATTTATTACATTATCACAGCCATTTTGGCTGTGATAATGTAATAAATTCAGTATAATAATTCTGCATACTTGCAATCATCAAATATGTGCAGTCGTTAGTTCTATATGAAATAATGTATTTCGGAAAAAATAAATGATTACTCCCTCAAAGTATACTTTGCTAGAAAAGAATACTTTGCAATGTTGGTGAAATCGGCTACTGATATCAATGACTCAAACTAAAACGCCAATAATAAGTCGTAATCTGTCAGAAAATAACATATGTGAGGCCATACAACGTCGGTACAAGCCCATACAAGCCCATATTGTATTTGTAAAATACCTAATCACATTTAACGCAACCTTACTATGGTCAAATACATTGTATTGAGTACAGTCGCGCTGTCTTATTTGCATAACCGACCAGTTTAGAGCCAGATCAGACTGTTATTAGGCCATGTAAGTGCAGACACTGATCAGAATATACCGTCAAATATTTTCAACAAGCCCGATTTTTGTCAAGCTATTCGTCAAGAATTATAATGTATACCTGTCACGGAGAAACCATAGAAACGACGTCGCTTCCGGTGCTGTCTTCATCCCATTTAATTCGCTGTTGCGTGGGCACGTGACTCGGACCTTTCATCAACGGCCAGCCAGCTACATTGTGGTATAAATATCAATGAAAAATATTTATAATCGGAACATTAAAGATACATGCCCACTCAGTAGGCACACACTGTTCTTTATAGGAATTAAATAAGTGTATAATTGTGTCACTATTCCACCAGTTCTAAAAATTACGAGTGCCAGCTATACAGATATATAGTAAATACATGGTTAGTGCCGTCAAATATGAAATATATTCGGTTGAGCCTTAAACAGCTTTATTGGCGCGAGCTTTAGCGAGCCCCTATAAAGTTGTCTGGGCGAACCGAATACATGTATATTTTATATTCGACGGCACTAATCATGTATTCAATTTATACCGCATACCAAACTTAATCGTTTGAACGTGCGTGACGTCATGTTTTGACGTCATTCCCTCGCCATACGTCACAAATCTAGCGACAATGGCGGCGTCCACGCTAGGAAGATTCGGTATTGTATCTTATTAAATCTCCGATGTATTTACAATGAGCTTCAATATTGGCTGGTTTTAGACAACACAGTTGTATAATAAGCATTGCAATCATAATGGACATATCCATGTCGTTGTTTACGTCGCATATACTGTACAAATGGACAGAATTCAACTGAACAGACAGCGATTTCGATTTTAAAATTCGCCGCCATCTTGAATTTGCTGTTGAGACTGACAAATCAGAGGCCGCGATTAGGGGTCAAATGTGAAAAATAAAGGCAAAAACGGCACTTCAAGTATATTAGGCTACTTCAGGTATATTAGGTCACTTCAGATATAAACAGCATTTATTCAACCCCCTTTATTATGCTACATGGAGCAATGGTTGCGGTATAAAATCACTTAGTAATATTTAGTTCGGTGGTATCAGGCTATTTTCATATTCAAATGAATTATACTGAAATTATTTAAAAGCGCAACAAGGAAGTAAACTTGTTAGTCACCCATTACATAATTTGGCAATTTGTTTTACTACATTACGAGAATATATAGCAATTCATATAAATGCAAATAACCCTGAATCGATACATCAAAGTCACGAGTTAACACTAACGGGCGACTTCAACGTCAATAAGAACGTTTAAGCGTAATGGAGTAGTAAACGAATAGGCCTGCCATGTAGGTTGATTTTAAGTAGTGTATGTATAATTTTATACTATTAATGAATAATTGACAAACGACACGTAACCTTGGGCAAAGTCAAACATTATCTTGTGTGTACTTTTTGCACAACTACGAACGCCAAAAATATATGAGCCGCGCCGTGCGAAACCCGCGCTTAATGACAATTTTTTCAGTTTTTACTTTTTCGCGTATTCTGAATTGTACATCTTTTAAAAGCCATATTCCGCCGAAATTATCAATGTATCCCAATTATGTTTCATTTTAGAAGTAGTTTTATGACGCGTGATAAAAACTTATTTGACGTTTTAGATCAATGACGTCGAAATTACGACGTTTTTATCAACGGCGTATACATGGGGTGTTGGTCCGGACAAGTCCTATATATTTGTCATCTTTGATCGCATGTCAACCAAATTTGGATATCTCGTAGCCTGGCCAAGTGTCTCCCATTAGGACAAGCCAAAGTATGAAAATAATGTTTATGGCTCGTGTTGCAGTTGCTAATGTAACGTTATGTTTTGGATTGCGGCCCAAGTAACGTAATTTCGAATGAATAAGTTTCAAATAAGGCAGAGTGAGGCGTTTCCCTGTTGTTTGCTGCTGTCTGAAATAATTTTGGAGAATAATAGCGACATCATTTAACATTTCGTATGCGACGACATATTTTAAAGTAGACAGTAGGCCGCTTATAACATTAACTTTGTGATAAAACACGATACCGGGCAGATTTGGTAGCGTGATATCTTATAATTGTCGCTGTGTGTCTTTCTTGAGGATCTCATTACCACCGCCTGGTCTACATTAGTATGCAGTCAAGTGATAAACTGATGATTTGATACTACACAAGCACTTTCGACTACAAAAGCAAGTTTATTACCATCACATTTCCAATTAATATGTTGATGCATTTATTTTAAATTCAATACAAACCCCGGATATTTATGTCATTTTATAGCTGCGTGTCTACCTCCATTTATGATAAAATGAGTGGCATTAAATGGCATATCATTCGCTAAGTACTGGATATTAATTGTTCAAAAGTCTCTATTTACCAAGATAATAGATGGTAATATTGTTGGCATACACTAGGTTGTTCATATTTAAGATTATTTAGGAATCAAAGTGCAGTGTAAGCGAAGACTTCGCTGATATTTAGCCAGTTAAATTATGAGTTCACCATTTTGAATTCATAAGGACAACCGACGAAAAAGAGTAAAAATGTCAAAGAACGACAGTTAGGCGACAATGTACAGCGCCTGAAGTATTTCTAAGTCATTGATGCTGCGAGGAACTCGTGCAAGTATCCTTGCTATAATATTTTGTCACGATACCATGGCCATAACATCAAACATGTATTCACGTCCAATGACGTCACAAGTACGTGACGTCAAGTCAAGACGTCATAATATGTGTACCGAGGTACAAGGTATCGCGTCTCATATTAGTGAAAGTTTCAGTAAGTTATCATGTTCCGTTTCGTTTTCTGTTCACACTTAATGTTAACTAACACCAGTAAACGTAAATGGGAGGGCAAACTGTGAACTTTTACGGCGACGCTAGACAATTTTAAACGTCGTTTTTCCGACGTCGTTTACCGCTTTTCATGACGTTGTCATTACGCCCGGTTTTCGTATGGCGCGGCCCATATATATTAAAGCGAAAACAAATGATAAAATAGCAATTTTGCAATTTTCTGATATATATAGAATACCAGGCTAGTGTCTTTTGATATCAAGTTTATCAGGCAAGGCTGGAAAACGCGTAGGAATCGCGAGGCTTGCCGAGCGATTCCTCGTGTTTTCCAGCCGAGCCTGATAAACTTGATATCAAAAGACACTTGCCTGGTATTCTATTTATCATGCCATTCGTTCAACGTCAGAAAAACACATTTATTTATTGAGTTTACCTTGATTTTGCGCTCGTTCAGTGCATCCGAATTCAAACTTGTTTACGTAACGTAACGTCGCGTGTTGACGTCATGTGACGTAAACCACCAATGAAATGACGTTGTTCTGACCGGAAGTGCCTGATAAACTTTGCACATGCTCAGAAGTGCATTGACCTGTTATAACTTTGGTTTATCAGGCAGCTGTTATCAGTGAGAGAATGCATTAATGGCATGATAAGTATATTTATACAGTTGACTTTGAGTCATCAGTCGTTTGACTTAACCCTTTCAACATCACAGGCCTGTACATTGGTATTGGCAAAAAGTGTAGATCCAGATGAGCCGGCTCGTTACGAGCCGTCTCATCAGGAGTTGCACTTTTTGCAAGTAATTTTCATATTTTTAAGAACAAAAACACTCCCCTTTTCATAAACGGACTAGTCTGAAAATCATTTTGTCATGGTTGAATTGGTTGCAAAATTAACATTACAAAATCTATTCCGGTTACTTCGGGTGAATGGGTTAATATAGGAATGAATGGCCTTTTTGTGGAATTTATCGGGGATATAAACTTGGATAAGTCGCGGGAATACTGGACGAGGCCAGAAACTTGGAAAAATCGCGGGAATACCCGATAAATTCCACAAAAAGGCCATTCATTCCTTATAATTCCAGCATTTGAAATAAATTCATCAAGAAAATGTGTTTATTTTCCGTTTTCTTAAGAATTATTTTAACTGCGCCTGACGGTTACGGAAAGTAGTTCGGCATGGAGTTTACTGGGATATAAATTTTGGACGGAGACTTGCAACGGACCAATCAAATGTTAGGGAATTGTGTAAATATTTTTTGTGCTGGAATTATTAGAATATGATGTACATGTAACGAGTGTAGCATGTACATGTATTATAAGACAAGTGAAGCATCATCATGCAGTAGTATATATACATGTGTGCATATGTAAACGGTGTATATGTCTACTGTAAAATATGTAAGTTATGGTCAGTGGGGTCAGCGTGTAAGTGCACTGAGATACAGTGACATTCCTCTAAAAGAAAACACTGAACCTGTTGATCACGTGATGTAAACAGTTTCCGTGGCCAAAAACGTAAACAGTATTGGGGGACATGACGCGATTGGATGCTTCTTTCTTAGGAGTAAGTGAATCTATTGTTTAATTCATGCAGAACAAGTACAGACTGCTGCAGGTCATGTACAAGTAGGTCACACAGCATACATACGAATAGTGAAAGTAGGAGAGACTGGCCTTACTGGATGGGATTCCATTAAAGTATATAAGTAAAACTATTTGGTGTGTTTTAACATTATGTATGTTTCATAACATCGGAATGAATGCTCCAAATTGTTAATTTACTAAATCTAAACGCGGTCAGTGTGACACATTTAACGTTAAACGGTTTACGGTACAACATTTCGCGGCATCGTCCTGTTTACGAAAACAATGTTTTGTACCTTCCGTCTACCATGCAGTTTATGCGAAAATTGAAAAAAAAAAGAAAAGAAAAGGTAATCGCAAAGAAACACGCACTCTCATTATGAGAAAACAAATAATCGATATTGGAAGTGTACGTGGTTAACACCTCTCTAAACCGGACCCCCTGGGAGGTAACAGAGAACCACTCTAAACCGGACACCCTGGGAGGTAACAGAGAACCACCACTGTAAACCGGACACCCTGGGAGGTAACAGAGAACCACTCTAAACCGGACACCCAGGGTGTCCTGTTTAGAGTGGTTCTCTGTTATTAGGTTTGAGGCGGCTTTCAGCTGCGCCGAAAACCTATTGTATTCGTTGTTTTGTTTTATTCAGCCGTTCAGTCTACAGCCCAAACCGCTGGTCGGATCGACTTCAAATTTTGCATGCCGATTCGGATCAAGTGTGAGCAGAGACTCAGAGATTTTCAGAAATCTCTTAATGCCACTTTCCACGAAACCGGAAGTGACGTCATACTTTCTATAACTTCCTTATTTTCCAACCGATTTCAAAAATTCGTTTTGCATTCGAAAGCTGACAAAATTCTCTATCTCGAACTCGGCTATCTGGTCAAATAAGAGAGCTATAGGGATTTGAAGTTGAAAAATGTACATACTTTTCAACGATTTTGCCGAATTTTTGCCGAATTTCGGCTGTTAACGGGTGGTCTTTGCAAACGTTTTCCAATTTGTACAGTAATGTCAGCAACATAATTTCTTGCCAGTGTGATAGGGGAGTGTCAGGCGCATAAAAGATGATAATTTTCAGAGCTCTATCTTCACTACTTCCGGTTCAATTGGATGTCAAAGATGAACGTCTTTTTTTCAAGTTTTCAAAATAGAGCAAACGGATGTGACGTCAGCTTCGTTATTTATCAATATATTTCAAAATTTCTTGATGCGGTCGATATTTCAGTCCTTTAGCTAAAACTTTCCCGCTTTGTGCCCGGCCTATGGTGAAAAACAAACGAAAACTTCACTGGCGGAATATTGCACATATGTAATTTCCATTTTATCAGGTGTATTTACAAATGGCGTAAACTGCAATATAGGGGCGATAACTATCGAAAAATAATCATCCGCTGACTTACGGGCTCCCTCCATCTACACCAAACCGCTGGTCGGATCGACTTCAAATTTTGCATACCGATTCGGATCAAGTGTGAGCAGAGACTCAGAGATTTTCAGATATCTGTTAATCCTACTTTCCACGAAAACGGAAATGACGTCATACTTCCTATAACTTCCTTATTTTCCAACCGATTTCAAGAATTCTTTTTGCATCGGAAAGCTGACATATCTCATATACGCTGACAGTTTTCGGCTATCTGCTCAAATAAAAGAGCTATATGCATTTGAAGTTGAAAAATGTACATACTTTTCAACGATTTTGCCGAATTTCGGCTGATAACGGGTGGTCTTTACAAACGTTTTCCAATTTGTACAGTACTGTCAGCAACATAATTTCTTGCCATGGTGATAGGGGAGTGTCAGCCGCATGAAAGATGATAATTTTCAGAGCTATATCTTGACTACTTACGGCTCTATTCGATGTCAAAGATGAACGTATTTTTTCAAGTTTTCAATATAGAGCAAACGGATGTGACGTCAGCTTCGTTATTTATCATTCAATTTCAATTGTTTTTGCTGCAGTCGATATTTCTGTCCTTTAGCTAAAACTTTGGCTGAGGATCAAACCCGGTATCCCTCGCTCCGAGCCCATCGCTCTACCTCTAAGCTAACCGGCTCCACATCGTGTGATGATGCGAACACAATAATGTTGGACTGTTCATTCTAAAACTTCAGAAATTCTCTTTGCAACCGATAGTTTACACCTTGGGCTAAAGCTTAGTTACACAAGAAATCAATGCTTGAGGCTCAAACCGTTGATGCAGCTCAAGCTGCTCTAGTTTTGCCTGTAATCCCAAACGGCCACGTTCGTTGGCTGAGGCATTTCGTTTTGAGATACAGTGACATCCGGAATAAACACAGGCTGCGGTTGTCGATATGCCCGATTTAGAGAGATGTTAATGTGGTTTCCACGTAGAGGGTATTTTTCAATCATGTACATGTATGAGTGATGATTTAATATGAAGTTATACTATTATATTAACCCTTTCACCCCTAAGTAACTGGAATGGATTTTGATTTGTTAATTTTGCAACCAATCCAATCGTCGCAAAATGAAATTTCAGACTAGTCCATTTATGAAACGGAGGTATTATTTTCTCTCGATAATATGAAAATTACTTTCAAAAAGTGCAGATCCTGATGAGACGGCTCGTTACGAGCCGGCTCATCTGGATCTGCACTGTTTGCATAAACCGCTATAGCGGGCTTTCGGGTTCAAAGGGTTAAGTGAGTTTACCGATTTCATAAGAAACGAGGCTAAGTCGAGTTCCTTATTAAATTAGTTAACGAGTTAATAAATGGAGGGTATTACATAGTATTACGTGGTGATTTAATATGATCTTCAATAAACGAGTTTACTGATTTCATTAGAACGCGGCATAACCTCATCTGTATATACCGTATTAAAGCAGCACTGATGTTTGATTATATTTATTGCATAAGCACAAGAGCATACACTGAAACCGTCCTGGTCATACATTGTCATACCGCAGATAAATTTCTCGCGTTTTGATTGGTCAGCTTGACAGGTAATGAGCCCATGTTACCTGTCAAACCCGTAAATATGGCTAGAGTCAAAATAACGGCGGTTCGAAGACCAGTCGAAAATGATTTTTTTGGTAAATCACCTCCGAAACCTAAAAGGGATTTGTGATGAAGAAAACAAACGTTTTATTTTGAAAATCGGTCCAGAAACTGTCACGTTATTAATGAATTTCTACTCGTTTATGTCGGGATGACGTCAGGTAATATTTGTAATGTCATGACGTCGTGTCATTTGGCGCCATATTTCTATGACGTTAAACATGTATTACTACAATTATAAAACTAAATTCTGGAGAAATATAAATAATCTGGGTATGACAAATACGTTATCATGATTGTGATTCTATAAAGTCAATATAATGTCATATTGCCCGTCTGAAGTTATATGCATCCGAGGCGCGGCAATATGACACCATATTGACTATGTAGAATCACAAAAAATAACTAATTAGGTCGTCAGCAAGAAATGGAAACCTGCCCCTGGGGAATTTTCGCAGACATACATTTTTTGAAACTACATTCGTCAATTACGAGTGTTATGCCGTATGTCTGCGCTCTGTAACCCGCTGGATGAATGTTTGGCACTATTTTGAAGTATACCACCCTAGGACTTTTCGTAATAGTGAAAATTCGCAATTTTAATTGAAATTATACTATTTGTTATCATTTGAAACCTGTATTCATATTCAAGACAAGATGCGGAACCTCTTCGGGGTAAGGGTATTATCAACTATTGTAACAACTTGCAGCTATATTAATAGTGTATATATAAATGTAGATTCGTCAATATCACTTCCTAATTGCAAAAATGGCCATGCTGATGGCCATCTTACAGCTGACAGTCAGTGTGACACTGTGCTTGATTGACTTTTGGGTGTATAAGTTTCAATAATGTTTAATTATAAAGTAAATACAGCACATGAATTGTTGTGTTAAATGTAGAACTGAATACACCAGTGATTATTATATATCATAAGCATGTGTTTCCAATATTTGCAACGCACACACAAGGGTTAATTTAGATTATTGGCACATGTGAAGATGTGTGTGATTCTTAATGTTGGAGAAAGCAATGCATACTTGGAATAAGCAAACCCATGCCATACATCATACAAGGTAACATCATACAGTGGGGGTAAGCGTGTAAGTACACACACGAACGAACACGACAGGTTGGAACCAACCTGTCGTGTTCGTTCGTGTGTGCACTTACACGCTGACCTCACTGTACATACTGCCTTGGCCAATGAGCATCATGCTTGTCTAATTCGGAGGAGTGTGCTTATCACCAATCACATTGATAATAACGTTGTATTCATTAATTCAATAGTTCAATGTATTCAATAATAGCATTGTATTCATTGTCAACAGTCAATACATTTTGGAAACATTTATTCGATGGTCAAAATGATTGAAATCCATCGATATTTATCTTCATACATAGCAATGTTATTGTTGTTTAATTACTGAAAACGGCAGCTTCATCGCCATTCTTATTGAAAACCTGGTTATTTTGGCGGCCATTTTTAAATAGCATTGTATAACTGGATTTGTATCTATTTATTATCAAGAGATTCGATTCGTATCAAATTGGTATGGATACATGCAATAGTGTACATGGAATGTTTAAAACAGCTCCACATAGTAAATAATAGTGAAAAAACAAGAACATTTTGGTGGCCATTTTGAATCTGTGAGGGAAAGCGATGTATATGTGTTTCAACTTTATGACATCTTGAAAAATGGCCGCCATTTGTTCACCCAGCCTGCTTTGTGCAGGCAAATCCGCCAGGTGGGGCGGGATTATTGCTGACTCAAAGTCTATATAGTATCACACTGCATACACTGAAAAAAATGCATTTGCCATACTAGTTAACAAGGTGTACATGTATGATCACGTGGTTACAACAACAACCACGCCGCCCACTCCAAAGTAAGCATTATTTGATATTTTCATTAATATGCAACGGATTTTGATGAAATATGGCGCAGCAAACGCGTCTTCATGAGCTGCATTTGGTGGTCTAGGGAGTTTGTCACAGACTCGCAAAAACGACAGAAGTTTGGGCGAAAATACAAAGACCACCAAATGCAGATTAAGAAGACGCGTTTGATGCGCCATATTACATCAAAATCCGTTAAGTAATAAGGACATTATAAAAGAATACGTACTTTGAATCGGTATTTGTTGTTGTTGTTAGTACCACGTGATCATACACCTTGGTCAATCATTGAATGGGATCATACATGGTCTAGCTACGATGGTACTTGGCATACATTTCATACAGACAATTACACTGGCTAAAATAATTATACACTTGCAGACATTACTGCAACATTTCATTGAGAACCGACCTTAGTTTATTGACAGCACACTGTGTAATTATCTTTAGATTTAATGTGTTTTGTAGCCAAATATTCACCGGGCAGCAGGCCACGACGATTGGTCCCATATTTTCTTTCCAATCACATCAGTAGCCTATTTCACCAATATTGCAAAGTATACTTTTCTAGCAAAGTATACTTTGAGGGAGAAATCATTTATTTTCCCCGAAATGTATTATGTCATGTAGAACTAACGACTGCATATATTTGATGATTAAACGTATGCAGAAATATTATACTGAATGTAATACATTATCACAGCCAAAATGGCTGTGATAATGTAATAAATTCAGTATAATAAAAAATAATAAATTTATCCTAAAATTGAAAATTTCTCCCTCAAAGTATACGTTGCTAGATAAGTATACTTTGCAATGTTGGTGAAATCGGCTACTGGCCATGTCTCCACGGATTCTGGAGATACTTGCAGAACAAATGAACCAGTTTTAGTACATCATTCTAATGCTGATAACATCACTACTATGTCACGCGCTTCCTTCATTTACAGTAAATCAGAGCGAGGTTCCAGCGATATAGGACCTATATGTCATACAGTGGCATACGGATACTTTACACTACCGCCTGCGGTAATCCTGTCAATGTTTGTCACTGTCTCTGTTTCAAAATACTTGAATATTGTGCTTGTGATCAAGCAGCTTGATTGGCTGAGTCTGAGCTGTGCTTGATTGAGAATTGAGATTGCTAATAGATGTTCAAAAACCTTGACATCTGTGCAAGTGTAGCGCGGTTAAACGTGGTTAAACGTGGCTGTATGTGTCATACGAATTTATCAGTGCTTCAATCAGTCACTTCATGTTAGTCACTGTGACTGGTGAATATGACTCATTGCATGTGTTGCCAGTCGAGCTCCCGACATGTTGTGATTTTTATCAAGACAGGCCTACATATGAAACACGCCATGTCATTTTGTAGCAGAAAATAGCTATGAAAATTCCGTCAACTTTCCATGTAATTTAATGAAAATATCGTAAATTGTGTAAATTTTTTCATGAGATATCGCACATGTTCTGATGTACAAAGCACATGGCATGTGTCAATATTATATAAATACTGCCCTTGTTGAGGTGAATATTGTGGATTATCTCCCCGACGAAGCAATATCTCACGAGGCGATAGCATCACGGGACGGTTGAAAATAGCCTGCTATTGACTGCTTTTCTGAGGGCGGCGGGTGACTTATAAAAATCACCGCCTCTCACAATCAGTTAATGAGGCTCTTGCGACAAATATTGAAAAATACTCGCAAATGAAGTACAAATTGCGCGCCACAATAAAAAGGCAGTAAGTGCATCAGATGTGTTTAATTAATTGTTTACAAAGTTACCCCACCCACCTATTTTTGGCCAGCAATTTCAACACGACTGAATTTGTTGGAATTGTTCTCATGTAAACATGAGGCACAGAGACTTTGTTATGTCTTGTTATATCACTTGTAACACCACACCATTTCCTGAAAATTATTCCAAAGCGGGGTCATAACCAGCTCAAATTTTCGCTACGAATGCCCGAAAAATACCTTAAATTCGGACGCGAAACAGTACCGGCGAGACAGCGTAGCATGCGCCATTTTCCAAGATGTCAAAATTAACCAGAGCTAACATTCAGTTTCGTAGAATTAAGAAATACTCTAACAACGACACCTAGTCAAGCCTCCCAAAGTCAAGAAATATTCATAAATCTATTTTTCTATACACACTGGTGTAACTTGCAGGGTCGGTAGTGAAGTACAAATGTATATAGCAAATCGTCCCCTTTTTAAAGCTAGCCTTTTTAAAGCTAGCTAGCCGCACTGTCCCGTGAGACCCAAGGGCGGTATTTAATTTATTATACCGAATATTGAATATGAACATGACTAAAGTCGCTGTTTCAGAAACAGAAACAGAAGCAAAACGATTGCTGGCTGGAGAATCAGCCATATTTTTACAAATGCTGGGCTGGTACCGGTTTCTATGTTAATACTATAAAAAATGGCCATTACGTAATGGCAATTACGGGGTACCAGCCGATCGTCTGTTGCCATTTTATTAGTATGCCTTCCCACTTCAGGTTCAATTTTGGATAAACGCCGACGCAGTCCAACCTGACTTCGGCTGTTTCCGTAATTACGCTTCGGATATTTTCGGGACGGGAGGATAATATTGTAATTTTCCCTCTAATAGCCCACTGCGTTGTGAAGCGGGCGACACTGCTGAATATTTTTATCACGTGATATGAAATTGACCAATGCAACGCCTAGAAATCGCAATGAGATATAATAATATTTAAATGAGACCAGTAGAGAAAACATGCTACACGTACATGTTGGTGCAAGCTTGTGCAATAAATACAATCTGAAATTCGAAATCATTAAACTCGTTTCTTTTGAAATCAGTAAACTACTGTCAGTTTCACGAAAGCTGCCCAAATTTTACGGCTATATAAACAATTCAAAAACAATATTTTTTTCGATAATATTAAATTAAAGGAAAATTTAACAATGAGCCTTCACAAGTTCTTTTTATTTCGTGAAATTTTGTCAAATATTGATTTTATTGCGAAAAACAATTTCCCCATGTTAAATCCCCATGTCTATGGGGATTTAACATGGGGATTTTTTTTTAGAATTTCAGAAATACTGGACCGATTTTTAAAATTTAGTTTTGTTTTCTTAGTTAAATCATTTCCAAGCTATCTAGCTAGGTTTCCATTTCCATTTTGTTTTTGTTTTTTGACTCCTCCCACACTCCTCTACCTCTTTTTCCCCCATGTTAAATTACCATAGAGAAATAAATTTTTCGCAATAAAATCAATATTTGACCAAATTTCACGAAATAAAAAGAAGGCTCATTCTTAAATTGCTTATATGGCCGTAAAATTTGGGCAGTTTTCGTGAAACAGACAGTATTATATTACATGCTAACCAGTGATTTACCATGATTCTGGAGGTATTTATTTCCTTGAAGGAAATATTTCCTCCTAGACGTTCGCGAGACGTAATTGACGTCACATTTTGACGTCATTTCCGGCAAAGAAATAATTCATACGCTAACGTCAGCATTGTCAATTTTTACAACGTTATAAGCTGGTTTAACAGCAAATTCACATTTTTCGAAGAGCATGTAATATACTATTTATTCCACTACCATTTTGAAATAGTGGATTTATTTCCCTTGACATCTGTAAATCCGACAAAGAAACGAGTGCTCCGCACTCGTTTCTTTATCGGATTTCCAGATGTCTCGGGAAATAAATCCTGTGTTTCAAAATGATAGTTGAATAAACTATATTTAATACATTTCATATAAAATCATCACTTAATATGTAAGATCTATGGAAGCGTCTTGGTGCCAATGCTATACTATTTTTATCTCCTAATTAGGAGATAAAAATATTATAGCATTGGCACCAGGACGCTTCCATTAATATCCTCTATATATCTATTATATTTGTGTCATGACTGGTATGAAGCTCATGAAGACACGTTTGGTGCGCCATTTTCATCAAAATCCGTTGCCTATTAAGGATAACATCAAATAATGCTTACTTTGGAGTGGGCGCGCTTTCAACACTCTCAGCCATTGTTGTTGTTGTTGTAACCACGTGATCATGCACCATGATAATGGGAGATTTAATGTTCAAAGTGACAGGCGGCGGTGTATGTATCATAAACGACAACCGAGAAATAGTACACTGGCACCACACCGACCGTGGTGGCTGGTTAACAGGTTAATGACGTTTCCTTCCTTCGTTTTTACGCCGCGTAGAGGCGAAAATTAAGATCTTTTAATTTCGTCACTTCATTCTACGAACCGTAGAGGCGAACATTAAGACTATTTAATTTCGTCTCCTCGTTCTACGAACCGTAGAGGCAAACATTAAGAACTTTTAAGTTTGTCTCTTCGTTCTTTGAAGCGTAGAGGCGAACATTAACTAATATTAATTTCGTCCCTTTGTTCTACGCCACTTAGAGGCGAACAATAATCATTTTTAATTTCGTCCCTATGTCCTGCGCCGCGTAGAGGCGAAAATTAATAATTTTTAATTCCATCCCTTCGTGTTTACGCCGCATAGAGGCGAATATTAATAACATGTTTAAGTTCGTCCTTTTGCGTCAACGATATGCAGGTGAAAACACATTAGGAATTTGTAATTTCATCCTTTCGTTTCTACGCCGCGTTCTACTTCTAACGGATGAGACGAATTTTAACCCATTGCATGTGGAATACATCTTTACGGGTACGATTTTTTGAAAATATTGTATTTTTATTTTTGTTATTTCTCAATGAAAGTATATGTTGCGACCACTCATTTGAACCGTCTCGATGAGACGGTTCAAATGGTGGTCGCGACATAAACTTCTAGGCACATTTAAAGAAAATATTAATGATTTTCCCCAATCACAATAGCATATCAACATGAAATGGGTTATTGTTGTGTCTCCGCAGTATGGCCACATCTTGAACATATGGACATTCACACGAATGTTACTGGAAGTGTTACAGTCGCCTCATGGTGACTCATCACACCAAAAACTATAGAATCTTATTCACACCGACACCATGAATACAATTTCACTAGCCGCACGCTACGGGTGGAATGTTAAAATTCACGAATATGTCATATTGACTACAGACATATAACATTTTAGAGACGTTTTGTGCCAGGCATGTACGCCATTGTGACACTAACAAACATCATACCGAAATTCGTCATTTTCGTACATTCCTGTGCAATATGCTACAGAGACGGGGCCGTTCACTAAACTTCGTACGACTAAGCTGTTCGTAAGTGCAAAATTATGATAGTCTGTAAATTTCGCATTAACAATGTTTTCTTGTATTCAATTATTGTATTTACATTTATTGAGCATAGGCTGCATATATAGCCTATGCTCAATAGATGTAAATCCATTAATCTAAATTTACAGAAGATCCTAAATTTGCACATGCGAACAGTTTAATCGCACGAAGTTTAGTGAAACGGGCACCTGCTTCCAACGAATGCACCACAGAAACATCAGGGACCCGTTTCACTAAATTTCGTACGACTAATACATTCGTAAGTGCCAAACCAAAATGTACAACAGCAGTGGACTTTGGGAAATCTTTGGTGGATCTGTTCATATTTAATGTTCCATACATGTGGAAAATGGTAGCATTAATGAACCAGGTTGAGGTGTGAAGCGAATAAATAAAACTCTTTGTACGAACATTTTGTCGTACGAAGTTTAGTGAAGCGGGCCGCAGGATTAGCATAACAATTGAGATTTAGTGTTGAGTTTCCATCTTTTCATTTTCCAACGTGTGTGTCGACCGACTTAACCCCGTCTGGGGCCGTTTCACTAAACTTCGTACGACTACAATGTTCGTAAGTGCAAAATTATGATAGTCTGTAAATTTCTGGGTCACATAACCCATAATCCCTATTTATCCAGTCACAGCCACATATAATGAATAACACTTCCAATTCCTCTTTGTCCCCTTTGTAGAGTCACACATGTCGGAATATTAGGTCATCTCAAGTATGATATAATGATGTGCGTATTCAAAATATACGTATATATGTAATACATATGGACTTGCGCCACTTTGCAAAAACATGTGTATTGTATATTATTCTGGACTCGTGTGGAGTATCTTCGATACAAATGCATTAAAATCGACGCAAAAACATTCTAGCGGATCCACCAATAAAAGCAACAAAAAAATAAGTCTACGTATCGCACCATTTTGAACCCCCATCGTACAGTGGGGTCAGCGTGTAAGTGCACACACGAACGAACACGACAGGTTGGAACCAATATGTCGTGTTCGTTCGTGTGTGTACTTACACGCTGACCCCACTGTACATATGAATGCTTCTGACACAGTTTCTGCTTTTGTCTATGAATCATTAATAGTTCGGCAAATCAAAATTGCTGTTGGCACTTTGTCCCACACAGAGACGCTGACAGACAATTATTATAATCGTGGCTGCGACTGAAGAAATGGGACTTATGACACTGATGACCAGTGTAGGCCCAGCAGACCAGCCTGCGCATCCCCGCAGTCTGATCAGGTTCTGCACTGTTCATCGGTTATTCGCTGAATCACATGTCATGATTTTAACGGACAAGATACAATGGAACCTCTCTAAACCGGACACCCTAGGAGGTCTCCAGGGTGTCCGGTTTAAAGAGATTCGACTGTAAAACAGACAGACAACTACAAGACACGCGTGGGTGCTTTGCGATCACGAACATACATACTCAGCGAAGATAAATGACATTGAACCAGATTACGATTAATTAGAACTATCTTTTATTTATGTCCGGTTTCGGGTTTCGACTGTATATCTTTGTAGTACCATGGTATGGTGACAGAAATTCAGGAGCTAGACCGGTCGAATCGGGACTGTACATATATCAGAGCTTGTAAACACCAATAATTATAGGTTATTTGATTTGTATGTGGATATATGCACGAGTTCCGCAGCGTGCGATATATGAGCTCAATACTGAACACATTTAATTTGTTTAACAAACGTTGTTCCACAAACGTTACCATTTACTACATATTCTGTGCAGCAAATTGGTTGTTAATGCCACCTTTGTTTTCAATTTTATTTTTGCACTTAGTCGTACGAAGTGAAACGGACCCTAGGTATTTAGTTAACATTTGATGTTAATTCGAAAAATAATGCATTTCTCGAAATTAATATCGCCGAAAAATGGCAATGCGATAAATAAGGATCTATTTCGCCTTTCAGTCATATGCATTACGATATCTGACTATACCGGTACGTCAGAACATATACTTGAAATGGGATTATGCCATTTCCGTCAGTAATGTAAATTGTGGCAGTTTCTTTAAAGCAGGACGGGTCCCGTCCTGCTTTAAAGAAGCTTCCACAATTTACATTGTTAGGCCATACCATGTCTTTTCTATGTTAAGCGTCGACCCAGTTGACCAAAACCTACCTACGTACCCGGTAAAAACAAATAAGACCTTGAATAAAATCGAAGGTAAATTTATATTAATATTTTTAGCATACATTTAAATTTCATTCAGTAAACTTTAGAAAACAATATAAATAATTACTCAAGTGAACTTTCATGAACGGATTTAATACTTGGACAAGTCCTCCAATCAGTTTTCATATTCCTTCACCAGTAAATAGTGTAAACTAGCATACACAGTTTGTTGGTTTTTTCACGGAACCACTTTCAAAACCAACCCGCACGCGGACGCTTAACAGAGAAAGAACTTGCTACGGCCTTATTGTAATGTTAACATGTGAGGAGCTAGACTGGCGACAAACGCAAGGAGACCCGACATCTGTAATTACATTTCCCCAGTTGGATCCTCACGCATCCGTCGTAAGATGTTTGGCCAGCTAATGAGCATTCGTTGCTTGCGTAATAACCATTAACGCATTAACGACGGAATGCGATTGTATACGAATGTAATTATGCCGTGATGTCTCTCTATCGACACGTACGGTGCTAGCATTAAGAACACATTTGCTAAGTTAACTAATTCCGGAAATTATAACAAATCCCCCTAATTACACAATACAAACACATAATCTGCTTTATATGCAACAGGTTGCAATATTTCCCTACACCACGGTCAACGGTAACAATTTGCGTAATTGCATTTACATTTCTCGCACTAATATATTGAAAAAACATGCACGGCGTTGACGTTCATACTTCGCTATATTGTTATTGAGAGACTATTCTATAATATGACACAAACATATACCCATAAACTTACCTAATAGTGTTTGTATTAGCAAAAGTCTTAGGTCACTCTCCACGAAGTAGAAAGTACACAACGAACGCTTCAAATGCACATTTGGAAAGACCACTCCGCCATAACTCTTATGCAATGTAGTGTAATTAGAGTTATGTACTGAGAACTATGTGCGCCTGTGCAGCCTTCGTGGAGAAAGCTTCATAGTTCCTCAGACCCTGTCAATTTGTTTATGTTAATGCCCACAAGTTCCTTGTACATTGCCGTCGATGCTTGTATGTGACGGTCAATACTGCATTTAAATTGGATAAATCCCCAAGCTGCCAGTGTAGCCGCCAAAGTTAATGTAGATTCAAGTTCATCGGTGCCAGAATAACCGCGTCCTGAACATATACAGTGAAGATTTGTTGATTGTTCCCAAAGGAAATAAACGAAAACGAATGGAAAACGCAATGGAAACAATGTTAGTTTAAACAATATTGTATTTCAGATTGAATATATGTATACGTCAACATTCATGGACGATATTGTGAATAAGGATTATAAAACAAGCTCAGTGTGAGCTTAGGTGAAGTCTTCTCCTTAAGTAAGACATCAGTAAATAGTAATGTGGCAGGAATACATACAGTGTATACATAGGCAAGTTTGGTTAATTATTGAATAAGAAGGAAGCTGAGATCCCAGGCATGCATCTCAAACTATTGGTGTTATCTGTAGGTACAGTTGGGTCAGCGTGTAAGTGCACACACGAACGAACACGACAGGTTGGTTCCAACCTGTCGTGTTCGTTCGTGTGTGTACTTACATGCCGCTGACCCAACTGTAGTCGTTGGCCTAATAGACATTTGAACGATCAGTCTGAGTTTGTCTGCTATGATAGCAGATAGCAATGAAGCGATTAGAGGCAACGATGAAGTGTTGAACCCTTCGGAATACAAGACTGTTTTCATTATCGCTAGGAAATCGCTACCATATATTAGATTATTGAGAATGGGGGGACAATGCATCGATGATAAATATCGTTGTCTTTGATTGGGGTTAAACGGACATGAGAGAATGTAGTGGTTTGCATCGTCAATTGACCCACAGGCGCATGCTGCACTATTGACTATTGATTTTGAGAATAAGTCGAAGTTCAGAGCACTACACCCTAGCCTGATCCGAGTTACTAGAATCTGACCTTGTCGGTCGCCAGCTGCATAATAGGATGGTGACTTAAGAATGTTAGCATTTAGTGCATGTTTGAATGAATTCAATGTAGTACTGTTCCTTGTATTCAAAGGTAAGGAGTTCCATTCTTTTATGGTAGAAGGGGAAAATGAATCTTGATACAGTTTAGTACGGGATTGAATTGTTGGAATATCTCCATCGTTTCTTAACCTGTAACAAGTTTGTATTTGTTTAGGGATTAAGTTGGTTTAGATAAGGTAGTGTCATGTTATTCTTTATTTTGTAGAGTAGAATTAGTTTATGCGTTTTTCGTCGTTTTTCGAGATTTTCCCATTTGGTTTCTGTATATATTTTTTTCTAAACCGCAGGCTGAGACGTAAATCAAAGTTTCCAACCGTAAATACACAGAGTATCTCCCCAAATTACAAATTTCAATACGAGTATCTCTTTTATAATGTACGACCATCATTTCCGACTCATTTTCCTGATTTCGGAATCAAATACCAATCCATATGGGCATACCCATTACAACCCTCACTATATTGGCCGATTTACACCTTGGCTGTAACCGTGACAAATGCCATAAACATAATACACGAAAAGAAATAGTGCAAAACAATTACGTAAACTAATGAAGAATTGTGTTACCATTTACAAACTTTTATTTCATCTATATATGTCCGCACGAACGTTTCGCTACGTTATACTACGTAGTAGTACGTAGTGGGCCTCCATGTATGGCTAAACACGTTTTTGTACGTATCTAATACGTGGTAATACGGTTTAACCACGTTTTAATACGTTTTATTAGGTATAAGCTACGTAAATCGAAACCCAACGTTAATTTTGAATAATATCCAAAACAAACGTGTAGGGAGCAATCATCATTACGTATATAGCTGCATCTAGTAAGTTGTAATACGTATATTGCCCTTGTACTACGTATCACAATCTAGCCCTCAATACCTGACGGTGTGACTGGTGCTTAAACGAGTGTATTGATTGCGCCAAGACACGAATCTATACCGGTTCCTTTGTGAACTCATTAAACGAGTATAATACATATATGTATTTATCAATACATCATATTACGTTCTCTTTATTACATAAGCACATCGTCATGCATTGACACTATAGTTCAGAAACTTGACATCTGGGCAAGATTAGCGCAGGCGGTGGTGTGCATGCAAAGTGTACGTTTTACAGTGGGGTCAGCATGTAAATGCACACACGAACGAACACGACAGGTTGGTTCCAACCTGTCGTGTTCGTTCGTGTGTGCACTTACACGCTGACCTCACTGTAGCTAGATATACATGTAAGTTTGCTTAGCAATTTTGTTGAAATCGACGACAGGTGTGTTTGGATTGCATGCTTACATTAGCGATGGATACATCATTAAGGGACAATTTAACGATGAATTTTATTGGGATTCCCACCAAGTTTTCCGATGAAGAAGAGCTCCTGGCATCCTGATTATTGTCCTGATTATACGGTCTTTTAGTGCTGAAAGTTTAGCATAGTACTCGCAGCCAAACGACTGGAGAATGGTAATAGCACTTCTGTACTCCTCTTTAGAAGCATGGTGGGTGTTTCATTGATGTAAAGGCGAACAGTGTAGATCCTGATCAGACTGTGCAGATGCACAGGCTGATCTGGATCTACACAGGTAGCAAATACCCATGAGCTCCATTTCCCCAGTCACAGCCACGCATAACATAGCTGTTGAATAGATGTATGGTCTTGTCAGGGCCCGTTTGTACAGTCCAACCTCCACGAACGGCCACCTCTCTACACCAACACCCTCTCTATACATGTAACAGCCGCTATTTTATGTCCCAAATGGATGATTTCCTCTGTATCCTTAGACTGCTGAACACAAGAAGAGTCGTTGGTGTTGCTTTTGCCTTCTTTCTCAATAAAAACATGTTTTGACAGCATTTTAGAATAATTTCCATTGGAAATGATTCTAAAATGTTGCCAACGCATGTATTTTTATGAGAATTATCGAAGAAAATAAATAAAAAACGGACGACAAAATTTATTTCAGCATTAACCTCCCTACAACAGCCACCTCTCTACAACAGCCAGTTTTGCGTCTTCCCATGGGTGGCTGTTGTAGAGAGGTTGCACTGTACCTTGTTCCATTTCTATCGTGGCGTGTCTGACATTTAAGGTTGTTGAAATTGTAAAACTGCTCTGAAGATTACGATCTACCCTGTGATTTTATAAACGTCGGGCGATGCTTTCGGATGGCGTGGAAACTGTAAAAAAATCACTTTTGTAGGGTAAAACTCACTGAGTACGAACTTGATTTTTGCGAGTTCTCGTTTAGTACGAACTGATTTAAATGGCAGGTCAACTTCTTATTTGTGTCTGTGACTGAAGAAATCGGGTTTATGGTCAGCCTGTGCATCCGCACAGTCTGCTCAGGATATGCACTTCTCGCCATTCCATCAATGAAATTACCGCCATGCTTGTAATAAGCAATATAGATCGCTATCAGGCTACGGGAGTGTGCTATGTGATCTGGGCATACACTGGTCATAGATTCCATAAGCCCCATGTAGCCAATCATAGCCACATTTAATTTACATATCCACGTCTCACCCTATACTTAATGACAAGTAAATGAACACGTTGAGTAGTTACGATGGTATGCGTGCGAGCATTAAGATGTTAAATTGGATGCCATCATTATTCCAACCAAGTATCTACTGTAATTATAGTGTAAATGTGTACAAACGTGCACGGTGGAATACACACAGAAGTAGTATAGCATATTTATCTGAATTGTACACAACTCGTGTATTTAAATGACCAATGTTTGCTATGCGTGTGTTTCCACTTATTTTGTTGCGCAAGCTTCATCACGTGTAATATCATAAGGCTGTCAACCGTGTCAGTTACGTCATTTCCTTTCATTTATCTTATATTTAAGGGTTGGAATTGGTTAAATGACCTTCCATACATGGACATACAAATCCAAAAAAAGCCGAATATGGAAGTCTTAATGGTGATATGTGTTGATGTGAAGTTGCTAAATTGAATGTTATAGTGTGTGCCGAAATAAGACACTGCTTAGGTCCAATACGGTCCAATAATTCCAGCAGTGTCCCGGTGCACGGGAGGCGAGAATAAGAGAGGAGGTAGCTGGGTATAGTAGAAAAAGGCACCGGTGATACAAACAAAAAGTGTCACAGATAGAATCAATCCAACCCTAGCGTGTCATTTACGCTTTATTATAGGAATTAATGGCTTTTTTGTGGAATTTATCGGGGTATAAACTTGAAAAAGTCGCGGGAATACTGGACGAAGGCCGGAAGGCCTCGTCCAGTATTCCCGCGACTTTTCCAAATTTATATCCCCGATAAATTCCACAAAAAGGCCATTCATTCCTTATAATTCCAGCATTTGAAATAAATTTTGACAGACGGCACCCATTTGTTTACATTGACAGCACTGACAGCGCACCTGTAGAAAGTAGTTCGGCGTGGGACTTTACTGGGATATACATTTTGGACAGAGACTTGCTACGGGCCAATCAAATGTTAGGGAATTGTGTAAATATGTTTGTGCTGGAATTATACATGTACCCAAGTGTGGTCAATCATTTATGCATAAACATTTAGCCAAATACTTCCCAATCAGGCATCAGGGGCCCGTTTCACTAAACTTCGTACGACTAATATGTTCGTAAGTACAAATTTAGGATCGTCTAGAAATTTCAATTGATGGATTTACATTTATTGAGCATAGACATGTGTTCAATAAATGCAAATCCCATACTGGTTTACAATACAACATTACTAATATGAAATTTACAGACTATCATAAGTGTGCACTTACGAACATTTTAGTCGTACGAAGTTTAGTGAAACGGCCCCCAGAAGCAGTAGACTGGTATTTGAATACATGTACATGGTCCGAAGTTGTCCTGGGCCGAATCCAATTGTTGTACATGTAGGTGGCGTTTTATCCCAGGCCGAGTGATTCGTCCCAGGACGACTTCGGACCAGTGTAGTATTGAAATAATAACGAACAATTGAACTGACTTCAGACATTTTTACTCTGAAACAAACTACAAACACCGTATAACAAATAAACGCAAACTTCGTACGACTAAGAAGTTCGTAAATGCAAAACTAACATTTGTAACAAAGTTCACATTAACAGCCGATTTTTGGGAAGTTTTGATGGATTTGTTCAGATTTAATGAGCCCTACATGTAGTTGGAAACTGGTAGAATTAATGCACCACATTAATGTGTGAAGATGTATTGAATATTATTGTCGTACGAAGCTTTACGATTTATATTGCGTGTCAGAAGCATGGCGTGTGTTTCATTAACACTGGCAGTTATGTACTGCCTTAATCTGAAGTGCAAAAATGTAGTAAAATAGATGTCACTAGCGGACAGTATCATGTTTTTGACGAGATTTCCTGTTCGGTATCTCGTCGAATTGATCTCATAGTGATTGATCAGTCAGTGAATCGTCTTAACACGATAACTATGTAGTTAGCAAAGACGGCTTATAGTGTATATTAAGGAATTAGGTCATAGAACGATACATTTGGCTTCAACCATATTTGCTTCATAAGATTGAAGTGATATATGAATATAATATATGTGGATTTTGTCTGTTACTGTATACTATATGGTACATTGAGTTGCCATATCCGCCATCTCTGTATGTACAAGCCATCGTACAATTTCACCACTTCAACCGTTTGATACATTCAGAAAATAGTATGACAGTAAAAGTAATAAAATCTGGTGAAATACATCATTGATAGATATTAAAACAGCGTGCTATAAATATTATGTCAGAAAAAAAAACATACAAAAAACGAGATATCTGAGCTTTTCTCCCATCAATCTGAAACTATATTTCAATGTGTAAACTTTTCTATCTGGCACAGTTTATTGTTAGTGTACACGTTACCCATAGGTAAAGCCATGTATACCCGCACTGTAGGCGACATGTCAACAAACTCTTCAGAAATCAGACTTTGTATATACGTTGTTTAACATCTGTAAAATATGTTGCTCCAAATTGTATTTAACTTTGTCATATGATTTCTGGTATGTGTCAAACGCAACTAGAGGTAAAACTGACCGATGGCTTGTACACACTAAGATGGCCGACATAGCAACACCATGCGTTGTATAGTATACATTAACAAGATATGTAATGTTCACATATATGTTACATATATATACATATATATATATATCCCATCACATTTAGGAAGCAATTATCTTTGAATCAAACGATGACCAAGTATAGAATGGGTCCTTAAGACGACTGAACTATAACGGCGTCACGTTTTTTGAAACGGATGCAAATACCACCATATGGCTTAATATAAAGCAAATGAGACCCACCGTGTCAGTTTGTACCTAATGGGAACATAATTGTGCAATTTTTCATGAAATATATTTACAAGAACCGATATATTTTCTGTGCCTGACGTCAAAAATTGACGAACATTTCGACGTCGTTTACAGAAAATAGCTCGGTAAGTATATGTATATTAATATTGTTTCAATGACAATCGCACATTTGCTTACTATCTGTCACGAAACCTGCCCAAATTTTACGGCTATATAAATAACGCAAAAACAATATATTTTTCGATAATATTAAATTATGGCAAAATTTAAGATTGAGCCTACATTTTATTTCGTGAAATTTTATTGCGAAAAAACAATTTCCACATGTTAAATCCCCATAGACATCTTCACAGAGTGAAGATGTCTATGGGGATTTAACATGGGGACATTTTTATAATTTACAGAAATAGAGGACCGATTTTCAAAATGTAACTTTTGTTTTCTTAGTTTGATCATTGCCAAGCTATCTAGCTAGATTTCAGAATCAATTTCCAATTTTTATCGTTTTTCGATTCCTCCTCCAGGTTCTCCACCTCTTTTTTCCCCATGTTAAGTTCCCGTAGAGAACTCATTTTTCGTAATAAAATCAATATTTGACCAAATTTCACGAAATAAAAAGAAGGCTCATTCTTAAATGTTTATGAAATTTAATATTATCGAAAAAAATATTGTTTTTGCATTGTTAATGTGGCCGTTAAATTTGGGCAGGTTTCGTGAAACAGATTGTAGGTATGAAATCAAATGGCGTGTCTCAAATGACATAAGCGCTCTGGTGTCTATTGTCTTTATTTGTCCAATCAGATTATATTTCATGTAAGTTTTACGGACATTAAGTGTCAGTATTCTATGCCAACGGCCTGCTATAAATGAACGACGATAATGAGGTGCTAGAGGTCAGTGGACGAGTCCAAAAATAGGTAAACCAGATGAATTATCATTTCATAGCATCGCTTTCGTGTATATTAAATACATGATATAAAGTAAGTGCATGTTCATGGTTCTCACAAGCATATATGTGGCTGTGACTGGATAAATGTGGCTTATTTGATTTGTGACCAGTGTTGCTCCAGATCAAACAGGACACTCATGTAACCTCATAATGATATATATATATTGCCCGTTAGAAGCACGACAGGCGTTTCATTGATGGAATGGCGAACGGTGCAGATCCTGATCAGACTGTGCGGATGCACAGTCTGATCTGGATCTACACTGGTCGCAAAACCAATAAGCCCCGTTTTTCCCGCCACAGCCACAAATGATTGAAGCACTGAACCGTATGACTTGCGATGTCGCCTCTTTACGCCATATTTCGTCAGTACTGACGTCAATATAAATACGAGGTCATTCGTAACTGACGTGGAGTGCTGGAAATCCTTTCCATCAATAAAGCACCCGTCACACTTCGAACAAGTTATATAAATCGTTCGCAGGCTCGTGGAGTGTGCTATTTGATCAGGAGCTACACTGGTCACAAATCACATAATTTCACCTGTGACAGCCACATTTGTGAATTCGAGCCATCGCTGTGGCCATGACACCGTTATCAGAATGCGGAACATATTGATCTGCGCCGCAATGTCCGTTGTTTATTTCCTTAATCGAAATATGTCCTCTCCATTCCGTACAGCACAGGGGAATGCTAATCAATTTGTGTGTGTCCAGTTTGCGTCAAAACCAGACACAGAACATGTATATTAATTGCAATTCATCCTACCAAATGCACGTACATGAATAACCGTATATTGTCATGTGATTGAAACATATTCGCGTATCGCATAGTTATATGCATGTATTCGGTGTTTGGGAATATATCAAATGGCGTGAACTTGCTTAAGTTATCATGTCCTCGAAGACTCGTGTGCTCTTATCATCGCTAACGACCCTATGCCCTTTTAATAACGTTATCTGCCAACACTTCGATCAGTTCTTGACCACAGCATGGTGACCTTCATATTAACTGTCTTCTATTTAGGTTTAACCACACTAAATGAAGCGATATTCATGCGGTAAAAGGAAAATAATTCAAATGTTTTAGGGCATAGACGATGTTTGCTTGCAAAACCTGGTCAGTTATTGCACATGTAATCAATTATTTCACACGCATGTTAACCCTTTCAACCCTAAGGAACTGGAATGGACTATAATATGCTAATGTTCCGACCAATCCAACGGTCACAAAATGATTTTCAGATTCGTCCATTTATGAAAAGGGGGTGTTTTTGTTCTCAAAAATATTAAAATTACTTTTAAAAAGTGCAGATCCTGATGAGATGGCTCGTTACGAGCCGGCTCATCTGGATCTGCACTTTTTGCATAAACCGATATAGCGGGATTTATGGTTGAAAGGGTTAATGCATCCATTACCATCATGTTCAAGATTACCTATTATTGTTTTCTTTCATATCATTCTGAGCATGTGTGTGACGTGACGTGGTTTCAATTCCAGCTGCTGAGCCACCAACACGTGGTGACAGTAGGTTGATTATCTTCGCATCTTGAGCAAGTTGGGTGCAGAGTATGCGAAACTAGACCCCATGACAACCATACTAAAAAGGGAACTAGCAGAGAATAACCAAATGTCTGTGGTAAATTGTTAGGTTTTATTGCAAAAATCAATGGTGGCGGCTCACCTTTAGGGACGACGGACTTAATTAATTGCAGACTTACTTGATTTGGAGGAACTAAGAAGCTCTTTTATTGGCATCCACAGCCGCCTGCGTTAATACTGCCCAGATTAGAGCGTATTCTTGCTTTCAATGTTTCTAACTCATATAGGTCATACCAACTCGCCATCACGCAGTTTTGTTGCATGAGCCTGAGCTGTATCACAGCTCAGGCTCAGCCAATCAAGCTGCTTGATTTCAAGCATAATATCCAAGTATTTTGAAAGAAAGAAAGCGATAAATATTGGCTCGATTAGCGCAGGCGGGAGTGTATGCCAACACTTGAGTTTGAACTAACTTGATCGTATCTCCGCAATGGCGTATGAATACAATTATACTCAAGTCGTTTGCAGTCGTTAACCGAGCATGCCGGTTAATTAGAAATCTATTTTGGCGCTGCACGTCATATCACGGGAGACAAACACTTTGTTTGGGCCCCCACGGCAAAACGGGATATTGAGTTCACATGGGCGGATTCAGGGCGGGGGAGGGCCTGCCCCGCCCCCCCCCCTAAAATTCGCCGAGTAAATATTTTTTAAAAGTTACAAGGCACGTTTCATGCCAAGTGCCATGTTATGTACTCCATGCATTTTTCGGTCGTTGTCTTATTGTTTAAAAATTTAAACGTTTTTAATAAAAAAAGTCATGTCTAAACATATTGTGACAGTGTCAATAGTTTTGCTCCAAAATGCGCCAGAACGCAGGAAATGCGATGTAGATTTCAAAAAAAATCCGAGGGGGAAATGCCCTCGGGCCCCCCTAGCGCGGTCATGAGCTCCGCTCGGTCGACTATTTTGCAATACTTGACTATATTATAGAACGAGCTTAGCTCGTTCGATAATATAGTCAAGTATTGCAAAATAGTTACGCCCCCCCCCCCCTAACTCGAAATCCTCGATCCGCGCCTGGTTCACGACCAGTGTATCCTCAGATCAGCATGCAAGGTTTGATGAAGATTCCCACACAAAACAAACGAAAACGGCTGGAAAACGATATGTATAGAAACGATTATCGTTTGTTTCCATTACACGCGAAAACTATATTTTCGTTAAAATACCCGGTTTGCAACTATGTAAACGCCTGTCGTTTCTTTCAAATCATCGTTTTCACATCGTTTTCGTTGTTTTTATTTAGAAAACGCTGATGTCGTTGGTTTAAACGTGACACGCACATACCAACGAAAACGGCGTTTTCTAATTACGAAAACGGCGTCAAAAGCATGTGTAAACCTTTCGGTTGTGGAACTAGGAACACATCTGGGGGCCGTTTCACTAAACTTCGTACGACTAAAATGTTCGTAAGTGCAAATTTATTATGATCGTCTGGAAATTTAAATTGATGGGTTGATATTTATTGAGCATAGGCTGCATATCAACAAATGTAAATCCAATTATTGTTTACAAGAAAACATTGCTGATGGCCCTCTGATGTACACAATGTATACAGGCGAATATGCACCAGCAAGGGGGCGGCTCTATATATACATGTACGGCACTATCATTACAATAACAACCTTCAACACTAAAATACAGTTTCCTGGGATGCGTTTCACTAAACTTCGTACGACTAAAATGTTCGTAAGTGCAAAATTATGATAGTCTGTAAATTTCACATTAGCATTGTGTTCTTGTAAACAATTATTGGATTTACATTTATTGAGCATAGGCTGCGTTTGCAGCCTATGCTCAATACATGTAAATCCATTAACTGAAATTTACAGACGTTCATAAATTTGCACATACGAACATTTTAGTCGTACGAAGTTTAGTGAAACGGCCCCCTGGTTCCGTTCCAGCCCTATTATGGATTCACAGTCAGAGTCACGGTTCTAATATGTGCATGTGACTGGAGAAATGGGGCTTATGGGTTTTGCGACCAGTGTAGATACAGATCAGCCTATGCATCCGCACAGTCTGAATACGATCTGCACCGTTAGCCATTACACCAATGAAACACCCGCCATGCTTCTAGCTCGCTATACAGATCGTTATCAGGCTACAGGAGTGTGTTATGTAATCAGGAGTTACAATTGTCACAAATCCCATAAACCGGATGTCTCCAGTCACGGCGACATATGAACCATCCAGAATGGATTCAACTTGCATAAATACCATCTTCTCCTCCTGGGAAATTAAACTGGTGGCTAAAACGTGTATGGCGTATCTTACATGTATACGTATTAGGACCAGTTATACTTTTTTGAGTATTTGTTAGAAACAGGAACCATTCGCAGAGACGCATGTCATATCGCAGTTTTATATCCAGTATTTTGCTAAAAATGTAAATTAGAATACAATAACGACCAAAGTCATAAATCCGCCAGTATAGAGAACGCACAAGTTGTTACAATATGTAATAACCCAAAGAAAATGCAAATTAGTATTGGAAATGTGGAAATGTGTCGGGGGAAAAAAGTGTCCGTGAATGCCAGATATATATGAGAATCTGGGGACCGTTTCACTAAACTTCGTATGATTAAAATGTTCGTAAGTGCAAATTTAGAATCATCTGGAAATTTCAATTGATGTATATAAATTTATATACAGATATATATATGCCAGGTTATTGTGATAGGGTTAAGCACTGTAATTCCAGACGCATATGGGCCGCTGGTGGACAAAATGAACATGACATTTGTGACCAGCGTTGCACCATGGGGCCGTTTTACTAAACTATTCGTAAGCGCACCTTTAGGATTTTCTGGAAATTTCAATTGATGGATATACATTTATTGAGCATATACTGTACGAAGCTTAGTGAAAAGGGCCCCTGTACCTTTTACAACGCCCACTGCAAGAGCTGTGTTGTTGCCTACACGTGTCGCGTGACGGTTTACTTTTATGTGTTTTATGTCCCCATTTCTTTCCTCTTGAAGTTCCTATGTCCGTCCGTCTGCCATTAGCCTTATTTTACCTTTATAACGTCGCTGAAACACTTACTGTCTGTTTCACGAAACCTGTCAACATATTATGGCCATATAAACAATGCAATCTTTTTTTTCGATAATATTAAATTTGATCAAAATATAAGAATAAGAATGCTAAAACTTTTTCTTTCGTGAAATTTGGTCAAATATTGATTTTACTGCGAAACATGATTTCTCTATGGGATTTTAATATGGGGGACAAGAGCAGGAGAACCTGTAGCCTATTTCATCAACATTGCAAAGTATACTTTACTAGCAAAGTATACTTTGAGGGAGTAATCATTTATTTTTCCGGAAATGCATTATTTCATATAGAACTAACAAATGCATATATTTCATGATTAAAAGTATGCAGAATTATTATACTGAATTTATTACATTATCACAGCCAAATTGGCTGTGATAATGTAATAAATTCAATATAATAAAAAATAATAAATTTATCATAAAATTGAAAATTTCTCCCTCAAAGTATACTTTGCTACTAAAGTATACTTTGCAATGTTGATGACATGGGCTACTGGAGGAGGAGTCGAACGACATTTAATGACCCTGAAACATGAATATATAGCTTTGAAATGATGAAACTAAGAAAACGAAAGTTAAATTTTGAAAATCGGTCCACTTTTCTGAAATTAGAACAAAATCCCTATGCTATTAAATCCCCATAGACATCTTCACTCTGTGTGTGTCACTCTGTGTGTGTCACTCTGTGAAGATGGCCATGAGGATTTAACATGGGGAAATAATCTTTTCGCAATGCAATAAATATTTGACCAAATTTCACGAAATAAAGAAAAATACTCATTTTTAAATTTTGCATATACATAGTTTATAATATATATATAGCCATACAATTTGGGCAGGTGGTTTCGTGAAACAGACAATAGCAACTTAGACATTGTTTACGCCAAAATGTTCGTATGAGTTTTTGTCCATCACTACCTTCTTTATTTTTGATCTTGATACATTATGATGGTAACTTATGCCCAGGCGGCACATTACCGGGATTTACAAACACAAGTCAGAGCTCCAGATAAGGAGCGTATTGTCGTATTTTACGCACTTAGTCAAGCTGAATACGCATAGATTATCAACAGTGGGAGTACAAAATACTCACAAAAATGTGAAAATACTCAACTTGTGTAGTGGAAATACCGTAATAAATTGAAAATGTACTTAGTTGAGCTTCAAAAAGCTAATTCTGTTTGCAGCTCAACTAAGTAATTTTTCAATTGTATTACAGTATAAATAAGTGAATACACTCAAATAAATGAATGTCTAAATGTGTTTTAAGTTTGTTGATCATTTGTTCCCTATTTAATAATGAAGAAAGTCAATAATCCAATTGTAAAAATAAAATACGCATTTAATTGAAATTATGGGGTACAATACTCTTTAGACACAGCTTATCTGGAGCTCTGACAAGTTATAGTTATGGTTGCTTCCTCACACCACCGCAACACCTCATCGCTCCTCTGTGCTTGCCTCTTTCGCACGTACGTAATGGGTAGTTTGATGGTCCCCGCGAGACGTGATAATATACTAATACTGGTTCTATCCAGAAAGGCCCATCGGGGCGGCAGCCGCATCACACGCGCGTGGAATTCATCTTGGAGTTTCTACTCGATATATAGCCAGCAGTCCACTTTAACCGCCTACCAAATTTGAGGTGAATCGGTCTAGTAGTTCCGGAGTTATATCCCTTTTTGTGATAGGTCATTAGAATCGTCAACAAAGATCTCCTGACTAGTCAATCCAAGCGTTCCATCAAATAGGAGGTGAATCGTTCTAGTCGTTCCGGAGTTATTATGTCCCTTATTATTTTTGACTGGAATTAATCTTTTTGATATTTGGCGCAAATTTTAAATTTCGGCGGGAAATTATGATTTCTTTTGGGATTTTGGCGGGAAAACTATAACGTCGTAGTGTCAGTCACAATTGGGGTTCTTGCGTGCGCACACTATACGACTGGTGATTTAGATTCGGCCCGTTAACCCGACCTAAAATGTCCTTAGCTGTTGACAGGTCGTTAAGCACCATTAAATCAAATCGATGTCAGAGAGATCTCGGACGTAATAATGATACTGCATCTCCAGGTGATGGTTTCAGTATTTCAGGTTAGGGGGGCGGGACTTTTTAATTGAACTAGTTTACTATATTTTAGAACTAACACCGCTCGTTCGTCGATCGAGTTGAGCTCGGGAGACTGCTAGGTGGGATATTACTGATGAGACCACGCAATTCATATATATCTCTATCATACAGCTTGACAACCGGGAGATGAAACATCTCACTAAGTGACTTTGTACAAGCTCATACAATCTCATACAAACTTACCGTTCAAGTCGTCTCGACATGGCGAAATACAAAATTATACATTGTCCATTTTCACTAGCTGAATACCATATTGACTTAATAGCGATCAGTGGAGCCCCGGATCCGGCGCAACATTGGACGCTATTTCGTAACACACTATTTTTCAGGCGGAGGCCTACATATATGAATGGCTGTAATTCTCCGCAGTCATCTACACGAACTCATTTCCGGTGAATCTTCCTGCCACGGAAATCCCCCGTCACTTCCATCTTTATTATCTCCTAACAACAATGGCCTATACTTCTACATGTATATATATATATATGCCCTCGGCTCTGGCAAAATGTACTACTACTTACCATTTTCAAGGACAGATGTAGCATTGTGTGTACTAGTATGTTTGCTCACTTTATTCCTCACTCAGTTCGAATTCGAAGAAATACACGTTATTTATTACTGATGGATAGTGGTCTAGAGGATGCAGCATTGGACTTGCATACCGTATGCTGTGAGTTCAATCCCCATTCTAGGCGTTAACAATGCTTTCAAAGTATTTCCGTCCCCCTGGTCATTCGGATCAGACACTAAAGGCAAGGTCCTGCCTCTATATAACCTTAGCTGTTGTTGGTATAGTCCAGTAGCGGATTCAGGGCGGGGGGGGGGGGGGGGGGGGGTGGGGGGACGGGGGGCCCTTCAGAAATCCCCCCGATTTATTTTATTTTTTTTTGTTACGAAATATTGAGCGTAGAATGCAGGAAATGGCTTCCTCAATTCAAAAATTTTGCCGGACCCTCCCTCGCACCGCTCAGTCGACGAATGAGCATACCTCGTTCAAGTTCCATGTGCCCCCCCCCCTTGGTGAAATCCTGGATCCGCCACTGTAGTCAACCCATTCACTTTCACTTTTATTTATTACTGGCCTACGTGTTCATATACGAAGAACCAGGGTCCGAACTCGTACTGGACGAATCACTCGGCCCCGGGACAAAACACCTACATGTACATGTACAACAAGAAGAAGCACCCAGTCCCAAGCCGGACGATCCGCACAAGCACGACTTCGGACCCTGTGATACTCATACAGTGATCCGCACAAGCACGACTTCGGACCCTGTGATACTCATACAGTGGAACCCCTCTAAACCGAACACCAACATGACGTCTGTGATCTTATTGTTGCTGTTTTTTTTCTTGTCATTTATATGATAACGTATATTCATGATTGCAAAGCATCCAACTACGTGAATGGTAAAATATCTTCTTTATAGTGGAAATTCTCTAATCCAGACACCAGTAGCCGATTTCACCAACATTGCAAAGTATACTTTTCTAGCAAAGTATACTTTTCTAGCAAAGTATACTTTGAGGGAGTAATCATTTATTTTTCCTGAAATGCATTATTTCATATAAAACTAACAACTGCATATATTTGATGATTAAAAGTATGCAGAATATTATACTGAATTTATTACATTATCACAGCCAAAATGGCTGTGATAATGTAATAAATTCAGTATAATAACAATTAATAAATTTATCCTAAAATTGAAAATTTCTCCCTCAAAGTATACTTTGCTAGAAAAGTATACTTTGCAATGTTGGTGAAATAGGCTACAGGGTGTCCGGTTTAGAGATGTTCCACTGTATATGTTTCCGGCTCTAGTGCTATTTGACTTAGTACATCGATGTCATAGATTGAATTTGAAAATACACACTATTGCCTTTAAATGCTGTGGAAAGTTGACAACAAATGTACAGCTCGTGCGGAATATAATTCCGCGTGAGTTCGGACCTTCGTTGACAATATCCAGCGACTGAGCAAAGCCCAGCTTAAGCATTTATCCCGTCATTTTTGATATCCTGTCAATACGACCTAGTCACTGTTTATGAATATGTGCGGTTGTCATACTAGCCGATTCTCTGATTTTTAGGATGCGGCTAGGGTTGTTTGTTGCATTTTAAAGCTATTTGTAATGTTGACGGGATAAATAGAACAGTAGTTTAGTGCCGTAAATGGGAAAACTATATGGCGCGGCACGGAAACGGGATGGGCTCGGCTATCCCGTTTCCTAACCTTACCAGATATGTTTTCCCATTTACGACACTAACCTACTATTCTCTATATATTTTTTCAGAGATAATATTATAAAATGATACTGTCACGGTGATAAATTATACTGAATTATCGTACACAGTTTTTTAAATAATTATGGAACTTTGAAAGATGTGATATATTTTGTATCCACCCTTGGTGTGAGGCGGTGTAGTCACGTTAATACAGTACATTCAAATATTCAGAAGGGATAGAGAAATAAAACGATTCCCTCGACTTTGGTAACTTACATATGGAATGGCCGACTGCTCTCTGTGGGATTGAACGATTGAACTATTCTCCTAGGGGCCAGTTTCACTAAACTTCTTACGACTAAAATGTTCGTAAGTGTAAATTTAGGATCGTCCGGAAATTTAAATTGATGGATTTACATTTATTGAGCATAGGCTGCATATGCAGCCTATGCTCAATAAATGTAAATCCAATAATTCTTTACATGAAAACATTGTTGATGTGCAATTTCGAGACTATCATAAGTTTGCACTTACGAACATTTTAGTCTAACGAAGTTTAGTGAAACGGGCCTCTGTTCATTTCAAATTGTCAATTTCACGCACTCGGACAGTATGTATTTAATGCAATATTCCAAATAAGTGGATGCAGGAATGTGAAATATCTCGGTGCAGCCTCTTTAAAATTATCAAATTCTGAGGTAAAATTTACACTTTAAAACCATGCCGTGGCACGTCACTTGCAGAACTAAAGATTGAAAGTTGTATATTTTCGTATTTGCCCATTTCTGACCAATGGGAAAAGGTTAGATGGCACTGGAATGAGCATTCATCAATTTATACGATGTAACATCTGATTAAAATTAAAAAAATCAAGTAGAAAATAATAATTAAGCAATCAAAGTGAATTTTAATCAGCAGAAAGGGTAATAGTTATAAATTTCACCGGTGCCATTGAATGATTGTACGCAACTGGCGGCTAACTGGTCACTGCAATCTAAGTTATAAAAGTTCGCAGTAGCTAGACGCACATATGTTATAATACTGACAGTTCTGTGTCCGAATATACTACACCTATTCTGATTTGTATTCATTATATGTTGAGATAGCATATTGTCTCACGCAAATTTCTATGGGGGCAGCCATTGATCGTGCTACGCCTAAACGGCGAGCACGACCAAGAAATTAGTGCCCTGTGCCAACTTATCCTATGACGTTTTGGTCTGTCTTGCTTTGTATCTAAACATCTACATATACTATTCTCTAAAGTTTTCACAGCTTTGTGCTCAGTTCATCAGTTAAATTCTGGATGATGTTTAAAACGACATTTCGTGCGTATGAATACAGAAGCTATTATCTTTAGGTCTCACAGGACAGTAAGTACGCTAGTAGTAAAAAGGGGTGGAATATTTTCTATATATTTATGTACTGACCCTGCAAGTTACGCCAGTGTGTTAAAATTAACTTACCCCACACACCGATCAGTTGTTGTGGATATAACATATTTCAGTACTTTCAGCGCTTTGATTTTATATTAGGGAATTGCACTTACAACCGAAAACTGAAGCTAATGGCAATTCATCTTCTGATATGAGACTGTATCTGGATATATCAGGCTTATGGTACGTGTGGCCAGTATAGCTTCTGATTTATGCTTGTGACTGGAGGAATGGGGCTTATGGGTAGTGCGACCAGTGTAGATCCAGACCAGCCTGTGCATCCGCACAGTCTGATCAGGATCTGCACTGTTCGTCACTATATCAACGAAACACCCGTCAGGCTTCTAAAAAGCAATATATAGAGAATACCAGGCTAGTGTCTTTTGAACGCGTAGGAATTACGAGGCTTGCCGAGGAATTCCTACCGTTTCCGAGCCGAGCCTGATAAACTTGATATCAAAATACACTAGTCTGGTATTCTATTTATCAGGTAACGTTTTATGCTCGAAAATTACCACAGATGACGTCGTTATCTATGGATAGACCTAGGACTTGTTTACGTTGCATCCTTACACTGACGTCATTCGGTAACGTCACGTGACGTCAACCGACCAATGGAACGTCTATTTTCACTTTGTTGTAACCCGGATGTTGATATCAGGTCAATGCCTGATACAACAATATGTTATCAGTCAGTACGTATTCGGTCAATACAGGGCAGGTTACCTGATAAAGATCGTTATCAGTGTACGAGTGAGTGTGTTAGTTGATCCGGAGCAACATTGGTCACTAATGCCATAAGCACCATTTCTCCAGTCACAACCACATAATTGTATGACTGGAGATATTGGGTATTTATCATATGAGACACGCCATGTGATTTTGTACCTTCGGACATCTGCGTAATTTCATGAAATACGTTTACAAAAGTTATTGCGACCAGGGTAGCCAGGTCAGCCTATACAACCGCGCAGTCTGATCAGGCCCGACCCCGCTTGCCATTCAGTCAGTAAATCACGTATTTTGCTTCTGGCAAACAGTATATATCCATATCAGATGGCAGCAATGACTAGAAGATCAGGATCGAGACTGACCAGTAGCCGATTTCTTCAAAATTCCAATGTATATTTTTCTAGCAAAGTTTACTTTCAGGGAGTAATCATTTATTTGTTCCCGAAATGCATTATGTCATATAGAACTGACGACTGCATATATTTGATGATTAAATGTATGCAGAATTATTATACTGAATTTATTACATTATCACAGCCAGAATGGCTGTGATAATGTAATAAATTCAGTATAATAAAAATTAATAAATTTATCATTAAATTGAAAATTTCTCCCTCAAAGTATACTTTGCTAGTGAAGTATGCTTTGCCATGTTGGTGAAATCGGCTACAGAAATGACATTAGCTCCATTTTTCCAGTGAAAGCCACATATAGCCGTTATTTGCTCCATGGATGTTATTGTAACATGGAACATAAAAGATAAAACTACTACTTAGCAACTGTCTTACTGGCACATCTGTTGTATTAAACAAACGTATGAGGCACGTCATGTGAATTTGCACAATAGAACATGTGCGATTTTCATGATAAATATTTACAAAAACTATGATATTTTCAGTATATGACGTAGAAAGATGGTGACAGTTTCATAGCAAATGCGGAATAGAAATACTATGAACATTTCGTCAACATTTGACGTCATTTACGGAAAATATCGTAAATTTTGTAAACAGTTTCATGAGGTATCGCACATGTTCTTAGGTACAAAATCACATGACGTGCCTCATATTATGTTTCCTAAAACTACCACAAAGTGATTTACTACGTGTACTACACGTTGTTATCTGCTCGCAGATAGGCAAGAGCGGATATAGCGTTAGCACATGTACGTACTTGCGTGCGTGCCTACGTTAGTAACACATTTTATTTTTAGATTACTTATGAACAGCTTTGCCAATTTTGATAATATTTGGCCACAATGTGTGTCTAGGGATGGTGCTTTGTTTTGCATACCACCCACGTCCGACCGCCCAATGGTAAGGTCGTTGAGGACTAAAATGTTCGTATGTGCAAAATTATGATATTCTGTAAATAACATTAACAATGTTTTCTTGTAAACAATGATTGTATTTAAAATTTAAATCCATCAACTGAAATTTAGAGACGATCCTAAATGTGCACTTGCGAACATTTTAGTCGTACGAAGTTAGTGAAACTGTCACCTAGTGTAGTAAAGCTCATAAATCATATACGTGTAAAGAAATGACTAGCACCTCCACATTAAGCACGATAAACAGTTTCAATGTATGACGCTGTGCTTATGTTTTAAATATAATCTAACATTCATGTTGAATTAGTACAATATTTATTACTCCTCTTGATTGAGTTCATTAGCAACTTGGCATAGCCTCGTTTCTGATAAAGTCAGTATACTCATTTAATCAATAAATATCGAATTAAATCATCACCCATGTCAGATTTTTATTCGTGTTTACGAAATGGCCACCAATGGGCACAATCGTATGGGGAGATTGGTCACGGGTTGTGGGGCGGATTGTGATTGGCTTATCCAGATACTAGAAACACTAATAAAGCTAGAAATCGAGTTGCAAAGTGTAACGCTGAATAACGATATCCTTGCCATGGCCATTGATAATTCTAAACGAAATTTTAATATGCACTTTTCCCAGAAAAACTTTGCATCTCTGTGGACACAACACTCATGGAACAATGTACAGTGAAATCTCTCTAAACCAAGGTTTAGAGAGGTTTCACTGAAAATCAGGCATTCGATCATTCTGAGCCATAGTTGTGTGCTATGCGATCACTAACAGGCATTATCATCTAAGGTAAATGACAAAAAATCATCAAAATAAGATCAGAGGTGTTTTCTTGGTGTTCGGTTTAGAGAGGTTCCACTGTACGTGCACGTCTGTGTCAACGGTCGCACCAGAAATAAACTCATTGGTTGCTTTGGAGAAATAAAGCCGCATTATAGATATCAGACCGGATTATGAGAAAACCGCCGGTATGAAAACGTATCGAATAAAGCTACGTGCAACGGTCATTTTGGATCGTAGTGTTTTGACGTTTGCGATCGGCCAAGCAACATATCAGACTGCGATTGCGTGCAGTCTGGCCTGTGTCTACACCGTTCGATTCGCCATTCGGTTACCGAAATCACATATCTTGCTTCCACAGAATCATTATTTGATCTGAATCTCATTTTGTGGATATATTCATGAATGAGGCTCTACAATTCTTGTAAATGTAATTATACATTAGACAAGCCATGTGAAGTTGTACATAAAACTTGCGGTATCTCATGAACAATATTTATAAAAGTTACGATATTTTCCAGCAGTGAGGTCGAATGTTGATGAAATCATCAGAGCAAATGCGGAATAGCATTTCGCAGTTGCCACGAAAATTTCGTAAATTTTCGACTTCGTTTACAGAAAATATCAATATTTCTGTACATGGTTTTCGTGAAAAATCGCACGTCTTATAGTTACAACATGACATAGATTGTCTCTTATTATTACAAACAGTCTCTCAGCCTGGGGCCAATTGGAGCAAATTGTGGCCCAGCCGCGTCTAATATAGTTTGTATCATTGGAAAAAGACAATGACTAAACTTCAGCAGTTTGGCATGAATGCACTAAAACGTACAATTACTGTCTATTTCACGAAACCTGCCCAGATTGTATGGCTATATAAACAATGCAAAAACATTTATTTTTTTCGATAATGTTAAATTTTATCGAAATTTAAGAATGAACCCTCTTTTTATTTTGTGAAATTTGGTCCAATATTGATTTTTATTGCGAAAAGAACTATTCCCTCATGTTAAATCCCCATAGACATCTTCACAGAATGAAGATGTCTATGGGGATTTAGCATGTGGATTTTTTTTTCTAATTTTAGAAATATTGGGCCGATTTTAAACATTTAACTTTTGTTTTTTTAGTTAAATCATTTCCAAAAAATGTACTGCTCCCTCAGCTACTACACCTCCTTTTCCCCCATGTTAAATTCTCATAGACAAATACATTTTTCGTAATAAAATCAACGTTTGACCAAATTTCACGAAATAAAACGAATGCTCATTCTTAAATTTTGATAAAATTTAACACTATCGAAAAAAAGAGAAGTTTTTGCTTTGTTTATATAGCCGTATAATCTGGGCAGTTTTCGTGAAACAGACTGTACTCTGTAGTTGATTTGTAGTCTTCATATAGGAACATGGTTGATTGTACACAATCGCCTGCGTTAATCTTCATCAGATTATTCACGTATATTGGCAATGCGAACTGGGAATCAAGTATCTTCATTGTCTGAGCCTGAGCTGTTCCACAGCTCAGACTCAGCCAATCAAGCTGCTTGAGTTCAAGCACAATAATCGAATAGTTTGAAAGAAAGAGACACATATTGACAAGATTACCACAGGCAGCAGTATATCATCCAATTGGACATTGTTTATTATAATTGATAGGCAAGATGGTATATAGCGTTAGTCCGTGTACGTACGTGCGTACTTGTGTGCGTACGTTCGTGCGTTAGTAACACCTTTATTTTTCAATAACTTATGAATCGCTTCACCGATTTTTATAATATCTGGCCACAATGTGTGTCTAGGGACGGTGCTTTGCTTTGCATACGACCCACGTCCGATCGCCCAAGGTCACCGAGGACTTATATATGTTCACCTTGTTTGTAAGGCAAAAATGTTAAATTCTTTTTTTATTATTATCAAGTCTGTCAACGAGGAGATTAGCCTATAGTCTGTTTCACGAAAGCTGCCCAAATTTTACGGCCATATACACAAATGAAAAACAATATTTTTTTCGATAATATTAAATTAAAGGAAAATTAAAGAATGAGCCTTCTTTTTATTTCGTGAAATTTGGTCAAATATTGATTTTATTACGAAAAATTGATTTGTCTATGGGAATTTAACATGGGGGGGAAAAGGGTAGACGAGTTGTGGGAGGAGTCAAAAAACTATTTTTTTGGAAATTGACTTCGAAACCTAGCTAGATAGCTTGGAAATGATCTAACTAAGAAAACGAAAGTTAAATTTTAAAAATCGGTCCAGTATTTCTGAAATTCTAAAAATATTCCCCATGTTAAATCCCCATAGACATCTTCACTCCGTGAAGATGTCTATGGCCGTATGGGGATTTAACATGCGGAAATTTTGTTTTCGCAATAAAATAATATTTGACCAAATTTCACGAAATAAAAAGAAGGCTCTTTCTTAAATTTTCCTTTAATTTAATATTATCGAAAAAAATATGGTTTTTGAATTGTTTATATGGCCGTAAAATTTGGGCAGCTTTCGTGAAACAGACTATAGCGACAACGATACCGGTAACCCTTGTTTTCATTGGTATGAAAATAATGAACGATGTAATGTAAGAGGAGACGAGCACTGATTATGCTGATTCTCATTTAAGCTATTGTACATACATGTGAAATCACACAATCCTATTTACCTTACACTGTATATTAATTAATATACAGTGAAACCTGTCTGAACCGGACACCAAGAAAACACATGTGGTATTATTTTTGACGAGTTTCTTGGTCCTGATTTACAGTGAAATCGCTCTAAGCCGGACACACTGGGGACCTCCCAGGGTGTCCGGTTTAGAGAGGTTTCACTGTATACAAAATATACTAAAACTGGCCGGGTACATAATACGTGTACTCGTCAACCTGTCCGTCTGTTCGTCGGTCTCTCCGTTAATGCTTTGGTCACAATGATCGGCCGGTATACGGAGATATGGGGTAATCGGGAGTACACCGCTGGTTTTGACCATTTTCCCGACATCGGACAACACCGGTCAAAAAATTTGTCACACCTCATTTACATAAATGGCACCGTCCGGAGGCCGTGTGGAGGCCGTCCGAACACCGTCTGGTAATCGTCCGGCGTCTGTTTCCAAAGATAATACTTTTTGGGGCCGGCGAGGCAGTGAATACCGACCGAACATCTAATACTAATCGGCCGATTATCCTATGATGTCCGGACGATAACCGGCCTATTCACCCGACATCGTACGAATATCGCCCGAGTATCCTACGGACAACGAACGATGCTTGTACCAGGCCCGGTCGAATGTCGGGCGATTGTCGGGGGGTGTGATGGCCGATGGCTACGTCATCGGTCAAGAGGTATATAATGGCCGCTCTACCTGGCATGGTCAAAACGTTACGATGGCTGCACCAAGAAGACTACGACTGGCGATGCTGGAACAGGAATTGGCGCAAGCAAGACTTCAACACAACATGATACTGGCGGCGCTGTTAGACGAGGCCGAGAGGGAGCGACAGAGGGCCCCGAGGAGAAGACGGAGGTGGTGGGTCCGCCACTGGATCCTGCGGTAGACCGCTGTTCGGCCAGTACGAGACGTTGATGCGGGAGCTCGAGAACGAACACGCCAGCGACTTCAAGTCATACCTACGTGTGGAGCCGGCACTTTGGCACGAGCTCCTCGACAGAGTGGGGCCCCGGATTACCAAGTGCCAAAAGTAATTATACTGTGAAATTGTGAAATCCTTGTGACTTGTACCTATTTTTGCAAACATGTGGTTTAAAACATATTTCATTATGCATGATTCTAATTATATTTTACCACCTTCATGTGTTGCAGGTACCGAGCCCCTATGGACCCTGGCCTCAAGCTCGCCATCACACTGAGATACCTTGCCACGGGAGCCAGCTACCGAGACTTGGCGTTCGCGTTCCGCGTCGCCCACAATACCATATCGCTCTTCATCCCTGAGGTGTGCCAGGCGATCTTTGAAGAGTACCAGGCCGAGATGTGGAACACTCCCCAGACCCCAGATGAGTGGCGACCAGTGGCCGAAGGGTTCCGAGACAAGTGGAACTTCCCACACGCCTGCGGGGCCATCGACGGCAAGCACATCGCTATCACGAAGCCGGGCAAGACTGGGTCGCTGTACTACAACTTTAAAGGCTTCTTCTCCATCGTCATGCTGGCTGTTGTAGACGCTAATTACAAGTTCATCTGGGCCGACGTGGGGGCCCCCGGCTCATCTTCGGACGCCGGGATATTCAACCGATCCCGCCTGGAGCCGGCTCTTCGCCTGGGTACCCTGGGTCTACCCCTGCCCGAACCCATTCCCAACGACGACAGAGACATGCCCTTCTTCATGATCGGGGATGACGCGTTCCCGCTGAGGACGTACATGATGAAACCGTACTCCCATCGCTACCAGACAATCCCCGAGCGCATCTACAGCTACAGGTTGTCGCGGGCCCGGCGTGTTGTGGAGAACGCGTTCGGCATCCTGGCCCGCCGCTTCAGATGCCTGCTGACCACCATCCAACTCAAGCCCCGCAACGTCGCCAATGTTGCAAAGGCCTGCATGACGCTACACAACATTATGAGGACCCGCTACCCCGGCCTGCAGAACCCGGACCTCGACCGGGAAGACGACCAGGTGCAACTCGTGCCCGGGGCGTGGCGGGACGACGCTGTGATGCGTCATGTCGAGGCAGAAGGACGGGGCCCCAGGACGACCCAGGCTGGCAAGGAGCAGCGCGCGTACTTTAAAAAATATTTCATGAGTCCGGCCGGCAGTGTCCCGTGGCAGCATGTGGCGATACAACAATGACTTTGTGTATTACTTTCATTGTGACAGACACTTTCATTACATTCGTATTTTACTATGTCGCATGCTTGTAATAAAGAAATATAATGGTTTGAAAAATAAAAATAACTAGATTTGTCAGTAAGCGAGGGCTTACGGATATACCCCCCGTTTGAACCCTGACCACCACTGAACTATCAAGTTTTAGCAATAGTGACCTTGACCTTGGATGAAAAAAACCCATATTCAATAGGTGTCTTGCCATCATTGATATCAAAGCACATGTGAAGTTTTATGAAGATCGGACACACAGAACTCAAGTTATCGTGCGGAAACCAAATTGTTATATAAATATCAATCTATTTTTAGCAACAGTGACCTTGACCTTGGTCGGACGTAACCCATATTCAATGGGTGTATTGCCTTCAGTGAGATAAGTGCACATGTGAAGTCTCATAAAGATCGGAGGAAGAGAACTAAAGTTATCGTGCGGAAACCAAAATGTTACGGACGGACGGACGAACGGACGAACCAACGGACGAACGGACGGACGGACAAGGTGAAACCAGTATACCCCCCCACACAACTATCGTTGCGAGGGGTATAAAAATATGGACCGAGAAATAAAACAGCATAATTCTAATATCAATCATTGTGATTGTCCTAATAAAAAGTTATTTCAATAGTTAAATTTGGGGGACATATCTATATATACATATAGAGCAATCCGCAGACTTTGACTGTCATTACATTTTTCAAAAAGAAGAGCCAAATACATAAAGCAAAGTCTTTTCAGTTATTATTTTAGACTTTGTACGAATTTGACCTTTAACACATTTCACCTTTGTTTTTTTAGATGACCTTTATTATTTCTATTGTAAAATTGACATTACTATTTGCTTTTTTTCCTTTGTTATTGGACCGTTTATAACAACTTTATTTTATACAAGGCAAAACACACACATAAATTATTTTAAGACCCAGGATTTTTTATTAAAACTGAAAGCACATTCTTTTAATATGCACAGTCACATGGCAATATAACATAAACATATCCAACGTCAATGGTAATCACATCAATAGATGCACATATAAAGTAATCTCAAAAGTCACAGATCCCTGGCCATATCACTGTCCATATCGTTATCCGAGTCGGAGGGGTGGAGTGTACTCTGCGTATCCTGAAGTAACTGTGACAGGGACTCAGTGGACTGTGTGGACTGCTGAGCGGGGGGCGTGTCCACCATTGAAGTACGCGTCGGGAGCGAGCTGCCCAATGGTGACGTCATGGTGTCAGCTACGTCCCATGCCTGTTTCAGCAGACTGTCAAAGGAGGTGGCAGCTGGCGCAGGGGCCGAGAGTGCACGAGCTGGATACTGAAACATAGTAACATAAAAACATTACTACAGTGCAAAATAAGACTATAAGTGCTAGGCATAAAATGTTCATATTGTAAAATAACTGCAATGAGATGTACTGTACAATGTAAAGAGCTTACAAAAACATACCTGTAGTTGTGTGGCAAACTGCGGCTGCTGCTGCTGGTGGACCCGTGGAGGGATGGCAGAGAGGGTGATGTACTGTTGCTGCGGCTGTGCTAACGGCTGTGGCTGCGGCTGCGGCTGCGGCTGCGGCTGCGGCTGCGGCGTGGGATGGACCTGCCCCGAGAGGTACCGCATGCCCAGCGCGAAACTGTCGGCCTGATACTGGCGTACAGGTTCTCGGGGATCTCCGACTGTATGCTGACTAGCCAGTCAGCCCACGCCGCACTCTCTGGCTTCTGGGATGCCTCCCGCATAGCCTGCACCTGTGAACAGAACATGAGTATTGCATTTAATAGTAAACACAAAAAAAAAACAAGAAGGGTACATTCAAAAGTAATAGGATGTAAGTACAAGACAATGCTCAATGTGGCAATTTTATCATGTATTTACCTTCTCATCCGCCTGCTTGGCTGACTCGGCACTCTTCTCCAGAAATAAACCTAGAAGCACTTCTTGCACACCCGAGGACTTCGCTGATGGCTTGGCTGAGGACTTGTACTTTGAAGTACCCCTGGAAGTGCTGGGAGCTCCCTCATCTGTCGCCACCGACACCGACTCAGACTCCACGTCCGACCCAGACTCGTCACCGCCCTCAGCCCCGGCAATCTGAAACATCAGCAAGCAAAAAATGAAAATGAGTTAATACCAATTGTCCATTCAGTAATATTTACACCTTCCAAGAATTTTTTTTCCATAACACATAGAAAGAAAATCTGGTTCATTTGACAATGAATGTGGTGGCTCACACCAGACCAAACAGTCGTTCCACAAATTGTCAGTTAATAACATTTATATTTCTGGTTTCTCTATCCCCGATCACGCCACTGTTGCAACATCGCTGTTCCAAGAATTGCGACAACTTCACGTAAAGTCACATAAAATGTCGTATTTTAAAGCGATATTTGGATATAAACATGTTTGAAGTATGTAAAATATGTATAAGAATAATGTGAAAATATAAGTATTGAATGGCTATTTTCCAATGTTCATGGGGTCATGAACACAGTGTGAGTAGCTAAAATTCCACATGAAGCTTCGCTTCGCGCTTAATTGAATTTTAGCTTCTCCCACTGTGTTCATGACCCCATGAACATTGAAAAATAGCCATTCAATTCTTAATTATATATTGTGAAATATTGAAATATTTATAAAAGAGGTAAAGTCGACAAATTCTGCTTGCAGATGCTTACCTTTCCGCACGTGTCTGTCTTGGAAGTACGGGGCCTGTAGAAGGGGTCCAAGAACGAGTATCCGTGCACCTTCAGATGCTGGAGGGGCGTCAGGACCTTGGCTGCACCAGACCCGCTCGGTGTCGTCTTGACCGCATTCTTGAGCTTGAAGTGGTCTGTTCGCATGTTCGTGAAGTGGCGCATGATGTCTTCCACTGTACACACAGAAAAAGGAAAAACATTAGGGACATTTTTAAAGGCCGAATAAGCTATCCGCTATTGGGGCATCCACGCGGTTTGAATATCAACAAATGTTGATACGTTTATCGGCTACAAAGTAAATTGTGTCCTAAAATGTATGTAACCACATTGGAATGATGTCTAAATGGATACTTACTTGATTTATATATACAAAAAAACCCAACAGGCGATCATATTCGATGAGTTATGCATTGTGTGCCTTTAAATTGTAATACATTTTTTAAGTAAAATTTTCACAAAATTCCAAAAACATTCAATATTTCACAATAAATATTCCTCTCACCTTGAACGTTGATCTCGGCGCTCAACTCGAGCAGCTTCGTGTCCTTGAGGTGGGTGTCCTTGTGGCTCTCGTGTGACACATCGTAAAACATAGGGTTCCCCTCGTAAAAAGACGCTATCTTCCTCATTATGTCGATGGGGAACTCTGGCTCCTTGCGGCGCCTCTTGGACACCTTGGACAGCGACTGCGACTCAGACTGTGACTGGGGCAGCGACTGGGACTGCGACCCTGACTGCGACTGGGCCACAGACTCCTGCGACGCATCTGACTCAGCTCCGGCTCCATGGGTGCTCTCCTCGTCACTGCTGTGGTCCTCGGCGGGGGGCAAGCCAATCCTTCTTCTTCCTGGGGGAGGTTCTCCGAGGAGCTGCGGGTGCCTTCTTCTGCTTGCACTTGCCCTTGCCCTTGCCCTTGCCACATTCTCCTTGTTTTCCTTTGGGAGGCATCTTCTTGTCGTGTGCGTGTTGTGTCTTGTGTAGGAACGCGCTATAATGTTGTACACGACGACTGACGGGGGTTTATATAGTCCACCCGATGCCCGGCCGATGTCCGATCGGACATCGGTGGGTTATTATTCCCAATGTGTAAACACACATTGGCCGGATATCGGCCCATGTCCGGTCCCAAGAAATTCTCCTTTGAGGCTACATACACCGGCCGATTACCGCTCGATTCCCGGCAGGATATCGGACGATACTTAAACGATGTGTGAAGGATATGTGGCCGATTATGAAAATCTACGGGACACCGGACAATTTTAACTTCGAGTTAAAACTCTTCGGGCACCTCCCCGATTATGCCTGAGAGACCCGGCCACCGGCCGGCCATGTCTGGTGTCCGGCCGGGGACCAGGCCAAAATGGCAAAAAATCATGCCGGGAGTACATCCTAAGCCTAATCGGAAGGTATTGTGACCAAAGCATAAGGTTTTTGACTACCTATTATCTGTGTTACCTTCAGTTCGATTGGCTGGAAATGTCATATACTTATTTGTCATCATTTTTTATCTGACCTATGATGCACATACGCTCAATGGCAATGTTTAATGACCCAGAAGACAGATGTGTTAAACGCACATTTCGATTTGATTTGTTATGATGTAAATGAACGTATCTATTCATATTGTCTAGACTTTTTATTTCGACAGTGTCTATCAATGGCTGTACATCATTTATCCCGTCAACACAGTGCGTATGTGCCGTGAAACACGGTGCCGTGAAACATTTTTGATATCCAGTCAATACTATTTTTGCATTTTACAGCCATTTGTAGGTGTTGACGGGATAGAGGCAGAGCCTCGCCCATCCCGTTTCCTGTGCCTTGCCAGATATTTTTTCCCATTCACGGCACTAACCTACTATTCTCTATTTACGTTTCAGCCATGGGTGTGCAGTGTAGGGATATTACATGACACTATCCTATTATTCTCTGTTCTATAGCATGTTTCGTCTAATACGTGTAAAGCGAAGATCCCTAATCCCATGTGTACTGTCGGAAAGGTACTTATGTTGTACTGTAGTGATATTAAAGGTACATGCCCACTCAGTAGGCACAACATGTTCTTTATCGGAATCAAATAAGTGTATAGTTGTGTCACTATTCCATCAGTTCTAAAATTACGAGTGCCCGCTATACAGATATAATGATTTTGTAATATTTATTTTACTGATAGTGACTCGCGGTGGTATCAGGCTATTTTCATATGCCAATGAGGCAAGATATTTGTTATTTATACTAATTAAATGCGTCACCTGAAAAGAATCGACAGATTGCAAATTATGATCATTGCACATCAAAAAATAAATATCGATAATAAATAGCAATGTCCGTTAACATTTTAAGGAAACATGGTTATCGCCCCTGATATCAGTGTGGAAATTTACGTCTGATATAAAATGTATAATGATGCCAATCAATACGTGGGGTCATGGTGAATTAATGTTTATTTTGCCAGAAAATGTCTCAGATGCGGTCTCTGATATAAAGAACATTGTGTGCCTACTGAGTGGGAATGTACCTTTAAAGGACATTAGCTATTCTCTATCCTATTTCGTCTATTACATGTATATATGGTGTTGTCCTGATTTGTCACTTGTCAGATAATACCATTTGGTCCACTCACGTGAAAACAAATACGGTCTGACATTTGTGGGGAATTTGACGATATTCAGGGACATACATATTACTTTCATACGAATTCAGTACACGTGTCTGTCAACATCGTGAAACTATTAATTAAATTAAAGCTGCATTGAATAGACTGCGGGGAATTTGAGATTTGCAAGGACATACTATATATATGACATTACTGTCTGTTTCACGAAACCTGCCCAAATTGTATGGCCATATAAACAATGCAAAAACAGATTTTCTTTTGATAATATTAAATTTTATCAAAATTAAGAATGAGCCGTCTTTTTATTATACTGAATTTATTACATTATCACAGCCATTTTGGCTGTGATAATGTAATAAATTTAGTATAATAATTCTGCAGACTTTTAAACATCAAATATATGCAATCGTTAGTTTTATATAAAATAATGAGTTTCGGGAAAAATAAATGATTACTCCCCCAAAGTGTACTTTCGTAGATAAGTATACTTTGCAATGTTGATGAAATCGGCTACTGAACATACAACACACTGGAACTAAATGCCGGGTATTGTCTACGGAGCTCCGCAGGGAACGTGGATTTTCTTTTATTAATTCGTTCTCACGAAATAACAATTCGTTCCCTTAATTCGTTCCCGCGATATAGCAATTCGTTCCCACGAATTAACAATTAGTTCCCACGAAATAACAACTCGTTCCCTCGAATTAACAATTTTTTCTCACGAAATTTTTCTCACTTTCCCACATAGAGTTAGCCGCAATGTTCATCAACTGAACCCTTCAATTGTATCGAACAGCACATGTGCCCGACGCACGAGAACATCACGAACTAATATGTGGTTGTGAGTGGAGCAATTGCGGTTATGGGTTTTGCGATCAGCGTAGTTCCAGATCAGCATGTGCATTCGCACATGTTGATCCGGACCTGCACTGTTCGCAATTCCATCAATGAGAACCACGATTCCACTCAGTACATGTACTATAGATCGTTATCGAGCTACAGGAGTGCGCTATTCGACCAGGAGCTACACTGGTAAATAATTCCATAAGCCCAATTCCTCCAGTCACAGCCACTACACATATTAGCGGTCATTTTTCATACTTACATCTGTATAGAGATCGCATTGATGCATTTTCTATCTCACATTGTCATTACGGAGACGGTGTAGTATGCAGTATGGCATTGTATTCTGTTTTGTTCTCTGGAAATGTCTAGTTTTCTTCGGTTTTCAATCAGTGTTTGCCATTCGATTGAGGCCAATTTAGACACACTGCCATATGAGTTAGCACTTGTGTCAGATGTAGACATTACGTTGCCATTGAGCGCACTAATCTCTCCTAATTTGCTATATCGCCATGACAATCACTAATTTGCTATATCGCCATGACAATCAATGTCACTGGAATTGTAACATGTCAAACGGTCTGACATTTCAATGATATAATACATAATACACCAAAGTGTATTTATGGAATGTTTGCATATACATGTACAATAATATGTTGCGTACTTATGCATATTAGTTGGTTGCAAGTAAATGTAGTAAGCATGCGACGAGGTAATAACGCATGTGTTCAAACGTTGAATCTGATATATGAATAACATAAAATAAAAAAATAATAATTTGTCTGAGGCTCGAACTCGCACAAAAGGAACGCAGGTCGAATTGCATTTACCGAGAGCTCTACCAATTAAGCTGTGCGGACAATAATGCTAATGCTTGCGGACGACTGGGCAATCAAAATGAATGAACTATCGAAACGTTTTACTTTTACAAATATGGCATTTATTGTGGTTTTCCATCGCCTGTTTCACCAGACAATCAGTTGGTAATTTAAATTATCTCCAAGCTATCGGGAGCATGCATTTTCAAGCTCACGTGCCCTTGCCAATTTAGTACTTATGCATATTAGTTGGGTGCAAGTAAGTGTAGTAAAAATTCGGCGGGGTAATAACACATGTGTTCAAGCATAATTCGCAGTTTTCAATTGTTATTGTTCCTTGCCATGCACATTATGTTATTTGATTGACTGCACAGAACATAAGCACGTACCACCCAAGGAAGAGCATAAGGTAAATCCATTAACCCTTTGAACCCGAAAGCCCGCTATAGCGGCGTTTGTAAACAGTGCAGATCCAGATGAGACGGCTCGTAACGAGCCGTCTCATCAGGATCTACACTTTTTGCAAGTAATTTTCATATTTTTGAGAGCAAACATAACCCCTTTTTCATAAATGCTAGTCTGACAAGCATTTTGTGACCATTGGATTGGTTGCAAAATTAACATATCAAAATCCATTCCAGTTATTTAGGGGTGAAATGGTTAATAGACAATTTATAAACTATGACAGTTTACCATTTATATTACAGTGGAATTTTTAACTTGGCATTCTCTATATAATACGCACCATTTGTGAATGTAACAAGATAATCGGGGACATGACCTTTGCGACCAGTGTAGACCTTGATCAGCCAGTCAGGTTCTGCACCGTTTGCTATTCGGTAGGTGAAATCAATCGTCATGCGGCTAACACACATTATTGTTTACCCTAGTTTCTCGACCAATGACAGAACAGCATTTCGTCTCAATTAATCGCATATTGCGACGCTTTCACCAATATATATTAAAGCAATCATTATATGTTCAGCGCTATACTTAGAACTGATTTTACGCCTTGTTGTCATCACTTCACGAGATCGCAAAACATATTACCGCCCACACACGCGCTCACTTCGTGTCACACCGCCAATCACATACTAGTATAGCGATTCGAAATCACGTTTAGGGGCGGAGTTTTACGACTGGGCTGTGTAAGCAAGAAGTAAGTTATAGTTCACATATTGAATTAATTTATTTAAAGTTCAATATGTGAACTATAACTATTACGTAAACATCAGGGTCCGTTTCACTAAACTTCGTACGACTAAAATTTTCGCAAGTGCAAACTTAGGTAAGTCTGGAAATTTCAATTGATGTACTTACATTTATTGAACATAGGCTGCATAATTATGCTCACTAAATGTACGCTCGACTTAAACTTCGTACGACTAAAATGTTCGTAAGTGCACAATTATGATAGTCTGTAAATTACACATTCAACAATGATAATAAATATTGGATTTACATTTATTGATATTAGGCTACATATGCTCAATAAATGTAAATCCATCGAATGAAATTTCCAGACGATCCTAAATTTGCACTTACGAATATTTTAGTCGTACGAAGTTTAGTGAAATGGACCCCTGGACTTGGCCACACATGCCATACACATAATTTCCCAGTCACAACCACATCTATTTATGTTGAGAATCATTCAGAAACCATTTAACACGTTTTGGACGACTATTAGTTCGTCTATTATCAGCCCATCATGCTAGTACTTGATAGAACACGTATTACCCTGTTCGCACAGAACACGTATTACCCTGTTCGCACATGATATGTGGATGTGACTGGAGAAATGGGGCTTACGGGTTTTACAACCAGTGCAGATCCAAATATGCCTGTGCATCCGTACAGTCTGATCAGGATCTGCACTGTTCGCTATTCCATCAATGAAACACCCGTCATGCGGCGAACTTGCAATATAGATCGTTATCAGGCTATATGAGTGCTATTTATTCAGGAGCTAAACTGGTCGCAACTCCCATAAGCCCCCATTTCTCCAGTCACAGCCACATATGACACAAGTCATATGATTGTGTACCTAAGAATATGTGCGTAATCACACGAACAATATTTACAAAATTTACGATAATATTCGTAAATGACGTCGAAGGTTAATGAAATGTTCTGAGCAAATCGAAAATTTCGTCAACTTTCGACGTCATTTACAGAAAATATTGAGCTTTTCTTATATGAAAACGGTCATTAACCAATTGAAGTCATCTATATAATTACGTTATTATGATATACTCGATAACTCGCTGTACTGTGCACTGATTGAATACACACGGACTGATAACAAACTATATAAAAGGTTACTTGATAAATTAAATGCCTTGCTAATGTAGTTTGATAATAAATGTATCAGGCTCGGCTTGGAAACGGTAGGAATTCCGAGGCAAGCCTCATAGCCTTGCCTGATAAACTCGACATCAAATGACACTAACCCGTTATTCTTCATATATTCGTTTCGATGACGTCGAGGTCGTTTTGTTTGCTTTATTGTATTTTAGCTCACCTGAGCTATGGCGAGCTATTGTTACCGCTTTTCGGCCGTAGTCGTCGTCCGTCGTCGTACGTCAACACTTTTCCTAGCACTTCTTCTGAACCGCTTGGCCGATGTTGGCCATTCTTCATGGGGATGGTCTATGCGTTACTCCTTTTCAAATTTGTTAAAATGGACGTCATCGCATATCCAAGATGGCCGTCGTAGAAAAGTATGTCGAATTCTTGAAAAATATTCTCACGAATCGTACATGTAGGGGTCAATTTTCAATTTTGAGCAGATATGATTGTGTTATATATCAAAGCGAAGGTATCGAGGAGACGATCACTCTGGAGAAATTTTGTTGTCAAAGTCGAATGATTAGGTCATCCAAGATGGCCGCCAAAATGTCGAAAGGTCCATACAAAATCACTTCAGTAAGCGCATAATTTCAAAATTTAGGGTTAGTCGCAAAATATTGGGTTACTTTTTTAAAAATTGCTCATGTATTCCTTTTCGGGACTTGAAACGGACTGTACATATTTCGAGACAACCTGAACAAGTATTCAAATGACTTTTTATGAACTTGCCTACGAATTTGGTATACACTTGGTATATATAATCAACAGACCGTGTAGTTTTTTATTTACTTTATAATGGGGATAATACTTTCAGGTGAGCGATAGAGGCCTACTTATCGTATTTGCTCATTATCCGAGGTGAATGACTTTGCGATAAGGGAGGTGATTACAGACGTGCTCAATGTTGATGGATTCAGACGTCAAGCAGTGTTGTAAAAAATACAGACGTCAAGCAGTGTTGTAAAAAATATGATCAGTTGCAACATATGCACTTAAACTGTTTCTGATTAATGTTAGATTGGAAATATAAATAAGTAAGTGAATAACGTGTTTATTCACGTGATGGCTCATTAGCGGTATTAATGGGGGGGGGGGGGGGGAATGGGGGGGGGGGGGGGGGAATCGTAGCTAGTTATTTACCTTTGCAAATCTATTTATAGAGATCAGGTCCTTTGGTTTATTTTAGCATTTATGTATTGATCAATAGAGCAAGAACAATCAGACTGAACAGTTTAGACCCTGATCAGACTGCACATCTATGTAGTCTGTGATCAGACTGCACATCTGTGAAGTCTGATCTGAGTTTACACGGTTTGCAATAATATTAATACGTGTGAAAATATTAATCTGGCAAATAATTCAGTTCAGGATCAGATTGCGCAGATATGTAGGATGATCCGGATCAACACTAGTGGAAAACACTATACTGGCTTCTTTACACAACAAATCACACGATATTCGGTTTTATTACAAGCAATTAGTCCATAAAATATACAAGATGGACCGGATTTCTATAAATATATTCAAAGGGCAATAACTAGCTACGATCCCCCATGGTTTCGTTTTCACGAAGTATACGACGATTTGTTCCTGGCTCCACAAAGGAACGATTACCTATCGTTTACACATCGTTTTGACACTATTTTTTGTTTTTTTAATTAGAAAAAGATGTTTTCGTTGGTTTAAACGTGTCACGTTTAAACCAACGAAACCATCGTTTTCTAATAAAAAGAACAACACGAAAATGATGTGTAAACGGAACGAATTCTTCATCTTTAAAGAGCGTGTTTATTCCTGGTGTGGCCCAATACTTAAATAAAACACGCACATTCACATATTAACAAGGTACATGACCACGTGGTTACAACAACAACAACAATTACTGAAACTTACTGATTCAAAGTACGTATTCTGTTATATGTTCCGAGTATGTAACGGATTTTAATGAAATATGGCGCATCTAAGGTGTCTTGTTAAGCTGCATTTGGCGGTCTCGGTACTTTGGTCCAAACATCTGTCGTTTTTGCGGAGAATCGATTTCCGTGTGTATTGTCAATACCGACACGGAAATCGATTCTACGTAAAAACGGTATAAGTATGTGCCCATGTCCCGAGACCACCGAATGCAGGTCACGAAGCCGCGTTTGCTGCGCCATATTTCATCAAAATCCGCTGCATATTACGGAAAATATCACATAATATTAACTTTGGATTGGGCGCGCTTTCAACACTTTCAGACATTGTTGTTGTTGTGGTAACCACGTGATCATGCGCCTTGATTACATAATACGAAGAACCTTAAAGCTCCTAAAGCTCAAGTTGCTTGATTGCTGTTTATTTATTCATGGCTCAACTGCGGTGGTATTTTGTTTCACAAATTAAGATATTATATCCGCGGGAAAATATAGTAGGGAGTTTGTACGATACGTTTCGCTGTAAGTTATCTCCGACGCCTGTTCAGGGGCCGTTTCACAAACTTCGTACGACTAAAATAGGATCGTCTGTAAATTTCAATTGATGGATTTACATTTATTGAACAAAGGCTGCATATGCAGCCTATGCTAAATAAATGTAAATCCACTAATTGTTTACAAGAAAACATTGTCAATGTGAAATTTACAGACTATCATAATTTTGCACTTACGAATATTTAGTAGTACGAAGTTTAGTGAAACGGCCAACAGGATTGCAAATCTCATGAATGCACATTGTAACGCGCACATACTTGAATTTCAAGAGAATAATATCCCTTTGCTATAGAGAGACAGGAAAACATATCCAGTGCGAAATATTTAAACCGGACACCCTGGGGGGGGGTCCCCCAGGTGTCAGGTTTAGATATTTTGCCACTGTATGTTTTTGTTGTGCCCGCGGCAAAATATGGCATGTGGAATTAATCGGTGGTTAGTTCTGGCTTGGAAAATGACAGTGATTATACCCAAAGACAGAATCGGACCGGAACGAATTTTTCAACGTCATCCGTTTTTGTAGTTGTTGATCCAACTAATGGCTGAAATCTAATCCATATTTGACGTCATGTGTTATCGCTTCACTTTTGATTAATGAGAATCTGATTGTAACTATCCGACATGTACATTCCATTGCAACGATCTTTGTTGTATCATTCTCAGTGTGGTTTCGAAAAACAAAGACAAAATGAGAAAATAGACCTTGTTCATGTGTCGTTCTAACCCGATGTTTCTGTCCGTAACGCATGGTTACATACATACATTTCGGTTACAGATACAATCATTTAGTAATAAAATATATATTTTACTTATAGTGACTCGTGCAGGTATCAGGCTACATGTATTTGTATATGCAAATGAGGCATACATTTTTTTAAAAATTATTTATACTAATTAAATGCGTCACATGCACAGGCTGATCTGGATCTACACTGGTCGCAAAACCAATATGCCACATTTCTCGAGCAACATCCGCATTTATCAGAACATTTAGTAGGACTGTCTGTAAATAAATAAATAACGTAATCAGAACATATCCGTACATATCCCAAGCCTGATGACAGACTGATACCTAAAATGAGAGACAATGTTTACAAACATTGGGTCTCTGGTTATGTGGTGTTGAAGCCGATAAGCTCGTCAGAAATATTCCTGGTTATAGAATCACCGCCCTTGGTGTAGTGCCATATTTCGCTGAAATTGGTAATGAAAACCAGTCGAATATGTCGAAAATAGCTTCCAATGTGTCAAAATAACGATGCATTTAAGTGTTTACCGACTGTATAATCGAGACGTGTACCTTCGAACATCGGCGTAATTTACAATATTTTTCCGTAAACGGCTTCGAAATAGAATTCCGCATGTACTTTGCAAATTTAGTCAACTTTTGACTTTATTTATGAAAAATACTGTGAATTTTGTAAACGTATTTCATGAAATTACGCAGATGTCTCATATATCGTTTTCCTAGAAAATTACGCTTATTTGCTCAACATATATTCAGATATTCAGTTGGCGAAAAACGGCGACGTGATAACGATAAGAGTATGTGTAGCGAATATTTGTTGAAACTTCCCCAACGAAACAAAGGTAAACGAATGGAGAACACAGTGAAACGATCGTTTTATACAACGATATGCATGACACGTTTAAACCAACGAACAGATCGTTTTCAAACTATAAATATGAAAAGAATGTCCAAACAATGTGAAAACGATTGGTGATCGTTTGTTTGTGGAACAAATCTGGACTGTATATCCCATTAATTACTTCAGCCGTGCAAGCCTTATTTCGGGAAAACTTACATTTATGTAAATTTTCTCGTAATAACTCCCGATCTCGAAAGGTGTGGAGCTATCTATGTCCGATGCATCTGCGCTTTGTAGCGGCACAATCTCTCCAGTTTTCCGTATTTTAGGTAAATATTCTGGAAATAGCTCCTGCTCGGCCAAAATAATGTATTAGGATGTGGTTGTAATAATGCAAGTTCGCTCTGTCGCTGCAATTTCTCTCCAGTAGACGGTAAGGCCATACAAAAAAAAGAGTACTTCCGTTCTCAGATATCGCCGCGTCAGAAAATTCCCTGCGCGTCGACCATTTTATCGTCAGGTAGAAATAAAGTTGTACTGTAAACATGGTAAATTGCCAGATGATAAATAAGAAAAACACTACCATGCATACATTCGTTAAGTCCAATAATGCCTGGCTGAAATTTGTTGATGTTTCACGTCTAAAGAGGTTATAGTAACTGTATAGAACATATATGCATCTGGCGACTTGCAAAGATCAGAATCGAACATCTCAAACAAACAAGATATATTAAAAACAATCCGCCCTCCCGCGTCACATTCCGCAAACCCCGTGTCTGAGAACCAACGTACTTATTTGATGGCCTAACATTTATGTAAGATTATGTAAGAACTTCTGATCGGCTAAGGTTATGGGAACGTCAATATATAGACGCGAGACATCGTTGCTATTGTCCGACGCTTTATCTCTGCAAAATATCTCCAGTAGTCAGCAATTATGTAAATTTTCTGGAAATAGCTTCTGCCTCTGGGATGTGGACAGATGAATGTGATTGTGAGAAGTCAGAAGCATGTTCGCTTTGTAGCTCAAACTATTTCCAGTTGTTGCTGAGATCTAGTTGAAAGCGGGAAGAAATACACCACTGCCGGCGTTAATCTTGCCCAGATGTCAACGTTTCTGAACATCTCCTGGCAATATCAATTCGCAATGAAGCAGCTTGGTTGGCTGCTTTCAAGCACAATATTCAGGTATTTTGAAATAACTAGATGGACAAATATTGGCAAGATTGGCGTGGGCTGTAATGTAGTAAGTGCGTGAGACGTACAACGCCATCGTACACATGGACATGAATTGCATTTGCTTGTATGTATTTTAGGTTTTAGGTGCATGCCCCCTCAGTAGGCACAAACTGTTCTTTATACGATTTAAATAAGTGTATAATTGTGTCACTATTCCACCAGTTCTAAAAATTACAAGTGCCCGCTATACAAGAATAATCATTTAGTAATATTTATTTTACTGATAGTGACTCGCGGTGGTATCAGGCTATTTTCATATGCAAATAAGGAGGCATAATATTTTGTACTTATTTATACTAATTAAATGCGTCACCTGAAAAAATAATATTTTCAACATATTATAAAGTAGGATCATTGCACAGAGACTAAATACAATGTCCGTTAGCATGTTAAGCAAACACAGTTATCGCCCCTGATATCAGTGTGGCAATTTACTTCCGATATAAAATGAATAATGATGTCAATAAATACGTGGGGTGAGGGTGAATTAATGTTCAAGTTTATTTTGCCAGAAAATGTCGTCGATGATGTCGCTGATATAAAGAACAGTTTGTGCCTACTGAGTGGGCATGTACCTTTAATCGTCGATGCACATATTGATGGTATTGGTCAACACTGAGTTAAATGGTAACTGTATATGTGGCTGTGCCTGGGGAAATGGAGCTTATAGGATTTGTGCCCAGTGTAGCTAGACACCAGGGGGCCGTTTCACTAAACTTCCTACGACTAAAATCTTCGTAAGTGCAAATTTAGGATCGTCTGGAAATTTCAATTGATGGATTTACATTTATTGAGCATAAGCTGCATATGCAGCCTATGCTCAATAAATGTAAATCCAATCATTGTTTACAAGAAAACATTGTTACTATGAAATTCATAGACTATCATAATTTTGCACTTAAGAACAATTTAGTCGTAAGAAGTTTAGTGAAACGGGCCCCAGGGGCCGTTTCACTAAACTTCGTACGACTAAACTGTTCGTAAGTGCCAAATTATGAAAGTCTGTAAATTGTTATATCGTGGGAACGAATTGTTAATACGAGGTAACGAATTGTTATTTCGTGGGAACGAAGTAATAAATAAAAATACAAGTCCCCTGCGGGGCTCAGTACGGTATAGAGTAGCGCCCTCATGTAGCGTGATAGCGTGTATATTGCTTGTTCGAATCATGACGGGTGTTTCATTGATGGAATGGCGAACAGTGCTGATCCTGATCAGACTGCAGATGCATAGGCTGGTCTGGAATTATACTGGTCGCAAATACACATAAACCACATTTCTCCAGTGACAGCCACATATTTGTAGACCTCAGTTAAGACACCATCAATGGTATCCACTTTAATCTGGCTAATGGAGTGCTTCATATAGATTGCTTTTGACATTTCAGCTCAAAATAAAATCTCATTTTTTGTTCCATATACGGTTCTTCACCCACCATAAATACACCAATTATGTGAAAAAGTACATTTAATAACGCGACTTATAACACGACCACTGACTTATAGTCGATATATATTACATTGTCACTAACGAAATAAGCAAGTACTTTTGTCATAGGTTATAATTTATGTTCGAACTTATGAACAAACTAAGATTTGTTAGTGAAACGGGCCCCCGGTTTATTACAAACTATGTTGGGAAGTAGTGGTATTAAGAACATTACGAGTCATGAAAGAGAAAATAAAGTAAATCCATTACAACACAACCAAAAACCCTTTTTTTCTAATTTCATTGGCTGTCATTCATGACTCGTGTACTATGAGATTATGTCTTCCGGAAACCCTGAAAAGGGAAAGTCCTCGCGTCTATTTTTAGGTTTAGCCAATCAGAGATGTTCTTACATAGACGCTTCGGTGCTTGTATTATGGAAGATGGTGCATTGACCTAGTTCCAGATAATGAACGAAATTAGACAAAAAAAGGTTTTTTCAAGAAAAATATTTAATCGACCCTTTTAGAGAAAATCACCCCCTAATGAGAAGGTTCACATGGAGACGACGACAGTCTTTTCAGCAAGCAAGACTAGATTTCTTCCTCATCTCTGAAAATACTTTACCTTCAATTAAAAACTGCATCATTGAAAATAGCTACAGATCTGATCATTCACCTGTATTGTTAAGTTTACGTTTCAACAATTTTATAAAGGGAAAACCACTATGGAAACATAACAATTCAATGCTGAAAGACATAAATTACATAAACATGATTAATGAAAAAATAGAAGAAATACAAAATCAATATGCTATTCCAATATATATAACCGAGAAAACTTACATGAAATACCAAACAACGAATTGCAATTACCAAACAACGAATTGCAATTACCAAACAACGAATTGCAATTCACAATTAACGATCAACTTTTTCTAGAAACACTTATGATGGAACTACGTGGAAAATCTATTTCTTATTCTTCCTTTATAAAAAAAGAAACCATTTAACAGAACAAATATTAGACATGGAAAAACAGTTAAAGAAAGAAGACATTTTAAAATTAGAACTCCAGGAAATTCGTAAAATTAAAGTAAATGGTTCAGTTATTCGATCAAGGGCTCTAAATATAAATGAAGGAGAAAAACCAACAAAATATTTCTGTGCACTTGAATCTCATAACTTTATAAGTAAAACAATACCAAAACTTGAAACAGAAAATGGCAAAATAATTACAAATCAGTCAGAGATATTAAAAGAAACAAAACTATTTTACACCAAACTGTATAGCAATAAAGACACAGCTGCTTATAAAGATTTAGATTTGGATAATATTTTGGAAAATACGCATGTACCCAAAACCAAATAAATGAAACAGAATCAGAAAAACTATAGGGATTAATCACAAAAACTGAACTAGCCTTTGTACTAAAAAACATGACGAACAACCGTAGCCCAGGTACAAGCGGATTTGCATGCGAATTTTATAAAATGTTTTGGCATAAACTGGGTGATTTCATTTGTAGGGCAATAAATTATAGCTATCAGAAGGGTGAACTATCTATAACTCAACGGCAGGGTATAATAACACTAATCCCAAAAGAAAATAAATCTCGACATTCTAAAAAATTATAGACCTATTTCATTATTAAACACAATTTACAAAATGGCATCAGCATCTATCGATAATAGAATAAAAACAGTATTAGACAAATTAATAAATGGGGACCAAACAGGATTTATTTCAGGAAGATACATGGGGGAAAACACTAGACAGGTATACGACATTATGCAATATATTGAAAAAAACAATATCCCAGGACTTCTTATAGACTTTGAGAAAGCATTTGACTATATCGTGGAACTATATTCATAAAGTACTTCGTTACTTTAAATTCGGACCAAATATTAGGCAATGGATTACATTATTCTACAAAAATGCTCAACTATCAGTTAATCAACATTGCAACCTCTCACCTTTTTTTTCAATACATCGAGGCTGTCGTCAGGGGGACCCACTCTCACCATACATATTTATCTTATGCGCAGAAATACTTGCAATCAGAATACGCAAAAATCATAAAATTAAATGAATTAAAATAAATGGAACAGAATATAAACTAACAGTTTGCAGATGACACTAGTGCCTTCTTGGATGGATCAAGTGAATCACTAAATGAAACACTTAATGAACTGGAAATGTATGCCCATATGTCAGGACTTAAAGTTAATTTTGATAAAACACAAGTTATTTGGATTGGGGCCAAAAAATTTAGCCAAGACTCAATAAAAACAAAATGGAAACTAAAGTGGGGAAATAACAGATTTAAAATGCTTGGAATTACATTTGACACAGATTTAGAAAAAATTGTGAACATAAATTTCTCGGATAAAATGAGGCTCATAAAAGAAAAAATCAACAGCTGGAACAAAAGGTACTTAACACCATTAGGCCGAATCACAGTCATAAAGTCTCTTCTCCCATCTTTAAATCACCTGTTTATATCCCTACCTAACCCCAGTCAAACATGTGTTAAAGATATCAGCAGCATTATGTATGAATTTTTATGGCAAGGTAAATCACGAGTAAAAGGCACTATCACATGCAAACAATATGAGGATGGCGGACTAAAAATGCCAAATATTGAGGACTATATATCGTCTTTAAAAACATGGTTAAGAAGAATAGTGTGCAACAAATACAAATTTATAAACATTTTAAATACAGAAATTGATACAGACAATATTTTTAAATTGGGAGACATGTACATTGAACAAAAAATAGGAAAAATTTGAAACCTTTTTTGGCGGGATGTTTTAAAAGCTCATCTAAAATTACAAAATAAGCTTAAGCCGATAAACATGGATGCATTTCTTTCTAGCCCATTATTTTTTAATAAGGACATAAAATGTGGGACAACCTTCTTCAATAAGGCATGGTTTGATAAGGGAATATGTTTTATAAATGACATTATCAAAATTGATGGAACTTTTGCCTCTCAAAATGAACTTAAAAACAATTTCAACATAGATATAAACTTTCTTCAATATTATGGCCTTGTCAAAGCAATAAAAAGAATTGGGTAAAAGTTTGTAAACTTATCAATATCGGAAAAAAAGTTACAAAATGCCAATTTACTCCATACGCAAACTAAAAATATACCTAAAACAACAAAACCGGGACAAAAGAACATGGTACCTCGCATTAAACTCCAATTTCTGAAACTCCGCCTAAGCTGGTATAAAATTAAATGGAACGCCACCCTATAATTTTAACAATGAAACATGGAAAGACAATTAATTATTTATGGCGCATACCATAACAAAAGACACAACTCTGAAAAGGTGAGTTCCTAGTACCGAACAAACCAACCAAATATTCTGGCCACAAATGATTTCCTAAATAAAGATTAAAAATTGCAAGTAGTTCCATTATGTACAATTGCTGTAATTAATGTTCGCCGGAAAACAATAAAAACATTTGTTTTGGGATTGTCAAGGTTTACACAAACAAAAAAGATTTATTTGGGAATAAACTTCAAGAATGGTTAGCGACACCAAAAATATAAACTATTACAATTACACGAAAAAATCAGTTCATCTTTGGTGGGATTTTACGAAAAAAACAAAAAAAACTTAAGTATCTTCAAACAAAAATTAATACTATTAGAAACTAAATTATTATTATTATTATTGCCGGGTTGTTCGTTTATTTAATTATTTTTTTTATTAAAGTATCATTCGTTTTATTTTGGTTTTCCAAGTTTCTTTCAAAAGTAGTACCAAGTCTCAGCATAGGAAGCATGGAATTCAATATTGTACGAAACATCCAGGAAGGTCTGCAATAATGGCCAACAAACTTGAAAACGTTTAAAACAAATTTGGGAAGGACATATCTTTTCAAAATTTTAAATTTATGTAAACAAAATAAAACAACCAAAATAAGATTTCATCTTCCAGATGAGCTGGGATTGGGGCGGCTATGAATTAAAGAAACTTGGCTGCTTTTATTTTGTGTTTTTGATTTTCTTTTTTTTTTTACTTTCTTTGTTTTAAACCCATTCCTCACCCCGCCCCACTTCCCATTCCACCTCCATATTATAGGTTTGGAAATTAAACGACATTATAAATTATGAATTACTAGTAATAATAAATAATATTTTACATAGAGTAATACAGGTTCAAGCAAAGACCATTGATCTTGACGGAACCAAGCCGACGTTTTGTTTTATTTTTTAATTCAGTGTGGGTGGGGATCGGAACAGATTAGTAATTGGTTTGCGTCAATTACATAAATGTTACCAAAACAAACTGTAACATTTAAACCCTTTCAGCCCTAAATAACTGGAATGGATTATAATATGTTAATTTATTCGGTCAATTACATTCAATCACAAAATACTTTTCTAAATTAATCTCATTTATAATTTTTTATTTTTTATTTTTTTTTTTAACCAAATATGTAAAACTACTTGCAAATGAGTGCAGATCCTGATGAGCCGGCGGTCGTTCTGGATCTATCACTTTAAGAAAAAACACTTATAAATAAATGGCTTTGTAGTGTTGAAAGGGTTAATACACCGATTTAAACATGTAGATGCACAGCAGGAGTTGAACTTCACTTTATTTTTACAGACGTGGGGGCTGGTTCGAGATGGATCATGGGGTAACTATGGAATGGAATAACAAATAAATAATCAGAATTTACAATGTATTACAATATGCTACAATCAAACTTTGGTCCTTGCAGCGCTGGAGCGTGACATTGTTTCATATGCGGGGTTTATTATAAGTATTACTGGTATTTTTTTTTTTTTTATAAAACACGTGCAACTTTTTAATTGAAAATTCACGGTTTATTCATTAATTTGACGATTCTCATGTACCAGCTCAACCTATGAAAGTTTAATTGAACAAGATCCGGGATTTTCTACCAGTACTGCAAGAGCAAAAGAGAGGGTGATAATTCTGTTAATTGTATATTTTTTGATTATTTGTAATCGGACTATGAACATGTATATTTATGTTGTACGGTTTTAGTGGGGGAGATGCCCGACCCCACCAAACGCTAACATTATTACTGGGAAAAAATAAATATTTTCAAGTGGTTTTTTTAGATCGGTGAACAACGATCACAATTGGACGAACTTTGTATGGTTAGGCCAAAATTTGACCGATATTCCACGCCGGACAGGCCTCCAGATTCTGGTGCGAGATTATTTCGTACACGCAAATTTCGCTTTTGGATGGGGTCTACAAAATGCGAATAAACTGAAGAATAAAATGCTGGAAACAGTGAAATTTTGAAGTAGTGGTAATATTCAACAACCTAATAACCTTTATCGATTGCAGAGACAGAATGTCATTTACATTTAATTGATTGTTGATTGTGATTTGTGCGAGCCGGGAAAAGAGAGGGTTCTTTTCTTTAATTATAAGAGCCATATTGATACTACCTTATTTTATACTATAACTAGATGGCCGCGGCCTGCATGTCGCGCCTTGTGGCGAGGCGATGGACACTAACAAAAAAGAGATATAGAATTAACGAAAAAAACTATTTAACCAAAAAACTATTAAACCGAAAAAAACTTAACCAAAAAACTTAACCAAAAATTTGACCTTGACATTGGGCATAGGGGCCGCACGGGAGGGAGGGGGTAGAAGAATGAAAATATAGATGATGATAAACACCCATGTGAAGTTTAAGGTAATGGGCAAAGCAGGCAGAGATATATACATGAGGCAAAACTAGAAAGCGTTCCTCCATTGTTTAATGGAAAGATTTCATCAAACAACCAAAAGGGTTACTTTTAAAAATCAAATGGAGGAAAAACAAGTTAATTTCATTTTCTGTATCCAAAGCGCCAATAAATTGCATTTGGATATGCTTCTTTAAATATTCGAGAGATAACCGGCCCCCCACCAAGGGCGGTAGGGGTGCAAAATCAAAAATCAAAAAAAATCAAAAAACAAAAATCAGAAAATGTGTTACTTAAACTGTTTAGAGATGGAATTTCTATAAGTAAATGTGGCAAATTCAGTTAAATCTCGTTAGTACCGAGTGTAGGCCACCCATTTTGGCATGACAATGCATGCAATGATCCTACGCCGCTATCGACCGTGACGTAACGCAATACCAGTGCGTTCGGGCAAATTCCTCCATTCCCGTTGTTAACGCCCGTGTAAGATCGCGCGATAACATTGTCAATCTGATGGTTAGCTCTGTGGCTTTGCGGCCCAGCTCATTCACATTATGTGATCAATGGGAATTGAGATCCGGGGGGATGGGACCCAGCGGGGGGCCATGGCATGACGTCGACGTTGTTTTGCTGTTGTAAGTAGATTGGGAGTGGTGACCCCTGGCTAAACATGTGGGGCGGGCATTTGTCGGTGCATCAATGTCACACCAGGACCCATGCTGGACGGATAATAAATGGTTAAGGCTATGTGACATTTAGCACATTCTGCAACATTAACGTTGTGCATTGATGTTGCCTGTACAACCAACCAAATCTGTCTTTCCGGTTTTCCCATGATCCCACCCAGACCATTACGCTCCCATCCACCCCCATAAACCTGTTATTCTTTCAACAATGCAAACAATGGGCTTGGGGTGAATCTTTTCATTTTTACGCCTTGTATACTCGTACAATCTTCCGTCAGCATGATCTAACTGTGAACGAGATTCAATCGGGTGAAACAAAACTCGGTTCCAGTCAGCCCTTTATTTCCAGTTTCAGATTGGGACGTCGCGCCGCCCATAACAGGGTCTGGCAGCACGGTTGACGTTGGGTCAATTATCTTGATCCAGTGTAATTACGGGCGGGCGGGGTTGCCCGGATTGGTTGGGCGTTACGACGTAAACCGGTTGCGAGAATTGGTCTTGCCCTGAGACCAACCGGTATCGTCTAGCAAGCGGATCTTTTTGCTGCCAAATCGGACGTTTGACGTAAGTGCGTCGTGAACGTAAATGTAACGATCGGCTCTAGCCGTTCGTTATATTCACCGAGGCCTACCAGGTCGCTGCCGGTCGTGAACAGCCCCACACTTGCTGGTACCGTGGGGCTGCAAGACGATCAATCGTTCTTCCGACCAGCAACCAAACGAGGCGCGGACCGCTCCTGGCGGCTCCATCCCCACCCGCAAGCATCCCAAATTGCCTGGATTTAAGTCTCGTTTTCGGAAAGCTCCGTGGCATATCGACAACAGTGAAAAATTAAAAGTTTTTTTTAATTTTCCGAAATGAGCCCTATGCATGAATGGTACAGACATGAACTTGAAGCACCTTATCGATGACAAGTAATAGCGGTGCACGTGCAAAAAAAGTGGAAATCAACGTTCCGAGGTCAATGGGCGCTATGTAAACCGTTGCGGTATCGTGGCTACTAAAAACTCTACAACGATCGTATTCTTGAAACATCGCCACAGTTTAAAATACATGTAACTTTGAACATGTTGGTTTTACATACAATAGACGGAAGCTACACCGGCTATTAAAACATGGGACGTTTCTGAGTTTTGTTGAGTATAGTATAACAAAAAAAAACTTATTTAACAAAAAAGATTAATCAAAAAAGTTAACCAAACTCAATTTGACCTTGACATTTGGGCACGGGAGGGGCGGGGGGTAGAATGAAAACTATAGATGATGATAGGGAGGGGGGGTTTAGGGGAATTAGAAATGAAATATAGATGTATGATAAACACCTCCATGTGCAAATTTTCAAGGTAATGGGCAAAGCAGTTGCAGAGGAATATCAGTTTATAACGAAAACAAAAAACCTTTTAAGCAAAAAAATTTAAAAAAATTTAGATCCGCCCCCCCAAAAAAAAACTTAAACCAAAAACTTTAAACCAAAACTAACTTAATCCAAAAAATCAAAAAACTTAACCTTAACAAAAAAACTTAACCAAAAAACTTCAAAGTTAATTTGGAACCTTGGACATTGGGCATAGGAGGGGCCGCATGGGAGGGCGGGTTAGGGGGGTTCGAATGGAAAAATATAGTTGTTTATAAACACCCATTGTGAAGTTTCAAGGTAATGGGCAAAGCAGTTGCAGAGATATAGTAAAACGAAAAACTTTAATGAAAAACTTAAACCAAACAACTTAACCAAAAACTTTAACCGGACACACGTACGTACGCCAAAGTGCCGACTATATCAAGCGGGCGCGACAATAATATGGTACTGTACGAGACCAATTGGGTGGGGTAATGTGAATTGTTTAATAGGCATTTTTTTGGTGTCATAGGTCCGAGTCTTCCATCTGTGGTTTAGAGAGGTTCTACAGTGTTAGCTTTCGCTGCCTGTTTGAGATAGATTTTCAATATAAAACGACCAGTTTACAACCGCCTGCATTAAATTTCCTCATATGTCAACGTTTCTGAACATCTATTAGCAATCTCAATTCGCAGTCAAGCAGTTTGATTGACTTGAGCCTGAGCTGTAACACAGCTCAGGCTCAGCCAATCAAGCCGCTTGACTTCAAGCACAATAATCAAGTATGTTGAAATATAACAGTTGACACACATTGTCAAGATTAGTTCAAACAATATTTATTTCAAGTTATGGCAAGTGAGATATATATACTTACACATCGACAAATCAATTTGAACACCTCTATAGACAAAATAAAAGTTTGCATCTATATGCAAACCTGGGCACGAAAAAGTCGTGCATCACGGCAAACCACAAACGTTGTGTGTCTGTGGTGATTATGTGAAGCGACACAAGCAACACCGGCTAAGAAAAGCGGTCTTACGATGGCTATCGTAGCCCAGATCGCAGTTTGATCATTGCATATCTTGGTCGCCATTCGAGCAAAACTATTTCCTATATTTACTATGTCACCAATGTAGCAGTTGTTGATGTTTTTCAATCTACGGAAGTATTACAGGTAGAACATAAAACGCTAATTTGGATGGTGAATGATGATAAGGGTACATATATTCGACTAAGTTACAAATGCTGCACATTCCTTCTCTGTGCCATTGACGCATATGTAATCACAACTCGTGTCAATGTCGTGGACAGGGGCCCGTTTCACTAAGCTTCGTACGACTAAGAAGTTTATAAGTGCAAATTTAGGATCGTCTGGAAAGTTTAATTGATGGATTTACATTTATTGAGTATAGGCTGCAAATGCAGCCTATGTGCAATTTACAGACTATCATAATTTTGCACTACGAACATTTTAGTCGTAAGAAGTTTAGTGAAACGGGCCCCAGGAGTATAGTTCTGTTTACGTTAGGTTTTCGCATATGGAAAGACAATTGTCAGCGACAAAAAACAGGACACAAATGAGGGGCGTTCAGTAAATAACAGAAAAGTGTTATAAACCTACACCCACTCGTGAAATGGCATATTTCATCAGATCTCAAAAACAGTGACATATTTCATCAGATCTCAAAAACAGTGATATATACATATATACAGTGCTTTGTAAATGTGATGGAATATATGATTAACATACATGTGAACGCTCCCTCGTTACTGTATCCTATATGGCACATGGAGTGGCCAAGTCGGCCATCTATGTGTATTCCAGCCATCAGCCAGTTTCATCTGTTCTGCCGTTTGACAAAGAACGCAAAATGTAAAGTAGAACATATGATATAATGTAGCTAGTCACGTTAGAAAAGCCAGGAGAATGGACTCGTGTCTCCTGTCAATTATATTACACCAAACTGTACAATATGTCAGTTTTCTTGTTTTGATTGTGCCTGTGTTTTTAACAACATAAACCACCATTATAAATAGCCTCATACACAGAAAATCGCACAGTGTTTCACTTTTACCTGGCAAACCATTCAACACATACGATATATACCCGTTACTGTACTCTGTTATTAGCTATCAAATCCAGTGACATGTAAGCAGTTAACTGAATGTATTGTCCCTACTGTCTACTCGCCTACTATGAGAGTAGATATGGCATTACATATGGGTAACGTGTACACCAACAATAAGCTGTGCATCAGATTGAAAAAACTTTACACATCAACATTTATTTTGAGATTGATGGGAGAAATGCTCAGATATCCTGTATTTTGTATATTGTTTGTCATCATATTTATAGCACGCCGTTGTCATATCTGTCTATGATGTATTGCACCAACTTTTATTTTGTTTACTGTCATATTATTTGCTGTATGTGTCAAACGCACGACGTGGTGAAACTGCACGATGGTTTATACATACATAAATGGCGGATATGGCAACTGAAAATGCCATATAGTATACAGTAACAAGACAATATTCACATATCTTATATTCATATATCACATCACTCTTTTGAAGCAATTATCATTGAAGCCAAGTGTATCTATCTATCTACATGTATCTATCTATGACCTAATACCTTAAATTTATTTCATTTCATTTTATTGGGATCACGTATGTGTTGGGGAATTAATTACTGAACACCCCTCATAAATGACTTTTTACGGACCACCCAATAATAGATATAAGCATTCATATGCTGCACGTGCATGTACAGTTGTACGCACTGCATCAGGCGATGAGAGGCCCTTCAATTACAAATATATTCTACAGTATATGGTCTGGTGCTTATCAATTAGGCGATGTTTTGACAGAACTGATGAACGTAAACGTGATGGGCTATGTATATACGTCTAAACCGGACACGCTGGGGACCCCACTATGTTTCATTTATATGACCTTGACTGTAATTTATTTGATTGTCGTATTTGTTCATGGTTGAAAATGAGAACAAATCTGCATGGAATGTTTAATTATCCCCTTGCCGATAGACAAGAGGATGTATAGCGTTAGTCCATGCACGTGCGTACGTGCGTACGTACGTACGTACATGCATACGGGCGTAATTTCGTACGTACGCTAGTAACACCTTTCATTTTCAAAAACTCCTGAACCGCTTCACCGATTTTGATAATATTTCAGTTGGCCTCAATGTGAGTAGGGATGGTGCTTTGTTGTGCATGCTACCCAAACACGACCGCCCAAGGTCAAGGTCACTGAGAACTTGTGTTCACCTTGTTTATAAGGCAATTTGTAAGGCAAAAATGTTATAAAGTTTTTCTTTCTTTAAGCTTTGTTTAATGCTGCCATTTATTGTTACAGTGGTATCTATCTAAACAGGACACCCTGTGGACCTCCCAGGGTGACCGTTTTAGAGAGGTTTCACTGTACTGTTTACTTATTTGTTATCATTAAAATACTACCGTATAAGGCATCGACCTGATATGAATATCCAGGTTACAACCAACTGAAAGGTGGCGTTATATTGGACGAACGACGTCACAAGTCCGCGTTCCTTTCAACGAAAACTGTTTTAAACTTGATCATTGACTAGCATAAAACGTTACCGGATAAATAAAATATTAGTCTAGTGTCTTTCGATATCAATATAATGAGGCTCGGCTCGGAAACGGCATAGCCATGCCTGATAAACTGGATATCAAACTACACTAGCCTGGTATTCTCTGTGAATTAGTAGGATTGATGCAAGCATGTTCCAATGCATATTATACAGAATATTGAGTGCGTGCTTCGTATACGTATACGTATGACATCAAACACAAATACTAATGAGATATGTGTCAATGGGACATGTATACTCCCACTTGCAGCATGCGTACACGGATGATATTAATCGTCATACCTGTAGAGACAGTTCCTATAATCATGTTAATGTTAAATGAAAATTCAAAATTCCCACTGGATACTACCAACGGTAGTCGGTAACTTACTAAGTCGATGTGTAAGTCAGTTACTGCCCTAATTGAGGTGTTCGTGTGTCTAAACAACCTACATGTGCCCATGAAACACCTAGCCGCTTCGCGGCTCGGTGTTCCATGAGCACATGCAGGTTGTTCAAACACATGAACACCTCAATTAGGGCAGTAACTATTACATACAATTGAGAACAGGAGGATTAGAAAAAAGCTTTTACACTTCTGTGAATTCTTCTCCTAGAGAAGATCAGTTATACAATATGGCTAAAGAACAAATTGGTGAAATATTGTAATATTGTTTGGACAAACCAAATTAAAAACTGTGTATATCAAAATGAATGCGTCGCGCCATGATGGAATCGCATCCGGTGCTCAGACGTCACATTTACGCTGGACAGTATAGCGATCAGAAGGGACTTAGCTAAAACGCAGACCGCTTTATCATGGTGCGCAACATTGGTATTTATAAGAGAATGTGAAGACGTAGGCAAGCTCAACACCGCCAGACTGAAGGCTGAAGTCGTGTCCATGTATCCATTTAAGTGTAGCACCGTAATATGAAAACATACGTCGTTGAAACGTTAACTAAACGCTGGATGGTTACTCTGACCCGGCTCCTGGGATTGGCAAGATTAGCACAGGCGGTAGCTGGTGTATGTGTTTAGGCCAAGCCTAAATGTATTGCTATATAATCGCGTTACAATTTATATCGTGTAAGGCGATAAGGCTGGAAATCAGCCACGTACATCTTTTAGATAAGTCTTATTTAGATGACATATATTCCTTTTCGTTGACGAGATCTTCACGCCTCCGCGCATAGGCTCCGGTCGATGAAAGCGACCTTGCGACTTGTGCGACCAACGTTTCCCCAGATCAGCCTGCGCGTCAGCGCAGTCTGATCTGGGCCTACGCTGTTCGCATTCAATCATTACACTTAACCCCCTCCCCGATTGTGTGCATATGTAGATATGCATATGTAGAAGGATCAATTGTTGCAACTCTCGCATGGTCTCTTTTTCAGGGAGTGGGATCACGTGTTTCCGAACGGCGTGACGTCATGTTTTTTTTAGATGTGTTTACATAGGATTTTTGTTAATATCTTTCTAATGGAAGGACATGTTTTTATGAAATATACAGCAGCAAATGCGGTACAGTTTCGCTTTATTGTATAGGCGGCTTTAACCGTATAATTCTGTCGTTTTGACAAATAATTGGTTACCGTAAATGTAAATCATAACTAGAGCACGTTAATGTAAGAAATAAACGGTACCGTACTCGATTCTTTGTGAAAATTATAAGTTATTGTAAATAACTTCAGAGTACCTATAAAACACATATGCCATCGTATTTGGTGCGCTACATATCATCAAAATAAGTTCGTTTGCTAGGAATATTTTAAAGAAAATATACTGTAAAAATTATGTCACATGTTACGTCACGTCAGAAAATCGAGTTCGGAAACCACGTGATCCCACACCCTGTTTTTGGAGACCGGGTGTCCACATTATAGACTAACATTGATGTCGGTCGACACATAAAGGGGAATATCAGGATTTTTTGAAAACATACTATAAAAAATAAAAACGTGTTTTCATCATGGCCCTGTGTAAAGTAAAGTAAAGTAAAGTAAAGATATATGACGATAATAGGACTGCTTGGTTGTTTATAGGTGCATAAATATCGGTTTTCCTATCTTGTTCCGTTCAACAAGAAAATCTGATACTTATGTACGGATATCGGTGAACATTGCACCAACCCAGGGGTACATACTACAGGTACCGTTTCATACACATTATTCAAGTATTTTGTAATAAAGACATTGACAAATAATGGCAGTCGGTAGTGTATCTAGTCAACATTGATTCAGATTTTGTCCGAGAGGAAGAACACGTAAATGTTCATTAGTGACTGTATAACAGAGGGCCGTTTCACTAAACTTCCTACAACTAAAATGTTCGTAAGTGCAAAATTATGATAGTCTTTAAATGTCACATTCATAATGTATTCTTGCAAAGAGTGGTTGGATTTACATTTATTGAGCATAGGCTGCATATGCAGCCTATGCTCAATAAATGTAAATCCATCAATTGAAATTCCCAGACGATTCTAAGTCTGCACTTACGAACATTTTAGTCGTACGAAGTTTAGTGGGCCCCCAGTTGTTATCGCAGAGCCAATGTCTCGACATTGGTGTATTGTACCCGAAAGAAATGTTTACAAATTTGGAATTTATCTTACAAACGTTGCAGAACACGGAATCGTATATTATACTACCGCCTTAGCTTATTCATTACAAAATACTTGAATATTGCGTTTGCAAGCAAGCAGCTTGATTGGCTGTGCCTGAGCTGTGCTACAGCCACCCAATCTGTGTTAGATTAACACAGGCGGTCGTCATAATCACACCAACCAAACTGCTTGCCAACAACCACAACAACAGGCACAGCCAACCAAACTGTTTGATTGCGAATTGATATTGCCAGTAGATGTTCAGAAAAGTTGGACACCTGAACAAAATCAACTCGGGCGGTGGTGTAAGCATATTCGACACAAGTCCAACAAGCACCGAGAAAACAGACAAGAATTCCGCCACGGAAGCGGTGTCGCTCCTGCCGAGGCATTTGACCGTAACATGATCATGGGCATGTGCTAAAGTAAGCATCACAAAAACCGTCACAGAAGTGCATGCTTAAAACACGAATAATGTAAAGGGTTAAGAAACTTTTTGAAGTAAAAAAGTGTTTCCGCAAACATGTGAAGATAAAAAAAGGCCAAATTGATGTTAATGACGTCATGTGTGTGTTCCAAATGCTCACATATATCAAGTGTCCAACTATTGAAGCAATCCGTCAAGTAAAATTAAAGTAATACACTGACGACGAAGCTTGTACAAACTTTGACATTTCGGACGACGACGTGGACGACGGAAAAAGCGACGACTATACTCGCGACTTCTGCTAAAGCAGCCGCGACAAAAACGAGAGCGTACTGTCATTGACCTACAGACAAGTAAGCACGATGCAGCGAGACACGACACCATTTATAATAATTTGTAGCGGTCAATGATTAAATAGATCCATGTAGCCGTTGACCTGTTGGCGCCATCTATTCGTGTTGAAACACATTATGTATGGGGTATAATTGCTTCCCTTAATGTCGTTAAAAATGCAGTTTTTTTCTGCAGATATAAACAGAAAACACATTAGTGTGTTGCTCTTCGTTGTCCATAAGTGAGAAATTATGTCGGCTTAAAGTGATTTTTGCTAATGAGGACGCATCAGACGTCACTCCATATTAACTGTGCAATGCATCATATCTTGTAACGGTTAAGTGGGACCGTATGAGGAAAAGTGAAACATAGTCCGATATGAGACACGCCATGTGATCTTGTACCACAAAGTTAGGAAACATATCCAGTAAACTATACATCTTAATAGTTAAGGTTTGACATGTACGAATAGCTGATAAAATATATTCTTGCACAAGGTTACAAACAATCAGACACATACTTTTTTTATTTTAGATTCACTCCTCAGAAAATGTTATTTTATTTTAAAAACGTATACATGTAAGAGTAATAACTATGACTGTTTCTACTACAGTTGTGCTGTGTCCCGAAAGATCAATGTTTGTTTGTTTGTTTGTTTGTTGGGGTTTAACGGCCTATCAACAGCGAAGGTCAGGTCAGGCCGGGTCAATGGGTTTAGTACTAAATCCCATATGTTTGTTGGGGTTTAACGGCCTATCAACAGCTAAGGTCAGGTAAGGCCGGGTCAATGGGTTTAGTACTAAATCCCATATATTACCTGTACAAGTACATGTACATGTTCAAGTACATGTATTTTAAACCGTGGCGATGTTCAGGAATACGATCGTGTAGAGTTTAGCCGATTTCACGGTTTACATAGCGGCCAGTGACGGAACGTTGATTTCCACTTTTTGCACGTGCACGCTATATTGTCATCGATAAGGTGATTCAGTTCATGTCGTACCATTCATGCGATAGGGGCTATTCGGAAAATTAAAAAAACGTTTTTAATTTTTTCACTGTTTTCGATATGCCACGGCTTTCCGAAAACGAGCGAAATCAGGCAATTGGGATGCTTGCGGGTGGGATGGCCGCCAGGGCGGTCGCGCCTCGGTTTGGTTGCTGTCGGAAGACGATTGATCGTCTTGCAGCCCGGTACCAGCAGCTGGGGGCTGTTCACGACCGGCAGCGACCTGGTAGGCCTCGTGTAACGACGGCTAGAGCCGATCGTTACATACGTTGACGCACTTACGTCAACGTCGATTGGCAGCCACAGTCACTGCTAGGCGATACGGTGTCTCAGGGCAGACCATTCGCAACCGGTTACGTCGTAACGCCCAACCAATCCGGGCACGCCGCCCGTACACTGGTCAGATAATGACCCAACGTCACCGTGCTGCCAGACTGTTATGGGCGCGACGTCATCTGAACTGGAGAAGGGCTGACTGGAACCGAGTTTTGTTCACCGATGAATCTCGGTTCACAGTTAGTCATGCTGACGGAAGATTACGGGTATACAGGCGTAAAAATGAAAGATTCACCGATTGTTGCATTGTTGAGAAGAACATGTTTGGGGGAGGGAGCGTAATGGTCTGGGGTGGGATCATGGGAAACCGGAAGACAGATTTGGTTGTTGTACAGGGCAACATCAATGCACAACGTTATGTTGCAGATGTGCTAAATGCACATTGCCTTACCATTTACCCGTCAGCATGGTCCTGGTGTGACATTGATGCACGACAATGCCCGCCCTCACGTAGCCAGGGTCACCACTCAATACTTACAGCAAAACAACGTCGACGTCATGCCATGGCCCGCGGTCTCCCCGGATCTCAATCCCATTGAGCACATATGGATGAGCTGGGCCGCAAAGCACGAGCTAACCATCAGATTGACAATGTTCGCGATCTTACACGGGCGTTACAACGGGAATGGAGGAATTTGCCCAACGCACTGGTATTGCGTTACGTCACGTCGATGCGGCGTAGGATCATTGCATGCATTCATGCAAATGGTGGCCACACTCGGTACTAACGAGATTTACTGAATTTGCCACATTACTTATTGAAATTCCATCTCTAAACATTAAGTAACACATTTCTGAGTTTTTGTGATTTTTGATTTTGACCCCTACCGCCCTTGGCCGGTTATCTCTCGAATATTTAACAAGATATCCAAATGCAATTTATTGGCTTTGATACAGAAATGAATGAACTTGTTTTTCCATTTTGATTTTTAAAAGTAACCCTTTTGGTTTTTGATGAATCTTTCCTTAAACATGGAGGGACGTTTCTAGTTTTGCTCAGTATACATGTACACATGGGGGGAAAATCCCAAAATCAGAACTGAATATTTACAATAACAAAAATATGTAATCAGCCCTGAAATCAGAATAATCCTGATTTGATGCCAGGTCCTCGCCACACCAAAATCACTTGGCCCCTCCCAAAAAGATCAAATACATAGAGGATATTCCATCGTATAGCGGGAAATAATACACGAGTGCGAGTCGGCTCCCGCGTAAGCAACAAGTGAGCGTAGCGAACGAGTTGCTTGCACGGACGCCGACGGAAACGAGTGTATTATTTCCGTTATTATATTCAAACATGTACGATGGAATATGCTATTTATTACACTTCCACGGCAGATACATATGCACATTTAGTCTATTATTTTAGATTATAATCAATGAATTGTGATGTGCGCATGAATAGTTATACAATGATGTGTTTTCCCGCGTTTTGACGTTACGTTGTGTGACGTCAAATGTGACGTCATGTAAAAATTGAAATCCAAATTACGCAGCTGTTTCTATGAACCAGATATATTTTAGTGCATGTTTGGAATGTGTTCAATCAGATTAATATTCTAGATTAGTCGAGACCCTTTTCAAGTTTTCAAATAACTTTATTGTTTGACTGTAATACAAATTAAACAATTAGCATGGTAGCTCGTGGTTTCCAAGAAAACAGGCGCGCAATTACGGGTGTTCTTTTCACGGTGTATTATTTGTAAAGGGTTCATTAATGGGTTTTCTCTCACAGCAAAACCCGTGCAAATAGTTTGCAAGATTGTAATAAATGATTTCCATTACGAATTTGGAGAACGAGGTCAGAAATGAGCCCGATATCCGACACAAATATGTGACCTTTCACATCTGAGGCTCATGGTAATCAATTAACCTGCTGAAGACTAAATTGTACATTTGTATACGTTTCCCGTGCAGTAATTGCCTGTTCGATAGTTAATGAAGCTAACAGCTGAACCTTGTTATCAAGGCCGCGTGTAACCTTTTATTATCTTGGGTCATTATTCTCGATGCCACGATCAATGCAATTAAGACATACAGACTACCGCCTGCGCTAATCTTGCCAATATTAGTTTAGTTTGTTATTTACGTTATAAACACAAGACCCGACGCACTTTCACTTATCACAATACCGTTTAAAATAACCTATGTACAATTATAAAGTTCACAATCAACACATGTACACGGTTTTAAAACAATAGAAGAGGATATAAGACATTTTACATACGTAATAATTCCAGCACAAACATATTTACACAGTTCCCTAACACTTGATTGGCCCGTAGCAAGTCTCTGTCCAAAATGTATATCCCAGTAAACTCCCACGCCGAACTACTTTCCGTAACCGTGAGGCGCAGTTAAAATAATTCTTAAGAAAACGGAAAATAAACACCTTCCGGCCTTCGTCCAGTATTCCCGCGACTTTTCCAAGTTTATACCCAGATAAATTCCACAAAAAGGCCATTCAGTCCTATATTACAATACTTGTTGCGTAATATTGAGCTACTTACATCACATATATATGTATAATGAACATGCATATATGTTGTTACTGGAGAAATGGGGCTTATGGGATTTGCGACTAGCGTAGTTCCTGATCGAATAGCACATTCATGTATAGCACACTTCTTGTTAGAAGCATGACTGATGTTTCATTGATGAAATGGCGAACAGTGCAGATCCAGATCAGACTGTGCGGATTCACAGGCTGATATGGATCTACACTGGTCACAAACACCATAAGCCCTAGTAGATGTACATTACTAGGAGATGGAAGTTGTCCAAGTATGGTTGGTGTAGGGCCAGGAGTATTCCATCTACAAGCTTGACTAAAAACCTTAACCAAAGAGAATTAACTAAGTAATTCAAGAGGAAATGTAGGTCAAGGTCAAATATAGATCAGGGGTTATTGATGTACATCCCTATGAGAAAAGGTTGTCCACGTATGGTGCATGTATGCACAATAGTATTGCATGTACAAGCTTGACTAAAAACCTTAATCAAGGTTGACTGAAAACCTTAACCAAGGGGAATTAACTAAGTAAGTCAAGAGGAAATGTAGGTCAAGGTCAAATATAGATCAGGGGTTATTATCGCTATGAGAAAAGGTTGTCCAAGTATGGCGTTTGTATGCACAATAGTATTCCATGTACAAGCTTGACTAGAAACCTTAACCAAGGTTGACTAAAAACCTTAACCAAGGGGAATTAACTAAGTAATTGAAGGCTAAATGTAGGTCAAGGTCAAATATAGGTCAGGGGTTGTTGATGTACATCACTAGGAGATGAAGTTGTCCAAGTATGGTGGGTGTAGGGCCAGGAGTATTCCATATACAAGCTTGACTAAAAACCTTAACCAAGGGGAATTAACTAAGTAATTCAAGAGGAAATGTAGGTCAAGGTCAAATATAGATCAGGGGTTATTGATGTACATCACTAGGAGATGAAGTTGTCCAAATATGGTGGGTGTAGGGTCAGTAGTATTCCATATACAAGTGGCAAGGTCATTACCAAGGTCAGGAATGATCGAGACAAATTGTCTCCCCTATTATCATATGAACCAAGTATACTTCAATTGTTATGACGTTATGGCCAATATAGCTTGATCTGACGAACGAAAAGTGGTAACAATGCAGTTGAAGTGTAAGGGATAGGCCAGAGTAGATAAGTACACGTAGTCACTTAATCACTTATAATGTACACTATATTACATGGGGAACACAGGAATACATGATACATTGATATGCGAACATCACTGTACTGTGCACGATACTATTCAATTACTACAAGGTTGTAAGCCAATCGACTGTTATACTTTAACGCAACTTAAAAGCTATAGACGAATAAACTCAGTATGTGGTATCTCAATGGTCCCGTAGTGGACAATAGTATGAATGCACAAGTACTTTGATGATCGCTAATCAAAGTGAAATAACATACAAGTATAACATGGCATAACGAACATTGGAGGACAAATGACAATCATCTGAGCTACCCCAGTGCTGGCGTATCTCAATAGATAGTGGTAACCTCCGAGTATCAAGGTCCCAAGGTCTGCCTCACCCGCAATATGAGGTCTAGTCAACAATATGGCTATAATCCAACTTCAAGTGGATTAATCCATAAACAATATATGTAGTCTTACTACAATCCTTTAGCCATGATATGCCATGATAGGAGTATTACCATACACTATCAAAGTATACATATGTATTGCCTATGCAATATATTTCCAAAGTATGAATGTCAAAGTCAAAGCCGGGTGTGGTTACATCACATGATAGTCAATAACGATAATGATCCGGAAGCTGGTACCGGAAGTAAAGTTCCAAAGGTAGTATTATTTCCAGAAATGGTGGACCAGATGTAAAGTTCCTATGGTATCACTCGACTGTAGCAACCCGGATGTGGTGGACCCGATGTAAAGTATCCATGGTGAATCAATGGGTTGTAATACCGGAAGTGGTAGACCGGAAGTAAAGTTCCGATATAATACAAATGGCGACTATCACGTAGGCTAAGACGCCGGGAAAAGTTTCACTTAGGTGACATTCAACTCGGTGGTAGTATAATGATATGATATGTGTGTATGGCGTTTCACTTCACTAAACTATGGCTGTGACTGTCTGCTGAACGCGATGTAGCTATCACACACTGCTCTATACAGGCCTGTACCCGGAGCTGCTACACACACTGCGCCAGACAGACGTACGGACACTCGGACGACCTGACACTCTGCACCGACTGGGGTCTGCCTTCAACGAGTGGACCAAAACGTCCAATGTTGCCCGCTGGAGCGATCTCAAGAGGCTACAAAAATGAAATGAGTCTCCAATTACTGGACGAATACGCACAGACAGACAGACATACAGGATGCACAACGGACTAAAACGGGAATCGAACAACGGCAACTCACAGCTGAAATAAAAATGTTGTAGGTACATACCAAAATCCTCCGTGTCACTGGTGAATACAGTACTAGTCTTCTGTAACCAGAAAAATATGTGTCCCGCCAACACATAGCGAGACATCGCTTATATACGCACCATGCACGGAATAATGAATATGCCTACCCCTCGTACGACATCTCACATAAATACTACAAAACCATGGCTTTTGCCATGTCACCCGTGGGTTATATTTGGCATAAATATATGTTCCCACGCCTTAAATTCAACCAAACCAGTGTACAGCCCTCGTGGAATAAATACCATCCAACATGGTATACCCCACACTACCATAAATCTGCACACTATAGACCCAGATCTCATAATCTGAAATCTACTCGGACTTTGGTCTCGTCAATGCGAAGGTCGCTTCTTGGCCCCGCCAAACCCCTCCATATCGGTCTTACGGCTATACATTCAAATGAGAGTGTAGCACATACTAAACTCAAATATCGTGGTCATTTACGGAAATATCACGACACAAAGCATCACCAGTATGGGATCTGATATATCCGTGTTGGCCAGTACCAGGCTATGCTGAAACACTAACCCGTGGCATACATAACAGGGCAGACCATGGTATGGTCTGCGCTGTATACTGGCTTCACCTACAGAAGGTCCCTTATATGGTGATCAACTGACACGCGGACAAACTCGGCTGGCACGGACAGTGGACATCCGTAATACTAAAAGGTCTTCTCCCTAACGAAACCAGCACACGCAGTCAACGAGTTCTCTACCACACACATGCATAGTCTGTGGCAAATATGGTGTGACGTCAGTAAAACATTGCTCATAAAATGGACGTATATTAAAATCCGCAAAAATGACACGCATAAACGTATTTCCACCAATACAACATAAGCCCCGTTATTACACGCACATTGTACATGGCAAATGTACATGCTAAATCACAGGTATGTAAAACTCACAGGTGTGTGAAATCACAGGTATGTGGAATCACAGGGATGTGAAATCAATAATACGCACAACAATACAACACAGTGCCACACATCACACATATACAATTATACGGAAATCCGGAATAGGCAAGAATGCACGTGTCACGCGACAACAAGGTTGACTAAAAACCTTAACCAAGGCGTGACGGTGACGACGACACCGACGCCGTCGGCGACGCCGACTCCGGGGTGACAACATAAGCTCTAACTATTCTTCGAATAGTCGAGCTAAAAACAACACACCGTCATAAACAAGAAAGCAAAATAAATAAGCTTCTACTGACGTCATTGAGAGATTAAAACCACACTTTATACTTTCGGTCAATCCCATAACATACTATACCATGCAGTTGTATTTCGCTGTAACATATTGCTTAATACAGAGCTCCAGATAAGCTGCAAATTCGCTTAAATACCAAACTAAAATTGCCAAAACCCAATTGAAATCAGAAGTAGCGAGAATCAAAAAGCAATACAAAACATTTGTGGTACCTCATGCTGCAGAAAACAATAAACATACCACAAATATAGCATACTTTTCTTATTTAACCATGAAAACACAGTTTGGTATTTCACTAGAAGAATTGTCTCCAAGGAGACAATTCTAATGAAATGCCAATACATCTTTTCATTTAGAAGCAAACTATTAAATAAGTGCTGTCTGCTGATGTGTAAACAGTAGTGTGATTTTATTTTACCCAATTGAAATTTTGAAATACCCAATTGCTTCAGTAATGATGGAGTGACAATACTCAATTACTAATTCCTTATCTGGAGCCCTGTTAATACATACTGTTTACTATGTGGCTGTGACTAGATAAATGGGGCTTCTGAGATTGGTGACCAGTGTAGCTCCTGATCAAATAGCTCACTCTCGTAGCCTGATAACGATCTATATTGTGTGTTACACAGACGGGTGTTTTATTGACGGAACAGCCACCAGAGCAGATCACCACCCGGATCATTTGGACGTGCATTTTTTACAATGTTGCATATCTCCTGTAGTCGATTTCACCAAAAGTGCAAAACATACATATCTAGTAAAGTATACTTTGAGGGTGTAATCATTTATTTTTCCAAAAATGCATTATTTCATATAGAACTAACGTCTGCATATATATGATGATTAAAAGTATTCAGAATTATTATACTGCATGTATTACATTATCACAGCCAAAATGGCTGTGATAATGTAATACATTCAGTATAATACAAATTAATAAATGTATCCTTAAATTGAACATTTTTCCCTCAAAGTGTACATAGCAAGATAAGTACACTTTGCAATTTTGGTGAAATATGCTACAGATATGAGTGTCGGATCATGACCAAACTTCATTAAGAGCTTACATTGGTGGCTAACCAACTTCAGTCATTCGAGTGACATTGACCTATTGAAACATTCACCGGCGATCGCCTCGTTCTTAGTAACATACATGTATACGCCCTTATATGTGGTTGTGACTGGAGGAATGGGGCTTATGGGTTTTGCGATCAATGTAGATGCAGATAGCATAATCAGTAGCCACAATTGTGAGCAAGCAATTGATACGACTAAAATGTTCGTAAGTGCACATTTACGATCGTCTGGAAAGTTCAATTGATGGATTTACATCTATTGAGCATAGGCTGCCTATGCTCAAATAAATGTAAATCCAATAATTGTTTGCAAGAAAATGTTGTTAATGTGACATTTACAGACTATCATAATTTTGCACTTACGAACATTTTAGTCGTACGAAGCTTAGTGAAACGGGCCCCAGATGTGCAGCATTTTGACGTACGTCCACAATTGTTGACACCTACGACGACGCCACATACATCGGAGCTGTGACCGTCTCATTTTCCACTAAGTTAAACGTTGATAATTCCAGCACAAAAATATTTACACAATTCCCTAACATTTGATTGGCCCGTAGCAAGTCTCTGTCCAAAATGTATATCTCAGTAAACTCCAATGCCGAGCTACTTTCCGTAACCGTCAGGCGCAATTAAAATAATTCTTAAGAAAACGGAAAATAAACACATTTTCATGATGAATTTATTTCAAATGGACGAAGGCCGGAAAGGCCTTCGTCCAGTATTCCCGCGAGTTTATACCCCGATAAATTCCACAAAAAGGTCATTCATTCCTATAATGAACCAAATGATTAAAGGTACATGCCCACACAGAAGGCACATATTGTTCTTTATATCAGGGACATCATTTGAGACATTTTCTGGCAAATAAACATTCATTCACCATTAACTCACGCATTGATTGGCATTATTATACATTTTATATCAGACGTAAATTTACACACTGATATCAGGGGCGATAACCGTGTTTGCTTAAAATGTTAACGGACATTACTATTTAATCTCTGTATTTATTTTATGATGTGAAATGATCATACTTTAAAATCTGTCGAAAATATTATTTTTTTCAGGCGACGCGTTTAATTAGTATAAATAATTAAAAAACACCATGCCTCATTTGCATATGAAAATTGCCTGATACCACCGCGCGTCACTATCAGTAAAATAAATATTACTAAATGATTATACCTGTATAGTTGCGACCCGTAATCTTTAGAACTGGTGGAATAGTGACACAATTATACACTTTCTTAATTCCTATAAAGAACAGTCGGTGCCTACTGAGTGGGCATGTACCTTTAATACGAATGACAAATTATCAAACTTTTGAAAACACCATGTCTTTGTAGCTATGACTGCATGCATGTGGTGCTTACCGGATATGTGACCAGTAGCCGATTTCATCAAAATTGCGAAGCATACTTATCTAGCAAAGTATACTTTGAGGGAGCAATCATTTATTTTTCCGAAATGCAGTATTTCATACAGAACTAATGACCGCATATATTTGATGATTAAAACTATGCAGAATTATTATACTGAATTTATTACATTATCACAGCCAAAATGGCTGTGATAATGTAATAAATTCAGTATAATAAAAATTAATAAATTTATATTCAAAATTGAAAATTTCTCCCTCAAAGTATACTTTGCTAGGAAAGTATACTTTGCAATGTTGGTGAAATAGGCTACTGAGCAGCCTCTGATAAAATAGCACACTCCTGTAACCTGGTGCCAATTTACATCGTATATTCCTTGTTAAAACCCGGACCTATTGGTGGAATGGCGAACAATGCAGATTCTGACAAGACTGTGCGGATGCACAAGCTGATCTACATGTATTGCTGTTGCGAGTTTGTGAGAATGTACTCGTATTGAGCTCACTTCCTACCGTTCACTATAAGATAAACCTAATTATTGTTGTTTTATCTCGATCCGTTGCCTCTGTGGGGAACATTAAAATGTATTTTAGATTGCTTTACTGCTTTATCGGTATTATCCCCGGTTGGAAACGTATGCCGTGTGTGACCAGCTTCCGCTCAGTCTGATCCGGGCATGCGCTGTTCTCCGTTCCGTTTTAAAATACAGTCGCTTTGCTCTTGCGATCTACATGTAACTACATGTACTGTATAACCGCTCTTAACCGATCACCCATCTGATGTCAGTGTGTTTAGTTTCGTTATGATGCGCTATACATTTCCCCTGATAACAATGCATGTTTGTGATGCAAAACACACACACGTCATTTGCAGTACGCACACTAACATCACATAGAATCGTCTCTCAACTGAACAGAAATGGGACACACACGTGTCCAAATCCGAGAGGTCACGCTGAATATCCGGATATGACATGGATTCACCTTAAGATCATATCGCGGTCTAAACGTGTCGGCGTGTTTCCGGTTTTTTAGGTATGTCTCTATATATGAATAAGGCTTCTAACTTTGGTCGGACACGACCTAGTATCATAACAAAATAACATGTTTATTGTAATTGTAATTATCTATGCATTCTATGTATTTCTGCAGGATAACGATAATTCTCAAATGATCATATGAACTTGCCACTACAATATTGACTTTAGAGCCTTAACCACATTATTTCGTTATGATACGAGGTTGTGTCCGACCTAGGAAAAGCAGCTGTAATTCGATATTATTTGCATAAGTATGTTCTAACGGTATGTTATTTTAGCAAAATAACATTAATTTTCAAATGAACATGTGCACTTTCTGCCAAAATATTCACATTAGCGTTAATAAAATCGCGGAATTTGTTATAATACGAGGTCGTGTCCGACCAAAGTGAGAAGTCTTGTTTATATATATAGAGTTATACCGATGAAAGCCAAAACACGTCGAATGCCTGTGGTATATGCTACAATATCCATTTTCCCAGTCCATGGCCAATCGAATTAGTCTAATTGCGAGCGGGGCTTTATGAGACATTAGTGTTAAGACAAACTAGTGCTGCTAAATGAGGACTTCTATCAATGCAGCGCTTCTCAAGTGAGGTTTGTCATCCAACAGCCTGCTACTGAAGCATGACTTTGTTTGACTGATTACAATCAGTTAATACGATTACGTGTACATCCGTATATGGTAAGATATTAACTGAGGTCGTTATTTGTAGTACGGACGCATTGCCAGGTTATTGTGATAGGGTTAAGCACTGTAATTCCAGACGCATATGGGCCGCTGGCGGAAAAAATGAACATCATGACATGTGTGACCAGCGTTGCACCATGGGGCCGTTTCACTAAAATATTCGTAAGCGCACCTTTAGGATTGTCTGGAAATTTCAATTGATGGATTTACATTTATTGAGCATATGCTGCATATGCTCAATAAATGTAAATCCAATAATTGTTTACAAGAAAACATTGCTAATGTGAAATTTACACATAATTTTGCACTTACGAACATTTTAGTCGTACGAAGTTTAGTAAAACGGCATCCTGATCACCTGATCAGGGAGCACTCGGTTTGCCATTCAAGCAATGACGTACATGTATCTCATTTGAAGACGGTTCAATATAGGAATGAATGGCCTTTTTGTGGAATTTATCGGGGTATAAACTTGGAAAAGTCGCGGGAATACTGGACGAAGGCTGGAAGGCCTCGTCCAGTATTCCCGCGACTTTTCCAAGTTTATATCCCCGATAAATTCCACAAAAAGGCCATTCATTCCTTATAATTCCAGCATTTGAAATAAATTCATCAAGAAAATGTGTTTATTTTCCGTTTTCTTAAGAATTATTTTAATTGCGCCTGACGGTTACGGAAAGTAGTTCGGCATGGGAGTTTACTGGAATATAAATGGTGGACAGAGACTTGCTACGGACCAATCAAATGTTAGGGAATTGTGTGAATATTGTTGTGCTGGAATTATCAGAGTGTGAATGATCATCATGATCTACAAATATTCTACATATTCCTTTCTTTTCTTAAACAATACAATGTTGCAAATGTACATGTATGGAAGCCGGAAGCCCAAGTTTTTAACGATTACACAGTGTATAGGGACATTATTTGAGAAATGGAACCTAATGGTGTTTATGCATGCCATGGCCATCTCTACGGTCTGTTTCGCAAAACCTGCCAACTTTTACGGATATATAAATAATGCAAAAACAATATTTGTTCAATAATATTAAATTTGATCAAAATAGAAGAATAATCCTTCTTTTTATTTCGTGAAATTTGGTCCAATTTTGATTTTATAACGACAAATTGATTTGTCGATGGGAAGTTAACAGGGGGGAGGAGGAGTAAATACATTGCTGGGAGAGGAGTAAATACATTTTGAAAATTGACTCTGAAACATGACTAGATAGCATGGAAATGATCTAACTAAGAAAACAAAAGTTAAATTTTAAAATTCAGTCCACTATTTCTGAAATTAGAAACAAATGTTAAATCCCCATACACATTTTCATTCTGTGAATATATATATGGTGATTTAACATTGGGAACTTGTTTTTGCGTAATAAAATAAATATTGGACCAAATTTCACTAAATAAAATGCTCATTCTTAAATGTTTATATAAAATTAATATTGTCGAAAAGAAAAACTGTTTTGACATTGTTTATATTGCCGTACAATTTGGGCAGCCGAGGTTTCGTGAAACAGACAGATGTTCCGAAAAGTTGCCATCTGGGCATGATTATAGGGTTTGATCATGTCCAGCCGTGTGCAAACGTTTGCTGTGGCCCTCGGGAACTGTTTGAATCCCAAGGCCTGCAAAACCTTATAATCATGCCCAGATGGCAACTTTTCGGAACATCTGTCTGTTTCACGAAACCTCGGCTGCCCAATTGTACGGCAATATAAACAATATTTTCAACAAAAAACTGATGTAATTTGAGCATTATATTCAGTAGTTTCAGTACTTTTATAAAATCGTCCCATTCACGTAGATAATGTTCGGTATGCATATTCCGGTGCCGCGTCATGAACGTCATGAACGTCGTGAAGTAGTGACGTTATGAAGGCACTTCCGCGTAGTGACGTCATGAAGGCTCTTCCATTAAGCGCGGCCCCGGAATGAGCATTGCCTAAAGCCATGTGCAAACAGCACGCGCTTTATGTTTGCACATATGTGGAAACAACGGAAACCATGTAACAATACAAAATAAAACAGCTGTGGGTGGTGTCCACTGGCAACTGACACTGTGGTCAGGGCGGGGCATCCCGATTCCAGATTCCCAAAGTTCATTTATGCCATGAACATAAAACGCCCCAGACGGCTCAACACGAGCCTGCTCATCTGGATCGACACTATTTGCAAACACCACTATTGTAGAGGTTTGTAGTGTTGAAAGGGTTAAAAGAAATCACCTATATTCTGTTTAGTACACTTTGGTAAAGCGTACGCAATAAGACACTTGATTCTGCTACGAGAGTGCAGGTCTATTCATGCGATTTACTCCACTGTAGCTCGAGGTCTACATCTGGAAGTGATATTCATGTTTTCCACGCTGTATAACAATGATATTTTTACCGAATCAAACATGTTGATGGTCTCTCACAAGCTTATACAGGCAGCATATGATATACATGTATGTTCTACTGGCTAAAGTAAACCGTCATCAATGACGGAATGGCGAACATCGTAGACCCCGATCAGACTGCGCGGATGCGCAGGCTGATCCGGGGCTACGCTGATCGCAAACCACGTTAGGCCTCTTTTCTCAGCCGGGTCCGATATCGGTTATGCAATACAAGACGAATATAATTTAGTTTCCGTTTTGTGTCAGTGCTCTTTTGGCTCATCGCAAGCATTTAAGGCATCTGTTACATGCAACACGTGTGTGGCATTGAACAATAAGATTGCCTACATATATGTACCCTATATCGGAAACTGCGTGGCTGTGACTGGTTTTATGACGTTTAAAGGAGAATAACACACTCCCAAACAATCAATATATTTGCATTATAAAGCTATATTAAAGGTACATGCCCACTCAGTAGGCACACCATGTTCTTTATATAAATTAAATAAGTGTATAATTCCGTCACTATTCCACCAGTTCTGAAAATTACGAGTTCCCGCTATACAGATATAATCATTTAGTAATATTTATTTCACTGACAGTGACGCGCGGTGGTATCAGGCTATTTTCATATGCAAATGAGGCATAATATTTTTCAATTATTTATACTAATTAAATGCGTCACCTGGAAACATAATATTTTCGACAGAATATAAAGTATGATCATTGCATATCGAACAATAAATACAGAGAATAAATAGTAATGTCCGTTAACATTTTAAGGAAACACGGTTATAGCCCCTGATATCAGTGTGGAAATTAACTTCTTATATAAAATGTATAATAAAGTCAATCAATATATGGGGTAATGGTGAATGAATGTTTATTTTGCCAGAACATGTCTCAGATTATATCTCTGATACAAAGAAGAGTTTGTGCCTATTGAGGGGGCATGTACCTTTAAAGACAGATCGTGATTTTACTTGACTTGTATTTATTATAATCCCACGTAAATTTGGTTTTAAATTTCCATTCTTTATGCGCTCTCCACTCCATGGGGATTTATGGCTGTCTCATTAAAATTACGTGATACGCATTACAACTACGTCATTGTGCGCTTGCGCGCGTAAGTTACCTATTCCTTAATAACGCGGAAGCATTCTGGGTAAACAAATGGCTCAGTTGCTTTCGATTTCCTTTTATTGCTCTTCGATTTCACATCACGATCAACAATCTAATATTATATTCAACAAGTGTTTACCGCGTTTATCTGCTCATATGCCTCGTTGCATAGTGAGAACGTGCAGACATGAGACTGGCAGGTGATACAAAACAATTATTAGCGACATTTTCTGACTTTATAAACAGCCCCAACCCTGTTTTAAATGTGGTTGTTATATTTTAATATGTTGTCCAAGAAAACCAGGCGTTAATGCATATTTGATATCCTTGAGAACGTTTCATTCCAGTAAATCGATTGTGGTCCTTAGTGTTCCAAAGTAGTACATATTGAAGAAATAGTGCGAAACAGTTTGCTTGCTTTGAGGTAACTAAATAGCTAAATATAAAAAATAAGTTTCAAAATATATTTTGTAAACTGATAGATACCCGGAATTAGCATTGGGTTGGAAATAATTTGCGTAAATTTGCATTAAATGTACTGATATGAAAACTGTTTAAACTTTTGATTGGGTTGAAATCTTTCGACGGGGTTTTCTACATGTGGTTTATATTGAAATCTTTCGACGGGTTTTCTACATGTGGTTTATATTGTCATTATTATGACAATATAAACCACATGTAGAAAACCCCGTCGAAATATTTCAACCCGATCAAAAGTTTAAACCGTTTTCATATCAGTACATTTAAAGCAAATTTACGCAAATTATTTCCAACCCAATGCTAATTCCGGGTCCCCTTCTAGTACATATACATTGATATGAGATACATGTAGATGGACAAGTAGACAGCGCGGATGAATCCATGGGACTTAGTCGCGGTTTGCATGGTCTTAAAGCTAATACACCACCGCCTGCGCCAATCTTGCCAGGAATTATCAATTTATTTATTCCGAAATACATGTACTTGAATATTTTACTTGAAATCAAACAGCTTCATTGGCCGAGTCTGAGCTGTGCTACATCTCAGGTTCAGCAAATCAATATTGCTTGATGGCAAGTTGAGGTGGCAAAAAGACGTTCAGAAACGTTGACAGGTGGGCACGATTAACGGTGTCGGAAATGTAATACACTTGCGCAGAAAGTGCCCTATTCAATTAGTTGCATCGCTACCCACCGCATTTCGCGTCAATAATCGGTTGCATTGAAGCGCATGCAGATAAATGTACATATAAATTAGAGCCACCGGCTACAATATTATTGCAAAACAATATTACTTTCTTACATTAGTTAGCTAATTCTCTTGCTTTGTTGCTGGTGGGGCGTAGTATCCACTCGCTGACATTTATGAACCAATGCCCATGCACACATGTTCTATAATTTATAAATGTGTGCGCATAGTTCATGAAGGAAAGTGGAATGTTATCCAATTAGACATGTAACAATCATTTAGAGATACACGTACCTTCTGATCATACATATACATATTACAGTTAGTTATAACAGCATATACCGTAATAGTATCGTATCCTGTTATGTTGTTCAAATATTATTCACTAAACCATTTTCGCCATATATCAACATACTATTCTCTGATCTAATAACATTCTTAAATAAAACCATGTATGAACGAACAATACACGTTATATTCTATAAATATTTACAATAGTCGTACACGTAGTTGATTGTAAACACGGTTTGTAACCTATAAATACATGTTGTTAAACTGCTTGTAACTCATGTGTTGTTTGTATATGACCATGTATGTAAATACAAACTTAAAACTGAACTGTGTGCGCATTGCTAACAATAATGCTGTTTTCATGGAATTTTAACTGGGCCAAACAAGGATAGGAAACACGTTGGAAGTCTAATGATTGTCTCGGAATTCCTACCGTTTCCGAGCTGAGTCTGATAAACACGATATCAAAGGATATAAACATGATATTGTATTCATCAGACAACGTGTTATAATGAGTCGCGCGCGTGCACCGATAGGTTTGCTAAAAGAAATATGGAATTTCTAGTAACCGAATAGCGTCTCGTACACCGAATGGCACACAACCTTACGTGATCAAACTGACGCCATTCGGTCAAAGAAATGTCAGCGAAAGTAGTTTTCTAATACATATCTTCTCTGGTATATGATATACACGTAGTAGTATTAGTTGGTATTGTTACTATAGGAATGAATGGCATTTTTGTGGAATTTATCGGGGTATAAACTTGGAAAAGTCGCGGGAATACTGGACGAAGCGATAAAAAATTACAATTTTCGAAAAAAAAATATTTTTTTTTTTGGATTTTTTTTAAAAACTTTTAAGGCCTCGTCCAGTATTCCCGCGACTTTTCCAAGTTTATATCCCCGATAAATTTCCAAGTTTATATCCCCGATAAATTCCACAAAAAGGCCATTCATTCCTTATAATTCCAGCATTTGAAATAAATTCATTCAGAAAATGTGTTTATTTTGACAGACAGCCATTTGTTTACATTGACAGCACTGACAGCGCACCTGTAGAAAGTAGTTCGGGTAGGAGTTTACTGGGAAATAAAATTTGGACAGAGACTTGCTACGGGCCAATCAAATGTTAGGGAATTGTGTAAATATTTTTGTGCTGGAATTATATGCCGTTGTTCGACACCGCTCACAGCCGTGTTCAAACGTACAGCGCGTGCTGTTTGACCATGCTAATTTCGGGGCCAAGTCGACACCTACGTAATGCATGTGTCCCTTGACGTTACTAGAACGAGCCATTACGTACCTGCATCACGCGACGGCTATTGCGGCCCCGGAATATGTATATGTAAATCAGCTGATTGAATGGAACGGGTTATCAAAGTACCGAAAATGCTGCATATATGCTCAAATTGCATGGTGTTTCCGACGGAAATGTAATAATAACGTTCGACCATGTACATATAGTGACATTCGGGTCGGGAACTGTTCGAACCCTCGTGCCATGGCAAATGTTTACCCACGGCTGGACATGGTCGAATATTATATTGACTCATAATTCCAGCACAAAAATATTTACACAATTCCCTAACATTTGATTGGTCCGTAGCAAGTCTCTGTCCAAAATTTATATCCCAGTAAACTCCCACGCCGAACTACTGTCCGTAACCGTCAGGCGCAGTTAAAATAATTCTTAAGAAAACGGAAAATAAACACATTTTCTTGATGAATTTATTTCAAATGCTGGAATTATAAGGAATGAATGGCCTTTTTGTTGAATTTATCGGGGATATAAACTTGGAAAAGTCGCGGGAATACTGGACGAGGCCTTCCGGCCTTCGTCCAGTATTCCCGCGACTTTTCCAAGTTTATACCCCGATAAATTCCACAAAAAGGCCATTCATTCCTATATTGCACCTTGTTCATTTTCAGGTTATTCAACAACATGTTCATGGTTGCTAGTGATTCGGGTACACCTTATATCACTTCATGTTACTCAATAACATTTATATGATTGTCGGATATTCTTCAGCGACGTGCTCAATTTCATCTTATTCAATATTTGTTTCATAACTGTAAGTCAGTTATTCAACAACAACTACGTTCCATGCATCGATTTCCTGACGAGATACCACTCAGCTCTACTTACAGGTATCGAGTAGACACATTTGTCGTCTAGTAGCCGGTTTCTAGACGAAACATTCGTTCCTGCAGTATCTTCTGAATGTAGCTGAATGGGGATTCGTCAGGAATCCGGCGCCTTTTACAATGTGGAGCACTTTACGCCGGCGCGGGGTGATGTTATTCAATATGAGATTGATAACTGTTAGTCGATTATTCAACAGTTTTATGATATTCAAAATCGTTTATGTAACTGGCAGCCAGGTATTCAACAACAACTTGATACGTGTCTTGCTGTTTCATATACATGTAATGGTTATACAGTCAGACCTGCGAATAAAGGCCAACCATGGGAAGTGAAAAATCTTGCCTTTTTTGTTCACAGGTGGTCTTTATTCGCAGGGTCATTTTATATAGTAATTGTGCCAGTGGGACAAGAAAATTGTGGCCTTTACAGCCAGGTGATTGCACAGGTTCGACTGTAACTGTCAATCAGTTATTCAACAACTCCGAGTTTCGTTCCAGGTTATTCAAGAGCAACACCTCCATCATCTCGCTATTCACCAAGTTCAATGACTGTGAGAACGAAGACGACATGCGCAATAACGAGGCGCTTGAATACCACGCCACTTTCGTTATGTCGACGCTAGACGACGCCATCTCGAATTTCGACAACTACGACTTGTGTAGTCAGACGCTCCACAGAATCGGCGCCACTCACATCCGGTTTGTCGGCTTCAATGAAGACTATTTCCGGGTGGGTATTGGTAGCCATCACATATGCAGAGCTCCAGATAAGCTGCGTATTTGCGTAAATACCCAATTAAAATTGCCAAATACCCAAATGAAATCAGAAGTAGTGCGTATCAAAAAGCAATGAAAATGTGTGGTATCTTTATTATGCTACAGAAAACAATAAGCAGACCACAAAGATAGCATATTTTTTTATTTTTCCATAAAAACACATCTTGGTATTTCATTAGAATTGTCTCCAAGGAGACAATCCTAATGAAATACCAATATGTGTTTTCATTTCGAAACAAACTATTCAATAAGTGATATCTGTTGATGTGTAAACAGTGGTATGATTTAATTTTATCCAATTAAAATTTTGAAATACCTAATTGCTTCAGAAATGATGGAGTAAAAATACTCAATTACTAATTCCTTATCTGGAGCCCTGCATATGAAACACGCTCTGTGAGTGTGTATCACTGTTTTCCGTAAATCGCATCAAACATTGATACCATTTTCAGAGTACATTCAATTACATTCAATTACATTCAAAGCACGTACTCTGAAAATGTTTTCAACTTTTGACGCCATTTATGAAAAATATTGTAAATTTTGTAAACGTATTTAAGGAAATTAAGCAGATGTCCGAAGGTACAAAATCACATGGCGTCTCATCTTTCAAGTTATTGCATCTCGCATATTGTCGACTACTGCACCCACCGGTTTTATGTAACAACGCAATATAATGCACTGCACAACTGACTGCGTTAATCTTGCCCAGCTGTCAACATCTACTGGAAATTTTAATTCGCAATGAAGCTGTTTGGTTGGCTATGCCTGAGCTGTAGCGCGACATTTTTAATTGACAACTATCGGCAAGATTAATCCGGGCGGTATTGTATTCATAGTTGCGTTTACATTGGACATGAGCAATACTTTGATCACCTATTCGTCCGCCTGTGCGACGAAATAGTCCACGAGCTAAAGCCGTTCAGAAATCAGGTACATGCCCACGCAGTAGGCACAAAATGTTCTTTATAGGAATTAAATAAGTGTATAATTATGTCACTATTCCACCAGTTCTAAAAATTACGAGTGCCCGCTATACAAATATAATCATTTATTAATTATCAATTTACTGTTAGCGACGCGCGGCGGTAACAGTCTATTTTGATAATGTGCGGGGACGACGACTTTCACATCACGGCTTGCGGTGCGCATGCGCAGTATACTACGCGCGCCAGTATAGGCTTCCCAATATGTAAACAGGAATATCAACATGTCGAAACGTCCAGGACGGAAATTGTATGAAACAGCGTCGGCCAAAAGAAAGGCGAAATGTCTGAGGGACAGGCAGTACAGAGAGAGAGAGAGAGTGGTTCATATTGGCGACCAGATCACCAAAATGGAAAGAGTTACGTGGAGATTTAGATTTGGACTCGAATAGAGATTTTTCTTCTCAACTTCCGATACTTCACTGCGCATGTCAAATATGTGATATGATTGACCGTGTCACGTGACGCGTATTGGTAAAAATAGCACGAGGTCGGAAAATACCCTTTCTGGTCGCGGCATATAAAATGCGATTTAACACCAATTAACACGCGCCGTAATTAAAAATAACTCGTTAGTGGGTAGACATATGGCTCATATAAGGCATAACAGAAAATGAAAAGTTGTAGTACAGTGTAACCTGCTGCGTGGGCATGTACCTTTAAATATGTAATCTCCACAAAAACTGATCAGTGTGTGGAGTAAGTTAACTTTGTCAAATACACTGGTGTAACTTGCAGGGTCAGTACTGAAGTATATAGAAAATCTTCCACCCCATTTTACTGCTAGCTCCGTAATGTCCCGTGAGACCTAAATATAATAACTGCTGTATTCATACGCATGAAATGTCTTGATACGCATCTTCCAGAATTTAACTGATGAACTGAGCACAAAACTATAGAGAATAGTATATGTAGAGTTTTAGATACAAAGCAATACAGATCAAAACGCCATAGAATAAGTTGGCACCGGGCACTATTTTCTTGGTCGTACTCGCCATTTAGGCGCAGCACGACAATATGGCGGCCCCCATAGAAATGTTTTACACAATATGCTATCTCAAGGGAGATAACATATATTAATAGAAAGTAAACACGTGTATGTAGTACCTACGCAATGTTATCTTTAAGCAATTGAAATAATATTTCGAATTTCGACTGTTCCGGAATGTGTTCGTGTATGCTACATGTATCTTGTCAAATACCCTTTCCTGGCTACTCACGGCTAATTAAAATTTCTCAGAACCTTGTAAATCGTTTGAAGTTGGAATTATTAAGAAATATATACCGCGCACGGTGTTTCATTTCACCCATCTTGAAACTAAACCGATGAAACTTAAGTATAATTATTGTATGTTCTTTACCATCAGCGAGTTATCCTACATATTATACACGTATCATTTCTGACGGACAATTTGATTAAAGAAATGGCGCACGCCGTTACAGAAATGGGGACCTCATGTATTACAAACGTCGTACGCCTAAAATGTTCGTAACTGTTCGTAAGATGTTAGTAAGTGTTCGTAAAATGTTCGTAAGTGCAAAATTATGATAGTCTGTCAATTTCACATTAACAATGTTTATAAATTATTGGATTTACATTGTTTGAGCATAGGCTGCATATGCAGTCTATGCTCAATAAATGTAAATCCATTAATTGAATTTTCCGTACGATCCTAAATTTACACGTACGAACATTTTAGTCGTACGAACTTCAGTGAAACTGGCCCCAGTTGTCTTCAATGTATCAGCATTTTTCTTGACAACATAACTACATTTATTTTACTGATTCAAATGGGCTTTCACAGTTATATAACAGTGTATTAAAATCGTGATACATTAGTGTAATAAATATGCTAATGAGCCCGCTACAGAAACAATAGTAGGTAATCAGTACAGCTTCAAAATATGATAATGTTCTTATGCAATAAATCTAACATGCGTGTTGATTTAATATAGTATTTATTACACTCGTTACTTATGAAATCAGTAAATTTCGTTTAATACATATCATATTAAATCATCACGCATGCAAGATCCTCCACATAAATCGGTGTTCTAAATGGTTGAAAGGTTCGCCACCTTGATCATGGATTATCTCCCATGTTTGCATTTACAAGTTTGCCATGTTCCCAGGCGTTGATGCATTTACTATGAAAACTAAGTTTTTGTCAAACCGGTACGTGGGGTATGCGTAAATATAAATATTCCACTTATCTCGCCATATTCCAGATTGTATACCTAAATTACTCAGCGCAATGGACACCGTATTGACATATGGATGGTTTGACGCTTTAAAACACAGAGTTTTCCGCCTGTATATCGGTCTCGTTTGTCAATTGATATGTAAGCTCGTTTATTAAATATCATATTACACCGTCATACTTGCACAATAAAGATCGTCATTTAGATTTACTAAGAGACTGCATGTTATATTACAGATTTGCGCTTTTAAATTGACAGCTTCCACTATTGTACACGACACTGTGCGCGTTGTGTTTCAAGTATGATTGAGTAGGATATTACACATTATCGACTAAAGCTACCACTTCCATTAGGATATTAAATTTAATTCAGACGACAATCAGATAATTACAGGGTTGCATACACATACCATATATATACTGTCTGTTTCACGAAAGCTGCTCAAATTTTACGGCTATATAGACAATTCAAAAACAATATTTTTTTTTGATAATATTAAATTAAAGGAAAATTTAAGAATGAGCCTTCTTTTTATTTCGTGAAATTCGGTCAAATATTGATTTTATTACGAAAAATTGATTTGTCTATGGGAATTTAACATGGGGGAAAAAGTGGTAAGGAAATGTGGGAGGAGTCAAAAACCGAAACATTTTGGAAATTGACTCCGAAACCTGATTATATAGCTTGGATACGATCTAACTAAGAAAACAAAAGTTAAATTTTAAAAATCGGTCCAGTATTTCTAAAATTCAAAACAATTTCCCCATGTTAAATCCCCATACTGGGCCATAGACATCTATTTAACATGGGGAAGTTTTTGTTTTCGCAATAAAATCAATATTTGACCAAATTTCATGAAATAAAAAGAAGGCTCATTCTTAAATTTTCCTTTAATTTAATATTATCGAATATAATATTGTTTTTGAATTGTCTTTATAGCCGTAAAATTTGGGCAGCTTTCGTGAAACAGACTATAGAGTAGCTTAATGAGTGATGATTTACTATGCGATTTGTTAAACGAGCTCACTGATATCAAAAGAAACGAACCTCGTTTCTTATGAAACCAGTCAACAACAGAGTTTAATAAACACCATATTAAATAGACACAAATGTTAGAGATTGCTTTTGCAGAAGCTCATCATCATGCATTGAATTTGTATTGAAGATATTTTCTGTAGCAAACTCATCTAGGTTTTAATGCTATTAACGTGCTAAAACAATTGTCTTGTGTATTTCGATTTCGTTTAATCGCAGTTGGTATCACAACAAGACAGGATGTACATTGTGTCAAACTGAATCTGAAAAACTCTTGAAAACGACATCGAATGTCGAAAACGTTAAAAATCACGAGTTTACGTCCATTAGCGAAGATGGTAAGGCACGATAACTGATAATACGGCTGTCTATAGACATGCGCTATCACTCTCCAATATCAGTGCAAATATGCCAGGATCACATTAACCCTTAATCTAGGCCGCTACACGCAACAATTGTCATCTGCAGTTCAAATATGCCAGGATCACATTAACCCTTAGACCGCTACACACAACAATTGTCATCTGCAGTGCAAATATGCCAGGATCACATTAACCCTTAGACCGCTACACACAACAATTGTCATCTGCAGTGCAAATATGCCAGGATTACATTAACCCTTAGACCGCTGCACACACCAATTGTCATCTGCTGTTGTTTTTACATAGGGTATACCTATGTATTGGCATCGCCTCCGACAGTTAGCCACGCACCAGACCCCCCGCCCCCTCCCCCCTCGATGCGATGGTATGTAGTGATATCTTGGAGTAACCATAACAACAAAATGCATTGTGTTACTCAACGTTTAACTGTCATACGCAACTGCTAATTGAAAATAATATTATGAAAAACTACTTGCACTGCACAATATCAACAACGGATGTTCTACGTACAAAAATACATCGGTTTATTTTGTTGCGCGTGATTTTCCCCCATTTGCAGCACAAATCGTGCGGTCATCGTTAAATTTAGTAGCAGAGTTAACTCCCCTCCGAATACTCTCCGAAACAAGCGACGCGTTTAACACACAAACTACATCAAGTTTGACCTTCCGACAGCCTATTTTTAAACTCACCCGACACCTGTGCGAAACAAAACTCGCACGTGTAGGTCTAACTGATGTTTAATCCTCATTCTCTCTCTCTCTATCGATGGATTTACAGCGGATGTTAGTGACATTCCCGAATTCGGCCTGATTGACATTTGTCTATGGTGGCCAATACACGCCAACATGAGTGTCAATTATACGTTCAGGGAAGGGGGTCAATAAGTCAGTATTTAAGGTGATAACTTACAGTCAGGGAACAAATTAATGACATAACACATCCAGCGTATATTAATACCCATATTAATGCAAGTTTGGGCTTCCATACATTGAACATTTTGTCAGCGGTTTCCCCAATAACGTCATTTGTATGTTTTAATATACTCGATCCGGGGCCAACTATTTCATTCACAAAACAGAAGTAAACTTGGCGATGTACCGATAAGGCATTTTCAGGCGCGACACCGTTTCCGTGGCGGAATTATTGTAACTATTGCTCTTAAATCAGTTTTCAATATATCTATAATGATCATAGATATCTGGAATCTGCATACTTGAATTGATGATGTCTTGTATATGTGTTACCGTATCTTTCTGATATTGCATAATCTGTAATGTTGTTGAATGTTTTGGTACATACTGTAGCAATGCATACTCACATACCTGGAATATTATTCTAGGTCTGTGGCATACTGTACTTCAAGTTGTGCCATATCAATAGTTTACCCCTTAACCATTAAAACGCTGAAAAATAATATTGCCGTCTGCTCATTTTGTATATTTTAATCTCTTTAAAAACCTGTTTTGGCAGCGCAGTAGAATCGTCCCAGTATGTTTTTGAGGAGAACATATAAAAATATTTAAAACAGCAGACGACAATTGTCGTTTCCAGCGCTTTAAAGGTACATTCCCACTCAGTAAGCCCAAAATGTCATTTATAGAAATTAAATAAGTGTATAGCTGTGTCACTATTCGACCAGTTATAAACGTTACAAGTGCCCGCTATACAGATATAATAATTTAGTAATATTTATTTTACTGATAGTGACGCGCGGTGGTATCAGGCTATTTTCATATGCAAATGAGGCATGATATTTTTTAATTATGTATACTAAAGAAATGCGTCACCTGAAAAAAATAATATTTTCGACAGATTTTAAAGTATGATCATTGCACATCATAAAATAAATGCAGAGATTAAATAGTAATGTCCGTTAACATTTTAAGCGAACACGGTTATCGCCCCTGATATCAGTGTGTAAATCTACGTCTGATATAAAATGTATAATAATGCCAATCAGTACGTGGGATAATGGCGCATGAATGTTTATTTTGCCAGGAAATGTCTCAGATGATGTCTCTGATGTAAAGAACATTTTGTACCTACTGAGTGGGCATGTACCTTTAAGGGTTAATGAATCTGCAACACCAACAATCAATCAATCAATCTAGTTTAATCTTGTAGTACCCTATGTTCAGTACTTTCAGTACTTTGATTATATCTTGCCTTATTTCTCAGTAAAAACATGGTTTGACAGCACTTCTGAAGTGCTGTCAAAGCATGTTGTAAATTATTATAAAGTGCTGTCAAAGCATGTTTTTGATGATAACAATGGAAAATAAAAAATAAATAGCAGAAGACAAAAAATAAAGATATCGATGTAAGGGTTAAATAGAGTATACAACCGTATTATCGGGAATTATAGGACCGTATACGACGTAAGAAGTCCATTGAGGAATTAGCCCCCTTTTTCCAATGACCTCTTCAATTATGCACTATATACCCATTGCACTTACAGAAAATTCAATACCACTTAACAATTCGGCCATTTTACTGCACATATATGTCCGGATGCGGAAGGTGCTTGGAATTTTAACGTGTGTGCATTCAATCGATGTATTACTGTAAAACCCCTCTAAATCGAACACCAATATAATGTATGTGATCTTATTTTTGATGGGGTTCTTTGTCATTTATCTCAAATGTTAATGTATGTTCATGATTGCAAAGCACGTAAATACGTATCAGAATGGTCATATCGATGGTCTAGTAACATAAGGTCGTAACTGCTATGCTAAAGCATAGCAGTTACGACCTTATGTTACTAGACCATCGATATGCCTGATTTACAGTGGAACATCTCTAAACCGGACACCCTGAGAACACCCCAGGATGTCCGGTTTAAAGAGGTTCCACTGTAGTTGCGAACGGCGAAGAATCAGCTCAGGCTGAATCGTGTCATGGACTTCGCTTTAATTCATAATCTTTTCAACGAACCCTACAAAGATCCTCCAGATTATCGGACCAAAATGGCAGTGTTTTATAATAGATGTATTTTTCTTAAAATAGCAGTTACGGGCATACATTTTTCACAGAACAGTCCTCTGTTCTTGCTTTCTCATCGCATGTAAACTATTTAGCAAACTGTGCCATCTTTCTCACTTAAAATTGGGTCAGATCATCAGTCGTAAGATTGCCCCAAAATTAACATCGACAATCAGTTATCCGGACAAACGTATAATAGTCTTATGACTTCTATTCTCACATTGAAATCATAAGTTTATCGCCTGTAAACCAGTGTAAACAGCATTGTGTAGTTATGCAGTCACCCTTCGCTTCTTGGAAAACATTATATTTATATAATTTATTGTCTTTATAGAACAACTCGGCAATGACGTAATGGGCGCACTCGAGGTGTCCCCCGCGCGACTTTTGATATTGTAAACAACGTGTGGACAGAGTTGCGGAATGTTTTCAGCAAATTTTACTAAAATGTTTACCTTGGCGATATATTATTCACACTGGTATGGAAACAGCAAGCAGCTGCGTGACTTATATGTATTCGTTGCAATATCGGATCAAAAGTATTATGGTAGTAATATGTATATTTCACATCGTTATTTGTCAACCATTTCAGCTGTCATTAATTGATTATGAAAACTGCCTGATTGTATCAGATTAGTACAAAAGATATGCCAGTCATCTGCTTAAAGACAACATTATAGACTGATAAACGCATTTAGATGTCAAACATCATATACTTGCGTAATCTTATTATCTAATAAGGGCAAACTGGTTATTGTCTGTCATTGCGCTTCCTCCATATAGTGTGTTTGTCAAAGTTAACAATTGTTTATGGGTTACATTTCATCAGTTATGTGTTTATGCAGGATTTTATCTGATGGTCAAACTGTTTTATGTTTGACACATTCTGTCGATGCAAATTAATTACGTTTCCTCTGCCATCATATATATATAGTGGTTGCACGCTTTTATGACAGGGACGATATATGTGTACATCTCAGTGAAGGACCACGTGTTATGTCGAGTCGCTGGACATTTACATGCATTTACGCAATTACCGTCTCTAGTTCATTATTATAATATGTTTATCGTTCGGATTTCCCGACTGTGTTGTAACTTTAAAATTTAGTTGGATTACATGCAGAAAACTTTGTGTTTCTTGACTGTTATTTATCATTTACAGTCACAAGTGCAATAAAATATATAAACTGTGTTCAGAAACCCGTTGCATCTATACGAAGTCCAAGAGTCGTTAAACAGTGGCTCAACAATACAAATTAGCCATAATACGTGACTACTGAAACGTACAATTTAGCCTTAATAAAAGAATGCGCTTAATTAACAGGTATTTTCATTTGTCCGATGAACTGATTGTCCGGATAACTGGTATGACCTATGTACAGAATTATGTTACGTTACAAGATGTCAAACATGGCTTTATATGTAACATTGACAATAACGTATATTACATAAAGAAAGGACAGTATTTCCTTCAATACATGTATCTGAGTGATGACTTAATATGAAGATGTATCAAACGAGTTTTTAACTTCATAAGAAACGAGGCTATGTAGAGTTTTTTATTAACTCAGTCAACATGTGACATATGAGATTCGAACCCCGTTATCCCCGTGTAAAATTACTTTAGCTGTTGACAGTTCGTTATACACCATTAAATTAAATGAAATTAAATGACACGAAACACTCCCTTTTTTCTGTATTTCATCTCGAATGTTTATTCTGTTACCACTTGTTTGAACCGTCTCGACGAGTGGTAACAACATACACATTCATGGAGAAATAAACAAAATAATGAGACAGTGGGGCGTTTCACTAAACTTCCCTACGACTAAACAGTTCGTAAGTGCACAATTAAAATCCACAACAAAGTTCGCATTAGCAGCTGATTTTGAGAAATATCTTGTTGATTCGTTCCAATTTACTAACCGTAGTAACTTATAACGTTAGTGCACAGCATTAATGAATTAATTTTGATCGTACAAAGTTTAGTGAAAAGTCCCCCAGGTACTTCGTACGACTGCAATGTTTTCTTTTAACCAATTATTGGATTTACATTTATGGAGCATAGGCTGCATATGCATATGCAGCCTATGCTCAATAAATGTAAATACATCCGTTGACATTTCCAGACGATCCTAAATTTGCTCTTACGAACATTTTAGTCGTGCGAAGTTTAGTAAAACGGCTCCCAGACGTGAACGTGGTCCAAACATGGTGGTGCAAATGCGCGTTTCATGTATTCTAGTAGTATATAAGAGTCATAATGATACAAGTTTATATGGAAGCCACACACTACGTGTGGTGGCTTCCACAAGAAACTTGTAATCATTATGACTCTTATATACTACTTCTCGCGAGACCATATATTTATGACATGAGAAGATACACCCTATTAGAGATAAAAATCCCTATGTTATACTCAGTATATATATACAACATAATGGTTCTAGTTAAGTGTGCTATTGGTTGAAGACAGGTAGGTCACGAGAGATGTTTTCGCACCGGTATTTACGAATATTGCAAACATCACCGTGCATGGATGCGAAGAGGTTCCGTTTCGCCTCGCCCATGTCGACATTGTGGGGTAGGGACCAAAGCCGAGTCACTGCTATGTCCACCATGTGGTGGCCACTCAGGCTACTCATCGAATGGTTAACAAGGGATTACGTGCTCGCAAGTATTATCGTTTAGTAATAATTCAAATCGGAAAGTCAGTTAGAAAGATAGAATCGATCTAATAAGTCACGGTGTTTCTACACCATTAAAACACTGTAGAAAACATTATCAAACTAATTTTATAAAATTGAACAGAAAAAACAAGTACCAATATTATTAGAGAAAATGGATAATACAATATAATTTGAATTGCAAATTTTTAATGACTGTGTTAAAGAAGTTTACGAAGCTTACGGGGGTTATAATCCTTTATATAAATTCTATAAAATGAGAACACTAGGTGATATCGAATACATGAAATACCAGCGTAATTTATTACGCTCCGATAAAAACGTTGCATTTACAATATTATACCGGCAATTATGTCAACTATACAAGAGGCAAATACGAACATTAAGACAGTTAATGCGTATCGGATATGAAACTAAGGTGTATTATACAAAAAATTTAAAACCCAACGATTTGTTTACGAACGTACATTTCTACGATATCGCTTATACATTTATGTTGTAATCACAACAACAAGCAGACGACAATGTTTCACTTACACGTGTTATAAACATGCAAATTATGTGTCTTACCTTACACGTATATTAAGTGTCCATTTTATAGAGAGATTACACGATTACGTCTTCCGGGATGAAACATAAACACACTGTAATATATACTACAAACACGGCTATTTATAGCCTTATCGATGGTATGTAAACGGGCTATCGATTTACACAGGTGGTGTACACAGTTTTATAAACCACACTGTAAAATATATATTACACACACGGCTATTTTATAGCCTTTATCGATGGTTATGTAAACAGCTATCGATTGTGTTAAGTTTATATACGAGAAATAAAAAAAACACAGTTTGGTGTCGGGGACGCCGACATTAATATCTCAACAGTGAGATAAGTTTCGCCACATGTAATTCACTCTGGCCGCTCTGCACATTATAGCGGATGGAGGTAACGATGAGGTGGGGTCCGCGGCATCGGTCCAATGATGGGGTGGAGGAGATGTGAGTGCAACACACCTCGCTAAGCCGAAAAAATAAAAAAATAGAAGAAATTTAAGCGAAGGCTTAGTGGGGTGGACCCAGAAGGGTTTTGCTGGCGCGGGTTCGAGCCTCGGTGGAACCTAAACAATTTTTTTTTTTTTTTCTTTTTAAATTGTTAATAATTTTCATAAAATTAATTAATAAATTGTTTAATGCACCAATATAATTAATTTTATTTTAATATTTTAATTTTTAATTAATTATTAAAATTAATTATTTTATAAAATATCACAATGGTGCTGCAGTACACATCAACTTTTGGGCATGGTGGCGCGGCACATTTGATTTCTATCATTTTTTAATTGTTCATATCTCACCATTTCTTCCACCACGGATTCAAACTCTAAATTTGATATTTTCTTATCGGCCAACGCTTTGGACACCATAACGTCGATGGTATTTTTCTTAGACCTGGCTGAGAACAGATATTCTATCATGTTTTCTACATTTTTTCTCGAGTTTTCCACCCGACGCCCTAATTACCATACACAACAACCCAGAAACGGCCGACACCGCACATAAAATCCCCGCTACAGGAACCGTTATAATGGTGGATATAGTTGCAGCTGTCCCCGCCCCACACAACACAGAAACACTCGCCAGAGCCGTGCTAGATACTTCAGCCATGTTTACCGCGCGTCTATATTTTTTAGCGTTTCTTTTTCTATTTGTATATTCTCTAAACTAAAATATCCTGCATAGCGACGATATTATTCAACCTAAAATCTGAACTTCTTTCGTTAATTGTACACCGTGTTGATGGAGTGGTATTGACAATTGGAAGTGTTGATTCGTTCATGATTTTCAATATATTAGTATTTACAAAATAAGTTCAATTAACAATGAGACAATAGTGGAAGAACTCTCTGGGTCACCGATTTTCGTAACAAAGTTAATAACACTACCTTTAGAAAGTCTAATTCGATCAGAACCGGAGAACGAAACCACCGTCGAACTATCTCCAGAGATTTTAGTGACTCCAACCCCCCGTTCTTCCCCATCTACTACAATATTTATCGCGACCGCGCCCACAGGTTTACCACTACCATTAACCGAGCAGACCGCCATTTGGATAACTTCACCCGCGGCTGTCATAGTGTATCCCCCACATTTATTACTCGCTTTGGCACCGAACGAATATTCATAGTGCCCCTCAACCAATGGGCCCCGCTTCTCAGCCCAAACTGTTATGGCACGTTCTAGCGTTTTCATTGTTCGCACTATTCCGGCAAGCGCACTGTTTGCGTTATATGCCTCAGTACGAATATCATAAGAGGCCTCCTCAAGAGCTTTGGTCGCGGCTATACGATCATGTTTCAGTTTATCGGAAACTTCGGTTATCTTTCCGTCTAGTTCGGTAAGTGCCGCTTCTCTACTGAGAGAGTCCTCTAAGCGCAACGCATCATAAGCCTCCGTAATGGTCGCCTGGTGGCCTTTTAGGGCTTTCTCAACACCCGACTGGGCCTCTTTTTGAAATTTGGTTATTTTCCCGTCTAGTTCAGCAACCGCCGCTTCTCTGATGAGAGAGTCCTCTGAGCGCAACACCTCATAAGCCTTCGCAAGGGCTGCCTGGTGGTCTTCTCGGGCTTTCTCAACACCCGACCGGGCCTCTTTTTGAAATTCGGTTATTTTCCCATCTAGTTCACCAACCGCCGCTTCTCTGATGAGAGAGTCCTCTGAGCGCAACACCCTATAAACCTCCGTAAGGTCCGCCTGGTGGTCTTCTCGGGCTTTCTCAATACCCGTTCGTACCCCCTCAACCCCCAACCGGGCCTCTTTTCGAAATTTGGTTATTTTTTCGTCTAGTTCGGTAAGTGCCGCTTCTCTGTTGAGAGAGTCCTCTGAGCGCAACGCCCCATAAGCCTCCGCAATGGCCTCCTTGTGATCTTCTCGGACCCCCTCAACCCCCGACCTGGTCTCTTTCAGAAATTCGGATATTTTCCCGTCTAGTTCGGCAAGTGTCGCTTCTTTGCTGAGAGAGTCCTCTAAGCGCAATGCATCATAAGCCTCCGCAAGGGCCTCCGCAAGGTTCGACTGGTGGTCTTCTCGGACTTTATCAATACCCGACCGGGTTTCTTTTCGAAATTTTGTTATTTTTTTATCTAGTTCGGCAACCGCCGCTTCTCTGACGAGAGAGTCCTCTGAACGCAACACCTCATAAGCCTCCGTAAGGTCCGCCTGGTGGTCTTCTCGGGCTTTCTCAATACCCGACGTGGCCTCTTTTAGAAATTTGGTTATTTTTTTATCTAGTTCGTTTAGTTCCGTATGCGTTTCTTCACGACTTTGTGCAGTCGCCGTCAGCACTTCTACTCTAACATCTGATATACTCCTGTGAATCCGGTTTGTGACCTTCGATATAGTTTTATTTATCAAGGCCTTGGTTTTTCCAGTAGTTAAAAAGTCGCCCTCTGTCGGGATGAATCCACCTTCTACCGGTTCCAAATTCTTTGAATTTGTCACCCAATCGGAAGAACTACCTGGTCCGTATATACTCATAATAAAATTAATTATAATATTAGGCACCTATACTCAATTAGAAATTTCGAGAACTACCGAAATCGGGTAATCGTTTTTCAATTTTCTCGCTTGATCATCGAGAATAGAGACCGTAAATTCGTGGATATGTCCCGATTCCAAAACTTTCATCTCGGGGTGTGGGAAGTCTAAGGTCACAGTCTCACCATAGAAACAGTCGCTGGCTTGCACGGTTTTCAGTAATGTGCTGGGTGTGCCGTCTACCGTGTTGTACGATGTGTTCACCCACCGATCCAGGTGCACCCTGAGAGTTTTCGTGAAGGCGAAGTCCACCGGGTTATCACCGACGTACTCACCCGGGGTAAACACTCTTTTGTTTGAGGAGTATGTCTATCTAAAACCGAGTTGAATACCCAACCCCGGGGAGACCACTACCGCATTATCACTGATGATGGTCATTGTTGCGAGCCCGGTAGCATTCGATACTGTGAGGTTGATTATACCGTCAAGCTCTGAGTTGACAAAATCTTTGAGCTGTCTTATTCCCCACAGTCCGTGAGGCATCTTTACACCGAATTGTTGTCCATCCTTCACATAGTAAAACCCTTCGCTCTTCCCCACATTCTGCCATCCAACCGTAAACGTGATTGATCTAAGGCCTACCCGACGTTTTCCGCAGCAGTTGTCGATTGACTTTTGAAGTTCACAACTCCCTTTTTGAACATTAGTGATAGTAGCAAACATAATAATATCTTTCAATGGATACAAAAGCATTTAGCTTTAATTCTAATGCAAAGTATAAAGTTGGTGGTGTATACTCTCAAAAGAACACCATTGGTGAGCTTGTGCACCCCACAATAAGAGCTAGTTTGGGCGTGGGTTTCGACACAAATTTCACTAACATGTTTGAAAAGTACAGACTTCCTAAAACCATTACACAGGATGTCATAGCAAACTGGAACAACAATCTTATGCAGTTCTGGCAGAACCAACTAAATTTTGCCGTGTGGTGTGCCACAACCGGGTGTGGCGTCTCTTTCAGAGACCACATAGCAGACCGTAACAACATGTTAAGCAGTAGCGTCTACAACTTTCATGTGTATTATACCATTAGGAGGATTCTCAAAGCACTAGGTACTCCACTACCTCAAGACGACGGGTGGAATCCCATTTCCAACACATACAACCGTAAGGCGTTCGAATGGATATGTGACGAATTTAAAGTTTCAAAAGATGCGGACTGGAGACAGAAAGTATTTCCTAACAGCAACAGCCTGGGCACCGTTCTCATTCGGGGCCAGTCCGGGAATTGGACGCAGACTGATTTTAGACACGATCGATCGGGTGACCACATCATCAGTCGGAACGCCGGGAATTTTGATCCCGCGACGATGACCTTCGGGCCGGAAGTATCTGGAGGTCGGCACTGCGGCGTCTCATCCTGCAATTGGTTACCTCCGAAACGAGCTCACGTCGATTATATTTTACAAGACGAAAACGTGCATAAGGGTATAGAAACCTTTATATTGGACGACGGTTTAGGGTTTACGCAGGCCGGTGTTACCCGCCTCAACGACTCCATTCGTACATATGTGTGGGCTATACTAGGTGCACAAAAACAAACTCGCAGTTCTATAATAGGATTCGGAACGGCGTTTGACGCGCAAAAACAGTTCTTGGTACTTGTTGAGGACGCCATCTCAGCGATCCAGAATTATCAAGACGTTTTGCAGACTGCCAGCACCCCAGTGGACTATGTATTTGGAATAGGTCTTTATATGGCGCCGAGCAATATGATAATACGAGACGACCCGGTTGATGGTTACAATAATCAAATCGTAATCGCCACCGCCAATCAAAAAATCGGTCACAACGGTAACGTGAACGTGGATATCATCAAGCGCACCCCCAAAATGATCGGGCGCGGAGTTGTAAATTCAAATAAATTTGAAAAAGATTTCATAAAACCCCAAAAACACAAAATGGAGACACCACCCTCAACACAATCGAACCCAGTACCCCCAATTCGTAAATTGGATGCACCATCGAGTTCCATCAACAATGTTGAAACACCAATCATCAACAATGTTGAAATTGGAAGCACAACACACGAGGAGGAGAAATTAGCGCTCGTCGTCGCCCTCGTGGCGATCGGATTATTTACGTTTTGGTTTTAGGAACTCTCTGGCGAAGAATAGTAGGAGACCGGCGATTGACACGATTAAAGCCCAAGTATTTTTGGCTAGCCATCCGGCCGTTTTTGACAATATAGATAGCAAGTAAGAAACGATACTTCCGATCAGTCTAGGTAGTGCGGCAGCCGCCTTTTCGGCTAATTTAGCCAGGAGACTGGCGAGGGCTTTTAGTTGTTTTTTTACCCACTCCTTGGCTCCACCGGATGGCGCGGGTGGTGGTGGTGTGGGTGCTGGCGCGGGTGGTGGCGCCGCACCACCAGTGAAAGCGAGAACTATGGTCGATATAGTCATGCTGATAGCAACGAGGATGCTTGCTATCGTGATGCCCTGTTCTCTGAACAGAGTGCGAAGACGCTCACCGAGTGTCGTCTCCTCTTGCAGGACCCTCGGGATTGTTTCGCGGATCCGACTTATTTGGTTGCGGAGAGCCTCACGGTTAGTAGATGCAACCTCCAAGCGAGCTTCTCTTTCGTCCCGCAACGACTGCAGGCGTTCGGTGATCCGCTCGGTAGATTCTCTATCGCCACCAGCTTCCTCCAGTTTTCTTTCTTCTAGCGCGATATGTTCATCCAGCGCCGTGAGTTTGGCGAGGTTATGGACCAATTCGCCCCGGACTGTTTGCATAGCCTTATCGAGTCCCTGGAGTTCGCGAAGAGGTAACGATGGGTCATCGTTAGACAGGTCGATTTCGCTGAACGTGGTCTCCATCGCGTTAATAGTGTCGGTGGCTACACGAGGGACCTCGCTGAGCTCGACCGTTTCTATTACGGCGGCCGATTTTGCCATCGTTTCGTCGGTAGACTGTAGGGCCTCTACAGCGCGGGTCGGCATAATTGTTTTACCCCTCTTCCAATCTACGAATCCTAGTTCGCTCCTTACGAGTTGGCCACCGCCCGGGTTTCCGGCAATGGTGCCCAGCGCTAGGGGTTTACCGGTCCTCGTGTTGATGATTGGGATATTTGATGCTGCTTTTAGTCGCAATCTACCGTTCAGATCAAATTTGAACTTGGAGTAGTCGCGACCGACAGATGAGACCAGACCTTTTTCTGCCAAACTGTTGTAGTAGTCGTTTACAGCTCCTTCGAGTAATTCCCGACTTTGACTAGTAGTAGCGCCACCTAATTCCCCAGATTGGATTGGAACTGGAGGCTGTATCAAGGGCGTTTCGTCATTATAATCATCTATGTCATCATCATCCGCATCGACGTAATCGTCTCTGTCGATTTCATACATGTCATTATCGTAATCAGCCATATTTATAATTTCTTAAAATTAATTATGTATTAAAGACAAAACCATACGGGTTTAATATAGATTCACTAAATTATGTCTTCGAGTCAATACGGTCGCAAACTCAATCCATACCGCAGACTGCGTAACCCCTCGGGGCAAAAGGCGTGAGACAGAGTGTCGTTATTACGAACAACCCATCGACGATCGACCAGAACCAGCAGCTCTTGGTCCGCTTCCCCAACCTCGGAGCTAACGACGTCATTGTGCCGGGTACTGTTCGCCTCGCTTTCACTATTTCGCTGACGTCGACGGACGCGGACCGAACCGTCGTTCAGAACATTGGTCGCGCCATCGTCAAGAAGACCATGATAAAGATTTCTGGTAATGAGGTGATGTCGATCGATGACAGCGACGTCTACCATTGCTATCAGGACCTGTGGAAGACGGCGCAAGAGCGCGAAAACGCTGTCTATCAGGGTATTGACACCAGCAAAAATAAGAACGTAACCAAACTTAGAATCGGGGCTGCTAACAAGGTAGATAACAACGCGAGCGACAACGCGGTCGCGGGCGCTTACGGCAACCGCTTCTACATCCCGCTCGACTTTGAGTTGCTGGAGAGTCACATGCCCTACTATCAGAGTGCTTTGGCTGACCGCCTCGAATACGAACTAACGTTCAACGACTACGCATGAGTTCTCATAGCCAGCGACCAGTTATCGACGTATACGATCGATAATGTTTCGCTGGAGTACGACATGGTCACGATGCCCGAACTCGCGCGATTGATCAGAACCCAGTACGCCGGGCGCGTTGCCATACTTTACGACCGAGTTCTTCGCCATCGCAAGATGACAAAAAGACAAAAGCGACACATTGTGGAATATTAACGTCAACGTACCCGCCCGCTCGATGAAAGGTATACTGATGCTGTTCGAGGAGGCTCGGTTCGCGTTCTGTGTTAGAAAAACAGACAAATTCTATAACTCCAAAATCACGAAGGTAGAGGTGACGATCGAGGGAGTACCCAATCAACTCTACAGCGCGGGTCTTCGCGCGCACCAGCAGTGGGACGAAGTAAGAAAGCAGTTTGCTGCCGGCTCCAAGCGCTCCCCGGAGGTTGCCGCGGTTGCCAAAGACCTGCATCTCTCGGCCGTCTCCCTCGCGGAGTTTCTGAATACCAAATACGCGTTATGGCTAGACATGCGAGCCAGCGACGACGACCAAATACACGGTAGCGGACGCCAAGTTGAGAACGCTAGCGAGGGTGTGACGATCCAGATAACCAAAGAGGCGGATGGAAATAAACGTGCATGAACGTTGTACTTATATATAATTACAGACGCACAACTGAACATCGAAGATGGCCGATACGTCTCAGCACTCTACTAAATCTAACGATTTATTAATTAATTTTAAGAAAATTAGCAATCATTCTAACGATTTATTAATTAAGAAATTTGATAATTCTAAAGAATTAATTAAGAAAATTAGCAATCAATACCAATTCACGATGGAGATGCCCACTCTGCCATAATATGTGGGCACACGGATGTGAAATAAAAACCGGTTTTTCATCCTAGACTTGCTCGAGGGCTCCTACCGCGATGCCTTTCGTCACATTGTGATCCTGTGTCCCACTGTGCGGCACAACGATACTTATCAGCGGCGCCCGTGGATATGGACTGACCCTGAGGTATATGTTATTGACCCCGGTGATAGGCTTCACGATTGGTTGCGTGGTTTATACCAAAAAATTCCAGGGTGAGCCCACCCTATACGTGATTGACGATTGCTCGGCCAAGGCGGCGATGACCAAAAAGAAGGACATGCTCTCTGAGCTCGCATTTTCTGGCCGCCATGCTAGGCAAAGCGTATGGATATCCACTCAAAAGTACAACGCCGTCCTCAAGGATCTGCGCGAGCAAACGAAATGGGTCGCCCTCTTTCACTGCAAGGACCGAGACTCATTCGATGACTGTCTTCGAGAGAATGACGTTATCCCAACGCGCGAGGAGCGCCTGGAGGTTCGACAGATGCTTTCGGAAACTAAGCACGCCAAGTTTTTGCTAAAGACTGATCAACCAACTGCTTACGAAGTTATCAATTAATTTTATAATTAATTAGCAATTACTGAACAAATGCTGAACAATGCTGAACAATGCTGAACAATGCTTAGCAAATGTTGAACAAATGCTTAACAAATGTTGAACAATGCTTAGCAATTGCTGAACAATGCTGAACAAATGCTTAACAAATGTTGAACAAATGCTGAACAATGGTTAACAATGTTAACAATTTGGTGCTCCGCTGCGAGCTTTGTTGCGAGCATAATGGTGATCATAAGTATTGGGTGGTGCGCTTGGCAATATGTTAAAGTGATGAGACTTGTTAGAATAGTTAAATTAATTTTAAGAAAAATGAACTGCGACGAACTTCTCGATCAGCTAATAGAAGAAACCTCAACTCCGACTGCCAACAATAATGATCCGACAGAGCAATCGGAATCAACTCCAACTCCAACGGTGGTTGGTATTGGGTTGAGTGCAACGACTCCGAATGAAAATGAAAATGCGGCGCGACGAGAGCGGCTAGCTGCGCTGGTTGCTGGGGGACAATCGGAGCATTATCTCGGTAGGCGTCTCTCAGTTTTTCAGGTGGATAAGATGTCAGATGCGGAGATCGATAAAATGTATGCGCGATACGAATCCAAATTGGGAGCGGAGATGACAAAAACTCTCGGATCGGCGGCTATTCATTTGTACGCAACCGCCGTTAGTATACTTCTCCCATACCAAACACCGCGGGATTGATTGACGATCTAGAGACTGACCCTTTTATAGGTCACACTCTTAGAACAGCCTGCTGCTCAATTTATCACAAGTTTGGAATGTACTTAGCTCCGTTGACAACCGCGTTGACCACGGGTAAACACTGTCAATTTGGACATATATGCCCACGAACTATAAGCCCTAATATTATAAATGATGACACAAGACACACCCGCGAGAGTGACGGAGTTGAACCCGATTGCTCCAACCCAATCGAACCCGAGTGTTACTCCGCCACTGGATGACATACCGCATATAAAAAATCCCAAAAGACAGGCAGCTGGGCGGGCGGCGGCTGCCACCCGAAAAGTTAAACAAGATAAAATACTCGCCGAGCTTCGAGAGGCTAAACAGTCGTTGCAATCGGGGACGGAGACAGCAAAACATCTGAAGACAGAGTTGTGTACACCCTCAATTCACGAATTGGAAGCACACCCAAATTCTTTGAATTTGTCACCCAAATTCGTGAATTGGAGTTGGGTTGTTGGTGGTGGTCTGGCAGTTGTTGGTGCCCTGTGCGTGTGGAAATGCCCCACATTATCGAAAAAACAACCAGCCAATGTTCAGAAGAAAGTTACGAAACACCAATCGCGATTGGATGTGCCCCATTTAAACATTGATCGCGACCCCTTTTATATGCAATAATTATAATGGCTGAACAAGATGGTAAAATTTTAGTGAATGCGCTTTATCACGCCGTGGTGATATCGGGTTTAAGTATCGGGTATGCTCGACTATCAAAGATGGCCCTAGGAGGATCCGCTCCCAAATTGGACTTTTTTACTGCGAGAGACGTAGGGCTCGCGACCTTAGATGTAGCGGCCGCAGTTTGGACCCGAGATTATCTAGTTAAAGCTGGAATTCTACAGTTAATATATGGAAATAAATGGCTTCAATCGCAGTAATAGTAGGTGGTGCGCTCGTAAACGCATTGGCGTTCAGCGGTAGCAACTTTTTATTCTCTAAAATGAAAAGCTCGAACGTGGATGAGGAGCGTAAGCGTCACGATTTAGCTGTAGAACAACTCAATAGCGCAAAGGAAGCGTGGTCGAAAAAACGAACCGCCCATCTGGACTGGGTCAATGAAGAGCTTCGCCGCGAAAATCACGCCGCGCAAACTTTTCAGAACATTGAAGAAGCCAACCGCGAGTACGCGCTGGCATATCCGCACAAAAGTCTCGCGCCGCTGGATCGCGAGCCCCAACTTTCAGATTTCTATGTACCGTCAGAGCCACAAAAAAACCGCGAGATCGCGTTCATCGTCGTGGGAATGGGTGTGGTGGGGCTCGTCGGCTACTATATTCGATCGAGATTTTAAATTAATTATTAATTATATATATATATATAGAACGATGTCAGTTGACGAACTTTATTTTGCTATGATTGATGTAGGCTACACTGCCCTTAAACACCGCATGGTTGGTGCAAAGGGTATGATTCGTCTGGCCAGAGATTCTCTCGAGACGTGGCGGGAGGACGAAAAAGTGGCCACCCTTTTCGCAAAGCGGATGTTAGATTCCTCCACCAATCCTGGGGGATTAGATTTTCCCAAGTTCCTTCAGAACTTAACCCCAATCGCGATTGTACTTCCAACAAAGGTTTATTATTATCGACGCAGTTACCGGACGATCTGGCGAGGGCATGTTGGAGATTGTCCGATATATTAGAATACATCGCATACGATGAACACGCGCAAACTTAATACCAAACTATCGGTTCGCCTAACGCGCAAGCTAGCGATCGCGTACTATAGCCCCCGCGGCTACTGGAAGGGACTCGCTGCCATCAAGAACCTCGCGGCGGCGACCAAGGTTTCAGAAAACGTTGTCAAGGAATGGCTCAAGAAGCAGGCCATCTGGCAGATCTATTTACCCTTGCCTCACAATATTCCGCGCCCGAAATTCGACGTGCCGGTACCAAACCAAGTTCACCAAGCGGATCTCCTGTTTCTCCCTCACGATCGCGTCGGTCGTAAGACGTACAAGTACGCGCTGACAGTCGTTGACGTAGCGAGTCGTTATAAGGGGGCTGAGCCGTTGGCCACTAAAGAGTCTAAGGAGGTGGCCAAGGCTCTCTCCCGAATATATAAGAGGAGTCCTCTCAAATGGCCGAATCTTCTCCAGGTCGATCCCGGCCGCGAGTTCATGGGCGCGGTCTCTTCATTTCCTATTGTCTAAGCACGACGTGTTTCTGGTTCAGGACGCGGCCGCGTTCAACATCCACCGGGACCTGGGGATCGTGGAACGCTTCAATCGAACCCTGGCTGAGAGACTGTTCGGACACCAATACGCCAAAGAACTTGTAGACCCTCATTCGCGATCGACCGAGTGGGTGGCCAGACTGCCCGCCGTGGTCTCCGCACTGAACGGAGAGGTGACCAGATTGATAGGTAAGAAGCCGTAGATGCTATCAAGTTTAAAAGGGTGACGAGCGAGCCCTCTGCCGTCTCGCGCGGGCGACCCGTTGGTTTAGAGGAGCAACGGCTTCCATCGGATATTGACGTCCGGTACCTCTATCAACCGGGAGAGCTCGAAGGTGGCAGCCGCCGCGCGACTGATCCCGTGTGGTCTCTCAATGTATATCATCTAGATCGATCTATTACCAAGCCCGATGAGCCCGTGCTCTACTATTTGGATGATGGGCCATCTCGAGGGTTTGTTCGCGAAGAACTTCTCGCGGTGCCTTCTGACACCCAGCTACCCCCGGATCATCAGAGTCTTTAGTATTCTCTCTCATAGTTCTTTTTTTTTATCTATCCTATAGGCTCGGTGTGTAACCCGTCTTCCATCACTCTCCTCTTGTCGTAGTACGCCGAGAGTTCTAATTTTTTTTTGACAGTACGTCTTCATCACCCCGTTAATCATTCGGAATCCCCTGTTCTCCGCCATATCCCTACCCCCTTAGAGAGCACTCTTATACCTTCTCCAAGTCAGATCGTTAGATCTCTTCGACATCCCCTTGGCCGAGTGCTTAGATTTTCCATCACCGCTCACGTAGTAACACTTGCTACACAGAGCGATGGCTCTATCCCCTTCGAATTCCAGCTTGAACAGTCCCGGAGTTCTGTTGCTCCACACGTCCCACGCCAACCACTCGGTCTTCTCCTTATTAAACTTTCTCTTCATATTCTTTTTCACCACCGCCGCCAGCGTCTTCTCCGACAGCGCGAAGTACATGCTGTCAGTGTCCATCTGTATCAGTTCGAAATCTCCGCGATCCACGTACTTGTCCAAGAAATCGTAGTAGAACTCCAGCATCCGGAGCTTGGCCAACTGGTAGACCGCTATGCCACACTGAAACGGTCTGTTGATCACCACTCGAGTCTTCCTGCTCGATATCTCGTAAGCCTCCCCAATCTCCTCCAAGTCTTCGAACCACGCCGACCTCAGTGCCCGATCGACAGTCTTCTCATCCTTCGTATATGTGGTGTTCAGGTGTCTCTCTTGTGCCTCTATCAGCTTGCCACAACACGCGTTGCCAACCAGTTTGAATATCTCCGCCAACACCGCCTTGCTCTTGTCGACGTCCCCCGTCCATCTAGCAGCGGTGACCTCTTTAACGAACCATTGAAACGGTTTGCCGGGCGTGTAGTCTATCACCCTATGCACCGCCTTGACGATCAGACCGTGCTCCAGATTCCACTTTAGCAGCGGTGAGTATATGATCATCTTCTTGGCGGACATTGCCCCCACAAGCTTTCTCTGCCCTTCGACTCTTTTCCTACCTGTCCCGGCCAGGTAGTCCTTCATGTGCTGCGGAACCTCTTTCTCATCGACTTCTCGATTAACGAACAGCGGTGACATTTCCGAGAACTTGTCTCTCAACGTTTCCGGGACCTCTATATCCAACTCCGCAAATCCGAACCACTTTTCACTCCTGACCTTCCTCACGAAACAGTCTATATACGACTGTCTTTCCGGGTCGTCACACGTCCATATCTGCTCCTCACCACACGGCATGTCCTTCGACAGAGTAGATAGGTATAGAGCATTGGCATCGTACCCCAGCACCGCCTTGCACATCTTCTCCTCCCGACTCCCCACCTGACCCCTGATCGTTGACCTTCCAGCCTCGGCGTATCTGGAAAATACTATGGACGGACCACCGACCAATCCCTGCTTCATCATCTCGTAAGTTTCAGACTTCGGTGACCACAGCTCGGGCGTGTCCGCCTTCCCATCGATCGACCCGCGGAGTAGGTACTGAAGGGAGGGAAACACCGGGCAGAGACACAGTATCCTTGAGTATATCCACGCCTCTTCCCTTGTAGAACTCCGCCATTTTAGTCAGAGCCTCTAGGAACGGTCCTACATCCAAGTCGTTGTAGTGTTGCAACCATTCCTTGAACGTCTTCATCCCCTTTTCTCGGAATACCTTCTTACACTCTTTCCACTCGGACAACGACAGTAGGAACTCACCCTTCAACTTCGAGTACCACTCGGGATAGTCTGGCAGCCCCGGATGGTCGAGCTTGTCCGCGCTATCGAACCACTCGTACGGAAAGTGAGACTTTACCGTTTTACAGTCGTACGCCTTAACCCACCGGTCGTACGTGGTACCGGGTCCCAGATACTGGATGATGTCGAGAAATTTAAACTCCGGGGTAAACAGAAACATCGTCGTGCTGGCTCTCTTTCCGACCATCACCTTATTCAATGACAGTAACCGTCGACCGGATCACCGGCCACCCACCTCTCACCACCGTGACCGCAGTTTGCGTGATGTATGTGCTTTCCCATCCTCTCCTCTTGATGAGGTTCAGGTCGTACCTGCTACAGTTGAACCCCACCACCGGGACTTGATCAATCCATGAGATAATCTTTGCTTGCTGAGACTTCGATAACATATCTATGTCGGCCGGTAGATACTTCTTCCTAACCCCCCCCTCCCTGATTGCCTTGCCTCTCATCTGCAGCTCGGTCACGAACTTCTCGACTAGCGTGTCGGGATCTCGTTCGCATAGGTGTGTGATCCCTTCATGCATCGTATCCCCCAACGACACCGATATAGGAACGTGCTCGACCTCGAAGGTCAGGTCTTTGGTGGGTCGCGTGCTTTTTGACTTGTCGAGATACGCCTCAAAGTCGTAGACTATCTGGTGAGGGTATAGAGTCGTCTCCTCCTCGCGTGGCGATTGTGGATAGTAGGTATTAATTTTATCAAAATTATCATTCAACCACTCGCACTCCCACATCACCACCAGCTCGTAACCCGCCTTCCTTATCTTGGCGTCTTGAATTTTCGTCCTCTTGTACAGTGATCTCGCGTTACCTCTCATGCAATGCCTCGGACACCCGTGCCAGTAGCATCCGTGAAACTGAAACACGGTCTCGGTTTCGTGACAGTAACCGTCGACCGGATCACCGGCCACCCACCTCTCACCACCGTGACCGCAGTTTGCGTGATGTATGTGCTTTCCCATCCTCTCCTCTTCTCTGCTCAACCATTGAATCGACCTCGCACTCGCTGACCCCTTAGGATAGAACGCCTTCTCGTAGGCCGACTGTGGTCTCTCTACCCTCTTACCTGGACATGTCACCACGGTCTTCCCACCATGCAGGTGGTCGCGTGCCTGTGCATGTTACACGACTTTGTAAACCGTTGTTGACATCCGGTGCACCCGTACTCGTTCGTCATCTTGCGAGATTCGTTATGAGGAACGAGTGACCTCCAAACATTCCTATCGTCATTGTCTTCCCCCCAACCACGTCGTAATTTGCCGGAACCTTCATGAGGTACACTCCATCGGCGGTGGGCTCGTAAACGCGAATGCCCATTTTGAAGCACTCTTCTACCTTCTTAATATCATCCAGGGGGATTCCCTTACTACCCGGTCCGTTATCGTGCCCGAGGTATTCGCGAGCCAGAGCTCGTGCCTTCCTCAACACCCGTCGGGTCTCCCTCCACGTTGGATGGCTATGCACCTAAACAGACACAAGTAGTCGTCGTACGTGTCGACGGAATACATTCCCTTTTTCTGTCTTAACCAGTCTGGGAGTTTTCCCGCTCCCATGAGAAGTTATTGCGCGTCGATGATCATCTTCACCTCGACCGATATCCAACGAACGAAGGTCCATTTTGTGTTTGGTCTATCGACTTTGTCGATGTCCATTCGAACCTTTCTCTCTATCGGATATCCAACTCTCGGCTTTGGCGATCTCGTTTATCCACAGACTGCCCTTTGATTGTTTGTGATAGATCATAGTAGCGTCGGTATCTATGTTCCTAATACGATACGAACACGAATACCTCAGATAACATGCCGTGGTCATCTCTGGGCGAATTTTATTCATTATGCGATTAGCGATCTCCCCGTCTACCCCCCTCTCGAAAGTCCATACTATCTTCCTCCTACCCCTATCAACAGTTTCCCTAACTTCAGCTTCTTCGGAGAGAATCCTGGGACCCTCCTCCACCAAAGCTCTGGCAAATATCTGTCCCTCTTCTTGGGAGGTCTCCCCACCAACCCTTGATAAATCTTATTGTAGTACGCCTTGTATAGGGGTTTTCTACGTGCGCTGGGATCTTCTTTTACACGCTGCGCGTAAGCGGTGGCGCGCAGACTGGCCGTCGTCTCGTTCTCCAATTTCTCGGAGCATTATTCGGGGTCGGCGGGCAGTCGTCCGGTCGAAACCGCACGCCGCAGCCTCTCCTCGTAGACGACGGCTCGCGCGTCACTTATCCTATCTGCTATATCTTTCTTGAGTCTCAAACCTCTTATGGAAATTCCCCAACTCTTAGCTTGCTCTCTCATTTGCTTTATGGTAGGCATTATACTGAGTATAACTAATATATTTTTTATCTTCAATAGGGTGTAAGTTTATATTTATTCGTAATAAATGTATGACAGATTGTTGTAATACACTTAGTATAACTTATGGATAACTTGTCTTTAATAGGGTGTCAGTTTATATTTATGACAGATTGCTGTAAAATACTGAGTATAACTTATAGATTTCTTATCTCTAATAGGGTGTCAGTTTATATTTTATTCGTAATAAAAGTATGACAAATTGTTGTATATATATACTGAGTATAACATAGGGATTTTTATCTCTAATAGGGTGTATCTTCTCATGTCATAAATATATGGTCTCGCGAGAAGTAGTATATAAGAGTCATAATGATTACAAGTTTCTTGTGGAAGCCACCACACGTAGTGTGTGGCTTCCATATAAACTTGTATCATTATGACTCTTATATACTACTATTCTTATTAGCCAATCAAATACATGTATTTCCGTTTGCAAATGTCTAAACACGGATTCCCAATTTTGTATTACCGAGTTCAAACATATTTTGGTTTTCGTGTCCAATTGATTTTTGTTTCATACGTAGTGTTTTCTATAAACAACATGCATGTGCATTGAAGAAATAAACACAAAATGTGGTTTCCTGAAACTCTGAACACATTTTGTATCGCTGAGCATGCACATTCAGGGTGTGCGATCACGTGGTTTCCGAACCCGACTTTTCGACATGACGAAATCTGTGACGTCATTGTTACAGTAGATTTTCTTTCAAATCTTCCTAACAAACGGACGGATTTTGATGATATGTAGCACACCAAAGATGATGGTTAAATCGAGTACTGTTTATTTCTTACATTTTTTTTATTTATTATTCTTTTTTATTATTCGTTTATTCACTCCGGTCACATAGTTATGACAACATGAGGTAAATACAATACAACATCATGAAAAGACACAATGGCTACTCAAGATAAATTACTATTCAAATGTATAAATATAACGACTATAGCTGACCATGTAACGGTGACCTTAATTCAAATATCTGAAAACATAAACATTGGTTTGAAAATATATGTTTTATGTGTAATTACGATTTAAAGTCTTTGGGAGGACAACATTCTTAGATGGTTTTCTCAAGAACATGTTCGACCCAGTGGACATCTATAGATATGTGTATTCAGGATGATATGTTGCTGGCAGTTTTAAGCAGTACATTTATCAGTAGTCTACACACAGGCCATTTCGTTTCCACCTCCGACCTCGGTCGGAAATAGAGTTATGGCAGATGGTGTATAATGGGTGTAGATTCCGAATATGTTGTTACTCTCAGGATACGAAATCGAAAGCTGAGGGTATACAATTCGAATACTCTGCATCTAGATACAAGTTTTAAATACCGTCTTTGTTAAGCACATAATGATAATAGTGCATGACCAGGGTTATCCATACACGTGTTATGCATGGCGTTCAATACATGAGACAGTAATGTCATTAAATACATGTTGGCATCAATACAATACATACAGTTTATTTGAACTTACTATTCAAACATGTTTACATGTGGGTCGCCAAAAGGGAGCACACATCATTTAATATTGGGGAAATAATTCGTCCAGCACATTGACACTCTACAGTGGGGTCAGCATGTAAGTGCACACACGAACGAACACGACAGGTTGGAACCAACCTGTCGTGTTCGTTCGTGTGTGCACTTACACGCTGACCCCACGGTACAACTTAAATATGAAAATGGTGAACAGCGTGTGCTCTGATCGGGCGCAGTATGATCTGTGAGTATAAAGGTCGCAAATGTCGTGAGGTCCCTTTTCTCGAACGGCGGCCCATGTACATGTATAATTCACACAATCCAATATTAATAAAAAACATTACACTTTCTGATCATAAATATACTACTAACTAACTTAATATGAACAACAGTGTTTCATTATCATGATTATAAGAGATGCAAATTTCGAGAGATTCCTTAATTCTTTCAATTTTTTCGTATTCTTTTTAGTTGGTGAAACTTTTGTACATTTCTTTTATAATAATAAGGTTTCGAAAAGGTTGTTCTTGCATGTTTTAGTTCTTTACAGCAAAGCAAGTGATGATATTCGTCCCCAAAATCGTGTTTCCAAAGTTTACAAAATCGCTGCTGTCTATCTGTTCTATTACACCTTTCAGTTTCAACTGGTAACTTATGATTTCGAGTGCGAAATAATACAAGAAACGAGGCAAAGCCACGAAGGCGTTTTTTCCAAGCATAGACACTTGGATAACATAATTATACCCTCCTTTTGTAGACTAGATGGCCGTGGCCTGCATGTCGCGCCTTGGGGCGAGGCATGGACACTAACAAAAGAGATATAGTAGATGGAAAAAGTTTAACCAAAAAACATTAACCGGACACACGGACGGACGGACGTATGCCAAAATGCCGACTATATCGCGCTTTCTGCAAGCGGGCGCGAAAATGGTGATAAACACCCATGTGAAGTATCAAGATAATGGGTGAAGCAGTTGCAGAGATATAGTACACGAAAAAACTTTAATAAAACAATTCAAAGTAATTTGACCTTCACATTGGGCACAGGGGCCGCACGGTTGGAGGGTTCGAATGAAAATATAGATGATGATAAACACCCATGTGAAGTTTCAATGTAATGGGCGAAGCAGTTGCAGAGATATAGTATAACGAAAAACTTTAACCAAAACACTTTAACCAGACGTACGTTAAAAAGTTAACGTTGAAAATGGCTAAGTGATTACGTAGAAATAATAGGTCAAGGTGAAAAAAATGGTCACATGTTGGATAGTTGTATGTGGTGGGCACCCCTTGGTTATGAAGCTGTGAACGTTTGGTGTTCCTAGGTGGTACAGTACCAAAGAAATGGACTTAAACACGAAAACTTAACATTGTAAACGCGAAAAGTTAACATTGACAATGGCTAAGTCGACTGCGCTGAAAAAATGGGTCAAGTTCAAAAAAAGGTAACATGTTGGATAGTGATATGTGGTGGGCACCCCTTGGTTATGAAGCTGTGAAAGTGTGTTGGTCCTATGTGGTACAGTACCAAAGAAATGGACTTAAACACTTAACATTGTAAACGCGAAAAGTTAACATTGAAAATGGCTAAGTCGACTGCGCGGAAAAAATGGGTCAAGTTAAAAAAAAGGTAACATGTTGGATAGTGATATGTGGTGGGAACCGCTTGGTTATGAAGCTGTGACAGTTTGTTGGTCCTATGTGGTACAGTAACAAAGAAATGGACGAAAACACGAAAACTTAACATTGATTGTGGACGCCGCCCGCCGCCCGCCCACCCGCCCGCCCGGCTTTCGCCAATCCAATAGCCTGGTAAAAAAATAAAAACTAACCTGGCTAAAAATTGGTTTATATACGCTTTCGCCTAGTTTTCATAAATATTTTTCTGTACAGATATCCTCTTTAAAAAGTATGTATGTTTTATCTTCCTGTATCGCAGATCTCCATTTTGATATATACAAATCTTTCAGTTTTTGTTTAATACTACAAATGAGCCATTTTCTATTAGGTACGTTTTGTGAAGTCCAGAAACCAGACATGCCACAGTCAATACAAATCTGCTTTATATAGCAAATAAATTTCCCCATAGGTGTGTAAACTAAGTAACATAGAATACATATTACTTGATAATTTCATATTGTATGGCTGTATTAGTTTTGTCCAAAAGCTGGTCATTCGTGTCAGTATATCGACCTGCACTGGGAATGGTGTAGTCCTGATTGTCACACATTTGTTAAATCTGGTCATTTTCCATGTGGGACAATCAGGATTTTGTTACAGGTAATATCATAGCCCTAGGGTTATTTGGAGTATGCTCTGTTTCCACTTTCAAGTACAGGATTAAAATACAGGATTAAAATTAAAAACAGAAGTTGATAAGAAACTTTTAATAAAGCTATTCCAGTTATATATATATAAGAAAATACAAGAAAATACACGTGTTGTGTCAGTACATTATCAGTACATTAGAATCGTCTCGATTTTTGAATGAATCCAATTCCAGTTATATTTCAAACTAGTTTCATCGGATCAAAAGGAGTTCTATTAGTCAATTGGCTTTACTAATCATCAGAGAATTGTAGATAATTGGATTATTTAACAATACACACTTTGAAACACTAATTTAAACTAAAACTTATAACACAATTGTATGCCACTTTATTTTTTATTAATATTTACATATATACAAGTATAGCTGGCATACAATGTTAATTTGTTGAAAGAGACTATAGCCTGAAATCGGCAAAATCCAGTTACCAAATGTGGGACAATCAGGACTACTGGACACTCAAATGTGGGACAATCATGATTAAACCCTGGGAATATACCTAATTCTCCATATATCATTGTACTCGGTGTTGATCGTTTTAAGTTAAATGCGTATTTATAATACTTTAATTGTACTCGTTCAATTATTTCATTTTTACCAAATCCCCATATTTCAAAACCATATAGCAAAATTGGTTTAATGTTTTTCTCAAAAAGGTCAATTTGTATGTCCACAGGCAAGTTTAATTCTCTCACTCAGTTTGATAATAAGCTATACATAGCTTTCGTAGCTTGGTTAGCGATATGTTTTTGGCATTTAAAAAAGAACCACTTTGTGACATAAATATGCCTACATATTTGTATTCTGTTACTATATCTAATTTTAAATTGTTTAGAAACAAATCGTTTCGTTTACCTGGTCTACCTTTTGAAAATATGAGAACTTTTGATTTTTGTATATTAACTGTTAATTTCCATTCAGTACAGTATTTATGAAAAGCCGTAAGAGAGTTTGGTAGGTATTGCTGTGTCACTGAAAAGTACTGTGTCATCAGCGTATAAAAGTATAAACATTTTCAGGTATAGTCCTAGTTCGTTATCCAATTCATGATTTCTGCAATTTATTCCAATAACGCCCTTTAGATCAAGAAACATTTCAAGATCATCTAAATATAGCGAAAATAGAAGGGGCGACAGGTTTTCCCCTTGTCTGACTCCTATTTTACATGAGAACAAATTACTTTTATTTCCATTTGCAAGCACGCATGATTTAATATTGTTGTACATGTTTTTTAATAGTGCTAGACATTTTCCATTAATGCTATGATTTATTAATTTTGTCCACAGACCATTTGTCCAAACTTGCTCTAGTTTTTATTTACATTTACGGCAAACGTAGCGCAAACGTGAGTCAAACCAAAACGTCACGAGTCGACTCGGAACAAACACACTAACTCTACTGTAACTGTAATACAATAAGAACAACATTCTGCTGAAGGAATGCAATCAGGACCGGTTGCTCAAAGCTTCTGTTAGCTTAACAGACTGTTAAATCCTTACAATGTTAATGATTTAACAGTCTGTTAAGCTAACAGAGGTTTTGAGCAACCAGAGCCTGCCCCGGCTTACGAGGTATATAGTTTCCGCGTACAAATCTACAATTAAACTATCTATTATTCCAAATCTGTTTCACCACTTTATATGCAGATCTCAGAGCCGAGTGACTTCCTTCGGCAAATGGAATGCCGGTGAAAGTATATATCCCACTCTTGTTATCACTTTGTTCTGAGTACATACATACATGTACGTATAAAATGGGCTTTCACAGTTTAATAACACAGTGTACTAACATCATAATACACTATTGTAATATATATGCAAATGAACCCACCAGAGAAAATATGTTAAGTAATCAGTACATATTCAAATTATGAGGACGTTGTTATAAGGACGTTGTTAAGGACGTTGTTATGAGGACATTGTTATGCAATACATATAATCTAACACCTGTGTTGATTTAATATGATGTTTATTAAACTAGTTGACTGATATCATAGAAACTCGGCATAGTCTCGCTTCTTATGAAATCAGTAAACTCGTTTAATAAATACCATATTAAATCATCACTCATGTAAGATCTTCTATTTACATTACATTGCATTACATATGCGTTATCACGGATTAGTATTTCCAAATGTGCGTTTCACGCGTTCTTTGTTATCTTTCTGCATGCTTCGTAAATAGTGACCTAAGCATTTTGCTAGTACACACTTTATTAGGTGAGTTTATGATAGTAGGTTTGTCTCATATTGTAGAAGTTTCTCTCAATAACAATATAGCGAAGTATAAACGGCAACGCCCTCATGTTATTGCTATATTTTAATGCACGAATGGAAACGTTATTCCACAAATGTATACCGTTGAATGTGCTGTAACGAAATAATGCAACCTATTATTGTCTATTACCTATAAGCTAAATACGTGCAGCTAGTTATCGGCCAGTGTGGTTGGTTTGATCAATGCAGAGGTACTAGATACATTCGAGATACATGCTCATGAATTTGTACTAAGAACAAATTAATGAACTGAACAAAACGCATCAAGTTCCATCATAAAATAGCCGGAGTCTATGCCTGAATTACTGCAGCAAATAGGATATGCCTTTGCCATATACATAGAGAATAGTAGGTTTGTGCCGTGAATGGGAAAACATATCTGGCAAGGCTCCGGAAACGGGATGGGCGAGGCTCTGCCTACTATTCTATTTATCCAGTGAACACCTACAAATGGCTGTAAAATGCAAAAATAGTATTGACTGGATATCACAAATGTTTCACGGCACCGTGTTTCACGGCACATACGCACTGTGTTGACGGGACAAATAAGCCACAAGTGAACAATTGGATATGAGTTAGCCACTTAGATGAATGGAGAATACTAGTGTATTTTAATATCAAGTATATTAGGCAAGGCTTAGACACGCGTAGGAATTCCGAGGCTCGCCGAGGAATTCCTACAGTTTGCGTTTATACGTTATTCGACATGCATTTTTTTTGTTGCACATTGTAACACACAGGGGAGATAATCCGATGTATAACCTGCTGTAGTGTTGCATCGTCTATACATAATTAATACAAAATCACATTGATATAAGTATCTTGTGACAATGATGATATTATTGTATCATATTTGTGGCTGTGACTGGATAAATGGGACTGGTGGGGTTTGCGACCAGTGTAGCTCTAACCCGAAATTTTTAGTGTAGTTCCTGATTACTGCTGTACATTGATAACGATCTGTATTTCTTGTTAGAAGCAATACGGGTGTTTCATTGATGGAATGGTGAACAGTGCATGTCCTGATCAGACTGTGCGGATGCACATGCTGATCTGGATATACACTGGTCGCAAACCCCATAGGCCCCGTTTCACCAGTCCCATCAACATAGTTGACAGCGTTGCATCCTTTGGGGAAGTAAACCAATTGCTATCAAACACATTTAGGGCGATAGTATATTTAGCAGATGTGGGTGGTTGGTCGGGCGAACGCGACGGTGTAAATTAACGGTAGGGGCTCCTCCTTATATGAATCACGATTTGCCTGGTTTAGCCCTCAGGTAAGTTTTTATTTTTGGCTCTTTTGTTGCCTGTGAGTTGAATTGGGTTATTGCCCATTATAAAAGTAGTAAGATTATTACCGATCCTACTGCTTTTGGGAGGGGGCCAAGTGATTCTGGTGTGGCGAAGACCTGGCATCAGATCAGGCTTATTCTGTTTTCAGGGCTGAATACATAGTATTTTTATTGTAAATATGCAGTTGTGATTTTGGGATCCCCCCCATTTGTACATGTACTTGAACATGTACTTGTACAGGTAATATATGGGATATAGTACTAAACCCATTGACCAGGCCTTACATGACCTTAGCTGGTGATAGGCCGTTCAACCCCAACAAACAAACAAACAAACACACATTTAGCAGATGTCACAAAGCGGGATCAAACTGTGTTTGTACTAACTAACAAATTATTTTCAATCTTCATTTTGTCTGAATTATACATGTATCAGGTCAATGTCTGATACGATATACGTTATCAGACAGTACCATTCCAAGGTGCATGATCACGTGGTTACAACAACAACAACGTCGCCCACTCCAAAGTAAGTATTATTTGATAGTTTCCTTAATATGCAACGGATGTTGATAACATATGGCGCAGCAAACGCGTCTTCATGAGCTGCATTTGGTGGTCCAGGGAGTTCGGCACAGACTTATGTCGTTTTTGCGAAGAATCGATTTCCGTGTCGGTAGACACTGAAATCGATTCTTCGCAAAAACGACATAAGTTTGGGCGAAAATACAGAGACCACCAAATGCAGCTGAATAAGACGCGTTTGATGCGCCATCTTTCATCAAAATCCGTTACGCAATAAGGACACTATAAAAGAATACGTACTTTGAATCAGATGGATTCTGGAAGTTTCAGTACTTGTTGTTGTTGTTAGTACCACGTGATCATACACCTTGCATTCGGCTAATACAAAACTCGTTACCTTATAAACAGTGTATCAACAGCAATGACTGGTGCCTACGCTAGCTATTGAATTCCGAGTATTCCACCAATGCACGGCCATTGTTTGATACGACGACACAATAAAATTTGCAATGTAACTAGGCCTAGCAATTGTATATTATATACACATTCAATTTGTATATGTCTACAATTCAGTAAAATCCAGGAACCCACTTTTCCGACGTTTCGGCACAAGGCCTTTATCAATGAATTAGTTACTAATTCCTTGATAAAGGCATTGTGTCGAAACGTCGGAAAGTGGGTTTCTAGTTTTTGCAAAATTGTTCAACATATTGTATTATTGCGGAAAGCTTACTATATTTCTACAGACCAATCGCGCTTCCATACAGCAAGAGAGTTAACTCTAGATTGAGTTTGTATCATGATTTTCTGAAGTTCCCTCCCGTGGGGTACATTGCATTGAATTGCAGGGTTATCATGCTTACTTCCCTTGATTCATTCGTGGCTGTGATTGGAGAAACTTGGAGAATAACAGTGTCCTGATAGCGCCACATTCGGCCGTAAACAAGTTCTCAGACATCGCCGCGTCAGAAAAATATCTGCGCGCCGAGCATTTATAGTTACAAAGAAACAAAAGTATATTGTAAATTGGCCACATGATCAATAAAAACACTACCATGCAATAATATGTTTTTATTATATATTGTGACACAGAGCTCCAGATAAGGTGCGTATGTGCTTAAATACCCAATTAAAATTGCCAAAAACCCAATTGAAATCACAAGTAGTGAGTATCAAAAAGCAATGAAGAATGTGTAGTACCTTTATCATACTACATAAAATAATAAACAGACCACAAACATAGCATATTTTTGTTTTTTTTCCCATGAAAACACATCTTGGTATTTCATTAGAATTGTCTCCAAGGAGACAATTCTAATGAAATGCCAAGACATGTTTTCAATTTGAAGCAATCTATTCAATAATTGCAGTCTGCTGATGTGTAACCAGTAGTGTTATTTTATTTTACCCATTGGCAATTAAAATTGTGAAATACCCAAATGCTTGAGAAATGATGGAGTGACAATACTCAATTACTAATTCCTTATCTGGAGCGCGGGAGAAATGTTCATTTACATGATTGACCAGAAGCTGGACACGTGATTTTAAATAACAAGTGATAGTGACCTTAGAAAAGCATATCGAATAGTTATAAATATTGACCTACTGTCTGTTCCACGTTTTGCTTCAGACGAACCTTTTGCTATTAAACAAGTTAAACCTAAAGACATATTTAAATGTATATACTTTTCCAGTAAAAACGAAAATGTCACCCTCCCCAAAATAAATTATTTGATGAAATTCCATCAAATATATGGCTCGACTATGTCCAGCCGTGGGTACTCGTTTTCTGTGACTTTTTTTGTTCGTGATCTTGTGCATAAATCGGTGATGTCGAAAATGCGGTAATGTAAAGTGACTGCCACAGGCTCGGACACCGCAAGTAGTAAAAGCTATTTTAAAAGCTATTTCACCGACTGTTTCGCTCATATATTTCATCCACATATCGATGGTATAGTAACATAAGGTCGTAACTGCTATGCTAAAGCATAGCATTTACGACCTTTTGTTACTAGACCATCAATATGAGACACAGGACCGTCAATGTGAGAAAACGAGACGGTGGAAACCCATATACGACAACTGAAATCTGAAATTCACGCATACGTGTAATTGTATAATGATTGTCAGAACCAATCGAAGAAATCTCAGCAATATAACAAAGCCCTTCATGCACCCACTAATACGTGTAGATACAGTAGAAGCTCTCTAAACCGGACACCATGTAGACACCGTTGTGCATAATTTAGAAGGGTTTAACAGCAATTTATTTCATTGCCGTGGGTGTTCACGATTACAAATGATACAAATTGTTGATGGAGTGCTTAATTACAGTGGAACCTCTCTAAACCTGGGGCCCGTTTCACTAAACTTCTTACGACTAAAATATTCGTAAGCGCAAATTTAGGATCGTCTAGAAATTTCAATTGATGTATTTACATTTATTGAGCATAGGCTTCAAATGCAGCCTATGCTCAATAAATGTAAATCCAATAATTGTTTACAAGAAAACATTGCTAATGTGCAATTTACAGACTATCATAATTTTGCACTTACGAACATTTTAGTCGTAAGAAATTTAGTAGGGCCCCAGACACCCTGGGGACTTGCTGTACAGTGCTGTTGGAAATACAACACAGTTCAGCCAAACAGATACACCACCGCCTGCGCTAATCGTTACACTATATGTCAATTGTTTCCTTTCAAAATACTTGCATATAGTGCTTGAACTCAAGCAGCATGGTTTGCTGATCCTGAGCTGTACTACATTTGCATATCATGCCTCATTTGCATATGAAAATAGCCGGATACCACCGCGAGTCACTATCAGTAAAATAAAGATTACTAAATGATTATATATTATAGGGGGCACTTGTAATTTTTAGAACTGGTGGAATAGTGGCACAATTATACACTTGGTTAATTCCTATAAAGAATAGTTTGTGCCTACTGAGTGGGCATGTACCGTTAACAAACGCACTTGGCATACGGAAGCGATGCTTTTTATGTCACCGGAGTTGCGAAATGCTGACTAATATTGCACTGCTGACCGCACACCATCGTGTTATTGAATGCTGGGACTTATATGGAATTGTCGCACAATCGCTCACACAACCGTCTGAGTTACACTACCCAGTTGTCAACGTTTCTCAACATCTATTGTCAATTTCATTTCGTTGTCAAGCACTTTGATTGGCTGCGGCTGAGCTGTAGCACAGCTCATGGTCAGCCAATCACACTGTTTGATTTCAAGCACGATATTAAAGTATTTTGAAATAATTTACAAATATTGGCAAGATTAGCGGAGGCTGTAGTGTAATTATTAATGTGACAAAATGATACGGTGGAGACTCATATATGACAAGCGGAATCTGAATTTTAGATAAACGCCGAAGCAGTCCAAACAACATTCGGCTGTTTCCGTAATATCACTTCGGGTATTTTCGGGAGGGAGTCATATTGAAACATATCAGTCTGCCTAGAATTTGCAATGAGGTATACTAATGACCAATCTTACATTGCTGGTCTCACACCATCGTGTTATTGACTGCTGGGGTGTAACGCCGCATATAGCGAGCTCCGCATATAGCACATAGGTGCATGCGGCGAAAAGGCATGGTCATACCGCTTAAACAGTAAATGGGCCATATTAAATAAATTATGATTATAATTTAACAGAACATATATATAAAGTAAGCTTTATGTGGGATCAAGGCTCATGCTGTGCTATATGCGTCGAAAAAATCATCGCATAACGCTCACATTTGTTATTTATACGTCCCGCGCTATATGCGCTATATACACTGTGGCTGATTAGGCGTCGTTGCCTAATAGCTTGCTAATATCTTATGCCCGTCTCGTATATAGGTCACAGAAGCAGCTGTCAATTTAGGATAATTGGATTGTCCTGCTTCTGAGATGCTGCCAGTTGTGAATCGATACATATACAGTTTACACAGTACTCCATACAGCGAAGATTTGTTGGAAGGTTCTTAAAGGAAACCGAATGGAACACGCAGTCAAATCGATGGTTTTGTACAAGGATATATACATGGACATGACTATTGTTTGTTTTTCTTGCACGCGAGAACGATATTTTCGTTTAAATACCCGGGTTTCAACTATTTAATCGCCGGTCGTCCCTTTCAACAGATCGTTATCACATCGTCTCCGTTGTTTTTAATTATAAAACGAGGATTTCGTTTTTGTTTAAATCTACGAAAACATCATTTTTTAATTATAAAAACGGAACGGCGTCACAATTATGTGCAAACGATAGGCAATCGTTCGTTTTTGGAACCAGGAACAAATCTGGGCTATAACCCCGGTTATATTTAAGGAGGGTGAACAGTAGTATTACATGTACGCTGCAAAACACCATCCCCTCATACCAATGCCCCCACTACCTCATTGTCATAAGGTTCATTGTCTAAAACGAGGCACTATTGAATTGCCAGTGATACATGCCATCTCCTCAGCACAGAGACATCCAGTGTGTCACGTTCAATCAGCGGACATCGACCGTATTCGGATTATGGTTTTGAGACCTCCCAGACATTGCTACTTCCGATAATACCCCATACGGACGACACAGCTGTCCTATTCAGTTATGCCATTAGACATCCAATTTGGCATAAATAGCTTTCACAATGCGTGCAAATACACGTATAATAATTCCAGCACAAAAATATTTACACAATTCCCTCACATTTGATTGGTCCGTAGCAAGTCTCTGTCCAAAATTTATATCCCAGTAAACTCACACGCCGAACTACTTTCCGTAACCGTGAGGCGCAGTTAAAATAATTCTTAAGAAAACGGAAAATAAACACATTTTCTTGATGAATTTATTTAAAATGCTGGAATTATAAGGAAGATAAATTCCACAAAAAGGCCATTCATTCCTATAATATTCCGGTCTAGGACATATTTCGCCTAATCGTATTTCCGTATAGCATTGTACGGAGCCCCGCAGGGGACATGGATTTTTTATTATTAATTAGTTCCCACGAAATAACAATTCGTTCCCACGATATAACAATTCGTTCCACGAATTAACAATTCGTTCCCGTAGGAACGAATTGTTATTTCGTGGGAACGAATTGTTAAATTGAGGGAACGAATTGTTTTTTCGCGGGAACGAATTACTAAAAAAAACGAATTCTACGTCGCCTGCGGGGCTCCGTAACATTGATATTGACTGTGAAAATTAAATAATACAGTTACCGTAACTGTTGTGATATTCTCACATATGCCTCTCCATTTATTGAACTTAGTGTTCTGAATCCACAGGTGCATGTTACTTACTGTACTAACATATATACGTACACTGAAACATACAGTATCGCCCTCTCGTAAACGTAAATAAAGTCGGATTATTTCAATTCATAATACCTTGTATTGTGCATTGTCTGTTTCAGCTCGTGAAGTCCCATTTCCTGGAAGCTGTTCGCACAACCTTGGATGACAGGTACACGCCTTACATGAACAACGTCTACGAGGTGGCCATCACGTTTATCATCGACAGTCTGATTCATGGATATAGAAGTGTGCGCACGGGTGAGAGCGAAAAAGAAAATGACGAGAACTCAGTAGCCAATGAGAACACGGAAAAAGACACCGGCTGTCACAATGGTGATAAGTTAACGTCAAGTGAAACGCGCACCGCTGAATCGAACATGGCTAATACGAGACAAGACAGCAAGCACGTGTCAGACAGTGAAATGTACAACAGTGATGGCGTGTTAATGAAGACCATGCCACAAAATGGCACTGCCATACACCAGAATGTGATGAATGACACTTGATAGGCGTGTTTCATGACAGAAGATACATGTAAGCCGCAGATAAGACGTCTAAGCGATTCGCGGTGGAGAATCACGTGGTCATAGTGTAATTGACATGGAACATGGTCATCATTAAACAGAGAAAACCGCAGTCGTATTTACTAACAATCATATTTATTTCAATACCGCCTGCGCTAATCGTACTAATATGTGTCAATTTCTTTGCTACAAAATACTTGAATATTGCGCTTGAAGCTCAGGCTCAGCCAATCAAGCTGCTTGATTGCGAGATGATATTGCCTGTAGATGTTCAGAAACGCTGACATCTGGGCGAGATTGACGCAGGCGGTGGCGTAATAAAACAATTGACCACGTGATCCTCCGCTGTGGATACTGCTTATCGTATATACGTAAACTGCGGCCTACGATGCATACAACTTAAGACCTCCATTAAGCGATGTACGTCCAGATGTTTTCTTGAACAGCGTGTATATTATCATGATTATAAGTTGCGTATTTCTGGCTGTGACTGGAGAACTGGGGCCCGTTTCAATAAACTTCTGTACGACTAAAATGTTCGTAAGTGCAAAATTATGATAGTCTGTAAATATCATATTAACGGTGTTTTCTTGCAAACAATTATCGGATTTCCATTTATTGAGCATAGGCTGCATATGCAGCATATGCTCAATAAATGTAAATAAATCAATTGAAATTTCCAGACGTTCCTAAATTTGCACTTACGAACATTTTAATCGTACGAAGTTTAGTGAAACGGGCGCCTGGGGCTGAACGGATTTGAGACCCGTGTAGCTCTTGAATAAATGACAATATCCTGTATGTAACCTGATAACGTTATGTATTGCTTATTAGAAGTATGACGTGTGATTGATTGATTGATTGAGTGATTGATTGAATTGTGAATAATCCAGAACCTGATCAGACTGCACATATCCACACAGCTCAGGCATATGGAAGGTAATATCCGCCATAATTATATTAGGCTTGATGCTTGCTTGCTGATGACATTCTAAGTTCTATCCGTCTTATTACAATTATATGTGGCTTGATGCTTGCTGACTGGTGCCAGTACAACTTACTTTCATGCTATTTTATTCGTCATCCGTAGTTATGACATTTGAAATATTCTTGGTTGTAGTCTAAATTGCATGTGCATTTGGCTTGATGCTTTATTCATTCGCACTGTTTCAATGCGTTTGTATTGATTACATTCTAAGTGGCTTGTTGCTTCAGTCTTAGTGACATCCAGAGTTCCATTATTGATTATTGCATCGCTGTTTTGCCGTGCGTTTTGTTATCTCGCTAAGCCACGCCCCTTGACAACAATAATTGCAACAGTAATTTAGGAACAACCATTATGACGCCAGGTGCGCTGCTAAAACTTAAAATAGTTCTCCTAAAATTATTGAATATGCTGGTACCCGTCCTACAATGCATTGCTCTCTAAATTGGTTCCATGTCCCTAACGGTGTTGATGTAGATTGATGCCGCCTTTTCTGTTGCGCCATGTTTAGGTTAAAAGATACCAAATAGTTTTAATGTATAATTTAACCGAATCCCAGCCAGTCTTTCCTACTTTCACTATTCGTATGGATGTTATGGGACCAACCTCGTCATGTCCCCCAATATTGTTTACATTATTTGGCCACGGAAACTCTTCAAATATGCTGAAATCTGGTGTTAAAAACACCCCAACAACTGGGTAGTAATGGATCAAGCTTTGCAAGCAAACTGTGTCTGTGACCTTGAAACACCCGGACTATTTTTTATGCCGGACTACGTTTGCATACTCAATGTCTCTAACCTTAAACCTAGAGTGCTACATGCCAGGTTATAATATAGGGAGACATGTTTTTCTTTATTCTTTTAATCTGACATTTTCTGGCAAAATGAACATTGATTTACCATTACCAGACGTACTAATTGACATTATTATACTTTTTATATCAAACGCGAAATGCCAGTTTGATATCAGGGGCGATAACCGGGTTTCCTTAAAATGCTAACGGAAGCAACTATTTATCCCATTTATTTAGTTTTTGATGTGCAATATCATACTTTATGACATGTCGATAAAAATATTTATTCAGCATTTAGTTGATATAAATAATTTAAAAATACTGCATCATTTGCATATGGAACTAGCTTGATACCACCACGAGTCTCTATGAGTACATTAAAGATTACTAAATAATTATATCTGTGTAGCTGGCACTCGTAATTTTTAAAAGTGGTGGACTAGTTGCAATTATACACTTATTTAAGTTCCATAAAGAAAAGTTTGTACCTACTAGATGGGACCCCAGCTTCAACAATAATTAAATCTATATTTTAATTAGTCAAGATGCAGAGCAGAATGGGTGCAGGTTATTGGAAATTAGGTCCCACAACATCCATAAGAAAAATGAAAGTAGCAGAGAATAGTAAAATGTGTGGCAACGGGTTAGTTTTTTAGGGAAAATCAATGGTGGTGGCCCACTTTAGTCTGATCCCGGACGGTTATTGGTTTGCATCGGTAACAAGCCAGTTTGACAGTCAACCTGTGTAAGTTACCATATGTGTAACTTACTATAACAAGAGTTGTCAGAGGACAACGAAGCGCGCCCGGTGGCAGCAAAGGAACCGAGGGCACATTTGAAAACTGGATAAGGGAAACAAAATTTATGAGCCATTTACCAGAGCGTGTTAAGGTTTAGAGCGTACAAAGTATTTGACATTGACCCTGGGCTTAGCAGAGGTATAGGACCCTTGGAGCAATGCGTGTGTGAAATATGAAGCAAATCCAAGCAAGGAAACAGAAAATATAGGCCATTTACCCGAGCGTTCGAGCGTTAAGGTTTCGAGATGCACAAAGTATGTGACCTTGACCCTGGGCTTAGAAGGGGCGGCACGGACGTGTATTTGCCACAGCGCAGTAGAGACCCTTGGAGCAATGCGTGTGTGAAATATGAAGCAAATCCAAGCAAGGAAAATATAGGCAATTATAATGTTTGAAGACAGACGGACGGACGGACTGACGGACAGACAGACGGACAGACGGACAGACAGACAGACAGACGGACGCCTACGACGCAGAGGGTATGCCATAAGCACTTCTTCCTTCGGAAGGCGCGCTAAAAATGTGATTGTTTGCTTGCAAATCTTGATCCATTACTACCTAGGTTCACTTGAGGAACATGTTGGTCATGTGATGTAAACAGAGTTTCCGTGGCCAAAAATAAATGTAAACAATATTTGGGGACATGACGAGGTTGGATTTTTCTTTGTTAGGAGTAAGTAAACCTATTGTTTAATTCATGCAGAACCAGTACAGACCGGCTGCAGGTCATGTACAAGTAGGTCCCACAACATCCATACGAATAGTGAAAGTAGGAGAGACTGGCCTTATTGGATGGGATTCGGTTACAGTATGGCACTGCTGTCAATGTTAGGAATCCTCCGACGAATAAATAATAGTACGAGATGTGATTGGCTGTTTGAGGCACACACCCAATGCCGGTGTTGATTTCACCCACAAATTATCACAGTATAGGTTAGAAGACACCAAATAGTTTTACTATATACTGTAACCGAATCCCATACAATAAGGCCAGTCTCTCCTACTTTCACTATTCGTATGGATGTTGTGGGACCTACTTGTACATGACCTGCAGCCGGTCTGTACTGGTTCTGCATGAATTAAACTATTCGTATGGATGTTATGGTAGTGCGGTCCCTTAACAAATGTATCTATACCTGCCGGCCAAAAGTGCCATTGTTTCACTGAATCAAGATATGATGATGCACAATTAAAAAATAAGTAGCTCCAAAAAATATATCCACTGTGCCACCTAAAAAGTCAATAAATTCAAAATGGCCGCCAAATATCAATATATTTCTATGAAAGTGCAAACCTGTGTTAAATTTAGCACAATTAGTATGCTATAATGACACACACTCACACTATAATTAATTCAGATGGCTCTCATGTACAATTTTATTATTTTGTAATTGCCATAACTCCAAGATGGCCGCCAAATATCAATATTTTATTATATTTTGCACTGTGGATGTCATATTGGAAATGTTTGCATGGAATAGGAAGTGTTGTTACTTGACTACTAATTTGTCACTTTGAAGTGAGACAGTGTGAATGTTTCAGCTAAATAAATCCAATATGGCAACCAAATGTCAAAAGGCTGGCAATATTACATAGCTGTGGCGGGTGCATGACATCTGGATCTGAATTAAGAATGAGTGGGTAATTGTAATGTATCTGGGACATAGCACATGGGAAAGGAATGTTAACCGCTATAAAGCATTATCGTCCATATGTGCAGAAATTTAAAGGTCAGTATATATAAGCACAGCTTTTGTGCACTTGCAGCTTATGCATCCTCTGGCAGACTTGCATCCACATTTGATCAATTCGCTGCATGCTCGTGCAGCATCTCCATGAAGAGCTGTCCTTTGCCCATCCCCATTCGTCTGGTGATGGGATTGTCTGGATAGGTTGTTGACAGGTCGCCCATATGGAAGTTTGGTACATGACCTGCCTTGAATGTTGCAGGAAGTCATGGTGAACAAAGTATTTGGACATTACACATTACACACATTGGTATGTGTATGATAATGTTGCAATGTAGAGAAGTCAGCTTTTGTTTATGAAAACTGTTTATTTTTGTTCAGAAAATTTATGTAAATATTAAAACATTTTATATCACCAGTAACCAAATGGAAGAATATGTAAGATTAAAACTTATACTATTGCAGACAAGACGTTTTACAAGATCTACCGTTGTGATATAAAGCGATGGATGCATATGTGTTTGTAGTTCACTTTACCTTACTCGGTGGAAGGTGTTCCAAGTCTGTGTTCTTTTTGAAGAAGAGTTCCACCCGGACGGCGTTGACAGACGCGAGTTCACTGGTCGTGTCGTACAACAATATCACATACCTCTCCAGAATGCTGAAACATGGTGACTCTAATGTCAATGGAGCATATGTGTTGTTCACCATGAACAGCAGTGCCTCGTTGAGTTCTGGGTAAATTGTCCACGTATTTCAAGCTCGAGTCTTCCCTTTTCCAAAGAAAGCCGACGTGGTGTCACGTCCCGTGCGGGCGTGGAATGGTGGCAATGCTCTCGATTTGTCAAGTCCAAGGAGATGGCACAGTGTATTAATGTGGTAATTTCGAATGTTCTTACCAGTTCCAAAGACTACCCAGATTTGAATGTCTGGATGTTCTTCCAGGATGTCATGAAATTGTCCGATTAAGATTATAATTACATCAATATCCACTGTCCGAATCATACTGTTCGTGGAACCTTTCTTCAATGCGTCAACTTTATGCACTACCATACGTGTATTTGCTTCTTGGTTACACTTTGTCATTACCTCACATCATCATGTCATCTTCTGCAAAGCACATACGTGTACCTTGTTTTATCAAGGAAAATGCGACTCACCAGGACAAAATGAAGCTTATTGAATTTGCGATCAGTTCAGCCCCAGATGAGTATGTGTTTGTCTTGCTATTTTTGGGGTAATCGGGCTCTTCCCGACACCTGTGTGCGAAGCCCCTGGCCCCGTCTTTCTCGAGTGGATTATGTGATGCTACTAGTAATATATCTGTCCCAAATACAATCAAGTCGTGATGTCTCGCGTAACTCGCTGAGGATGAATGGGAGAAACACGTTGTCTCCATACTCTGAAAACGTGCTGGCTTCAGACGTAGGTAGCATGTGCACAACGGCGGCTCCATGTAATATTTTGCATTCAAAATATTGTGGCATATCAGGTTACTCACTAGATTCAATGCAGCCCAGAAGGTTAGACTTTTGTCCATGTCGTATCTTACCAAAATCAGACAGCGAAGGCGGAGTAGATTTATTTTCATGCGAGAAAAATGTTGCTGGATCTCCATCACGTTGTTGATTAGCAATGTATAGGCGACCAAATAGGTAGCTGTTTTGCCGTTGCACTTTAACAGCCTGCGACGATTTTGGACTTGTCTTTGATTTGGGGGATTTCAGTAGTGGAAGTGAGCTTTTGTTGATTGGATTCTGAATTGGTATGTCTCTGGTCCCAATCACATCTTTCATATACTTTAGATACTGCGTTCTACCTAGCGATTCTATTGTCCGAATTATCTCTACAATTGATTCATCTGCGCAAACACGTGTATTCAATACCAACAGCTCAGAACAATCATCCTGGAAAGGATTTCCAAAGTCGGATATGACATCTACAAGTTTGCGTGACTGCTGATGGAACAGTTTCTGAGTAGAAAGTCCTTCTGCGTGATGCAGGCTAATATCTGGATCATCTTCATTAATGTACTGGGTATCAAAGTCTGTCCCACATATCAGCCAGCGTCGAAGAGAAATCTGGTCTTCTGTTAATCTGATGGCACCTCCATTGGCATTTTCCTGTTCATGTACGTACTTGGTCGATAGGAATAAAAGAGAAGCGGTTTGTCGTTTTGGTTTTGGAAACAATCCAGTGCTTCTTGAGGGAGGGACTTAATGTCTCGAATGTGAATTGAAATCCAGCGTGCATAGTTGTAAGCATCCAATACAAAGAAAAAGCAGACAAGTGACTCAAGTGCTTCAACATACAAGCCAAATTTGTTTTCTCTGTGTGCTCTCAGAAGGACATTGATCATTTTATATGGCTATAACAGTATCCCAAAACTGGAAGGTAGGACTGGTGATTAGTATGCGTTTTCTCCATGCCTCAAATGTTTCATCAGTTTCATTTGAACTCTTTGAAATCTGAGATGCACGTTGTTGGAGGGCTGATAACGCTACAACAGAGACTTGATGTGCATTGCGAGTCCGTGTCAGATGCGCTGTTTTCAGGAAACCTTCAACGATTCCAGATGTGGCAATTTCAGCCTCTACAACTGTTGTTGTCCAGCCCGAACCTTGCAGGTAATCCCCCGCCATATTCCACACAGCCATTTCTAGATGCAAATCACCAAACATTACTACCAATGTGACTTCCCCATGAGAGTCATGGCCATGTCCATTGAATATATTTTGCCTTTGCAATATGGGGCAGTCACATGTTATGACAGGGATCTGACCAGGATGTAGAAAGGCAGTGACAGACTTGATTAGTTTCATGCCATGTTTGATCATTGCTGGTGTGTCAGCCTCTCTCATGAGTAAAGCCATTATAGCTGCTGGGTCCAACATGGGAGATACGTTTTTTAGCAAATTCTGTATATACATATATTTGCATAAAATGAGGCTTGAGCAATACAGTTATGTAAATATTAGTGTTACCGGACATATTATATATACATGTATATATACATATAGGCATATAGTGGGTATTTCAAATTGATTTAAATGATGTAAGTCTCCAGTTACCTTGCAACTGTACCCAGATTTCCATCCTCTATTGACTAAACCAAATCAGAAATATTAAATGAATGTATATAGCCTTCAGAAAGCAAATGTATGACAAAATAATGAACTTTGGTGGCCATCTTGGATTTATGCAAATTAGTAAAATGATTCAGTTATATTTTGATGTTTCTCAAATACATTGTTGCATCCAACAATCGCATTCCTGGGGTTTAAAGTACTCAAAAATATAAATTGAGTACAATCATAGGCCATACAATTAATATTTGGCGGCCATCTTGGATTCCTGCATTTTAAACGAGTTTCGGTTGTCTTTTTTTTTGGAGCCACTTATTTTAGGAATCTGTATGACCTTAGCTATGTCGCACAACAAAATGGCACTTTTGACCGGCGTGTATAGATAATCCACTTTGTTCAAGTTAAGGGACCGCACTATGGGACCTATTGGATTTACATTTATTGAGCATAGGCTGCATATGCAGCCTATGCTCAATAAATGTAAATCCATCAATCTTGTACATGACCTGCAGCCGGTCTGTACTGTTTCTGCATGAAAGACAAATACAATTACAACAAGCAGATTTCAAATGTAATGTAATCAGCACGCAAGCATCAAGTCACATAGAATTATGGCGGATATTACCTTCAATACAGGCACAGCCAACCAATCTGCGTGAATTGATTGGTATTGCTAGTAGATGTTCAGAAACGTTGCCATCTGGGCAAGATTAACGCAGACAGTGGTGTAAATGTCGTGCTACAGCTCAGGCACAGCCAACCAAGCTGCGTGATTGTGAATTGATATTGCCAGTAGATGTTCAGAAACGTTGACATCAGTAGCCTATTTCATCAACATTGCAAAGTATACTTTACTAGCAAAGTATACTTTGAGGGAGCAATCATTTATTTTTCCTGATATGCATTATTTCGTATAGAACTAACAAATGCATATATGTCATGATTAAAAGTATGCAGAATTATTATACTGAATTTATTACATTATCACAGCCATTAAATGGCTGTGATAATGTAATAAATTCAGTATAATAAAAATTAATAAATTTTTCAAAAAATTGAAAATTTCTCCCTCAAAGTATACTTTGCTACTAAAGTATACTTTGCAATGTTGATGAAATAGGCTACTGGGCAAGATTGACGCAGGCGGTGGTGTAAATGTAAGGATTGTCGCTGATACATTGTATCTCCGTCCAGGTTATACATGTAATAGCTACCAACAACACGGATACACAGCCGCCTGCGTTAATCCTGCCCAGAGTATCATCGTTTTCCAACCTACATTGGCATTACCAACTCACAATCAAGCGATTTGATTGCCTGAGACTGAGCTGTGCTGTAAAGCACAGATCGGGGTCAGCCAATCAATATGAATGATTTGAAGCACATTATTCAAATATTTTGAAATAATTAAAGTGACAAATATTGGCTGTGATAATGTAATAAATTCAGTATAATAAAAATTAATAAATTTATCCTTAAACTGAAATTTTCTCCTTCAAAGTATACTTTGCTAGATAAGTATACTTTGAAATGTTGGTGAAATAGGCTACTGAATCACTTTCATATTACCTCCAGTTTTGCTCATGATTTACATCATGTACATCCCGTGTAATATTAATACATATGTGAATACAATGTGTTCATACTAAACGTCACGTGACGTTGTTCACCCAATGAATATAAGGTTAACTGTATTGTAATTTTCAAATTTGCGGCGTATATCAGAAAATGATAGGTCGGAAAATCTGTTTAATGGCGACGCGCTAGCGGAGCCATTAAACATGTTTTCCGACCTCTCATTTTCTGATATACGCCGCAAATTTCAAAATTACAATGCGGTTAACCTATTTCTAATGCACTCCTTTACTACAGGCGTAGGAATACATATTGAAATAATTTGCGACCGTTCATCAACAATGATATACCTGTAATGTATGACCATCAGCCAATCAGATTGCGTGATATTTATAGAGTGCATTAGAAACGCCTATGAATGCAGTTGAATCAGATTTAATCCTTGATACATTATTATGTTATCAATATGTGTGTATTCGGTCATTGCTTGATAAAACATGTACATATTTCATTGTACGCTTACCAATGTCGTCATGTCCTGTGCGTAAGAGACAGCGATCAATATGTGTGTATTCGGTCAATGTTTGATAAAACATGTACACATTTCATTATACACTTACCAATGTATTCATGTCCTGTGCGTAAGAGACGACGAGGGACATACATAGAGGATCTCAAACGAGTTTCCATTTGATATGATATTTATGAAACGAGTCACGCACAATTTATGCATAAACTTGCGGAAAAGTTTCATAAATTTCATATCAACAGGAAACGAGTTTTATATTCTGTTTATCACATGACTTCAGCCTCCAAAGAGAAAACTTTGAGATAGCCAATACCTTTCAGTGAGCAGACACCATTGACTATGTTCTCATCTATTTGAAAATCTCCACAGAGAAAAATAGTTTTAATCATAGTAATACAATTATTATAAATATACCATATAACAGGTTCCTGTTATTTGTAAATACTTCATATTACCAAACGGGAGCTCATTCTGACAATTGTAGTTAAGTCATGGACGCTTCTAATGACGTCTAAACCATGATGAACTCAACGTCAAAACATCGTTGCTTTGTCGCGACATATCGGACGTCATTGTAACGTGTCTATTTTATTAATTTGACATAACGTTGGCGCATTATACGAATACAAGTGATGCGGCTAGCCAATCAAATGCGCTCCATGTGTTATTACACGTGTGTCATAACACATTTATGAAATTAGTTAAAACACGCCATAACAAGATTTCATGTGATAATACGGTATATTACTGTCTGTTTCACGAAACCTGCCCAAATTTTACGGCCATATAAACAATGCAAAAACAATATATCTTTGGATAATATTAAATTTTATCAAGCCTTCTTTTCATTTCGTGAAATGTAGTCAAATATTGATTTCATTACGAAAAATGAGTTCTCTATGGGAATTTAACATGGGGAAAAATAGGTGGAGAACCTGGAGGAGACGAGGATTCTGAAACCTAGCTAGATAGCATGGAAATGATCTAACTAAGAAAACAAAAGTAACATCTTGAAAATCTGTTCACTATTTCTGAAATTATAAAAATTTCTCCATGTTAAATCCCCAGACATCTTCACTCTATGAAGATGTCTATAGGGATTTAACATGGAAAAATAGTTTTTTCGCAATAAAATCATTATTTGACCAAATTTCACGAAGTAAAAAAGTAGGCTCATTCTTAAATTTTCCTTTAATTTAATATTATCGAAAAAAATATTATTTTTGCATTGTTTATTTAGCCGTAACATTTGGGTAGGTTTCGTGAAACAGACAGTAGGCTTTCAACGAAACAGCAGCGTCGGGCATTAGCCTGTCAAAGAAGTGTACACAGGTATATCCATGTTCTCTGTGTTACAAGTGCTGTCTTAAGCTCCTATGTACGGAGCCCCGCAGGGGGCATGGGTTTTTGTTATTAATTCGTTACCGCCAAATAACAATTCATTCCCTCAATTTAACAATTCGTTCCCTCGATATAATAATTCGTTCCCTCGAATTAACAATTCGTTCCCTCGAATTAACAATTCGTTCCCACGAATTAACAATTCGAACAATTCGTTCCCTCGGATTAACAATTCGTTCACACGAAATGACAATTCGTTCCCTCAATTTAATAATTCGTTCCCTCGAATTAACAATTAGTTTCCACGATATGACAATTCGTTCCCACGAATTAACAATGCGTTCCCGTTAAATTGAGGGAACGAATTGTTAATTCACGGGAACGAATTGTTATTTCGTGGGAACGTATTGTTAAATTGAGGGAACGAATTGTTAATTCGTGGGAACGAATTGTTAAATGGAGGGTGCGAATTGATATTTCGTGGGAACGAATTAATAAAAAAAAAGAATTCTACGTCCCCTGCGGGGCTCCGTACCAATGGAATTATATGTATACAGTTATATATGTATGTTTGTTTGTTTGTTTATGTATATATGTATACAGTTATATATATTGTTTGTGTATGTATATGTAAGTATATAATGTATTGTGTTTTTTTGTATATATGTATACATTTATTATGTTTGTTTGTTTGTTATGTATATGTATACGTTATATATAGTTTGTTGTTTGTTTATGTAGATATACAGTTATATATGTTTTGTTTGTTTGTTTAGTATATTATACAGTTATATATGTATGTTTGTTTGTTATGTATATATGTATACAGTTATATATGTATGTTTGTTTGTTTGTTTATGTATATATGTATACAGTTATATATGTATGTTTGTTTGTTTGTTTATGTATATATGTATACAGTTATATATGTATGTTTGTTTGTTTGTTTATGTATATATGTATACAGTTATATATGTATGTTTGTTTATTGTATGTGATAGTACAGTTAATATGATGTTTGTTTGTTTGTATTTATAGTATACAGTTATATATGTATGTGATTTGTTTGTTTATGTATATATGTATACAGTTATATGTATGTTTATTGTGTATGATAGTTAATTGTATACAGTTATATATTGTATGTGTTTGTTTGTTTAGTATATATGTGTATACAGTTATATATGTATGTTTGTTTGTTTGTTTATGTATATATGTATACAGTTATATATGTATGTTTGTTTGTTTGTTTATGTATATATGTATACAGTTATATATGTATGTTTGTTTGTTTGTTTATGTATATATGTAGTCAATTCCAAGAGGCGGAAATTACCATGTGCATTATATAATTTGTCAAATTGAATAAATAGATAACGGTTAGTACCGTGAATCGGAAAAAATATCTGACAAGGCTTAGGAAACAGGATGGGCGAGGCTCTGCCGAGCTGCGCCAGATATTGTTCCCATTGACGGCACTAACCTACTAGTCTATTTATCCCGCCAACAGCTACAAATAGCTTTAAAATGCAATAAAAATAACCCCAGCCACCGCACATATTCATACGCGGTGATTAGGTCGTATTGACAGGATATCAAAATTATTTCACGGCACCGTGTTTCACGGCAAATACGCACTGTGTTGACGGGATAATTCCCGTTTGTCCGCCGCTCATCTAGATGGGGAAGACATTTATACGTGTGTACCGACGCATACCGTAATAACGTATGTATATTAGTTTTGAAATGTTGACACAGATTTCTCGAACGAGTCTAGTACACTATGTTTAGTTATTAACTCATGCGTTAATGGCCTATTACAATATGAGTCAACACAAAAGTATTACATTATGCGTTAACCTGTGTTTCGATATGAGTCAGACATTGTATTACGTTATGCGTCGATTGTATTACGTCGTTATGCGTCAGTATTACGTTTGCGTCGATTGTATTACGTTATGACTGAAGTAATACGTTATGCGTCAGCTATTACTTTATGCGTCGTTGCATACGTGCACCATCCATATTGCGATCTGTGTATGGCCCTAATCAAATTGTGCGCATACGCAGACTCGTATCGAGTCATAAGTCACAAACTCCACACTCCCATTTTGTCATTGTTTAGTTTAAACATAGTTTATTGCATATAAGTACAATGGGCTTGGGCTACAAGTTCTGGCAACATTAGTTCCAGCCCTTACCCAAGTATTTCAACAATACATCAATTTAACAGCAATAACGATAAGTATACAACAATGGCGATAAGTATACATGGGTACATACCAATAATCATGCGGTATATATATATATATATTTGCACGATGTACGAAATGAAAAATCGGATAAAAAGAGAGAGTAAAGAAAGTGAGAGAGGAGATTGGGAGAAAGAATGAAAGAGTTATGTGTCACAATGTACACATAATATATAACCTAATGCATAGATATATGTGTACTGCAGTTGATTTCAGTGTTCGTTTTTATCAGGTGGTACTGGATGATGTTGGCAAATGGAAAGCATCCGATAGAGCTTGCGTCTCAGGCATCCACCAAGTGTGTTACTCAAATCTTTTCGTAGTTTTAATATTATCTTGTACAGCTTTAAAAATAACAGTATTGCACTCTTTACTTTATTTATGCCATGCAAAAGTATATGTGCGTTTAGAGGATAAAATTGTCGCAGTGACTGGCATAAAATTAGACGTTGCGCATGATATTTAATACATTCAAAGAAGTAATGTTCAGCATCCTCTACAACTTCACTACATTCGCAGTAGGGAGTTTCTCTGATATGGTTATTGCAAAGATCACAATTAAGACTGCTACATTTATTTAGAATTATTGCATGCATAACTGAAAACAATCGATCTCCCTCTAAATAATATGGTGGTATATTATATTGAGTATATAGTTGTTGGGCGCATGATGTTTTGAAGTGTCTAAGACTATCTACATTTCTCAGCAACGGGTCAGTTTCATTCCCGAGTTGTACCGAAGATGGTATAAACGATTGTTTGTATACTTCCAGTCGTGTAGTGGGGACATTTAAATCAAATTGATTTCTAAGATTGTAACGAGATATATTATTAACAGTGGGTGGAATCAGGTTAGAAATATAACTAGGTACTTGATTATTGTTGGCTTTGTACATGATCGAAAGCTTTTGAATACTACGTCGAACAGATAGAAGTTGCCATCCAACTTCTTGCCTTAAGCTGCCGAGTGATACTGACCGTGTTAATCCTGTTACTATTCTCGCGGCTTCATTCTGATTTTTTTTCAATGGATCCTTTTCACATTCTGTACACCCATCCCAGACTGATGAAGCATATTCTAGTATAGGTCTCATATAAGATATATATATTTGGTTTAAAGACTGTCTGCTTATCTTAGGTTTTAGGTTTTATGTTACGCATTATTCCCAATACTCTCGTAGTCGAATTAATTATATGTTGTATGTGTGTATGCCATTTTCCGTTATTGCTCAGTGTTAAACCAAGATACTTATGATCGTCAAAAGTTATGGAAGTGTTCTGAAAGATTAAGTTTAAGGGTCGATCAAGTTGTCTTAATGTTAGAAGCATCGCTTCAGTCTTGTTCGGATTGAAACTAACCAACCATTGTTTAGCCCAAGAAATCATTAGCAGGTCATGATTTATTATGCCTTCTAGATCATCAACATTTGTTGAAGAAAAGGACAGAGAGCTGTCGTCAGCAAATAATCGAACAATACTTAATAGATGGTCAGTTATGTCGTTGACATATATTAGAAATAGTAATGGGCCGAGTACCGAACCTTGTGGTACGCCAGCAGTAACTAATAATTGTTGTGAGTGCAAATGATTATAAATATGTTTCAACATTATTCTCACCATTACCTTACCTAGACAGCTTAATAACGATGTCGGGCGATAATTTGAAGGCGTCGGTGGACACCCCTTTTTAAATAGAGGAATTACACTTGCTAATTTCCACGCCATCGGAAATTGACATTCATTAACCGATCTATTAAAGAGGATCGCCAGAGGTTTTGAGACAGATGTAATAGTTCCTTTTAACATTCCATGACTAATTAGATCGTATCCACAAGCTTTATTAGTTTGCAAAATTCGTATTGTATCTCTAACCTCAGATTCATTTATATTAATCGTATCAAGAACTTGGTCAGTTTTTAATTCAAACGATGGTAAAGTAGAGTTAGTCATCAACAGTTGATATTGAAATGAAGAAGTTGTTAAGACAGTTTGCTTTTTCGGCATCAGACAAATATAAATGTTCGCTGTTACCATCATTGGTTTTAAAGGAGGAATAGTACCACTTGACTTGCTGTCTTTCACAAAGTGTCGGACTAGCTTCCCGAAATATATTTTGTTATTCGAAAATGATTCTGTTAGATTAAACTCTATGTCGTTATAAAATGCTCCTCTTGCATGTTTTTTTCATATTATTAACTTTATTCCGAGTTGCTTTGTATCTATTCCAATTGTCCACCCGTCCAAATTGTATTGCTTTCTTTCGTAACTTGTCCCTTAGCTTGCTTGTTTGGTGAATTTCGGAATCATACCATGGTTTATCGTTAGGCTGCACTGTGACTTGACTGCATGGAATGTATTGCTTAGCTAGCTCAATGAACTTAGATGTAAATATATTAGATGCATCATCTACACTACCATTATTTAAAATTGTCCAATCAGTATTAAGCATGAGCTCGTTAAATTTAGCAAAATATTATATGAACTTTCAGCTGGTATGATGACACATGTAGCCTTATGATCACTTATGTTTGGCTAAGCAGATAATACATCGCTTTTGAGAATGATCTGATCTTTGTTAACAATAATTGGACCCAGTAAGGTTGAAGTAGTAGCTGTTTCCCGAGTTGCGGATGTCATTATGTTTCTCAATGAATTCATAATCATTACGTCTTTTAACTTGTGGTTTTGTACATTTAATTGATCTTCATTTACATCTCCAAAAATAATGGTATTATTTGTTATATCGGATACCAGTTCTAAATTGCGATTAAGTAATTCCCAAAATTCGATATATGTCGACGCGGGTCGGTAAATCGTGCCAATCAAAAACGTTTTACGGTTTGTCTTAACTTGAATCCAGATGGTTTCATCCCAAAATATTTCTAAATGTTGCATTCTTTCTGCTAATAAGTGGTCTGCGACATATACTAATATACCCCTAGAATGTGGCGATTTGTCCTTTCGGAATGGTAAGCCATATCCATTGAGTTGTAAACTGCTCGTTTCTATAGCGCATGATAAGTGCCTTTCTGTAAAACATAGAATATCGAAGTCTGCAAAAATGTTAGTAGATATTGTAAACGCAAGCAATATCAGCTGTGTGCTACAATTAAAATTACCTATAGCAACCCTCCAGGAAGTTAAATCATTACCCATTCGGCTTATTAATTAAATCAGCGAGGTGAAGAGCTGCCATAGGTATCAACAATGACAACCTCACCCAACAACACCAGATAACATGTATGTTCACAAATCTTCTCAACATAGTGCATATACCTATACTAGTGGAATTCAAACAGCAAGGACGTTTGACTGCGAGAAAGAAGATATAGCGAGTAAAAAACAAAAGGAATAGTAGAAAAACAACAAGATGATATTGTAGCTGGTAGGAACACGTACATGCAACATACACATATATCTTCCTAACATGTGATGCAGAACGGTGATCAGGTTTTTGTGGCGGGATGGATAGTTCAGTGAACTATTCTCATATAAAATATCTACTGCAAAGTATCGTGTGTTAGTTACAAATCATTTAACGAACACTGTAGATACCGATCAGATCGCATGTCAAGCCAAACGGCTCATGCCTTTAATCCAGTGACATAATGCTTTCTTTATTGGTATAATAATACATACCTAAAAAACACTCACACGTGTTGGAAAAGCGATCTACTTTCATTTATTGACCACAATTATGTCACATTATTATGAACAAGATTCACATTCCGCTATAAATATAAACTTACATGCAACTCGAGAGTATGAAGTGACACGCAGGATATCGATTACATGAGTGATCATTACATAATGTACAACCAGAGCAGATCCGGACCAGCCTAGGCATAACTATACAGTCTGATCAGGGTATACTCTGCTTTCCACTACGCAAACATGTATAATCCTCCTATTATAAATAAGTATACACTGCCAAGGTAGAATGTATCAACTGGGTGAGTGAACAGCACAGTTTTACAACCAATGTATATCCAGACCTGCCTGCACACGAACGTATATTCTGATCAGTGTGTACTGCATTAGTTACTATGTGATAATGTCGGATCAGGTTCTTGTACGTTACGATGACGTGGTGTGCGAAAACATATCGAATGATTTCAATAACCGCTCAGAATATAACCAACGTAGGCACAGACCAGCCTACATCGAAGTATATGCTGAGCAGGATATACTCGGTTTATCAAACGTAATAGACTTGAATCATCTGAGTACAGCTTGAAATTGTAAAACGTATGACTGCATGATTGAATCGTACAACAGATACAGGCACAGACAAATATACACACAAATGTATTAGTGGAGGGGCACCTTGAAGAGAAGTCGTTGTTCAACCCAAGAGAGCAAAAGCAATGACTATGCTAGATTGATACATCATACATTGCTGAACATGAATCCGGTGTCGGTCAATCAAATTAGGTGGGACAATGTCAATTTTGAGATCATTAAGTGCAAAGAGGTCAAATGAGTTCAAAAACATATTTTATATCAGTAGATGGACATGTACGTGCTTATGATGCTTCAAATATCAGATAAAGTTGTTAAATTGTTGAATATTCTTCCTTAGGACATATATGAGACGCTTCGTTTTTATGGTGGTTCAAACCGGTGTGTATTTTGCAATTTTCAAAATGGCCGCCAGGTATCAACATTTTGTCTTAAATATATTCTGACTTGATTATTATATGGCGTTTGGTACTTACATTATGCGTTTACATACATATAAATACGTTTTGATAACTTATAAAAACAATTCACCACTGACAAAGTCATATACATATAAGATGGCCGCCAAATATTCACACAGACGTGCAGTAAATGTGGGTGGAATAACAAAAATATATAGCTACACTTCCATGCACATTTATATTTCAGTTGTTTGCCTTTTTTGTTATTATTGAATGTGTTCTTTGCAAAAATTAATGAGCATCTAATATACTTATGATTTTACCATGTTGGAATATTCAAGATGGCCGCTAAGTATCGCTTAAGCTCTTAAGCGCTGTTGATCGACACAGTAGTAAAGAAATGAAATATAATTGGAAATCATATTTATAATATTTTAAAAGTGCGAGGCTTGTGTTCCAAACTGTACCGAATTATCTGTCGTCGCAAACAAACGTAAATCAAAGATGGCCGCCAACATGGATACAATTCTGACATATCTATATTAAGTAGGGTAATCATCAACGACATAGCATATGCCACACCATAACATCAATGTTTTAATGTTTCCGATGACAACATAAAGAATAATATTTTATGACCGCCATTTTATTTACCAAGATGGCTACTGTATTTTCATAATATGAGCTATCAACAAATTGTTGGTGCAACTCATGGATAACAATATATCCTAGCTGTAACATAGTAATGGTTAGTAAACGACTACATAGTCACGATCTTGGATTTCAAGTGGAACATAATACATGTTGACAATGTCAAAGGAAACAGGAACATATTTACAATTACATCTAGGTATTCATTCATTTGAGTGAATCAACATAATTCCCGTGTCTAATACATGTATTCGGATAGAAATAAAATACAGTGGCAGGTTGGGAGCATGTGAATGGTAATTTATTATATAATTAACGATGGTGGGTTGTTAATTTCTTGGGAGCGCGATATCACTGACTTGGCCCTTATTCGCATGTTCAGCTTTCTTGTAGACGAGAGTTCAATACGGCTAACCCCGTTATAAGAGTAATACGATCAGTGATAATCTTACTACGTTTATGTGGAGGGGGGCTAAGTTATTATAGTGTGGTGAAGACCTGGCAGTAGATCCGGTTTGTCTAATTTCAGGGCTGGATGGAAATTGTATGCAAATATTCAATTACCCGCCCCCATCCATGCAGATGAAATGAGCTGTCTATAGTCCGTTTAAAGCCATTAAACATTAAACCGGAACGCTATCATGTTATCTTTAACACAACCATGAACATCTATGTTGCATTTCATTATTGCAACAGGTCCGTAACCAGGGGGTCGGTGCGGTCGGACGACCACCTCCCCAACCTCCCTCGTCGTGCCTTGATGTCCACTCTTTTATGCACTAAAATAAGAATTATTGTCAATACGTAGTCATTTTATAATATTGATGCAAGCATGAGAGTCGTGTTATATGTATGTGCTCAGTTTTTGCTGAGAATGTATAAAATGTTATTTCAGACCATCTGGATTTCACAATTGTCTGGGAGAACATGGCCCAGCAACGCCATAGCTGCGTCGGGCCATTCAAGCCATCGAAAAGACTCATTGCTTCATAAATGCCTGGTTACAGGTCTGTTGCATACATCGAAACCATGAGATACTGGTACATTCCATGCTGATGCGGCTATTGTGTCAGTTTCCATTATAACGAAGCCTACTATCTATCTATGAACAACAATAATCAATTTATTAATGCGGTACACGACAAGGTAGGCACAGCGATTGACATAGCAAATGGAAGTTGATGAATTCTGAACTTGACTAGGTACGTAACAACTACCATTATTCACTTCCCACATAATGAAACCAACGTTTTTTCATAGCGAAGAATTATGCTTTTTGGATATGAAAATGAAAACTATATAAGACACTGAATTGCATTTGCATACGTTATATTCCAACCATTTATACCCGAAAAGTATTTATCGACATTAATAAAGTTATTATATTAACAAAGTCGTAATATTGACGACGGTAACATGAGCATGGAATACCAATAACTTGGAAACACTGCACATGGACACTGCGAGTGTGCTTGTCGGTGTAGCAAGAGACATACTCAATTACATGTACTTGAAATTGGGTAATTATAAAACATATACATATCGTATATATGTAGAGTCAATGGTGTGATCATGGTCATCGAATCTCTATTTATATACGACATATGGTGTTGTTATTGTGCTAGGCCATGTAAGTGCATGCATGAATAAATAACCAGTATTTGTGAGCCGTATTCACATTACTCTCTATTCTACGAATTCAATGCAATGTGTCATCTAGACCATTACAGCTCAGTTCATAAACGGCATATGCTGTGTTTATTAACAATAAAATTGCGTTTGGATGACCTATGCTATCAATAAGTCTATACAGGTAGGCATGTAATATGTACATAGGAAGGATTTAATGAGCCAGTCTTTGTGAGTCACATAAGTATGGATATTAAACTATAATGCGATCGAGATCAATATGTTGTGAATTCATGATGTAACATATGTTGAGGTCATTCATGATATTGTTTGGTACATAGAAAGAATAAAAGTTATAAAAATGTATGATGCGATCATAATACAATCTATATTGAATGCATATGTATGTATATGTATCACAGTTATAAAGGGCCCTGTTTCTGGGGAATACCATACACTGTAATCATATATGTTGCAGTCATATAATGTCATTACATGGTATGTGGAAGTGCCATAACTGTGTATTATAATATCACAACCATCTGTGCAATATAATATATAATATTTTAATTGCATTAAAATGAACATGGTTGATTATTCTATGCTAATCTAGAATTATATAAGAAAGTTCCCACCGTCCGTGTCTAAACGAAACGTGTAAAGCTAAACAGTGACACATAGCTGATATGAGGCCTCTAAATCATGAGCATTCGTTACAGCATATTATATTTTATATATGTGACACGCATAGACGCTATCAATATTGATTTCAGTGCAGGAGACGGGACTTTTGATGATGACAATATATGTTAATTGGGAATATATTTCCATTTATCAGCGATGATTATACAAGCAGTCATGCGGAATGTTTAGCTGAAATAGAATATGCTGATCTGCCTTATACAGACGTATGGTTATATGGGACAATTATTAAATATTTCAGTGTCATTTAAGTGTATGAATATGGGTATATCCACTTGTGAATGTATGGATATTCACGGAAATAGAAACTCTAATACATACTATTTGATTAGTGTTGTATTTTACATGAATTTTTTTTATATTGGTTATTATTAAGTATAAAGTGAAATGGCATGATACTTAGCAGCACACCAGCATATAACAGTTCCATATCTGACTGTAATGCGAACATGGCCGAACTATAGCATATGGACCAATCGCAATACGTAGTTCATACATATATGGCATCATAGTGCAATTTACAAATGTACAACGTATATGATAACGTAAGACTCAATAAAATACAATATTTAAAACAAACAGTTCATATATTTTAATATTCTGACTCTACAACGAGTGTAACCTAATTCGAGCATATTATGGGGTATATACAATCTACTAGTATATATATAGCGATCTACTAGTCAGAACACATGTGAATCTGTCCTATAAAGAAATTTAAAAGTAAATAAAAGAAACGCGCAATTGCCAGTACCACACTATATTAAATAGCCTAAATGAGGCGACCATTTTGAATAAACACAATTAGAAACTAGAGCAGCTTGAGCTGCATCAACGGTTTGAGCCTCAAACATTGATTTCATGTGTAACTAAGCTTTAGCCCAAGGTGTAAACTATCGGTTACAAAAAGAATTTCTGAAGTTTTAGAATGAACAGTCCAACATTATTGTGTTCGCATCATCACACCGATGTGGGGCAGGTTAGCTTAGAGGTAGAGCGATGGACTCGGAGCGAGGGATACCGGGTTCGATCCTCAGCCAAAGTTTTAGCTAAAGGACTGAAATATCGACTACAGCAAAAACAATTGAAATCGAATGATAAATAACGAAGCTGACGTCACATCCGTTTGCTCTATTTTGAAAACTTGAAAACATACGTTCATCTTTGACATCGAATAGAGCCGTAAGTAGTCAATATATAGCTCTGAAAATTATCATCTTTCATGCGGCTGACACTCCCCTATCACCCTGGCAAGAAATTATGTTGCTGACAGTACTGTACAAATTGGAAAACGTTTGTAAAGACCACCCGTTATCAGCCGAAATTCGGCAAAATCGTTGAAAAGTATGTACATTTTTCAAATTCAAATGCACATAGATCTTTTATTTGAGCAGATAGCCGAAAACTGTCAGCGAATTTGAGATAGAGAATTTTGTCAGCTTTCTAATGCAAAAATAATTCTTGAAATCGGTTGGAAAATAAGGAAGTTATAGGAAGTATGACGTCACTTCCGTTTTCGTGGAAAGTAGCATTAAAAGATATCTGAAAATCTCTGAGTCTCTGCGCACTCTTGATCCGAATCGGCATGCAAAATTTGAAGTCGGTCCGACCAGCGGTTTGGTGTAGATGGAGGGAGCCCGTAAGTCAGCGGATGATTATTTTTCGATAGTTATCGCCCTTAAATTGCAGTTTACGCCATTTGTAAATACACCTAATAAAATTAAATATGTGCAATATTCCGCCAATGAAGTTTTCGTTTGTTTTTCACCATAGGCCTGGCATAAAGCGGGAAAGTTTTAGCTAAAGGACTGAAATATCGACGGCAACAAGAAATTTTGAAATCTATTGATAAATAACGAAGCTGACGTGTTTGCTCTATTTTGAAAACTTGAAAAAAGACGTTCATCTTTGACATCCAATAGAACCGGAAGTAGTGAAGATAGATCTCTGAAAATTATCATCTTTTATGCGCCTGACACTCCCCTATCACAATGGCAAGAAATTATGTTGGTGACATTACTGTACAAATTGGAAAACGTTTGTAAAGACCACCCGTTATCAGCCGAAATTCTGCAAAAAATCGGCAAAATCGTTGAAAAGTATGTACATTTTTCAACTTCAAATGCCTATAGCTCTCTTATTTGACCAGACAGCTGAGAACTGTCAGTGAGTCCGAGATAGAGAATTTTGTCAGCTTTCCAATGCAAAAATAATTTTTGAAATCGGTTGGAAAATAAGGAAGTTATAGAAAGTATGACGTCACTTCCGGTTTCGTGGAAAGTGGCATTAAGAAATTACTCAAAATCTCTGAATCTCTGCTCACACTTGATCCGAATCGGCATGCAAAATTTGAAGTCGATTGGACCAGCGGTTTGGGCTGTAGACTGAACGGCTGAATAAAAAAAAAACAAAAAAAACAAAAAAAAACAAAAAAACAACGAATACAATAGGTTTTCGGCGCAGCTGAAAGCCGCCTCAAACCTAATGACTTTAAAATCAAGTGTGTCCAACTTACTGATTTAACCGCCTAACATAATGCAGTAGTATACATAAGTAAAGCAAAAGTAAACATTATATTCAATAACTTTCGGATTTTTGGAAAATATGGCGGCCATTTTGAATTAAACACGCTCTTTAAGAAGAGCATAAATATTGATCTATATTTTTAATATCGTATCTCAGACGAAATTCAAACTAATATGTTCATATCTAGCTTAGTACCAAGATATGGTCCACCACAATGTAGATAATGCTGCCTGATCTTGATGAATATTTGGCGTCCATCTTGGATTCATATGGATTTGATATCCTCCATCTATGTTTAACATTAATGTATGGTAACTGAAGGGTTTTCTGCGTCCGTCCGATCAAGATCAAAGTGCCTATTTGTTGTCATTCATCAAATAAGTACACATTTCAGGCTACAAATAAGTACACATTTCAGGTTAAATATTGATGCTGGACGGCCATCTTGAATATGTTGATACTCTCAACGATAGAGACGTCCGAGCAAACCGATTTGCTTTGTACATGCCCCATAAAACAATAATTATCAATAAAATATACTTTATCGGATTGTTCTGTAATGTTATGCAAGTATATATTGTATTATCAAAATAGAGTGAGCTTTGCACTCATTTGACCCATGTGCACTTAATGAACCCAAAAATGACCTTGTCCCACCTGATTTGATTGACCGACACCGGATTCGTGTTCAGGATGGTATAATGCATTGATTTAAAGTAGTCGTTGCTTTTGCTCTCTCGGGTTGAACAGAATTCATGTTATGTGTGCTTGCCCCCTTACTATATAGTCTAATCAGTGTATACTCTATGCGTTACTCCTGAGAAATGTAACATCTGCCAAGTCGTGAGTAAATGAACCATACATGATTTACAACCAGTGTAGACCGAAACCAGTTTAGACACGAATGTATAATCTGATCTGGGTATACTCTGCTTGTTACTTCTTAAAAAGGAACATCAGCCAAGTGTATTAGAGTATGATGTGACATGACAGAACAAGTAGTGGATGAATAAACCATACTTGATTTACAACCAGTGTATACCGAGACCAGCGTAGACACGAATGTATAATCTGATCTGGGTATACTCTGCTTGTTACTCCTTAAAAAGGAACACCAGCCAAGTTTTATCTTAGTATGAAATGACATGACAGAACAAGTAGTGGATGAATGAACCATACATGATTTACAACCAGTGTAGACCGAGACCAGCTTAGACACAAATGTATAATCTGATCTGGGTATACTCTGCGTGTTACTCCTTAAAACGGAATATCAATCAAGTTTATTTGAGTATGGTGTGACATGACAGAACAAGTAGTGGATGAATGAACCATACATGACTTACAACCAGTGTAGACCGAGACCAGCGTAGACACGAATGTATATCTGATCTGGGTATACTCTGTTTGTTACTCATTAAAACTGAACATCAGCCAAGTGTTATTTTAGTCTGACCTGACGTGATAGAATAAGTAGCGGATGAATGCAATGAACCATACATGATTTACAACCAGTGTAGACCGAAACCAGCTTAGACACAAATGTATAATCTGATATGGGTATCCTCTGTTCGTTACTCCTGAAAACGGAATATCAGCCAAGCTTTATCTTATTATGACGTGATATGACAGAGCAAGTAGTGGACGAATGAACCATACATGATTTACAACCAGTGTAGACCGAGACCAGCTTACACACGAATGAATAATCTGATATGGGTATACTCTGTTTTTTACTCACCAAAACGGAACATCAGCCAAGTTTATTAAAGTATGATGTGACATGACAGAAGAAGTAGTGGATGAATGAACCATACATGATTCACAACCAGTGTAGACCGAGACCAGCTTAGACACAAATGTATAATATGATCTTGGTATACTCTGTCACTAAGCACCAGCTTATCAAAAACTTAGTTTACCTTAGTAGTATGTGAAATTGTCGACGATATCCACTGAATGGGTGTACGGGATCTACGACCAGTGTAGACCCAGACCAGCCTACACACGAATGTTTAATCTGATCAGCGTATACTCCTGCCACTCATCAATAATGTAGAGTCATCCCAGTATACTGCCTTGTCATTGTGATTCATATACTATACATGTAATAATATATATGCCGTAGTTTAGACGGAATCTACTGTGTTAGTTCCTTCATTTCCCCCAAATTTCCTGACCATCTACTGGCAATCTGAAGTCGCAATCAAACAGTTTTCTGAACATTTATTGGCAATATCAGTTCGCCATCAAGCAGCTTGGTTGGCTGTGCCTGAGCTGTATCACGACATCTACACCACTGCCGGCGTTAATCTTTCCGAGGTGTCAACATTTCCGAACATTTACTGGCAATATCAACTCGCAATAAAGCAGTTTGGTTGGCTGTGCCTGAGCTCTACCACACAGCTCAGTTACAGCCAATGAAGCTGCCTGCTTTCAAGCGCAATATTCAAGTATTTTGTAATACAAAAATTGACATATATTGGCAAGATTAGCCCAGGCGGCATTGTAATCGTCTCTAGTCAATGAAAGAGACGACAATGTAGTGTCGGTCAGTGTGTACTCAATCAGTGCTGGTTGCAAGACGGCTACATCAGTGATGTAACGGGAACAATGTGGACCCTGATCAACCTGCGTGGGTGTGCAGGATGTTCTGGGTTTACACTGGTCGCAAACGTCATAATGTAAGTTTGTTTTCACAGCTGGTCATGATACATAGAGAATACCACGCTAGTGTTAAGCTTTTCAAGCGAGGTTAGGAAACGCATAGGTATTGAGAGGCTCGCCGAGGAACACCTACCATATTGAAGGCGACTCAGATAAACTTGATATCACAATACACTCAATAACCTTGAATTATATTTAACCGTGACAACCGGGGCAAATCGACGTTGCATGGGCAAATGAACGTTATTAATCAAATTTACGTTACGGAGGAATATGGACGTTATGGAGGAAAAGGTCGTAACATCGTCCGATTAGGATCTACATGTTTTGATAATTGCAGTTTCCCTTCATTGACGTAACTGCTTCAGCAATATCATCGAATCAGAGTGATCAGTTTGGTGTAGAACCCTCTATAGTTCACCCGCCCCTATGGTTCAACAATAACGGAGGGTAACAATAGGGGCGGACTGTATAACTTCAAAATTCCCTATTGAACCCCCTATTGTTCAGCCTCTCCTTTGTTACCTCGGTAACAATAGGGGAGGGTAACAATAGGGGACGAATGTGTAACCCCTATTGTCATTCTCCTCCATAGTTTCCCCGGTAACACTAGGGGTGGTAACAATAGGAGAATTGTAGAACCCCCTATTGTTCAACCTCCCTATAGTGTTACCCCGGTAACAATAGGGGAGGGTAACAATAGGGGAGGACTGTAGAAACCCATATTGTTCACCTCCCCTATTGTTACCTCGGTAACAATAGGGGAGGGTAATAATAGGGGAGGACTGATAACCCACTATTGTTCACCTCACCTAGTGTTACCCCTCAGTAAGTTCACCCATTCAGTTCTACAAAAGTTGCCGACCAAAACGTATTCCGGGATATTATATCGGAGTTTGGAGTTAGATATCGCGCACACTTACATACCGATTTATCACCGTTTACATACCGATATCAGCATCCTATTCGTCAATGCAACATGATTTTTGTGACGAGTAACAGTAGGGGATGGTGAACAATAATGGCGTTCTACAGAGCTACACTGGTCATAGACGTAGTAATGTCAACTTTCCGGACCGGAGGTCTCATTTTACTTAATCAAATTTCTGTCTCGGCTCTAATCGACTACTTTTATAGATTCATTAATGGGGTGCTGGCGGATCAAATAAAACGTATGACGTTTGTGACCAGCGAAGCCCCAAATCAGACTGCGCAGACGCGCAGTCTGATCAGGGGCTTCGCTGATCACCATCAACTCACTGAAGTAGAAATACTTCATCAGCAACACATGAATTATAATCCGACTGAGTGACAGTACACTTGTTGCTAATATTGTAAGGTATCTTTCGGCATACGAGTCCAATTCGGAGCGTACCATGTGGCACTAATGCTCTCTAATGGGTTGCATTTCTCGCAAATTGATCTATACCAAGTCTACAACCCAGTTATCTGTTAACATTAACCCCTGCAAGGCGTACACACTGTACGCAGCTGTACATGCATACGTATTTATCAGTTAATGTATTAGGTGATAGATAGATACACTTGACTTCAGTGATAATTGCTTTATAAGAGTGATGTGATATATGAATATAACATGTGAATAGTGTCTTGTTACTGTATACGATATGGAGCATTGTGTTGCCATCTCTGCCAGCTTTGTATGTACAAGTCATAAAATTTTGATGTGTAAACGTTTCAATCTGATGCACATCCCATGTTAGTGTATACAGTGCCCAAAGGTAATCTCATATTTACTCGCATAGTAGGTGAGTAGACACCAGGGACAATACACCCTGGTAACTGCTTACATGTCACTGGATTTATACCAGTACTGTAGTGGGTATATATGGTATGTGCTGTGTGGTTTGCGATTTGGCCACTCCATGTGCCGTATAGGAAACAGTAACGAGGCAGTATTCACATATCTTTTATTATACATATATGCCATCACGTTTACGAATCAAAGGATGATCAGGTATAGAACGGGTCCCTAATTGACTACTCATTGACGGAATACAAAGTGGATAGTTATTAGGTGACTGACATGGCATTGACGGAATACAAACTGACTGAAGACAAAGTGATGTATCAGGCAGTGACGCTGATGCATTATAAGATTTTGTGATTTTACACATTCAATATGATTTCATATTACCCGTCTGAATCTATATTCACCTGAGGCGTATAATTGTACCACGTGCACTCTGAATCATACGTATAATTCAATCACGTGCACTCTGAATCATACGTATATTTTAATTACGTGCGCTCTGAATCATACGCATAATTCAATCACGTGCACTCTGAATCATACGTATATTTCAATCACGTGCGCTCTGAATCATACGTAGAATTCAATCACGTGCACTCTGATGCATACGTATAATTCAATCACGTGTTCACTGAAGCATACGCATAAATGAATCACGTGTTAACTGAAGCATACGTATAATTCAATCACGTGCACTCTGAAGCATACGTATAATTGAATGCAGCATACGTAGACTTGAATCACGTGTTCACTGAAGCATACGTAAAATTGAATCACGTGTTCACTGAAGCATACGTACAATTCAATGCACGTGTACTCTGAAACATACGTATAATTCGATTCAAGTGTGTACTCTGAAGAATACGTATAATTGAATCACGTGTACTCTGAAGCATACGTAGAATTCAATTCACATGCACTTTGAAACATTTGCTCAGCGTTCGCCGTTATTTGCTGGAATGGTCGGATTCGTTTCTGAATCACTATCAGCTAAATATGGATAATCGATGATAACACAGCGACATATCATCCACTCTCTGGTCAACTTGGTGTGGACACTGGCTCGGATAGGAATGTTGGAGAAGAGGGGTAACTCGTGTATGTAACAGTTATAGTTCACCTATTGAATTTTTAATAAATTAATTTCGTAGCGAGCGAGAAATTAGTTTATTAAAAATTATATATGTGAACTATAAATAACTTATTGGTTGCCACGCCACATCGCGGACACCTGTCTATTAGAATGGAGCTCTGCCCAGAAAAGTGTTTTCAATAACGATACTACATGTATTACGTGTTTGGCGGTGTGACACGGAATAGATCGTACACATGGTGCGCGTCACAGGAAATTACGTCAACAAGGCGGGGCCTGTGGTTCTAAATATAACTGTTGAGTTATTGTAACATGCACTGATTAATTTAATAGACCTGACACATTTTGACATGATTACAGAAGGCGGTGGTATAGTAAATTGAATGCAAGGATATAAAATACAATTTAAGTCACCATTAAGCATTTATATAGTTTTATTCTTGTGGAATTCAAAGTTATACATGAAAGTATAATACGAGGTAGTTGCGAAGGTAACACTTGCAATCTACTCCCGTACCGTCCGTAGCTACGGACAGTACGGGAGTAATTGCAGAGTTACCGTTCGCAACTAAATAAGAGGATATGTGACCTGTCACGACAAAATTATCTTGTTGCGTTCGTGGACAGTGTAGTCCCTGATCAGAGACTGTACTGTGCTCTATCGAATAAATACACTACCGCCTGCGCTAATCTTGCCAATTATTGTCAATTTCTTTAATTAAAAATATTTGGAAATTGTGCTCGAAATCAATCAGCTTGATGTGGATGAGCCTGAGCTGTGCTCAGCCAATCAAAAAGCTCGATTGCCAGATGATATTGCCAATAGATGTTGAGAAAAGTTGATACTATGGACAAGATTGACGCAGTCGGCGGTGTATTTCATATTTTAAACTTGTACATACTCGTACAAGTACGATTTTAGATACTTACCTGTCGGAATGAGTTTGTTTACGTGTGTTTATGTGTTGTTTTGTTGGGGTTTAACGGCCTATCAGCAGCTAAGGTCATTTAAGGCCGGGTCAATGGGTTTAGTACTATATCCCATATATTACCTGTACAAGTACATGTACGTGTTCAAGTACATGGACAAATGGGGGTAGATACTCTGATCTGATGCCAGGTCCTCGCCACATCAGAATCACTCGGCCCCCTCCCAAAAGCATTAGGATGAGTAATAATCTTACTACTTTTATAATGGGCAATAACCCAATTCAACTCCCAGGTAACAAAAGAGCCAAAGATAAAAACGTACCCGAGGGCCAAAACAGGCAAATCGTGATTCCTATAAGGAGGAATCCCTACCGTTAATTTTAGCCGTCGAATTCGCCCGACTAACCACCCACGTCGGAATGAGCGCACTAACTGAGCAGTACGAGTATATAGAGTGTTTACAATACCATTATTCTCGTGACAGGACACACGTAGGTATATAGACATACACGGTCAATGCACTGTGTCTCAAATGATGTCTCAGAAACATTGTATTCAATTGTGGCTGTGCCTCAGAAAATGGGGCTTATGGGTTATACGACCAGTGTAATCCCAGATCAGCCGACGCATCCGCGCCGTCTGATCAGGGACAACACTGTTCGCCATTCAGTCAAGGACACACTCATAATGCATATAACAGACAGTTTATATCCTTCTCAGTCTACAGGACTGTGTTATTCGATCAGGAGCTACACCGGTCAGAAATCCCATAAGCCCCATTTCTCCTGACACACCCACAATTAAATGCTGTTATCGCTGTGTGCACGGCACAATGACCGACATTTGAATCGAACACAGTTATGTTTGATCAAATGCCACGGAGTCTATGTTTTGTTCAACTGTATGTATACTCTCATAGACTGTGCCGAAAAGGGCAGATACTCCGGTAATGCTTTTCCGCTGTTACTGTTACAGGAAGCACAATTTGTGAAACATAACGTCTTTTAATTTGCAATGAGTGCGATATATGTACGGTTATGTTAAGAATTACAATACAGTCTGCGCTAATCTTGGTCAAGTTCTTTATTTCAAGATACTTGAATGTTGTACTTGAAATCAAGCAGCTTCATTGGCTAAGCATGTGCTGTGCTACAGCTCATGCTCCGACAATCAAATTGCTGACGTTACCTATATATGTTAGGAAAGTGGATGATATGGGCAAGATTAACAGACGGTTTGTACGATGCAGATCTACATTAAAGGTACATGCCCACTTAGTAGGCACAACATGTTCTTTATAGGAATTACATAAGTGTATAATTGTGTCACTATTCCACCAGTTCTAAAAAATGCGAGTGTCCGCTATACACCAGTACCCCACGTATTGATCGGCATTATTATATATTTTATACCAGACGTAAAACTATTTAGTATTCTTTTTTGATGTGCAATGATCATACTTTATAATCTGTCGAAAATGTTATTTTTTCAGGTGACGCAAGTAGTATAATTAATTCAAAACTATCATGCCTCATTTACATATGAAAATAGCCTGATACCACCGCGAGTCACTATCAATAAAATAACTTACTAAATGATTATATCTGTATAACAGGCACTTGTAATTTTTAGAACTGGTGGAATAGTGACACAAGTATACACTTATTTAATTCCTATAAAGAACAGATTGTGCCTACTGAATGGTCATATACCTTTAATAATGCTTTACTAAGAATATATGTTCCATCACTAACACATCACTGAGACACAGTTAGACAAATTAACAAACTAATTGTATTTGCTACAACTTTATACACGCGTAAAATTAAACCCAACAAGACATATACATATATACATAAAGTATTATTAAGGTATATACTTTGAGGGGACGCAACTCTTCAAAACCTCCAGTACTGGAGGTTTTGAAGAGTTACGTGCCCGCAACTAAAAGATTTAATGCAAAACATTGCTAATTCATGCATAAACCCACTTCACACAAGGTTGTGGAAACACAGTTCTTCTGTGATAATGTACCAGATGGCAACTAACGAACGTCACAAGCACTAGCTCATTCAGTTCCTTCAAACTGCACTTTATTAAATAGCATCAGACTCTACACGTTGGGTATACATGTGTACGTCACAGGCCACTATACACGTTGGGTATACATGTGTACGTCACAGGCACCTGCTATTTGGATGAGGTGCACTAAGTCAGGAAAGAAAAATCCTTTAGACGATGCTTTATTTAATCTCACAGCGACTACTGAAGCGATTTTGACGAGATAAAGCGCATATACGTGTACCCCGGTAAATTGAGTAGCAACACCTGCCGATGACCCCGTCCTCGTATATTTTGCCGTTTAGGAGTTAATTCGAGAAAACCTACATTTTGCTGGATATAAGGATAGATGGGGTGCACTAGGGTTTAAAATTCTGGTTTTCCCAATGGATTGTTCAATGTGCAGTAATACCAGCTCAATTCTACCAGAGCCTGCGAGTGTTTGTAAAGGACGTGTCCCAAATAAAGGACATTATCTACACCGGTCAAACATGTCCAATATATTTTTTTATCAGCCATCGGAACGGCTTTATTTTCATCAGCCATCGGAACGGGTTTATTGACAAATAAACAAGCATGATTAATTATTTACAACATTAATGTGACCCTGGAGATTCGCAAATGAGTAAGGTACCGTTAATGGTTCAGATACCGTTTTAGTCTAGTTCAGGCATTACCAGCCTTATTGCCTATTGCCAATGAGGGATCGTAGCTAGTTATGTCCCTTTGTATATCTATGTATAGAGATACGGTCCTATACTGTATTTCAGCATTACTTTCTTACTACATAGCACACAAAAATGAGTTTTGCTAACAGAGTAGACCCAGATCAGACTGCACATATGTGCAGTCTGATCTGAGTCTACACTGACAGCAATAACATACATACGTATGATAATATGAATCTAGCAAATAATGTAGTCCCAGATCAGATTGCGTAGATATGTAGAATGATCTGAATCAACACTAGTCGAAATCACTATAATTGCTCATTTTGATGACACTTTTGCTACATTCGCCATAATCAATAATGCCATAAACTAGACTAAGTCAATTTGGACCGGATTTCTATAAATAAATTCAACGCTACGATCCCTCCCTCATTGTCACTGATACTAATTTCGAGAAATGCAACATTATTTGCACGAGGATATACAGGGAATATTTGCTGAAGATTCCCAAAGAAAAACAGGAAAAGGAATGAAAAGACGACGACGTTTTTCGTTGGTTTAAACGTTCCAAGTACCACGTTTAAAACAATTAAAACATCGTTTTATAATTAAAAACAACGAAAACGGTATCAAATCGCTGCGTTGAAAGAAACTACAATGTCATGCATTTAAATAGTTGACTGCCGTTTAACCCTTTCAACCCTAAGGAACTGGAATGGACTGTGATATGCTATGTTCCGACCAATTCAATGGTCACAAAATAATTTTCAGATTCGTCCATTTATGAAAAGGGGGTGTTTTTGTTCTCAAAAATATTAAAATTACTTTCAAAAAGTGCAGATCCTGATGAGACGGCTCGTTACGAGCCGGCTCATCTGGATCTGCACTTTTTGCATAAACCGATATAGCGGGATTTCGGGTTCAAAGGGTTAAACGAAAATATCGCTTTCACGTACAAAAACGAACGATAATACTTTCTATGCATAACGTTGAACGTTTACGCTGCGTTTTCCATTCGTTTTCTTTAGTATGATTGCAGGGCTCCAGATAAGGAATTAGTAATTGAGTATTTTCACACCATCTTTTCTGAAGCAATTGGGTATTTCAAAATTATAATTGTGTAAAATAGAATCACATTACTGTTTACACATCAGCAGACCGCACTTATTGAATTGTTTGCTAACACATCTTAGTATTTCATTAGAATTGTCCTCTTGGAGACAACTCTAATGAAATACCAAGATGTGTTTTCATGGAAAAATAAGAAAATATGCTATATGTGTGGTCTGTTTATTGTTTTCTGTAGCATGATAAAGACACTGCAAATTTTTCAATGCTTTTTGATACTCACTACTTCTGATTTCAATTGGGTTTTGTGCAATTTTAATTGGGTATTTACGCAAATACGCAGCTTATCTGGAGCTCTGTGATTGTTTCCATTCAACAAGTCCTCGCTGTAATCTGAGATTCCAAGTCATTGATAATGTGTTTTCCATTCTGAAAATAGTGTGACTACTGTCTGTTTCACGAAATCTGTCCAGCTACATAAACAATGCAAAACAATATTTCTTTCCATAATATCAAATTGTATTAACATTTAAGAATGAGCCTTCTTTTGGTTTCGTAAAATTTGGTTAAATATGTATTTTATTGTGAGAAAAAAACACAATTTCCCCATGTAATTAGGTCATAGATAGATACACTAGACTTTGTATGTACAAGCCATCGTACAGTTTCACCACTTCGTGCGTTTGACACATAAAGCAAATAATATGACAGTAAACCAAATACAATTGGGTGCAATACAGCATAGGCAGATATTACTACGGCAAGCTATACATATTATGCAAGCAAACTATACAAAAGACGAGATATCTGAGCATTTCTCCCATCAATCTCAAAATAAATTTGCATGTGTAAACTTTTCAATCTGATGCACAGCCTATGTTAGTGTACACGTTGCCCATAGTGAAAGCCATATTTACTCGCATAGTAGGTGAGTAGACATCAGGGACAATACACCCACGTAACAGCTTACATGTCACTGGATTTGATAACTAATAACAGAGTACAGTAGTGGGTATATATGGTATGTGTTGTGTGTTTTGCCAGGTTAAATGTCATACACTGTGCGATGTTCTGTGTATGAGGGTATTTATAATGGTGGTTCATGTTAATAACACAGGCACAAGCCTGTCCAGAAAACTGACATATTTCACAGTTTGGTGTAATATAATTGATAGGAGTCCGTTCTCCTGGCTTTTCTACATGTGCTTAGCTACATTATATCATTTGTTCTACTTCACGAATTGAGTTCTTTGTCAACAGGCAGAAATGGTGAAGCTCACTGATGGCTGGAACACATAAAGATGGCCGACTTGGCCACTCCATGTGCTGTATAGGATACATTAACGAGGCGGTATTCACATATATGTTATACATATATTCTATCACATTTACGTAGCAATTATATTTGAATGAAACGATGATCATGTATATAAGGGGTCCCTAAATTGCCATAGACAATATGTCTAGGGGATTTAACATGGGGACATTTTTATAATTTCGGAAAAATCTAACTTTTATTTTCTTAGCTAGATCATTTCCAAGCTATTTATTCAGGTTTGATGGTCAATTTCCATTTGTGTTCGCTTTGCGACTCCTCCTGCACATTCACAAACTCTTCCCCAATGTTACACTCTCATAGAGAAATCATTTATCGTAATAAAATCAATACTTAACAAAATTTCACGAAATAAAAAGAAGGCCCATTCTTAAATTTTGCTAAAATGTTAATGTTGTCGAAACAAATATATGTTTTTGCATTGTTTATATAGATGTAAAATTTGGGCAGATTTCGTGAAACAGACATAGATATACTGACCATGGTTTCAGTTTATCGGAACAGATTAACTTGAAGTTACAGTTCGGATTACTACAGTGGGGTCAGCGTGTAAGTGCACACACGAACGAACACGACAGGTTGGAACCAACCTGTCGTGTTCGTTCGTGTGTGCACTTACACGCTGACCCCACTGTAGTAGTTCCTGCTTTCACCAACGAACGATTGCCGTTACACATCGTTTTGACATCGTTTCCATTTTCACAATAATTAGAAAACAATGTGTTCGTTGGTTTAAACGACATGCATTTAAACGGTTGAAAGCCGGGTATTTAAACTAAAAATATGATAGTTGTCCCGTAAAAAATAGTAAACGATCGTTTTCACTCAGTTTTCCTTTCGTTTTCGTTTGTTTCCTTTGGTAACAATCAACAAATCTTCGCTGTAAAGCTCTGACAACGCCGGCAGCATTCCGGTCCTCATACGTGTACTTCGGAATCCAAGATGGCCCCATACATAGAGTCGTGTTGAGTTCATACAACTACAGGTCTAAATGCATTTATATGACACTATTTATATGAATTATTATTGTACTAGTAAATATGTTTTAAATGCTGAGGATACAAAATGTTCTGTATGTCAGAGACATCATCGGAGACATTTTCTGGCAAAATAAAAACATTCATTCACCATTACTCCACGTTTTGATTGGCAGTATTATACATTGTATATCAGACGTAAATTTACACACTGATATCAGGGGCGATAACCGTGTTTCCTTATAATGTTAACGGACATTACTATTTATTATCTGTATTTATTTGTTGATGTGCAATAATCATACTTTATAATCTGTCGAAAATATTATTTTTTCAGGTGACGCATTTATTTAGTATACATTATTAAAACATATCATGCCTCATTGCATACGATATGAAAATAGCCTGATACCACCGCGAGTCACAATCAGCAAAATACATATTACTAACTGATTATATCTGTATAGTGGGCACTTGTACTTTTTAGAACTGGTGGAATAGTGACACAATTGTACACTTATTTAATTCCTATAAAGAACAGTTTGTGCGTACTGAGTGGGCATGTACCTTTAAAAATATTGCAACTTTGATATCATCTTCATGACAAAATACATCACCATGACTGTTCCAGTCACAAGACTAGTATGGTTTGTTAGCGTAAAGTGAAACCTATCTAAACCGGACACCGAGATAATATATGTGATCTGATTTTGAGAGGTTTCTTGGTAACACATCTCGGATAAGATAAATGCATGTTCATGATTGCAAAATATATAAGTATGTCCCAGAATGGTTGTATACCTGATTTACAGTGGAACATCTCTAAAATGGACACCCTGGGGGTCTTCAAGGGTGTCCGGTTTAGTGAGGTTTCACTGTACTACGTTAGCATAGGAAATTTCACATTGAGGAAATATGCAATTCTAGTATTTAATATGCATATTATCAGCCCCTAAATGAGCATATAATCTGACCCTCTAAATCATCAAATATGAGTGTTTCGGTCTGTAATTAGTGTGATTAAATACATGTATGCCGACCATATTGGCAGCCCATTGGGATCAAACGTTACAATGTTGGCATTTTATTGGAATATAGTCGTGGCTGTGACTTTAGAAATGGGGCTTATGTGATTTGTGACCAGATCAAATAGCACGCTCCTGTAGCCTCGTAACGGTCTATATAATATTGCTTGTTAGAAGCACGACGGGTGTTTCTTTGACGGAATGGCGAACGGTGCAGATGCTGAGCTGACTATGCCGATACACATGCTGATCTGACTATGCCGATACACAGGCTGATCTGACTATGCCGATACACATGCTAATCTGGGGGCCGTTTCACTAAACTTCGTACGACTAAAATGTTCGTAAGTGAAACATTAAGATAGTATGTAAATGTCACATTAACAATGTATTGAATTTACATTTATGCAGGCTATGCTCAATAAATGTAAATTCACCAATTGAAATTTACAGACGATCCTAAATTTGCACTTACGAACATTTTAGTCGTACGAAGTTTAGTAAACGGGCCAAAGCCCCAATCTTTCAATTACAACCACATACGGACATAACAATCATTACAGTCCTCCATCAAAATGTATACCACACATACGTACACAGATACACGATATACATATCACTACTAACATATACACTAATGTGTTCATAGCCCGAGTCATACAATCATCTATCTGCTCAAAAATGCATTTTGCCTCCCTCGCAAATGATGAACAAAAAGACGTTATGTGACACATACAGTGGGGTCAACGTGTAAGTGCACACACGAACGAAGACGACAGGTTGGAGCCAACCTGTCGTGTTCGTTCGTGTGTGCACTTACACGCTGACCCCACTGTATATATATTTGCGGCTGTCTTGGACTTCTGCCATTGTTGGCACTTTTACCGGCAAAAGACAATTAGTACTCTGACCTGCAATGTAATTAGCATAAGTACACAGCCGTCTTGCCCATACACCAATGTTTCTGGACATCTATTGACAATCTCAACTAGCAATCGATCATGCTTGGTTTCAAGCGCAACTTGCAATAAAACAATTGACAAATAATGGCAAGATTAGCGCAGACGAAGGTGTACATAATTAATGGATTTACATTTATTGAGCATATCAGCCAATGCTCAATAAATGTAAATCCATCAATTATGTCAAGAATAGCATCAAATATGATCATCACTTGAGACGGAGGTAAACTTTGTTTGGGTTGTGGGGCTCCGTCTGACCACAGGCATTCGGCGTGTTTCGGCTTTCACCGGTATAACTCTATATACATGAACAAAACTACTAACGTTGGTCCGACACGACCTCGTAACATAACACGTTCCGCGATTTTATTAACGCTAATGTGAATATTTTGGCGGAAAATGCACATGTTAATTTGAGAATTATTGTTATCTTGCTAAAGTAACATAGAACATAACAAGGCAAATAATATCGAATTACAGCTCCTTTTCCTAGGTCGGACACAACATAGTATCATAACAAATGAAATAATGTGTTTACTGCTCTAACGTCAATATTGTAAAAAATACATAGAAAGCATAGACAATTACAATTTCAAACATGTTATTTTGTTATGATACAAGTGTGTGTCCGACCAAAGTTAGAAACCTTGTTCATATAATTATACCGATGAAAGCCGAAACACGCCGAATGCCTGTGGCTCTGACTATTAGAAGACAGTTACAGACTGAAAATGGTTATTACACGTATGTAAACTGACCTGTGTAGCCATTGATGGGGATATCACAAAATCAGGAGCACATTCATTCCACATGCACTTTGTGGTATGAACGAGAAACGCCTCTGTAAATCATACCCAATTGTATTCTGATATCTTTTCAACCAACGGAAGTGGATTATTCACCAGGGTCCCGGCCTTCGCGCGCGTTACAATTACTGAATCAGCGAGCCGGGCCCAAGGTACACCAGTACCACTCCCGTTGGTTGAAAATGTGGCGAGTGTCCTACCTTCTAGATATGTAATATAAGAGTAAAATTGGGTATGATTTAAAGAACGTGTTGACGTTCATACCACAAAGTGCCTGTGATTTATTTAGGTAGTCGTCCTTGTCGGAACCCCCGATATCTGTGGTTTGACACTCATGTACATGTTTGGCCTTCTGGTACGTGGGAGTTAATTTCGGTTATACCCATTATAAAAGTAATACTATTAGTACTAATCATATTACTGTTGGAGAGTGGGGCTAAGTGACTCTGGTTTTTTGAGGACCTGGCACCACAATTTTAGGGCTGAATATTTACTTTTTTCTGTAAATATTCAGTACTGATTTTGGGATTTACCCCCTTCGCAACAGGTAACGTATGGAATTCGACCCCATTAACCCGGCCTAAAATGACATTAACTGTTGACCGGCTGTTAAACACCATTAAATCAAATCAAACCATTTACATATTAATTCACCAAATGTGAACCAGTTGATTATGCTGACAGAAACGGTTGACTTGCTTATGTTGTGCCATACGTCATTCATCACGTGACGTAATTCGACATGAACATCAGAGGATGTAGTTTTCTACGTAGCCAGATACCTGGGGCCCGTTTCACTAAACTTCGTACGACTAAAATGTTCGTAAGTGTAAATTTAGGTTCGTCTGTAAAATTCAATTGATGGATTTACATTTATTGAGCATAGGCTGCATATGCAGCCTATGCTCAATAAATGTAAATCTAATAATTGTTTAAAAGAAAACACTGTTAATGTGAAATTTACAGACAATCATAATTTTGCACTTACGAACATTTTAGTATTACGAAGTTTAGTGAAACGGCCCCCAGATACATAGAAAGATCATTTTAAAACAAATGAACAACGCTAATCAATCATACGGTGGTATGCGAATGATAGATCCGAAGAAATCATTTGTTTACACTATCGCCTGCGCTAATTTTGCCCATATTTGTTACATTATTTAACGCACTTGCTGGAAAGCAAGCGGCTTGATTGGCAGAGCCTGAGTTGTGTTACAGCTCAGGCACAGCCAAACAAACTGCTTGATTGCGAATTGATATTGCCAGTAGATGTTCAGAAACGTTGACATCTGGGCAAGATTACCGCAGGCGGGGTTGTAATTAATCCGTACACGGGACGGCTTGGTGGAACACGATACTGAACGAAAATAGAGAATAGTAGGTTAGTGCCGTGAATGGGAAAAATATCTGTCAAGGCTCAGGAAACGGGATGGGCGAGGCTCTGCCGAGCACATCCCGTTTCCGTGCCGCGCCAGATATTTGTTTCCCATTCACGGCACTAACCTACTATTCTATTTATCCCGTCAACACCTACAAATGGCTTTAAAATACCAAAAAATAAATAACCCCAGCCACCGTATATAGTCATACGCAGTGATTAGGTCGTATTGACAGGATATCAAACATGTTTCACGGCACCGTGTTTCACGGCACATACGCACTGTGTTGACGGGATAAAAATCCATCTGTTGATTTCATTTATGTACACAATCAGTTATTGTAATGAATAAGAATGCACGTTTCTCAAGAACAAATATACGCTACCGCCTGCGTTAATCCTGCCAATACCGGCCAATTTATTTATTACAAAATGCTTGAAAATTGCGCTTGAAAGCAAGCAACTTCATTGGCTGTGCCTGGGCTGTGCTACAACTCAGACACAGCCAACCAAACTGCTTGATTGCGAATTGATATTGCCAGCTGATGCCAGAAACGTTGACATCTGGGCAAGATTAATTCAGGCGGTTGTGTACCACAATTTATTGCACAGAATGTATGTATATCACGTGATACGCACAATCGCGGTTAGATGATTCGCGTTTGACATGCGCCAGCTGCTACATACACTCCCGTGACGAATGGTCTATTTGAACGAATCGCGTCTTTTGAATACATCGCGTGATACACACAATCCCATGACGTAGTGGAATAATTGATCCAATCACGTTTGTGTACGATCCACGTGATACATACATCGCTGACGTATTTCGGTTATTTGGACGATTTGCGTTTTGCATGCGCCCAGTTTCACTCAAGATGCTCTGGACGCTCTTGGCCCATTGGACATATCCTCTTTTAATCCTTTTATTAAATGTTCAAGCACGAACTTAATGAGAATTTTATAAATAGCTTCCATATTGGCTGTGTATCGATCTTCCAATGTCAGTTTCACTGCACACAAAAACGGTTCTTCGATTCTCTGAAAATAGACAGAAGAATGTGTACATGTTCTACAATACAGTCGAACCTCCCCGAACGGCCACCTCTCTACAACACCCTCTCTGTAACAGCCGCTATTTTCTATCCCAAATGGACGATTTCCTCTCTATCTAACCCTTAGACTGCTGAGAACGAAAATTGTCGTCTAATGTTGCTTTAGCATTGTTTCTCATTAAAAACATGTTTGTACAGCACTTTAGAACCATTTCCAATGGCAATTATTCTAAAATGCTGTTAAAGCATGTATTTGATGAGAATTAATGAAAATAAATAAGCATCAGCCGGCAAAATTTAATTCAGTATTAACCTCCCTACAACAGCCACCTCTCTACAACAGCCAGTTTTGCGTGTTCCCATGGGTGGCTGTTGTAGAGAGGTTGCACTGTATTAAAGACAGGGATATGATGTTGTACCAAAGATATTTTCCGTAAATGATGTCAACAGTTTATGAAATGTTCAGAACTAATGCGTAATACAATTCCGCATATACCACGTTTCGTAAACTTTCGAGGTCATTTACAAAAACATATCAATGTTTCTATGAATAGTTTTCATAAAAAATCACACATTTTCTTCGGTACAAAATTACATGACTTTTCTCGCAGTATATGAGGAATGCTGAAAGTATAGACGAAACCTTGGTATTGGTCCATCCGTGGACCTTCTAGTTTTATACATTAAAACTCTAGACAATGTATTTCAAATTTGTGTTTAATTACATTTTGGGCATAAAAAATGACGAACTGAAAATAAATTTTAATTTCTGCTTCAACACTTTCTGCGCATATCGGAAACGCAGTGCCCTTTAACCCTTACACCCCTAAATATACAACATATGCGTGTCCATGCATTACCAACAATTGATCCATGAGACTGCTCGTTATTCATCTGGATCCAGCCTTTCCAGATGTTGACCTTGTCGTTTGTTGGATTGAAAGTATTGCGTTCGATCCTTTAAACATATGCGATTGTTTTGGAATATTTAATTAATGAGACAATGCGGATCTTTTTCTTCAAAACTGAACCATCATCAAATGCTGCAGATCCTGGTGAGACAGCTCGTTACGAGCCATCTCATATGGATCTACAATATTTCCAGATGTTGACATTATGTGTTGTTGGATTGAAAGGGTTAAGTATTGCGTTCGATCCTTTAAACATATGTGTTCCCACACTAATTTAATAATATTTAATTAATGAGACAATGCGGTTCCTTTCTCAAAATTTGAACCATGTCAAATGCTGCAGATCCTGATGAGACGGCTCGTTACGAGCCGTCTCATCTGGATCTACAGTATTTCCAGATGTTGACCTTATGTGTTGTTGGATTGAAAGGGTTAAGTATTGCGTTCGATCCTTTAAACATATGTGTTCCAATACTATTTCTTTGTAATATTTAATTAATGAAACAATGCGGTTCCTTTCTCAAAAATTGAACCATATCAAATGCTGCAGATCCTGGTGAGACGGCTCGTTACGAGCCGCCTCATCAATATATACAGTATTTGCAGATGTTGTTTTATTTGTGGATTGTTGGGTTGGAAGGGTTAAGTGTTGCTTTAGTTCATTTAAAGACCGTTTTGTCAGTCGACGGCCATTTTAGATGACGACATCTATTGATTGGTGCCATTCCATTAGCGACATAGCAGCGCATTTGTGCAATGCGTTATTTTAGCGCAATTATAGCCATATTACGTTGAGTACGTGTACCTTGATGTAATATGTTTATAGGCGATTTGATTTGGATGTGGCGCGGTTCAAAGAGTGCAATGCAATGGGTGCACAATCGACTCGTGCACGGTCAAATAAACTCCTCTTTTCTCTTTGTTGATTGATTGATTGATTAGAGAGAGAGAGAGAGAGAGAGAGAGAGAGAGAGAGAGAGAGAGAGAGAGAGAATCATATTGGTACCAGCTATGTTTCAACGTGATATGTCCTACAAGTATCTTGTAGAGAAGTGATATTGGTACAAGCTATGTTTTAACGTGATATTTCCCACAATTATCTTGTAGAGAAGTCATATTGTTACAAGCTATGCTTCAACGTGATGCTTCCTACAATTATCTTGCGGGGAAGTCATATTGGTACAAACTATGCTTCAACGTGATGTTTCCTACAATTATCTTGTGGAGAAGTCATATTGCTACCAGCTATATATCTTGCAGAGAAGTCATATTGGTACAAGCTATGCTTCAACGTGATATTTCCTACAATTATCTTGTAGAGAAGTCATATTGGTACAAGCTATGCTTCAACGTGATGTTTCCTACAATTATATTGTAGGGAAGTCATATTGGTACAAGCTATGCCTTAACGTGATATTTGCTACAATTATCTTGTAGGGAAGTCATATTGGTACAAGCTTACAAGCTATGTTTCAACGTGATATTTACTACAATTAACTTGTACAATTAATTGGTAGAAGCTATATGCTTCAACGTGTTATTTCCTACAATTATCTTGTAGAGAAGTCATATTGGTGCAAGCTATATGCTTCAACGTGTTATTTTCGACAACTATCTTGTAGAGAAGTCATATTGGTACAAGCTATGCTTCAACGTGATGTTTCCTACACTTATCTCGTAGGGAAATTATATTGGTACAATCTATGCTTTAACATGATATTTCCTACAATTATCTTGTAGGGAAGTCATATTGGTACAAGCTTACAAGCTATGTTTCAACGTGATATTTACTACAATTAACTTGTAGAGAAGTCATGTTGGTACAAGCTATGCTTCAACGTGATATTTCCTACAATTTCTTGCAGATAATTCATATTGGTACAAGCTATGCTTCAACGTGATAGTTCCTACAAATTTCTTGTAGAGAAGTCATACTGGTACAAGCTATGCTTCAACGTGATATTTCCTACAATTATCTTGTATATAAGTCATATTGGTACAAGCTATGTTTCAACGTGATATTTCCTACAATTATCTTGTAGAGAAGTCATATTGGTACAAGCTATGCTTCAACGTGATATTTCCTACAATTATCTTGCAGAGAAATCATATTGGTACAAGCTATGTTAGACCGCATATAGTTCCTGATGCATAGCGCTCTTCGAGTTGTTCCATGCGTTGTGACATGACGCATATAGCTCACATGGAGCTCTATGTGTTAGGCCACAACGCATATATCTCCCAGGGAGGGCTATGCGTTAGACCAAAACGCATGGAGCTCCCGCGAGCTCTATGTGTCGAAGTTTATCAGTTACAAGTTTGGTGACGGACGGACGGACGGACGGAATGATGGACGTACAATGGTGACACTAAATGCCCCATCCACTATCGTGGTCAGGCATAACAATAGTCAGTGGTTTATGTGTTAGTAGTTTATATTTGATAACAGATGAGCTGAATGCGAGACGATCGGGCATACATGTATTGACGCATTGAGCACCTCGGAAGCTGTATGAGACAGGAGCTTTATGCGGTTCTTTAACGACGCATATAGCTCATCTGTGCGCTCTATGCTTTAGGAGTTCTATGCGGCGCTACAAAGCTAGCATATCTAGTGCACAGGCGTTCGGCGTGGTGATATAATGATATAAAACAATGATTTACATATGCAGAAAAATAAGAAATATGCAGTCATAGCTTAGTCATACATGTTGACTAAATATGACTACATATTTTTGTACTAGAATATGACTATAATAGTAAAGCGAAGATTTGTCGAAGATTCCAAAAGGAAAGAAATGAACACGAATGGAAAACGCAGTGAAACCGATCGGTGTGTGCAATGACATGATTGGAAATGATTATCGTTTGTTTTTTGTACGTTTTGTATTGAAAACAATATATTCATTGGTGATGGCATGCGTTTAAATAGTTGAAATCCGGGTATTTAACCAGGATTTCAACTATTTAAACGCATGCCATTCTTTCAACGCATCGTATCGACATCACTTTCGTTGTTTTTAAGTAGAAAACGATGTTGTCGATTGTTTAAACGTGACACCAACGAAAACATCGTTTTCTAATAATAAAAACGAAAACGGCTCCCAAACGAAGTATAGACGACAGGAAATCCATTCGTTCGTTTGTGGAACCTGTAGCCGATTTTATCAAAATTGCAATGTATACTTTTCTAGCAAAGCATACTTCGAGGGAGTAATCATTTATTTTTCCGAAATGCAGTATTTCATACAGAACTAATGACCGCATATATTTGATGATTAAAACTATGCAGAATTATTATACTGAATTTATTACATTATCACAGCCAAAATGCTGTGATAATGTAATAAATTCAGTATAATAAAAAATAATAAATTTATACTAAAATTGAACATTTCTCCCTCAAAGTATACTTTGCTAGGAAAGTATACTTTGCCAATGTTGGTGAAATACGCTACAGGAACAAATCCGGACTGTATATCTTCATTTTCATTTTTCTACATGTTCGAAACAGTATTTTAGATGACACCACCGTATCACCAATTCGACCGCCTGTGATCTAAGTGTACAAACTACGTGTAGGCGTTGTATTTCTAAAGTCGTCCAGTAGAATTATGTATTATCGTGCTGGTAATGGTCGTCTAATTAGTAGGAGGATATAAGACAGACAGATACATCGCCATATATATGAGACACGTCATGCGATTTTGTACCTAATAGCATAAAAATATTTACAAAAGTTCCGTAAATGACGTCGGAAGATGACAACATTTTCGAAAATGTCGACATCTTTCGACACCATTTACAGTAAATATCACGTCGTCGTCATCCGAAATGTCAACAAGTTTGTACAAGCTTCGTCATCATGGTATAACTTTAATATTACTTGACGGATTGCTTCAATATTTGGACACTTGATACATGTGAGCATTTGGAACACCCACATGCCGCCATTAACATGACCTTGACATTGTTTAACTTCACATTTTTGCGTAAACACTTGGCCACTTTTTGGCGTCAGAATGTTTGTTTCTTCATCATCATATAACATTAATATTACTTGATGGATTGCTTCAATATTTAGACACTGGATACATGTGAGCATTTGGAACACATGTATGCCCCAATTAACACGACCTTGACCTTGTTGACATTCACATGGTTGTGGAAACACTTAGCCATTATATTACGTCAACAAGTTTGTACTAGTGTCTTCATCATCATATAGAGAATAGTAGCTTAGTGCCGTGAATGGGAAAAAATATCCGTCAAGGCTGAAGAATTTTTTTATTTCTCATCAGATGTATATGTTGTGACCACTCATTTGAACCGTCTCGTCGAGACGGTTCAAATGAGTGGTCACAACATATACTTTGGTTCAGAAATAAGGAAAATAGATAGAGAATAGTAGGTTAGTGCCGTGAATGGGAAAAAATATCTGGCAAGGCTCAGGAAACAGGATGGGCGAGGCTCTGCCGAGCACATCCCGTTTCCGTGCCGCGCCAGATATTTTTTCCCATTCACGGCACTAACCTACTATTCTATTTATCCCGTCAACACCTACAAATGGCTATAAAATGCAAAAATAGTATTGACTGGATATCAAAAATGTTTCACGGCACCGTGTTTCACGGCACATACGCACTGTGTTGACGGGATAAATAACATTAATCGTACTTGATGGATTGCTTCAATATTTGGACACTTGATACATGTTAGCAATTGGAACACACTCATGCCGCCACTAACGTGATCTTCGCCTTTTTGACCTTCACATTGTTACAGAAACACATTTTTACGTCAACAAGTGTGTACGTATTTCTTCATCATCATATACCTTTAATATTACTTGATACGTGTGAGCATTTGAAACACACTTATGCCCCCATTAACATGACCTCGACCTTTCTGACTTTCACATTGTTGTGGAAACACTTAGCCATTTTGTTCACAAAAAGGATTGTACAAGTTTCTTTATCCCGTCAACACAGTGCGTATGTGCCGTGAAACACGGTGCCGTGAAACATTTTTGATATCCTGTCAATACGACCTACTCACTGCGTATGAATAAGTGCGGTTGCTGGGATTATTTCTTTGCATTTTAAAGCCATTTGTATGTGTTGACGGGATAAATAGAATAGTAGGTTAGTGCCGTGGATGGAAAAAAATATCTGGCGCGGCACGGAAACGGGATGTGCTCGGCAGAGCCTCGCCCATCCCGTTTCCTGAGCCTTGCCAGATATTTTTTCCCATTCACGGCACTAACCTACTATTCTCTATTTATCATCATATAAATGTAATATTACACGATGGATTGCTTCAATATATGGACACTTGATACATGTAAGCATTTGAAACACACTCCAGCTGTCATTAACACACTCCAGCTGTCATTAACACACTCCAGCTGTCATTAACATCACCTTGATATTTTGTTGTACTCATGATCATGTTACGGTCAAATGTATCGGCAGGTGCGACACCGCTTCCGTGGCGGAATTCTTGTCACATATTCGTACGTCACATGACCCTGTCATTCGTTGATTCATTTTCGACCGTCTGCTCGTTTGATCAAGCTTGCATTCCTTCTTACGTGATAGTTAATACATTATTTTCACCCTATACTTTACTGCCCATACGGCAATTCTTTATGAATATGCTAGTCTGACACAATTTCTTCCATTCTGTATGTATTTTAAATAAATCCTGGTGACACAGGTTTCTGTTAAATAATAAAGTGACAATCAGTGCTGGATTGTAACTTTAAGGGAGCTGAATTATTGTCTGTACTGTCGGATATTTTCTGATATAAGACAAGCCATGTGATTTTGTAAGTAAGAAGATGCGCGATAATTCATGACACACACTTACAGAAACTGATATTTCCTGTACATGACGTCGAAAATTGACGAAATGGTCATAACAGTGAAAATGCTTTAACCGTAGACCATTTTCCATGTGGTAGATTTGGAAATTTCTCTAAGATCGTTGTTCGTCCGCCTGTACGATTATATAATCGGGCGGACAACCGTGCCCCAAGTTATTTATCCCACCCAAATACCCGTACATGTAATATGGCTACTGATGATAATAACACGGTGCACAATCCACAGTTAGATCACGTTTCGTCGGCATGTACGAGGAGCTTTAGCGAGTGGATTATCGATCGTACATCCGGACGAACGTGATGCAACTGTGTTATCACATCCTTATGTCCATACATTGCCCATGTGCTGTGTACATGCAGAACAAAACTCGAAAATGTATCAAATATGTGATAACGGGGAATACTAGTATGGCTGATGTCGGATAAGTATGTAAATTGGTGATTGGCTTCATAATGCCTGTTTATGATTGCAAAACACGTGGACTTGCTTGAAGTGTTCATATGCGTGACTGTTTGTGGGAACTCACTTGTGTCCGTGACTGGAGAAATGGTGCTTGTGGGATTTGTGACCACACTTTGATCACACTTCTGTAGCCTGAACACGATCTATATTGCTAGTTAGAAGCGTAACGGGTTTTTCATTGATGGAATGGCGAATAGTGCATATCATGATCAGACTGTGCGAATGCACAGGCTGATCAAGATATGCACTATCGGAGTCTGTTCATGATTATAAAACACACAGACATGGGGCCCGTTTCACTATACTGCGTACGAATAAAATGTTCGTAAGTGCAAAAATATGATACTCTGTAAAGAGGAAGGTGCAGTAAGGCTGAAATCGCAGCCGGTTTTGCCAACATTTCATTTTCTCAAAAATATATAAATTTTACCCGTTTTGTTAAATACAACATCTCATCTCTTTAAAAATATAATTTTAATCTGTTTACATCATGCGATGACGTCATAACACCGCGTGGCGTGACGTCATGAAACCGGAAATTGGCATTTTCTTGACATTTTCTTCCCTACCTTCATGAATTTAATACCCAGACCACCCGTGCACCAAGTTAATATTTTCAATTTAAATTACCTCTGCAATCATAAACCTACTGTAGAAATTAAAACTTGCTACACGCGTGGGCTGGTAGCTAACTTTTGATTTGAATAAAAAGAATTGGGCCCTATTTCCCCTACCCCACACACTTGCCACACACATGTGTCATTATACCTGCTGATAGTTCACACAATACTTCATACAAACGAACTGTATTGAACTATAAAAGAGCAGACTTTGTTAAATTTAACGAACTCATGCTTAACACTGATTGGACAAATTTAAATAATGGCAGTGTAGATGATGCATCTAATATATTTACATCTAAATTCATTGAGCTAGCTAAGCGATGCATTCCATGCAGTCAAGTCACAGTACGGCCTAATGATAAACCATGGTTTGATTCCGATATTCGTAAAATAAGCAAATTAAGAGACAAATTACGTAAGAAAGCAATACAATTTGGAAGGGTGGACGACTGGAATAAATACAAAACAACTCGGAACAAAGTTAATAATATGAAAAAACATGCAAGAGAAGCATTTTACAATGACTTAGAGTTTAATTTAACAGAATCATTTTCAAATAACAAAAGATACTTCTGGAAGCTAGTTCGACATTTTGTGAAAGATAGCAAATCAAGTGGAACTATTCCACCATTAAAAACGACTGACGGTAATAGTGAAATTGTCTGTTTTTTCTGATGTTGAAAAAGCTAATTGTCTAAACAACTTCTTCGTTTCAATATCAACGGTTGACGATAGCAACTCTACTTTACCGCCGCTTGAATTAAAAACTAACCAAGTTCTTGATATGATTAATATAAACGAATCTGAGGTCAGAGATACTATAAAGATTTTACAAACTAATAAAGCTTGTGGACACGATTTAGTTAGTCATAGAATGCTAAAAGGAACTATTACATCTGTCTCAAAACCTCTAGCGATCCTCTTCAATAGATCTGTCAATGAATGTCAGTTTCCGATGGCGTGGAAATTGGCAAATGTAATTCCTTTATTTAAAAAAGGGTGTCCGCAGACGCCTTCAAATTATCGACCTATATCGTTATTAAGCTGTCTAGGTAAGGTAATGGAGAGAATAATGTTTAAACATATATATAATCACTTGCACTCACAGAATTTGATTTACAATAGACAATCTGGTTTTATACCAGGCCATTCTACGGTATACCAACTTATAGACATTCACCATCAAATATGTCAGGCATTTGATGAAAGGCAATCTACATGTATAGTATTTTGTGATATTTCTAAGGCTTTCGATAGAGTATGGCATAGGGGATTACTATTTAAGTTACGGCAAAATGGATTAAATGGTTGTATCTTACACTGGATCGAAAACTACTTGTCGGATAGGAAACAGTCTGTATCAATACGGTCTACAACCTCAGATACCAAGTTAATAACTGCTGGCGTACCGCAAGGCTCGGTGCTCGGTCCTTTACTATTTCTAATATATGTCAACGATATAACTGACCATCTACTAAGTATTGTTCGATTATTTGCTGATGACAGTTCTCTATCATTTTCCACAACAAATACTGATGACCTAGAAGGCATAATAAATTATGACCTGCTAACTATTGCTGACTGGGCTAAACAATGGTTGGTCAGTTTCAATCCTAACAAGACTGAAGCGATGCTTTTAACCCTAAGACTACTCGATCGACCTGTAAACCTAATCTTTCAAAACACGCCTATAACCTTTGTCGACGACCATAAACATCTCGGTGTAACGCTGAGCAATAACGGGAAATGGCATACACATATTCAAAATATAATTAATTCGACTGCGAGAGTGTTGGCAATAATGCGAAACCTAAAATTTAAGATAAGCAGACAGTCTTTAAACCAAATATATATATCTTATATGAGACCTATACTCGAATATGCTTCGTCGGTCTGGGATGGATGTACAGAATATGAAAAAGATTCATTGGAAAAAATTCAGAATGAAGCTGCGAGAATAGTAACCGGTTTAACATGGTCAGTGTCACTTGATAATTTAAGGAAAGAAGTTGGATGGCAACTTTTATCTGTTCGACGTAGTATTCAAAAGCTTTCGATCATGTACAAAGCAACCAACAATCAAGTACCTAGTTATATCTCCAACCTGATTCCTCCCACTGTTAATAACGTATCTCGTTACAACCTTAGAAACCAATTTGATATAAATGTCCCGACTACTCGACTGGAAGTATACAAACAATCATTTATACCATCTGTGGTACAACTCTGGAATGAAACTGATCCTTCAATGAGAAATGTAGATAGTCTTAGACACTTTAAAACAGCATGCGCCAAACAATTATACACTCAATATGAAATACCACCATATTACTTAGTGGGAGACAGGTTTTCGTCAGTTATGCATGCAAGACTTCGTAATAAATGTAGCAGTCTCAATTCCGATCTTTGCAATAACCATATCAGAGAAACTCCCTCACTGCGAGTGTAGCGAAATTGTAGAAGACGCTGAACATTACTTCTTTGAATGCAACAAATATCATGCACAGCGTCTCATTCTACGCCAGTCACTGCAACGATTTCATAACCTGAACGCGCACATGCTTTTGAACGGCATACCTGAACAAAACAATGAAAACAATATTATTATCTTCAATTCTGTACAAAATTATATTAAAACTACAAAACGATTTGAGTAACTTCGTTGATAGATGTATGTAACGTAATCCATATCGGATGTATTCCATTCGATTTGCCAATATCATCCACAACCACCGGTTATTAATGATCACTGAAATTTATTGCAACTAGCACTAATACATTGATGGATTGGCTTATGTAGTATATGTACTTGGCGACAAAAACAACTTTTATTCTTTCTCCAAATCTCATATCTCACTATCCACCTCTTCTCTACCTTTCTGTCCGTTTTCATTCCATACATTATGTAAACATTTATTTATCGCTTGATAATTGGTTTGTATCCGTGTTTATATGCCTGTATACATGTATTCATGTATCGCCATTGCTGTTGAATTATTGTACTTTGTAACAATTAGGTGAGGGCTGTAACTAATGTTGAGAGAACTTGTAGCCCGAGCCTATTGTATTTATATGCAATAAACTATGTTTAAACTAAACTTGCCAACCACAGCTGTCTGGTTATTTTGACACTCAACAGCGTGGATAGCGTGTTTATTCCGATGTAAGATATCTATATATATATGTATATACAACAACATACCTTGTGTATTCACTGACATACTTCGTTTCATGCATTGATAGCCAACAATAAGTAATACCAATTGAAACATTTGCGCCTTCAAAGTTTGTTTATAAAGGGAAGTAACTGTCATCAACTGAATGTGTGTAATGATATAAATTGTCGCCATCAAATTTATCCCATGCTAGGTTAACTTACATCAATACATGTATGTGTAGACTGACGCATACAATAACACTGGCTAGTGTTATGTAGTTCTAAGTCATTGGATCTATGTTAATTTATTGATGCATTTACAAGTGTGTGAAATTGGCCTCCTCGTTTTTTTTTGGCCTCATTTATTTTTAGGATTTCATCTTCAAATATTGACCTAAATTCTAGATAGGCTATAATACTGACACAAAGTGTAGCTTTAAATAGATACTGTTTTTACAGTTTACACACGAATTATATCGGTATACAACTTAATAACCATTTTGTTTTGGTCACACCAATTCGCAATAACACAAAGTCTTAGATCTGCTTGTAGATTAGTATGGATGATAACTGGATCGCTACCTGATGTATGAATTGTTGCGTCATCGGCAAACATATCAGTTGTTAATTAATAAAGGCAAATCAGTTATGCATAAAAGAAAATAGAGTACGTTGGTCCAAGAATTAATCATTGAGGAACACCAGCTATGACATTAGCGAAATCGGAAGAGATACCACCGTTTTGCTTACGGCCAGTTAAAGTGATGCCATTTTGAATTTATAGATTTTCAATTTTTGCAGTAATACAGTGTGATCTACCAGATCAAAAGCTTTCTTAAGGACCCATTATATACCTGATCATCGTTTGATTCAAAGATAATTGCTTCGTAAATGTGATGGAATATATGTATAACATATATGTGAAAACTGCCTTGTTACTGTATCCTACACGGCACATGGAATTGTGAACTCGGCATATTGTGTGTTTAAGCCATCAGCCACTTTCACCTTTTCTGGCGTTTGACACAAAGCGCAAAATGTGAAGTAGAACATAGAATCCTATCAATTATATTACACCAAACTGTAAAATATGTCTGTTTTCTGGATAGGTTTGTGCCTGTGTTTTTAACAACATGAACCACCATTATAAATAGCCTCATACACATAATCACTTTTACCTGGCAAACCACACAACAAATACAATATATACCCACTACTGTACGCTGTTATTATCTATCAAATCCAGTGACATGTAAGCAGTTATCTGCGTGTATTGTCCCTGGTGTCTACTCACCTACTATGCGAGTAAATATGGATTTACCTATGGATTGAATAACGTATACACTAACAATAGGCTGTGCATCAGATTGAAAAGTTTACACATCAAACTTTATTTTAAGATTGATGGGAGAAATGCTCAGGTATCTCGTCTTTTGTATAGTTTACTGGCATAGTATTTATAGCATACCGTAGTCATATCTGTTTATGAGTTATTGCACCAAATCGTTTTTGGTTTACTGTCATAGTATGTGCTGTATGTGTCAAACGCACGAAGTGGTGAAACTGTACGATGACTTGTACAAACACAGAAGGCGGAGATGGCAGTTCAATGTACCATATAGTATACAGTAACTAGACAATATTTACATAGGTTATATTCATGTATCACATCACATCATATGAAGCAATTATCATTGAAGCCAAGTGTATCTATCTATGACCTACTACCTTAAAGGTACATGCCCACTCAGAAGGCACAAACTGTTCTTTATAGGAATTAAATAAGTGTATAATTGTGTCATTATTCAACCAGTTCTAAAAATTACGAGTGCACGCTATTCATATGCAAATGAGAGATGATATGTTTTAATTAGTTATACTAATTAAAATAAAAAGAATATTTTCGACATATTATAAAGTACATGTATGATCATTGCACATCACACACTAAAATACAGAGAATAAATAGTAAGAGATTTTCTAAATCGAGATTGGGTTTCATGTAGCAGTTTGTACTTGCTTACACACCCCTTTAGGTTGTGTTTGTTAACATGCTTTTCAAATAGTCATGGTCGTGAACATAACCTATGAAAAATAACACAGAAGTGTAGTGTGTCTTATTTTCATGTTAATTTCAACTAAAAATAGTTTCTTCCATTAATATTCAATCAGATGTTTTGCTATCCGTATCCAGATCCAGATCCTGTAATGCTAGACGATATTATTCAAACAAAAACGGTTATGGAAATGTGTATTCATTTTTTCTCGCCCACCAGGTGACCTGAGACAAGGATATCTGTAGTCACGCGCGGGCTGAATGGTGATGACATTGAACATTAGTTTAATAATCATTTGTAAACGATTTATTGAACTGGTATTAGCATCCAATTCGTGGGTTAAAACAAAATTGTGACGTTTTGTTGACATGGCGAGCACGTTGGACAAAAGTCGCATAAATTCAGCGAATAAAAAGTTGGGTATTATTCTGGGTCAGACAATTTATTTTTTTTTGTATCCTTTTAAGCTCGGTTGCATATTGGTGTGTAGTCTTTTTAAAAGTTTCAATAGAAACATATTATTCAAGTAATGCATTTTATGTATATGCTGAAATGTAATTATAACTGCTCATTAAATGAGCCGTCTCTTATAATTCTTATAGAATGACAATTGTACATGTACCTGTATTGTTTTATTGCTATGTATTTTATGATGTACAGTTGATGAGACGTAAATAAACAATTGAAAATCCACCCTCGTGATCAGAATATGTCGTCAGAAACTCGGCAAAGCCTCTGACGACATATTCTGACAATCGGGTGGAATATCCTTGCCCCACACCAGTGCTATGATGGATATTCTTAATATAATCTCACTGTTCCTGGAGGTAACCCTGTTCTCGGTCACGTAGATATTACTGATGAGTTTGCATTTAGGGGTGGCATGATTTCAGCATAAATATCGACTTCTGTGCATACATGTAGGACATTCTAAGATGTATTAATTATTATGTGGGCATATTGCGTCGCTCTTGAGGTTCCGTACGTCCTTCCGTACGTCCTTCCGTCCATACGTCCGTACGTCCGTCCGTGTACATTTACGGCAATATGTTAAGAGTTATTCCAACATGTAATATCGTCAATATTACGATAAAGCATTGCTTCAATACTTGGACACTTGAATCACCTGAACATTTGTCACACACCCGCGCATCATTAACACGACCTTCACATTTGTCACCTTCCAACTATCACTGAAACACGTCGAAAAGTTTGTACGAGTTTCGCCAACATGTAATAGCTTCATTCATTGGATAGTTCATTCGCCTGAATATGTGTGATGCAATCACATCACCAATGACATGACATTTGTGACCCTCAAAATGGTGCTGAAACAATTAGCTATTTTCGTAAGTCAAAAAGTGTGCATGACTTTCTCAAATGACTTTGAAATTTGTGTAAATTAACAAATTATTGACACACAATTTATAGTTAGAGTCCAGTATGCCATGGGGGCATATCAATGTTTTACAAACATAATTTCTGTTTGTACATAAGAAACATAATTTCTAGTTGTGTATACATTGAGGTTCCAAATAAATCAATGTATTTATTATTATTTCCAGATTTCGAATTTTCACCATTAGTGGAGAATCAAAGTGTGGGTTCGAATCCCAATGCAACCTATCATTTCTATTTCCGAAAAGTGTCTCATTTTCCAAACCAACATTGCCGTATTTATCTTTAACGGTGTGATAGAATAGCACTGAAACAAATATGATTGCGACATCTGTCATTCGAAAATAAGCTTTACTTGAAGTTGAACTGGTTTACTCGATTAACCCGAGTTAATTCGAAAGTTTCAACAAAGCCGTGTAGACACAGGTGAGCCAACTCATTACGAGCCGTGTCATCAGAATCTGCTCTATTTGTAAGTATTTTTAGATTTTATAATAAATACCCGTGATTTTCTTTCCGTGTGTGGGTGGAGGGGGGGGGGATGACCCCTGCCTCCGCGTTCTTGGCTTCCTGGTTATGGCCCTGGTGATGTGTCAGGAACTTTATATCTTTTTATCGCCTTTCATAATGCAAATTTTCTATTTATATTATCACAAAACGTCAATCCATCCATCCGTCTGTGCATGTCCATGACAAACTGCATAGTTAATCCAGCAATAATTTGACATTCCGAAGATTCATGTGGATAGGATATTAGATTTCTAAAAGTTTGTCCATACTGCTATTTTTTGATTGACAATGCTGCTACAACCTATGCCGATTAACACTTTTACCTCTAAGTAACTGAAATGAACTGTTTAATGTTAAGTTTGAGACTTCCATTTTGCAGAAAAGGGGGTCATTTTGCAAAAAAAAAAATATATGCTCAAGTGGTGCATATGTTGAATGAGACGGCTCATTACGATTCGGTTCATCAGGATAGATACACTGTTTGCCCCATAACCAGAGGTAAAAAACAGACGAGGCGAACCAAGTCCCAATATGGGGGTCAGGGAACATTCTGCCCGCCACCTCCACGGGGATTTGTTTAATTCTTAGCAACAACAAAAAAAAATCGACAACATACGTGACGAGGCGACCTCCTCGTCTGCCTCATCCTGGTTACGGTACTGAGAGGTCTCCAGTGTTGAATGGTCAAACACATATTTGAGTCGAGAACTTGACTATCAACTTCACTGAGCAAAGGACGACAATAATTAATTCCTGTATAAATGTTTAATTATCTGCTGAGGTGCGGGTGGGGGTGGAGTGTACACAGCAAATTAGATTAAAAACAATTTTTTTTTGAGGTAAGAATTCGACAGTCAAATAATTATTTGTCATATAATATTAGATTTCCATCGGCTGTACAGGCAAATTCTACTTTCAACAGTCCCATACCTGGGAATTAGACACGGATTTATTTCTGAGAGACATGGATTAAATAGATTTGATTTACGTAATTAGTAATTACCTAGTGGGAAGGACACATTGCTAGGTTCATAAGTATGTCCTTGAATATAATAAGAAAAAAGTGTTTGGTGCGATATAATTGGAGGTGGAACAGTGTCACTAAATAGAGAATATTATTATAGTGTCATGAACGTGAATAAATATCTGTCGAGGCTGAGAAATCAGGATGGGCGAGGCTTGCCGAGCCTCGCCCATCCTGATTTCTCAGCCTCGACAGATATTTATTCACGTTCATGACACTATAATAATATTCTATTTATCCCGTTAACCACATCAAAGTTGTTCAAATGTCTCTAAAAATGCATTTGTGACCTCATAAGTTTGTCTTCTGAAGCGACAAGATTATCGTGTTACGTCATTCACATATAATGACGTAACGTCATACATAATGACGTATCTACTAGACGTGAACGAGAAAAAATACACGTACCTGCTTTTCACGTCTAGTAGCGACATAGTTGACGGGATAATATGATATAATTCCTAGTAAGTGTATACATACACAGGGGCGGATCTAGAGGGGATGGGGGGGTGTCCGGGGTTGCAACCCCCTCCCCCGTTCAGCCACGGAGTTTACATAGATCTAAACTGCTTTGAACAAGACATATGGTGTCCACAGTTTACCACCAGTTCGAGTCTGAATTTAAATGCCGTAAAACACAGGAAAGTGCATTTCCGGACATCAAGATTTCAAAAAATGTCCAGGGGGTTGGGGGTAGCTCGAAAATTGGACACCCCCGCCTTCCCCAAATGCTGGATCCGCCCCTGATATATGTATCCGACAACACAAAATAATTTCTAGGATCAATTGGGAAGAATTAACGTTTGAAACCATATTAAAATAAACGTAACATATATAAACAATAAATCGAATTACTGCTGTCTTGACAGCTTGACAAAATAAAACTTGTATATATCTATATAATATATATATTGCATGTATCCCATTGATATAACACTCAGGCCATACAAAAGTACTTGGTTCTCAGACACGTGCATTGTGGAATGTGACACGGGAGGGCAGAAATTAAAAAAAAAACACACGTGTATTTTTGTTTCAGATGTTTGTCTCTGATTTGTTCAAGTCGCCAGATGCATATACATGTATGTTCTATAAAGTTACTATAACATCTTTAGACCTGAAACATCACCAGATTTTCGCCAAACATGATTGGATTTAACATATTGTTGCATGGGCGTGTTTTTTATTTATCATGCGGTGAATTTAAAGTAACATTTTATTTCTCCATGATGATAAAATGCTCGACGTGCAGGGAATTTTCTGACGCAGCGATATCTGAAAACTAAAGAACTTTTTATGGCCTTATACATATATATCGTATATACATACCATGTTTCAGGTCTGTAGCTATTACGGTTTAAAACATTTAAGAGTTACAACACAAAATAAGTCGAAAAGGGGGAGATAATCTATGACCCCGGGGTCGAATAAAAAATCGAAATAAACTTTTCGGATCTACTCATCATAACGAAGCTACATACCAAGTTTCAGGTGTGTAGCTAGTACGGTTTACAAGTTTTACGACTTACAAGGTTAGTGACGGGCGGGACGGATGGATAAGGGTAAAACTAAATGCCCCCTCCACTATCGTGGTGGGGCATAATAATAAGTGCACTAGGGTGATGGACAATATGCAACAAATATAATGCCGTTTCTCGAATTTTACCTTTTTTGAAATCTACGTTTACATAAGCCATGCTCGTATATAGTCATGAAATTGATAAAAATGGCGGCCATTTTGAAAAGGTCAGCCATCTCGAAATTGAAAAGATGTTTAGGCCCATACAGTTATATTGTCTAAAATCATGGCAATCAATTGTTTCCTGCGAGCTTCATGATGTTTGTCTAGAATGCCAATTATATTTCAATCACAAAATCCCCCGCTTCCCAGTAACGTAACGTCATCTGCCATGTTTTAACGTCAAATTGACGGTGCAGTCCATTGACATGTGCCATTGGGTTGTATCATTAAAAACGATATTGTCCGAAAAGTAGTAAAGATATCAAATCCAAAATTTCAACATAGATTCCTGACTTATTGATGTACATTGCTACATTGTTATTTTCCAATTTGGGTGTGAGCCGATTTTTGGCATTATTGCCCCTTGTCCTTTCACATTAACAATGTTTTCTTGTAAACAATTATTGGATTCATTTATTATGCATTCATTTATTTATACATGTAAATCCGTCAATTGAAATTTCCAGATGATCCTAATTTTGCATTTACGAACATTTTAGTCGTACGAAATTTAGTGAAACGACCCCCTGTTTCATCCGTCCATCCACTACAGCTGGCGCTAATCTTGCCAAATTCTTGTAAAATTATTCCTTTCAAAATACTTGAACATTGTGCTTGAAACCAAACAGTTTGGTTGGCTGAGCCTTAGATGCGTTACAACTCAGGCTCAGCCAATCAAATTGCTTGATTACTCGTTGGCATTGCCGATATAGGTTAGCAATGTTGATACTCTTGGAGCGGCCATGGTGTATGAGCAGTTAGAGTAGGGATTATATGTGTAATTTCCATGCTTGATAGCCATATGCAGTGGAACCTCTCTAAACGGAACACCAAGAAAACATCTCTGATCTTACTTTTGATCTTACTATTTATGATTTCAAAACACACGTGAACGACAGTGGAAACTCTCTAAACCGGAGAGGTTTAGAGAGGTTCCACTGCACACGGAAGTTGACAATTACCTGCCCGTGTATATATATACCTGTGTTCTAGTGCAAAGTTTTTGATTACGTCATACGGAGGAGAAAAACTACGGGTATAATTGTATTTCCATGTATAAGCAGAGAGCCGTGGAATCGATCGATGCCAGTAAAATAAGCAATAACGAGTCTTAGAGCTTAATCAATCACCGCCAATTAGCGGCAACATCAAATAAGAAGACGGGATCTCTTTAATAAAGGAATATCATTGATCAGTGTTTCTTACATGCAGTAGGAGTCCCATTTAGTAGGCATAAACTGTTCTTTATAGGAATTAAATAAGTGTATATTTGTGTAAAAAAAAATACGTAAATGTAAATGTTTTGATTTCACGACTGCACTGGCTAGGCTAGCACGCCTAGGACACGCCGAATCGACCATTCGCACATTCGCCGCGGGAGAGGTGGGAATCGAACCCGGTGACTCCCGATCTACGATCTACTTGACGCTCTACCTACTGAGCTAATCCGGCCACTGCTTGATTGCGAGTTGAAAATTGCCAATAAGATGGGAAAGATTCACGCAGGCGGTGGTGTATGATTATTTTTCACATATCAATATCAGCGCAAAATTTTGACAAATTGGTGTACATCTAATTTCAAAGCCCAGCCCATAATAGTCTTTTGTTTGGTTGATTTCGTTCCAGATGGCGGATTGAATTGCATTATGTGTCAAGGTGCATGATCACGTGGTTATAACAACAACAACAGTGGCTGAAAGTGTTGAAATCTTGCCCACTCCAAAGTAAGTATTATTTGATATTTTCCTTAATATGAAACGGATTTTGATGAAATATGGCGCAGCAAACGCGTCTTCACGAGCTGCATTTGGTCGTCCAGGAAGTTCGGCACAGACTTATGTCGTTTTTCCGAAGAAACGATTTCCGTGTCGGAAAAACGACAGAATGTTTGGCCAAAGTACAGAGACCAGAAAATGCAGCTTAATAAGACTCGTTTGATGCGCCATATTTCATCAAAATCCGTTACGTAATAAGGACAATATAACATAATACGTACTTTGAATCGGAAGGATTCTGGAAGTTTCAAGTACTGGTTGTTGTTGCTAGTACCACGTGATCATACATCTTGTGTGGCTGTGACTGGACAAAATGCTGCTCATGTGATATGTGACTAGTGTAGATCGTGATAAAATAGCACATTCCTGTAGCCTGATAACGATCTATACTGCTTGTTAGAAGCATGACAGGCATTTCATTGATGAAATTGCGAACATTGCGATCCTGGAGGCCGTTTCACTAAACTTCGTACGACTAAAATATTCGTAAATACAAAATTATGATAGTATGTAAATTGCACATTAACAATGTTTTCTTGTAAACAATTATTGGATTTACATTTATTGAGCATAGGCTGCATATGCAGCCTATGCTCAATAAATGTAAATCCATGAATTGAAATTTACAGACGATCCTAAATTTGCACTTACGAACATTTTAGCCGTACGAAGTTTAGTGAAACGGGCCGCTGATCTGGATCTACACTAAACACAAAACGAGTAAGCCCCATTTATCCAGTCAAACCCGCATTTATGTATCTCCGGACCGAAATAAAGTTAACTTCCGTGATCTCGACATGTTCAGGAAAGCATCACGCAGAAATGTCATTGCTCAGACATCAACTGTAATACCAACCTTACTGAGACACGGTGAAAATTAAATTGGCAACCGTCTCACAAAACTGAGCTTATTCTGGCCGCTGGCTAGGAAAAACCAATGTAAATAATATGGTTTTACCGATGTATAGTCGTGTCGTTGAATCCGACACAGGTTGACCCAATTACACAATGATTATATGTATTCGTGGTGAAATTGAGAGGCTTAGAGGTACATGCCCACTCAGTAGACATGTTCTTTATAGGAATTAAATAAGTGTATAATTGTGTCACTATTGTAGCAGTTCCAAAACATACGAGTGTCCTCTATACAAATATAATCATTTAGTAATATTTATTTTACTGATTGTGACTCGCGGTGGTATCAGGCTATTTTAATATGTAAATGAGGCATTATATTTAATTAAATGCGTCACCTGAAAAAATAATATGTTCAACATATTATAAAGGTTGATCATTGCACATCAGAACATACATACAAAGAATAATTCGCAATATCCGTTAACATTTTAAGAAACACGGTTATCGCCCCTGATATCAGTGTGGAAATTTACGTCGGATATAAAATGTATAATAATGCCAATCATACGTGGGGTAATGGTGAATGAATGTTTATTTTGCCAGAAAATGTCTCGGATGATGTCTCGGATGATATAAAGAACACGTTGTGCCTACTGAGTGGCCTTCGTCCAGTATTCCCACGACTTTTCCAAGTACATTGTGTTTCGGTACCTTTACTATGATTTGTGTCACATACAGTCCGGATTTGTTCCTGGTTCCACAAACGAGCTATTGTCTGTCATTGACACAACGTTTTGATATTGGTTTCAGATTTTATACTCAGAAAACGATCTTTTCGTTCATTTAAACGTGTCACTTTTAAACAAAAATGTTCGTTTCTTTAGTGATTGAAAACAACGAAAACGACGTCAAAATTATGCGTTAACAACAACGACATGCGTTTACTTAGTTGACAGCCGGGTATTTAAACGAAACTATCGTTTTTCCGTACACAATAAATCACATGATAGTCGTTTTTGTGCATATCGTTGTACAAAACGATCGTTTTCACAGCGTTTTCAATTCGTGTTCGTTTGTTTCCTTTAGGAACATTCTACATATCTTGGCTGTACATTGAAACCTTTCTAAACAGGACACCCTGGGAGGTCCCCAGGGTGTCCGGTTTAGAGAGGTTTCACTGTAAATCAGGCATTTGATAATTCTGAGCCATATTTGTGTGCTATGCGATCATGAACAGACATCATCACCTGAGATAAATGACCGAGGAACTCTTCATAAATAAGATCACAGGTGTTTTCTTGGTGTCCGGTTTAGAGAGATTCCACTGCACATCTACTGGCAATATCAACACGCAATCAAGCTGTGCTGAATAGGCTGTGCCTGAGATGTTGCACGATATTTACACCAGATGTCAACACGCAATCAAGCAGTGTGCTTGGCTGTGCCTGAGCTGTATCACAGCTCAGGCTCAGCCAATCAAGCTAATTGCTGTCACGCACAATATTCAAGTATTTAGTAATAAATAAATTGACAAATATTGTCAAGATTAGCGCAGCCGGTTTTGTAGGTAGCATTTAGATCAATGCAATGGTATCTAAATGTCCGACTACCATGATTTAGACCATACACAGTACAATCATGTACAGTGGGGTCAGCGTGTACACGTTGATCTCACTGTACTTTAGTTCTCAGATATCGCCGCATCAGAACAATCCATGCGCGTCAGGCATTTTATCGTCATGTAGACATAAAAAAATTCTCCACATGATCGATCAAAAGCACTACCTGCAACATTCTGTTAAATCCAATAATGTCTGACGAACATCTGGTATTGTTCACGTCTAATGAGGTTATAGTAGCATAATATTATGTGAACAACATGTTTAATTGACATGCAAAATGCATCTGGCGACATAAAAAAATCAGAGACGAAAATCTCGTACAAACAAAATATTTTAAAAATCCGCCCTCCCTCGTCACATTCCGCAAACCCCGTGTCTGAGAACCAAATTACTTTCTATGGCCTAATCCGGTAACAAAATTTGCATTGACCGAATAAACACTGACCGATAACAAATTGTCATAATCTGAACTGACTAAATACGCAAAGAATTAAGCCAAACATTTTTGAGAATGGGGCCCCTTTCAAGCATTTTGGGAAAAATCGCACAGAATTGGTAATTTTCCATCTCAATTATTTCTGTTAAGCCATTTCATGCCAATGATAAACTATCACCATGGTCATCGAAGCAGAAACAACAACTACATGTGTTTGTGTTTATAATTTCTTACCAAAAGTATATGCTGTTACCACTCAATTGAACCGTCTCAACGAGACGAGTGGTAGCAACATATACTTTAATCATGTTAATTGAGAAATGAAGCAAATATAAAAGAAAATGTTGGTAAACGTTGAAGTTTGATACCTGCTTATTTTACTGTCCAATTGGGATTTCTTCCGAGTTCGGGAAGAACAAAACGGCCCCTAGCATTGAGGTCCTTGGGGCCATGGTAAAGTAATCCCTAAACGCATATCCGGGTAAAAACTCAATGTACATCCTTTGCCGTTTCTGTGAACAGCGTTACATGACGTTATCAAATGACATTAGTGTATGAAGAAACGTAAACAGGCTCAGGTTATTGTTAACGAAAACCGCGTCATATTTGTTCATTCTGTAGAATTAATGAATACAACCTATGAGGTACCTAGCACTGCAATATGAATTTGATATCAAACGTATAAGACGTCAGTATGAATGAAGGGTCACACTCAAAACCCAGCACCGATTTATCCAACTTACCAAAACCCCACATCGACACATACACCCGGAGCCCATTTTCCCCTTGTTGTATGGCATGTGATACGGGCAAGATTCTCAGCAAATGCGGCACGGGTTCGATCCTCGAACGGGACAGTATGTGACATGGTATGGTGCTCGCAAGATAATGCATGTGGGTTTCCTACGGGTATTCCGGTTTTCTCCCGCATTCCAGATCACATTTACGTCTCCAGGGACCCGTTTCATTGAAATTTGTACGACTAAAATATTTGTAAGTGCAAATTTAGGATCATCTGGACATTTCAATTGATTATTGATTGATTTACATGTATTTAACATAGGCTGCATATACAGCATATGCTCAATAAATGTAAATCCAATAATGTTTCATAACAAAACATTGTTATTGTGCAATTTACAGACTATCATAGGTTTGCACTTACGACCACTTTAAGTGTACAACGTTTAGTGAAACGGCCCCCATGTGTTCACAGGAAAACATATGTATCGTGCTATTGCGCTTGTTTGTAATCGTTATAATATAAATAAAGTTTTAAAAAATCACCCACCGAGTTCGAAATCACGACCCCATCATATCTTACCCAGAACATATTAGGTGAGAATCCGTTGAACTTTCCATGGAGTTTCCCGTACCGCTTCAACAATTCTAACACAGTGTCAACGTCTTCTATATGTGTTATTGTCTCATCGATAATCCCCATTACCCTACCGCCGTGTTTCTCCAGTTCCTCGTTCATTCTCAGTTCGTCCTGTGTCTTGAGGTGTCTGAATTTATCGAATAGCTGCTTCGTGTCTTCGTGTGACAGGAACATCCTGTAAAGAGAGTACTTATGTGAGTGAAGAAACTGTTATACGTTATGTGTTCCATTTCAATTATTACACCACCGCCTGCGCTGTCTAATCTTGCCAATATTTGTCAATTTATTTATCAGAAAATACTTGAATAATTGATTATAGGAATGAATGGCCTTTTTGTGGAATTTATCGGGGTATAAACTTGGAAAAGTCGCGGGAATACTGGACGAAGGCCGGAAGGCCTCGTCCAGTATACCCGCGACTTTTCCAAGTTTATATCCCCGATAAATTCCACAAAAAGGCCATTCATTCCTTATAATTCCAGCATTTGAAATAAATTCATCAAGCAAATGTGTTTATTTTGACAGACGGCAGCCATTTGTTTACATTGACAGCACTGAGAAAGTAGTTCGGCGTGAGAGTTTACTGGGATATAAATTTTGGACAGAGACTTGCTACGGGCCAATCAAATGTTATGGAATTGTGTAAATATGTTTGTGCTGGAATTATATTGCCAGTTGATAATCAGAAACGTTGACATCTGGGCAAGATTAACACAGGCCTTGGTTTATTGGCCCGTGTCGTTCCTATACCATGTGACTAATACAATAGGCTGTGTGGCAGTGATCAGTCATGTTTCTGGTCTGTTAGTGATGCAGTGTGTTCTATGCAGTTTGTAGAATATTGACGAGTATTTTATTGATTGCTTGATTGCCAACACATGTAGACCCTGGTCTGACTGCGTGGATGCGCAATCTGACCTGGATATACACTGATAGCAAATATAAGGAAGCAATGTATCATGCGTTCCATGGGACCCGGATGTATCCAGTTATAATGTTAAGTGAAGCAAAAAGATAACAATGTCACGTAAAAAGCCTACTACATAGTACATCGTCTACATGCACAATATCTAGTTTATAAAATGTGTTTAAAGTGTAGAGCAGTGAGGTCAAACTATAATATTGGCTTAATTATGGCGGCGATTTTTAATTTTACCGCTACATGTGTTCATTATATGCATCGTATAGAACAGTATTGATATCGGAAATTATTACTTGCAGCTGTAAACATTTCAGGGTGAAACAGTAATATATGTATTCAACATTTTGGCGGCCATCTTGGAAAAAAGTCATTTTCTCTTCACTTACATGTTTGCACAACCTCCAAAATGTTTCACAATCGCCTAGACCACAACTATGCAAAAGTTGGTACTTTAATCCATCATCTCACACTTTCGGTCAACATCCACGTTAACAGACTCGACTAACGTTGATCCGCAGACTGTTCCCACAGGTGGAAATACTCGGACCTAATTGGCTTGTGTGAAATACGTTACCCACCCACTAAATTTCATGCACTATACATTACACTCTTTTGAAGGTGGGAATCAGCTTCGCAAAAATGTCGTATTTTCGGGCTGGCTCAAACACCACATATTTCGATTTCTTTTGCTGACCTATATTTCTGGTAATCGATAAATGTCTTAGGTCTTCAAATATACTCGTTAGTTACGCGCAAATTAGCTACGAAAGACAAGGCGATAATTGTATGAAGAAATGTCACACACTTTTGTGGGCTGTGGAAGCATAAATAATGTGTTAAATCATACCTAAATTGACGTGGATCACTGAAATAATATAGGAATGGATGACCTTTTTGTGGAATTTATCGGGGTATAAACTTGGAAAAGCCACTTTCGCAATTGGCGATAAAAATAAACAATTGGCGATAAAAAATTACAATTTTCGAAAAAAAAATAATATTTTTTTTATCGCCAATTGTTTATTTTTATCCTATTGGTTATTATAGGAATGAATGGCCTTTTTGTGGACTTTATCGGGGTATAAACTTGGAAAAGTCGCGGGAATACTGGACGAAGGCCGGAAGGCCTCGTCCAGTATTCCCGCGACTTTTCCAAGTTTATATCCCCAATAAATTCAACAAAAATGCCATTCATTCCTTATAATTCCAGCATTTGAAATAAATTCATCAAGAAAATGTGTTTATTTTCCGTTTTCTTAAGAACGGACCAATCAAATGTTAGGGAATTGTGTAAACATTTTTGTGCTGGAATTATACATCAGTAACTCAAATGTTATATGTTGCGACTAATAAGTATCATCCACTAACCTTGAATTATCTTACATCCTTTTATTTTGATTTGCATCCAATATTTCGACATAATCTTCCGTAAACTTATCTTTCGGATTTCCTTTGTTATATTCGCAGAAAGATCATAATGACGTCACGGGCAAACCCGAACTGGAGTATCATAAGTACTCCTAAATTAGTTCAACCAATCAGATGACGATGCGTGAAGCTGATTGTGTGGGATTCTTTCGGACATAGAAATTTCTCTGTAATTGTGTGTAACTAACAATATACTAAATACACATGTTTAAAGTGAATACATTTGGGGACCTGACTGCATTATCTATTGCCAGAGACGTACGTCAGCAGACAAATCGAAACTTGGTGTGTTTGAGCGAGCCTGTCTCGGGAATTTTTCCAAACTATTTTCTACCTTGAATAGGTTATACTGTATATATGCTACATGTATACTGTAGTATAGAGTATGGAAATGGGTGGGTGGGGTAACGTTTTTCAATTGATCCATTTATTGGGTCCTAGGTCAGAGTCTTCCACCTGTGACTGTTCCAAGTCTAGTCTGGTCGCACATAGCATTTACTTATTAATTAAGCATCATTTGTCAAATCTAAGCAACAATTGAACAAGGCGAATGGGTTACGACGAAACAAAGACTGATTAATGCCTTGTTGTTCGACAGAAGCCATCTTAACAAGGGTCCTGATAGGCCTCATCCGATAAAATCACATTTGTGACTGTGACGTGAGAAATAGGGATTATGCGTTTTGCAGCTAGTGTAGATCCAGATCAGCCTGTGCATCCGCACAGTCTGATCATGATCTGCACTGTTCGCCATTCCGTAAACGAAACACCCAGTGTGTTTCTCAGAAAAAATATATATCGTTATCAGGCTTCAGGGGCCCGTTTCACTAAATTCCGTACGACTAAAATGTTCGCCAGTGCAAATGTTGGATCGTCTGGAAATTTCCATTGATGGATTTACATGTATTGAACATAGGCTGCATATGCACTATATGCTCAATAAATGTAAATCCAATGATTGTTTGCAAGAAATCATTGCTAATGTGAAATTTACAGACTATCATAATTTTTCACTTACGACCATTTTAGTCGTACGAAGTCTAGTGAAACGGCCCCCAGGAGAGTGCTATTTTATCAGTAGCTCAGTACATTGGTTCCCAATCCCATAAGCCCCATTTAAGTTTGCATTTCTGCTTCTGGAATTTGCAGTATTTGTACTGCATAGCCCAGGTCGGGACGTTATTACGTCCCTTGGATTTATTATCGAACGTTGCGAGCTGTTCGTTGCTGAGGTAAATGTAGCATTAATATTTTCTTCCGGTAAGCAAACCTAGGATTGCTATATAGTGGTGCCGTGGTGCTAAAATTGAGCCTGTTATGCGATATTTCGTGAACAAGTATGTTTAAAAACCTGATGTAACATGTTTTAATGCTGAATCTAATCTGCAACTACTGCACCAAAACATTAGATGCATGTGTTTAAAGATATTGTGTAAAGGACAACAACAACCTTCATTTCAAAACCTGCAGTAAAGAGAACACAATTTCCTAGTCAATATTGATATCCTGAGCATAAAACGGATCGCCAACAGTGATCACACAAGTTGGGCACATTAGGTACCGAATACGGTTAATTCGTCATTGTGATCATTGTAGGCGATCCGTTTTATGCTCTGGACAATCAATATTAACTAGGAAAGTTTCCAAATTGTGTTTTATTTACTGCAGATTTTTACATGAACGGTGTTGTTGTCTTTTCATTGTTTACATAATCTCTTTAAACACATGCATCTAATGTTTGGGTGCAGTAGTTCAGATTAGATTCAGTATTAAAAAAACATTTTACACCAGGTTTTCAAACATACTTGTTCACAAAATATCGAACCATGTATATACTGTACAATTTATTTTGGCCTTAAGTATATGACAGCATTAGTGAGCCGCATTGGTGTGTTCCATGACAATATAAGCAAGTCGGGCATACATACATGTATATTCGTACGAACAGTTTTATAGTTCGAAGCTCAGTGTAACGGACCCTGTGCTGTCATATTCTGCTCTGGTACATTTAGTTCACAGCACCACGTACAATATTGAGCTGTAGTGTTACCAATCGCCAGTGTGTGGTGGCGCGACGCGACTTGTATTCCATTGAACGTGCCATGAATGTAATTCCAGTGAAATATTTAGGCATCTTCCAAATAACTCTGACAATGGAATCAATAGTGACGTGTCTCATGAAGATCGTGGCAACATAGGATGTATTGACGTTCAGTTGAGCGTAGCAGCCTCCTCTCGCTGGTAATTCACCCTACTTGCTACGCGCTCCACTTAGTTGACATACAGCAGAACATCTCTAAACTGGACACCCATACAATATATGTGTGCTTAATTGTATGTGTTTATTGTCATCTGTCACCGTTCGTAACGTATGTCCATGATCGCAAACAATATACACCTGTTATACGGTGCCCATATTTCTGATTTACAGTGGAGCCTCTCTAAACCGGACACCCTGGGGACCTCCCAGGGCGTCCGGTTTAGAGAGGTTTCCACTGTACATGTATTGCAAGATTTAACCCCAATACGTTATATATTACCAGATTTGACGAATGCCTGTTTGACATGAAATAGACAATCATTACTCGGATGGGACATTGCATTACAGTGGGGTCAGCGTGTAAGTGCACACACGAACGAACACGACAGGTTGGAACCAACCTGTCGTGTTCGTTCGTGTGTGCACTTACACGCTGACCCCACTGTATACACGTGGTTACTTATACATATGCTATTATTCACAAATTGGATATTTAAGGATATAAATGTGGCGATCGCTAGCGCTCCCTCGCAAATCAATTCCTTAAAAATTCAATATATGAACAATAAGGTACACACAGTACGCCCCTTCGCTGCTGCTTGATAGCGGTAGATAAAGTGGTGGTTGTGACTGGAGAAATAGGGCTTATGGGAGTTCTGACCAATGTAGCTCCTGATCAAATGACACACTCCTGTAGTCTGATAACGATCTCTATTGCTTGACGGGTGTTTCATTGATGGAATGGCAAGCAGTGCATATCCTGATCAGAATGTGCGGATGCACTTGCCGATCTGGATACATGTATATACTGGTCGCAAAACCCATAAACCCCATTTCTCCAGCCATAGCCACAAATAAGTAGTAGGCGATCTTACAATTCCTGTTTTATTGCTTTTTGCATCAGTGAAAATAAAGATATTTAAGTATTACCAGTAGCCGATTTCATAAAAATTGCAAAGAATACTTATCTAGCAAAGTATACTTTGAGGGAGTAATCATTTATTTTTCCAAAATGCATTATTTCATATAGAACTAAACACTGCATATATTTGATGATTAAAAATATGCATACTTATTATACTGAATTTATTACATTATCACAGCCAAAATGGCTGTGATAATGTAATAAATTCAGTATAATACAAATTAATAAATGTATCATTAAATTGAAAAGTTCTCCCTCAAAGTATACTTTGCTAGATAAGTATACTTTACACTGTTGGTGAAATGGGCTACAGAGCTCACGAGCCAGATGTAATAGTCAGTTATGAAGCTCGATATTCTCACATTCTCGCAGTCTGATCATTGTAATCACTGTTCACTAGTATGTAGACATACGGTCCATTGAGATCCATTAAAGCCATTGACCGACGCTTGAACTCTACAGTCAGAGTATATCTAAACATATTTAATAAATGCGTATATTCAATAAAGGTTTAACCACGATAAAAAGCGTGTACGTTAAAAAAGAATATCCAGATTTGTTATGCCATAGACACTCTTTGCTTGCAGAAACCAGTCAATTAATGCACTAATATACTTCACATGCATGTTAATGTATCATTTACATCAGTTTCAAGCATATGCTTTGGGATTACTTTGTAAGTCGGATCATGTTTGTCATGTGAGGCAGTTTCAATTCCAGCCGCTGACTTCTTGCGCCACCACCAGGGTGGTCACAGGAGATTGAATTTATCTTTCTTAAGAATAATTAAACCTATATTTTAATTAGTGAATATCCAGAGCAGAATGGGTACAGGTTATAGGAAAATAGGTCCCACAACATCCATACGAAAAATGAAAGTAATCCTTATCTGTAATACTACACAATAGTTCTCGCCAGAATTGTGTTGTAGTAGGTGTAATATATATAGGTATGACGAAATCGAAAGTAGACAGCTGGAAATCACAATTCCCTCTTACGCGAAGAGTCAACGTCGACCGGAAGAAGCTCGTTCAACAAAACAAAAAAAGAATTTGATATGTGCGCCATCTTTGGTTCAATCACGCATGCTCAATTTATCAACACCAATATCACGTGACACGCGATTCAGAAAAGCGCGAAATTCAAGAAACCTTGCATGGGCTACGTAGCCCGTTGGAGCAACGCCCCAGGAAAAATGATTTAAGACCATATTTCCGGCTGGTATTACTATTCATAATCATAGACAATAAGCATATTTAACAAACGAAGGCAGTTAAACACATTTCTGTTATAGTATTATTTGCAGGTCAATGCCGTTAAAAGGATTTTATTTTGTTATTGTTTACCCTACAAGTGCTGTACAACGGGCATACATGTACGTATACGTGTGGCATTACTTCGCTATGGTCCCTGTCATTAACAGCATATGAATTCAAATGATCGTGCATATATGTTAAATTAGAACCTGGTTCATACAGTCATGTGTATTATGATTTCTTCTATCTGTGATAACGTGATAACGTGAAGTAGTACAATCAAGGTGTATGATCACGTGGTACTAACAACAACAACAACAAACACTGAAATATCTGATTCAAAGTACGTATTATTTTATAGTGTCCTCATTACGTAACGGATGTTGATGAAATATGGCGCACCAACTCGTCTAGTTAAGCAGCATTTGGTGGTCTCTGTATTTTCGCCCAAACTTCTGTCGTTTTTGCGAAGAATCGATTTCCGATTCTTCGCAAAAACGACATAAGTATGTGCCAAACTCCCTGGACCACCAAATGCAGTTCACGAAGACGCTTTTGCTGCGCCAAATTTCATCAAAATCCGTTTCATATTAAGGAAAATATCAAATAATACTTTCAATATTTCAAAACTTTCAGCCACTGTTGTTGTTGTTGTTATAACCACGTGAGCGTGCACCTTGAAAATGGTACATATAAACAACGAACACGATGTCAAAACGATGCGTTTAAAGAAACGATATGCGTTTATATAGTTTAAAGCTGGATATTTAAATGAAAATATCGTTTTCACGTACAAGAACACAAATAATGATTGTTTGTATGCATATCGTTGTACAAAACCATCGTTTTCACTGCGTTTTCACAATAGGAATGCATGGCCTTTTTGTGGAATTTATCGGGGTATAAACTTGGAAAAGTCGCGGGAATACTGGACGAAGGCCGGAAGGCCTCGTCCAGTATTCCCGCGACTTTTCCAAGTTTATATCCCCGATAAATTACACAAAAAGGCCATTCATTCCTTATTATTGCAACATTGGAAATAAATTCATCAAGAAAATGTGTTTATTTTCTGTTTTCTTAAGAATTATTTTAACTGCGCCTCACGGTTAGGGAAAGTAGTTCGGCATGGGAGTTTACTGGGATATACATTTTGGACAGAGACTTGCTACGGGCCAATTAAATGTTAGGGAATTGTGTAAATATTTTTGTGCTGGAATTATTGCGTTTTCACTGCGTTTTCACTGCTGCGTTTTCACTGCGTTTTCACTGCGTTTGCCATTCGCTTTCGTTTGTTTCCTGTGAGAACCTTCAACACATCGTCGCTGTACCCTACAACGCTGGTTGGTTATGACATACCCTGGTAGCCAGTTAATCACTGCTGAGGCTCAGCCAATTAATATGCTTGCTTTCAAGCACAATATTCAAGTACATGTATGTATTTTATAATATATGAACAAACTGACAAATAATGGAAATATTAGCGCAGGCAGTAGTTTATAAATGCATGTACATGTACATAATATACAGTGGGGTCAGCGTGTAAGTGCACACACGAACGAACACGACAGGTTGGTTCCAACCTGTCGTGTTCGTTCGTGTGTGCACTTACACGCTGGTTGGTTCCAACCTGTCGTGTTCGTTCGTGTGTGCACTTACACGCTGACCCCACTGTACATGGCAATTGTGGTAATTGTGGTAATGTTTTATTCAGCAATAAGCCTACTGTGTTTCCCTTTAACTATTCATCTATGGAAGGCAATATCCGCCATAATTCTATGTGACTTGATGTTTTCGTGCTGATGACATTACAACTTATATTTACGTTATTTCATTCGTCATTTGTATTTATTACATTTGAAATCTACATGTTGTAATTGTATTTGTCTTTCTTACATGTCCATTCTGCTGATTGCTTTGTTCATTCGTCTTATTTACATTACAATTATTGATACGTCCTTATTCGTGTCACTGTTTTATTGCACTAAGCATTTGCAATAGAAAGTAAGAACAAGCACTTAGCACTTTGAATAAGGCCGAAAGCAGTAAGGACAAAGCCGCAGGAAGTAAGCATCAAGCCACAGTCCGAAAGCGGAAACACGCAAGCAGAAAGCACCAAGCACCAAGCACAATGATGCAAGCAATACATTGGTTAGTAGTGCCTCATTATGACGCCAGATGGCACTGCTGTCAATGTTAGGAAACCTCCGACTAATAAATAATAGTACGAGATGTGATTGGCTGTTTGAGGCACACCTCCAATGCCGGTGTGGATATAAGATTTCACCTACACATGATCACAGTATAGGTTAGAAGACACCAAATAGTTTTACTTTAGCCGAATCCCATCCAATAAGGTCAGTCTCTCCTACTTTCACTATTCGTATGGATGTTGTGGGACCTACTTGTACATGACATGCAGCCGGTCAGTACTGGTTCTGCATGAATTAAACAATAGCTTCACTTACTCCTAAGACAGAAAAATCCAACCTCGTCATGTCCCCCAATATTGTTTGCATTTTATTTTTGGCCACGGAAACTCTGTTTCCATCACATGAACAACATGTTCCTCAAGTGAAACTGGGTAGTAGGCTAATGGATCAAGATTTGCAAGCAAACTGTGTCAGTGACCTCAAAACACCCGCACGATTTTGTTCATACCGGACTACTTTTACCGTCTTGACGATTTCGCACCATTTGTTATTCTCTAACCTATATTATCTAAATTGCATATGTATGCATGGTGTTTGACTTACTAATGTGTTTTATACATACATGTATCCTCATAATTAAATTACATATGTAGGTAATTGAAAACAATCACATTTTTATAGTAAGTTACACATATAGTAACTTACACAGGTTGACTATCAAACTGGCCCGTTACCGATGCAAACCAATAACCGTCCGGGATCAGACTAAGGTGGGCCACCACCATTGATTTCCTTAAAAAATTAACCCGTTACCACACATTTTGCTATTCTTTGCTACCTTCATTTTTCTTATGGATGTTGTGGGACCTAATTTCCAATAACCTGCACCCATTCTGCTCTGGATCTTGACTAATTAAAATATAGATTTAACTATTGTTGAAGCTGGGGTCCCATCTAGTAGGTACAAATTTTTCTTTATGCAACTAAATAAGTGTATAATTGCAACTAGTCCACCACTTTTAAAAATTACGAGTGCCAGCTACACAGATATAATTATTTAGTAATATTTAATGTACTCATAGAGACTCGCGGTGGTATCAAGCTAGTTCCATATGCAAATGATGCAGTATTTTTAAATTATTTATATCAACTAAATGCTGAATAAATATTTTTATTGACATATCATAAAATATGATATTGCACATCAAGTAATAAATAAATGGAATTTAGTTGCTTCCGTTATCATTTTAAGGAACCACGGCTATCGCCCCTGATATCAAACTAGCATTTCGCGTTTGACATAAAAAGTATAATAATGTCAATTAGTACGTCTGATAATGGTAATCATTTTGCCAGATACATGTCAGATTGAAAAAAATAAAGAAAAACATGTCTCCCTATATTATAACCTGGCATGGACACTCTAGGTTTAAGGTTAGAAAAGGGGTGTTTTTAACACCAGTTTTCAGCATGTTTGAAGCATTTAAAAGAAAACACTGAGCCTGTTTGTCACGTGATGTAAACATAGTTTCCGTGGCCAAATAATGTAAACAATATTGGGGGACATGACGAGGTTGGTCCCACAACATCCATACGAATAGTGAAAGTAGGAAAGACTGGCTGGGATTCAGTTAAATTATACAGTAAAACTATTTGGTGTCTTTTAACCTAAACATGGCGCAACAGAAAAGGTGGCATCAATCTACATCAACACCGTTAGGGGCATGTAACCAATTTAGAGAGCAACGCATTGTAGGACGGGTACCAGCATATTAAATCATTTTAGGGAGAACTATTTTAAGTTTTAGCAGCGCACCTGGCGTCATAATGGTTGTTCCCAAATTACTGTTGCAATTGTTGTTGTCAAGAGGCGTGGCTTATCGAGGTAACAAAACGCATGACAAAACAACGATGCAATAATCAATAATGGAACTCCGGATGTCACTTAGAATGTAATCAACACAAACGCATTGAAACAATCAATGCGAATGAATAAAGCATCAAGCCAAATGCACATGCAATTTAGACTACAACCAAGAAGATTTCAAATGTCACAAACACGAATGACGAATAAAATAACATGAAAGTAAGTTGTAATGGCACCAGTCAGCAAGCATCAAGCCACATAGAATTGTAATAAGACGGATAGAACTTAGAATGTCATCAGCAAGCAAGCATCAAGACTAATAGAATTATGGCGGATATTACCTTCCATATTCATCAGGTTCCTTTCTGGCAGACTGAATGTGATCATTGACTGTTTTGACCATTGTAAACTGGTACACATGTCATTATACAATTAATTATAGACACACTAGACACAATAGTTATGGTATAGATTTTGGAAGTACATTGTATATGATAAAACTGCGCTAATGCGCAGACTGACCCGGACCGTGATATAAACCTCTCCAAGCATACGGTTCGTTCCCACGATCGACATCAGCAAGCTCGACCGGCCGAAGCTGAGCTATGCTACATGTACAAATGAACTTATGCCTTACTCCCATGATTGGCGGAATAATAGATACATTTTTTAAAGTGCGCCGTGTCTGAGTAGTCTAGACAGCCGACGGAAAGACCACTAGACAAATCAGCTTATATCACCATAGCGACCAGTGTAAACACAGATCAGATCTATGTCTACAAATGCTCGCTATGTAACCAATCAAATATCCAGAAAACAAAACCGTTGCAGTAACAGCTAATTAATCATTTAGATAGTACATATACATTTGTGTGTAGAAGGTGCTAGTAAAATATCCAATAAGCTAGCTAGGTTTTTGCCTGGTGCCTGGTTCACAAACAACACGTATGTGGAAATTATTTAATGGCGGAACGAAAGCGTAACCGGAAGTCTGGCTGTCTAGTGGCTTTCCTCGGAAAGGCGTCTGGAAGCTACTGATTTAGTCGGTTAGAAAACACTAAATAGTAGCACTATATACGTTAAAAAAGTGAGAGACCCCTGATCATCATATGCTTAAAACATAATTGCTTCCCAATGTCATGGCATATATGCGAACGCGAACATTTCTTCGTTACCTGTATCCCATACGGCTCATGAAGTAGCCAGTTTGGTCCATCTTTGTGTGTTCAAGTCATCAGCCAATTTCACCTTTGTGGCGTTTGACAACGAATGGAAAATTATAATATATGATATAATGTAGCTAAACATATGTAGAAAAGCCGGGACAACACACTCCTATAACTTATATTACACCAAACTGTAAAATATGTCAGCTTTCTTGACAGTTGTGTGCCTTTTCTTTTAACAAAACGATGCAAATAGGCTCATACACAGAAAAGTCACAGTACGTCACTTTTACCTGGCTGACCGCACAACACATACAATATATACCCAATAATGTTCTCGAGTATTATGCACCATTGTAGTATATAGTACGTGTGAAAGCTTCATATGAACCATGTGTATTTGCATATATCACACTGCAGTATCTAGGAATAAAACATACACATAAATAATTGCTGATGTATATTTTTTAGAATGTTGGCAAAATTACACCGATATCTGAGTTGCGTTACTTAATACATAATTTATAAGAGCCGTGTTTATTTCGATTTTCTACGAGTGTTAACTACCTTGTATCATGTGGTCTACTTTGCATAATCCGTTCTTTGTCAAACGCCGCAAGAGGTGACACTGGCTGATGGCTTGAAGATACGAAGATGGTCGAGCTGGCCACTCTATGTCGTATAGGGTACAATAATGAGTCAATGATCACACACATGACACATTTAGGAAACAATTATGTTTAAGTAATATGATGAGCTGGGATCCCACTAGTCCTTAATCTAATATCCCATAAATACCAAATTATTGGCTACTTTCAGTTTGTATATGAATGGTGCAGTACCTACTTTTGCATTAACCCTTTGAACCCGAAAGCCCGCTATAGCGGTTTATGCAAACAGTGCAGATCCAGATGAGCCGGCTCGTAACGAGCCGTCTCATCAGGATCTGCACTTTTTGCAAGTAATTTTCATATTTTTTAGAAGAAACAACACCCCCATTTTCATAAATGGACTAATCTGAAAATCATTTTGTGACGTTTGGATTGGTCGGTAAATTAGCATATCACAGTACATTCCAGGTACTTAGGGGTGAAAGGGTGAAATGCAACAAGCAACATGTCTGCACTGGTCCTAAACTACAAAAAATCATAGGCTCATTGACTCCAAATGAAAATAAATTCAATATGCTGATCACCCTAGTTTATATACAATCATCCAGTTCCTGTTCAACAGGTACATTTTGTAAAGTTTGGAGACTATGCCGCTCGGAAACATTGTTTTGACATCAGTGGAACCTCTCTAAACCGGACACAGAGAACTGTTAGTTCTGCTTAACTGTGATCGGGTTTAGTGCCATTTATCTCCGATAATACTGTCTGTTCGTGATGGCAAAGCACCCACGCATGTCTTGAAGTAGTCATCTGTTTGATTTACAGTGGAACCTCCCTAAACCGGACACCCTGGGGACCTCCCAGGGTGTCCAGTTTAGAGAGTTTCCACTATATTTGCAAAATATTGCACTTTAGTTAATACCTAAATCCCCAAATTGTCATGCATGTAGGTATTTGCTAGTATTCATAAATCGGACGAACCCTTTCATCCTACGAAGTTTCGAGAGACAGACGCGAGGACTGACCGAAATATCGTATGACGCCGTGACGTAATAACCAATCCCATGTAACTATAGATTATCATCGTCTACGATGCTGTTAATTAATTCTCCACACCCGCAGGTGACGTATGATGAATAATGTCACAGAGTAGCATGGTGCTCAATAATCTACGGAGCCCCGCAGGGGACGTAGAATTTTTTTTTTTATTAATTCGTTCCCACGAAATAAGAATTCGTTCTCTCAATTGAACAATTCGTTCCCACGAATTAAGTATTCGTTCTCTCGGTTCCCTCCAATTAACAATTCGTTCCCAATTAACGAATTGTTTTGGCGCCCAGCTGCGCGTGCAACACCTTTGATCTACTTTGAAGCTGTTTGATGCTATTTCGTGGGAAAGAACTGTTATTTCGTGGGAACGAATAGTTAAATTGAGGGGGTGGGAACGAATTGTTAAATTGAGGGAACGAATTGTTATTTCGTGGGAACGAATTGTTAATTCGAGGGAACGAATTGCTATATCGTGGGAACGAATTGTTAATTCGAGGGAACGAATTGTTAAATTGAGGGAACGAATTGTTATTTCGTGGGAACGAATTAATATAAAAAATCCATGTCCCCTGCGGGGCTCCATAATAATCAGATCAGTTGTTAAAGAATACAGAAACATCACTCTGTATATCTTATATCCACACGTGTTCGGCTTCGAGTTGCTTATATAAATAAATACATTAATTATCTCCTTGAGCTTTTTATAACGCCATTTGCTTTATTATTTATTTATTGCCATACTGAAGCCATCCGTAGCAAACAGGTGCCCGTTTCACTAAACTTTGTACCATAAAACTGTTTGATTATTTTACTTAAAGGTACATGTCCACTCAGTAGGTTATAATATAGACAGATAGTGTTGTATATTCTGTAGATATGCCATTATCTGGCAAAAGAAAAATTCATTCACCATTACCCCACGTATTGATTGTCATTATTATACATTTTATATCAGACGTAAATTTCCACACTGATATCAGGGGCCATAACCGCGTTTTCTTAAAATTATAACGGACATTACTATTTGCTATCTGTATTTATTTTTGACTATAATCTTTCGCAAATATATTTTGTTCAGGTCACGCATTTAATTATTATAAATAATTAAAAAGTATCATGCCTCATTTGCATATTAAAATAGCCTGATACCACCGCGAGTCACTATCAGTCAAATAAATATTACTAAATGAAACGTTTTTATACGAGAAATTACGGGATGTCAATACTGTTATAAACGGACTTGAATCGAGTTTAAGAGTACAGTCAGACCTTGATAAAGCCAATAGTGAATTTTGTGATATTGTGAAATCTGAAATGTATGAACGTTTGCCATTTAAACACGTACGACCCCTTTTGGGATGCTGTAATAAACGGAGGCGAATTGGTAAACCCAGGTGGAGTGAGGACCTCACAGTTGCATGGAATAATGTTTGTTGTAAGGAAACATCCTGGTTGAGATGCTCTGATAAGAACAGGAAAGCGACACTGAAACTACAGTATGTTTCGGATCGAAAACTATTTGACCGATTGGTAAAGCGAGCGAAACGAATATATTGGTACAAGTGTCAATCGGAGCTGTTAGCAGCAGTCGATACAGACCCAAACGAGTTTTGGAAAAATATTGGCAATGCTGGTATTGCTCAAGATAAGGTCAAGTGTATCCTATGGAAGTGGTGCTTGACGATGGTTCCGTTTCAAATGACCTACATATTATTTTAGATAAATGGAAAAATTATTTTAGATCTCTCCTGAATGTAACTGTTGATGATCATATAAGCGTAGAACCACATACATGTACACTACAACCAGGTAGTCAAATAAGCACCGCTTTATCTAAAGACATTTCTTCGAGCGAAAACATGTAAAGCCCGGATGGAATACCGTCAGATGTAATACGTAATGACACAGCAGTATCATTTCTGCATATTTTATTTAACATATGTCTACGGTCTGGAAAGGTCCCTTCTGATTGGGGGAAAGGTATCATTAATCCTATACCGAAGTTAGGCACCACGGATCATAGAGACCCACTTTCATATAGGGGCATTACTCTATCCTCTACATTGTATAAATTGTATGCTTCGATTTTAAACGAGCGGTTGACTTATTGGGCTGACGCAAATGAGAAGTAAACAGAATACCAAAATGGGTTTAGGAAAAAGCGCATTACGATTGATCATTTGCCTACACTTACAACAATCATTGAAACACGCAAAAAGAAACGTCTGTCAACGTTCTGCACTTTCATTGACTTCAGAAAAGCATATGACTGTATATATAGGAACATATGGAGCTGCAATTTGGGGTACTAAACCATACTCATGCATCGATGCTGTACAGAACCGTGCAATGAGATTAGGAACAGGTAAATACACCCATTCGGCGGGAGTGGCAGGTGACATGGGATGGGAACCACCTATCATCAAGCAATGGAAATGTATTGCACTTCACTGGTACCGGCTAACCCATATTGATTTTTCTAGAATTGCGTACAAGGTATTTGCATGGGGTTCGGTACAAGGCAACACAAGGTGCAAACACTGGTGCTACACTGTTCAATGTAAGTGGGCTAATCTTGGTTTGGCTCCTGATACTGTACGTACCCTTTCTAGAAATGTATTAGTCAACAAAATTGTTAAGCGACTAATGGAAAGTTATACAGGCACCGAATGGTATTCCACTGTGAATAGAATGACTAGTTTACGGGGATATGGGGGTAACAAACTTAGGCGTTATAAACTGTTTAAGCAGACATGGGGGGTGGAAACATACTGTAAACTTGTGTTGCCTCGAACACACAGATCTGCTTTCGCTAAGTTTAGATGCGGAGTAGCCCCCTAACGGTTGGAAACTGGTCGTTATGAACAACTGTCTATTGGCAATAGGGTTTGCCCTTTTTGTATGATTCAAGTAGAAGATGAGTACCACGTCCTGTTTAGCTGCTCTATATACAACGACATACGTATTGCGCTATACGAAACTGATGATTCCAAATTTGTTTTTCTTTTCTCGAACTGCAATATAATACGATTTTGTGTCAAAACCCTTTGCTATATTTTAAATCGAAGATCTGCACTGTTGTACAAATAATACAGTTATAGTACCATGTGTGAATTAGTTTACGTGTAAATAATGCAACTATTTCTTATTACAATTTTGTATCCCGTTTAAGCTCTGTTGCATATTTGTGTGTAGTCCTTTTAAAGTTTCAATAGAAACATATTATTCAAGTAATGTATTTTATGTATATGCTGAAATGTAATTATAGCTGCTCATTAAATGAGCCGTCTCTTATAATTCTTACAGAATGGCAATTGTACATGTACCTGTATTGTCTTATTGCTATGTATTTTACGATGTACAGTTGATGAGAAGTAAATAAACAATTGAACTTGTGTATAGCGGGCACTCGTAATTTTTAGAACTGGTGGAATAGTGACACAATTATACACTTATTTAATTCATATAAAGAACATATTATGCCTACTGAGTGGGTATGTACCTTTGACACATTAATGTGATTGTCTAATGTTACCATTTAACACCTACTTGTAAGGGGTATTACATCTGAACACATCCACAAAATATTCTCAAAGGCAGCTACTAATTTCAACTTTGCTGAACATTTTAATTTTGCATTTACGAGCTTCTTAGTGGTACGAAGTTTAATGAAACCAGGGCCCGTTTCACTAAACTTCTTACGACTAAAATGTTCGTAAGTCCAAATTTAGGATCGTCTGGAATTTCAATTTATGGATTTACATTTATTATTTTGTACTTACGAACATTTTAGTCGTACGAAGTTTAGTGAAACGGCCCCCAGTATCCTAGAGACTAGTTATTTATGAAACCATAATTATCATCCTTGACTACAGTCCGGGGGCCCGTTTCAATAAACTTCGTACGATGAAAATGTTCGTACGAAGTTTTCTATGAATTTGCTTCTCACATTAACCCTTTCATCCCTAAGTAATTGAATGGGCTGCGATATGTTCGTTTTGCAACCAATCCAATAATCGCAAAATGATTTTCAGACTATTCCATTTATAACAAGAGGGCCATGATGGCCCTAATTCGCCCACCTGACTCCATGAACACCAGAGGAGAATTTGACATTGAGTTCATGTGTTTTAAAAAAATTGTGCTATTTTTAGATGGCGGTCATCTTGGATTAAGCGATGACTCATTTTACAAAATCTGAAAATGCTTCACCCAGCATCGGCCATGTGGTTCCTGAGAAAAAGACGTTAAAAATCTTGAATAAATGGACCTTTTGGTGGCCATCATGGATGACATAATCATCCGATTCCGACAAATATGCACCAGAGTGATCGCCTCAATTGATACCTTCAATTTGATATATGACATGACCATATTCAGTCAAAAATAAAATTTGACCCCAATTTGACCCCACGGGCCAAGCCCATTTTTGAACCCGGGGTCACCATTTTAACAACTTTCAAAGAGCAATGTACATCGATCATTCCTACCAAGTTTCGTCGAAATCCGGCTAGCGGTTCATGAGAAGAACATTTTTTAAGAATTTATGCTATTTTTAGACGGCGGCCATCTTGGATTAGCGATGACCTCCATCTTAACAAATCTGAAAAGGCTTCACCCATGGACCATAACTTTTAAGTTTGGCTACCATGGGCCAAGCGGTTCATGTGAAGAAGAATTTTGAAATCTCTAATAAAAGAACAACCTTTTGACATTTCTGCGGCCATCTTGGATGAAATAACAATCCGATTTGGACAACAAATGTACCAGAGTGATCGCCTCATTGATACCTTCGATTTGATATATAACATGACCATATTCGGTCAAAATTAAAATTTGACCCTACGGGCCACGCCCATTTTTGACCCCGGGGTCACCATTTTAACAACTTTGAAAGGGCATTGTACATCGATTATTCCTACCAAATTTCGTTGAAATCCGGCTAGCGGTTCATGAGAAGAAGATTTTTTAAGAATTTATGCTATTTTTAGACGGCGGCCATCTTGGATTAGCGATGAACTCCATTTTAACAAATCTGAAAAGGCTTCACATTTGGACCATAACTTTTAAGTTTGGCTATCATGGGCCAAGCGGTTCATGTGAAGAAGAATTTTGAAATCTCTAATAAAAGAACGACCTTTTGACCTTTCGGCGGCCATCTTGGATGACATAATCATCAGATTTCGACAGAAAATGCACCAGAGTGATCGCCTCATTGATACCTTCAATTTGATATATGACATGACCATGTTCAGTCAAAAATAAAATTTGACCCCAATTTGACCCCACGGGCCACGCCCATTTTTGACCCCAGGGTCACCATTTTAACAACTTTCAAAGAGCAATGTACATCGATCATTTCTACCAAGTTTCGTCGAAATCCGGCTAGCGGTTCATGAGAAGAAGAATTTTTAAGAATTTATGCTATTTTTAGACGGCGGCCATCTTGGATTAGCGATGACCTCCATTTTAACAAATCTGAAAAGGCTTCACCCATGGACCATAACATTTAAGTTTGGCTACCATGGGCCAAGCGGTTCATATGAAGAATTTTGAAATGAAATCCAATAAAAGAACGACCTTTTGACCTTTCGGCGGCCATCATGGATGACATAACAATCCGATTTCGACAAAAAATGCACCAGAGTGATCGCCTCATTGATACCTTCAATTTGATATATGAAATGACCATATTCAGTCAAAAATAAAATTTGACCCCAATTTGACCCCATGGGCCACGCCCATTTTTAACCCCAGGGTCACCATTTTAACAAATTTGAAAGAGCAATGTGCATCGATCATTCCTACCAAGTTTTGTCGAAATCCGGTTGGCGGTTCTTGAGAAGAAGATTTTTTAAGAATTTGTGCTATTTTTAGACAGCGGCCATCTTGGATTACGTAATGACGTCATTTTAACAACTTTGTAATCCCCCTACCTAAGGACCATGACCATGAAGTTTGGTGACCATAGGCCCAATGGTTACTGAGGAGAAGACGTTTGAAAATGTCACATTGCGGTAACAATAGCTCACATGAGCTTCGCTCAGGTGAGCTAAAAAGGGGGTATTTGTTTTTCTCAAAAATATGAAAATTACTTTCAAACAGTGCAGATCCTGATGAGACGGCTCGTTACGAGCCGGCTCATCTGGATCTGCACTGTTTGCATAAACCGATATAGCGGGCTTTCGGGTTCAAAGGGTTAACGTATTTCTCAAATCCTACCATTTAGCACATACGGGTCCTTGTCATTAAACGCAGCACGGCCACGAAAGATTTTCCCAAATCGGCTGTCAGAACAAACGTTATAGTGGATTTCAATGTTGCACTTACAAACTTCTGTGTTGTACGAAGTTTAGTGAAACGGGCCCCTGATTTGGTCCTGGTTCCATAAACGAACGATTGTTTATTGTTTACATACCGTGTTTGACATCCTTTCGTTTTCATAGAACGCCTATATTCTCGTGAATAGTTACAGGCATTCTATAAATACAATCGGTCGATGGGCCGAATGGGGTTCGCTGCGGGAAACTTCGTAAAATGAAAGTGTGCCAATACCAACAAGCTATATGTTAGTTCAATATTGAAACATGCTAACACCTGTAAACATTGATAGGTTATATTAAAATAATAATACGCATGTAATTTGCAAAAAAATAGCTTCCCAGTGAAATTTAGTTTAAATAGATTATCCCGTATGGAGCCTCATTTAGAACCTCTGGTACATATAGAGTCAATATTTGAACCTTTTTACTAAACGCCATAGTGTCATGTGTCCAATTTATTGGACACAGGACACTTTTTTTTAATGTAATATACCAACCAATAACAAATTTACGTTTAAAAAGTCAGCTATTTGTTGTTAAATGCGATTGTATTTTCATTGTGACGTCATACTATATTTCGTGTCCTGCCAAACGCGTAATAATACAATGATTGTTGATAAGCTCTAAATACGGAAATACAGATACTCATTGTGTACTCAACGATTTGTGAAAGCTACAGACGTACATTTCTGCAAATTTGCTAAAGTTGAGAGGACAATACGGCGACAGCCAAGAGGCATCAATAATTGACCTACATTTTACATAAGTCTACTACTACTAGCTGCCAGACACGAAACATTCGTTTCATGTAGGAATTATTTCTTTATTACTGTTATTTACCAATATTTGAATCGTGCTGACTTCGACAGCACTTTTAACCACAGGGCTACTAAAATAATTCCATTGTATTCAATCTAACATGAATTCAAGTGGGTGGGGGATATTCAACATTGCCTGTGCATATGCCGAGTCATTGGTTTTCGCGACCAATGTTGTTTCCACAATTGTTGTTTAAATAGCTAATTTCTAATTTATGGTGCATCTCGGACTCTGTGTGTTTGTGGCACCTTTCAGTCCAACAAGTCGATTCATTATCTATTTAGGCTATTATCTGTTATCTATTGTCTATATAGGCTTTTAGCCACTTAAAAAAGACACTACTTTCATTACCCCCCCCCCCCCCCCCGCGAGTCAAATGTGTTTATAAAAAAAAAAAAAACAGTGATGAAATAAGTAAAAAATTGAGGTGTGCGAATCCAGGTACACTGCATTTGCACAGCGGTGAATTTTCCCCGAAATATCATGAATATAGGCCGGTGCAGTATTTCTATTAAGTAAGTGTACCCGGCTTCGCACCGTGTATGTGGCTTTGCACACACCAATATTTTACAAATCTGATTATTCATGTTGTTTTCTTAAGACAAGTGTTTTCAGAAAGTCCCGTGTTTACACGATTTAGAAAACTATAACAACAGTGACCAAACAAGTAAAAAAATTGAAGTGCAGTATTTGTATTAAGTATTTGTATTGCAGTGGGTGGGCTTCCTAAAATTTATTTGTACACAGGGTATCCATGTTTGGTCTGGGGTGGTGATGAGGGACTTCTTTGCTTTATTGGGGTGACCTCACGAAATATGGGCGGGGGTGGAGACTGTATGTTTGTTGGGATTACAATTGTGTCTGTTAATTCTGCGCACCTAATAATAATTTTCGTGAAAATGTCCATATTCAGTCTAAATTCCCTGAACATTCAAGGCAGTTCTTAGCCGAGATAATCACGGCTAAACAGATGGTTTTTACTATTTCATCTGTCGTCTATTATCTGTATCCGCCTAGCGGAGACCTAGCCAAATTTGATCAAAATATCAGTCCATTTTGTCCTTGAGTTTTGCGAATAATACGGGAATAAAATGATAACCAATGTCGGTATATTTGTTAACAGATCTGTTGTTGATCTATTAATTTAGTAAGCAGGACCACTAATCATTTTGACCATGTTCTGAATAACTTTTTACCAAACTATCGGAATGGGATAAAATTGTGACTTAGTATACCGTTAATCAGCTGATTTATTCCAAAATCAACATAATTTATTCTGACGTAAGCTGGGCAAAACATTACGTGAATTGTGCATTAGCCGGTGCGCAGAATTAGCCGAAATGACATTTTTTATATTCATATTAAATATATGTTGTTGGGTTACCATAAATGAGAAATTCCACGACTTGCTACTAAATGTCTCTGTTTCGCACTAATACAATTAGTTTACCATATTCTTGACACTTTTCTAAATAGATGCCTCTTCAGTTGTATGTTTTATGCCGTTGAAAAGAAAAAAATGTAAATGCAAAGCTATATTTACGTCATGTAAATGTACGTAACGGAAATTACATTTCTGAGACCCCTGGTCCCTTGAAGTGGAAATAAAATAAAAAAATGACGAGAACAATTTGCTATACTGTTATAAATGTAACAACTGGACTGTCACCCAATGGAATAAACACAGTTTAATGAATTATTGGTTCTACATCGAAACTAGAAAAACGACACCAATATGTACATAAAATATAGAATCACTGATGTCTCATTATTATTGAACCATGTTATTGTAGTTGCGAACAATAACTCTTGCAATCTACTCCTGTACCGTCTGTAGCAGAGTTACTATTCCATTCATACATGTAGGCTTCCTCTACATAATAGCTAATCAGATCTGATTTACACTTTAGTTGTTAATTGTGACACAATTTGTATATTTTCCATCTGAAAAAAAATATTATAAAAGTAATACGTATGGATCACGATTTGCCTGGTTTGACCCTCAGGTACGTTTTCATCTTTCGCTCTTTCTGTTACCTGGGAGTTGAATTGGGTTATTGCCCATTATAGAAGTAGTAAGATTATTACTGATCCTACTGCTTTTGGGAGGGGCCATGTGATTCTGGTGTGGCGAGGACCTGGCATCAGATCAGGATCATCCTGATTTAAGGGCTGAGTATATAGTTCTTTTATTGTAAATATTCATTTCTGATTTTAGGATTTTCCCCCCATTTGTACATGTACTTGAACATGTACTTGTACAGGTAATATATGGGATTTATTACTAAACCCATTGACCCGGCCTTAAATGACCGCATCTGTTGATAACTTGATAGGCCGTTAGACCCCAACACACAAATAAATGATATACGTAGGCTTCCTCTACAGAATAGCTAATCAGATCTGATTTACACTTTAGTTGTTAATTGTGACCTAATTTGTATATTTTCCATTGGAAAAAAAAACTATTATAAAAGTAATACAAGACTTTACGTGGGTGGTGGTCGGGAGAACGAGACGACGTAAATTAACGGTAGTGGTTCCTCCATATAGGTTATTGCCCATTATAAAAGTACATTGTAGTAAGATTATTACTTATCCTACTGCTTTTGGGAGGGGCCAAGTGATTCTGGTGTGGCGAGGACCTGGTATCGGACCAGGATTATTCTGATTTCAGCGCTGAATATATAGTTTTGTTATTGTAAATATTCAGTTCTGATTTTGGGATTTTCCCCCCATTTGTACATGTACGTGAAAATATACGTGTTCTTTTTTTTTTTATATGAAACGTGAATTTCGTCACTGATATCAGGGGCGATAACCGTGTTTCCATTAAAGGTTAATGGAAACTATACTCTGTCTGCTTAGTTTTGTTATGTGCACTATGATCGTACTTTATAATGTGTCAATAAAAATATTTGTTCGGGTGACACATTTAATTGGTATAAATAATTTAAAAATGTCATGTCTCATTTGCATATCAAAATAGCCTGATACCACCACGAGTCACTATCAGTAAAATCAATATTACTAAATGATTATATGTGTATAGTGGGCCTGCACTCGTAATTTTTTAAAACTGGCGGAATACATGTACCGTAGTTACACAATTATACACTTGTTTAATTCTTATAGGCAAACTGTTATGCAAACAGTTTGAAGTACATTGTAACGGACCGAGGTCTATACATACATTAAATACGCCTAAAAGCGTCCATAAACGAAAAAAAAACGCTAAAAAAATTTTTGTTACTCCCTCTATAACACACACATATATATACCTCGGTCCGTTACTTCAACCTGTGGATGGGACCCCAACTTTAGTTGGTACATGTAATTTGCGAACCAGATCTCTTATTCACTATTCTGCAGAGGAAGACTATGAATGGAAACGTAACTGCTACGGACAGTACGGTTGTAGATTTCAAGAGTTACTGTTCACAACTATGAACAATGTGGCTTACTCGCTTACCACATTTATCCAAGTGTTGTGAGTTTGATGCCCGGGTGGGATGTAGTTCTCTAAGCACTGTTTCATGTTGGAAAGTTGCGGAGTCATTTGCTGAGTAATGGTTAATACTGGTAAGAAATTCAATAAAAGGCTAACCATGTACATAATAGTGTTTGATTGTTTGTTTCAGGGAAGCCGTCTACAGATCTTAGCCATCTGGATTATTCGTCGAGCCTCTTCAACTTCACCCTGCAGTCGAGGCAGACACCAGCAGGGCTATTGAGATAGTATATGGGCGGTTTCAGAAGAATCAGATAAGGCGGAAATTGTTTCTCATTCTGCTGTTGAAGGACAAAGGCCACCAGAAGAATCGCTGCCCGAAGACACTACTCCACCTGGGCAACAAGTTGCCAAACACTCGCGAAATGGGAACTGATCCAGTTCCTGACCTACACGAAGCAAAATATAGTGTCGCCATGACAGTCTGTCATCATCTTAAGATCAGCGACATCTGAAAATATAACCCTCGAGGAAGAGCTTGAGAAAGACAAGTTCAGTTACAAAACATTAACCATTTAACCGGAGTACCATCCATGCCAGCGGCAGTGTTTGTGTGGTTCTTAACTCTGATTTCTGCTCTAATCATCTAATCAACCTGTTGAAAGGATGTGTCGTGAAGACATGTTACTTCTTGTGTTGATGGAATTGAGAATGAATCTTATTCACACAAATCTGACTTGTGCAGTTTTAAGATTTGTCAATATTTTTTGAATCGGTGACTCATTCTTGGGGTGGACAGAATGACATTTGTACATTTCTGATTATGTGACACTCGAAGGACTAGATACTGAAATGGTCAGAAATATATTTACTATGCTTTTACACATATGTGGCTGTGACCTCAGGTTGAAGTAACGGACCATGGCCTATACATACATTAAATATACCTAAGAGCATCAATAAGTGAGAGAAAAATAAGCTAAACAAAATGTATTTACTCCATGTGTGATATATGGGAGTAAATAATTTGTTTAGCCTATTTTATTTCACTTATTGATGCTTTTAGGTATATTTAATGTATTTATAGGTATTGGTCCGTTACTTTAACCGGTGGCTGTGACTGGAGAATGTGGTTTATGGGATTTGTGACCAGTGTGGCTCCTGATCAAATAGTACACTCATGTAGCCTGATAATGATGTGGCTTGTTAGAAGCATGATGGAGATTTCATTGATGCAATGGTGAACAGTGCAGATCCTGTGCGGATATGTGTATCTACACTGATCGCAAATCCCATAAGCCCCATTTCTCCAGTCAAAGACACATATTTGTGCAAATTTAAAAATCCTACCGCCAACCTAGAGTGATTAGCATTTAAGGTATTGCATTCAATCTTTGATTCATAAATTTCTGTTTAACGTCCACAGTCTATAAAGTCTATATTTAGTTGGTTTCACATGGTTTCAGTTATCTTCGCAATAAAGGATTTTACTTGAAACATCCAGAATAGACCAAAGACAAACTTTGTAGACTTTCGAAGGGAAACAAAAATTTACGAATTAATGATGTATTTTTGTGCTATTATCATGATTATAATTGAAATCAATGCCCAATGGTCAAACTTTGTGTAACAAACATGTGTACAATAAATTTCGACTTCGAAATTTGACTTCGAATGAAATGGTGCAATTGGTTGATATTGGTCATTTGCAGTGCATGATGTGACAAACAACATATTGAGGCATCATCTGTAACACAGTGCCTTCAATCATGATTCATACCCAGGCATACAAAGTATATCGAGGTGTATATAGTTTTTGTATTTTCGTCCATCCGTAAGATTTGCGTTAAAGGTTTTTGGGTACCCATTATATCTGCAACCGTAAATCGCATTGAGTTGAATCTTCATATACTCCTTTATCGTCATCTATATTTTTTATACTGTAGCACACCGATGTGGCTTTCCTGCATTAGGTCAAATTATTTAAAGTTTTGAAATATTTGTATCAAACATGTAAAAGTTTTTAAGTACACAATGTCTCTGCAACCGCAAGTCGGGTTGACTTGAAACATCATATATATACTTCTTTATGAAGTTAGAAGATCAATATTTTCTTTCTATAGCCCTGGTGGGTGCATGTGATGGGTAATTTAACAATCGCGATTCATCCTTACCGGAAATCCGACTGGAGACCTTGTTTGGCCCTCACATACGTCTTTGGCATTTTGTATGTGACAGTTGAATCTGGTTATATCTCTTGTGTGAGTATTACGATTATTCGTAATCCTTTTTTTAGGGAAAGGGGCCAAGTGACTTTGGTATGGTATGGACCTGGCATCAGGTCAGGTTATTCTAATTTCAGGGCTGACTATATTTTTCTCGATGAAATTATTCCGTTCTGATTTTGGGATTTCCTCCCCCCCCCCCCCCCCAATGCAGCAGGTTAATACAGGATCAAACCCGTTTGCCCAGCCTTATATGACCTGCTGTTGATAGGCCGTTAAACCACCTAAACAAACAAACAACTTTGGCATTTGGTATCCGACAGTTATATCCTTTATGTGAGTATTATACCATAGCTGTTGATAGGCCGTTAAACACCATTAAACAAACATTATATAGCCCACTCATACGGCTTTCATGCACACAGTGAAGGTGAAATTACTTTGAAACTTGCGTTAAATGTTTTGAAATATATGCGTTAAAGTTTTAAGCAAACAATTTCTCTGCAACCGTAAGTCAGATTGAATTGAAACTTCATATATTTGTCTATCAACAATCAACATCCATATTTTCATTTTATAGCCCACGCATGTGACTTTAATGCCCAAGGTCAAGGTCAAATTGTGTTAAATGTTTTGAAATATTTGCATTAAAGTTTTAAGTACACAATTTATCTGCAACCGTATATTGGATCGACTGGAAATGTCACACTTCTTTATCAACAGCCATATTTTCATTCTATATCTCACCTAAGCGGCTTTCATGCCAAAGATCAAGGCCAAATGACTTTGCTACGGCCGCGGGTATGTGTGAGACCCCGCTCACTTGCTCTAGTCCTTAAAAGCAAGAATAACATATCTTACCATACTGATTTCTTTTGTTTTTTTCGGATACATGTACTGATTTTGTGTCCCGAGCATAACTGGAATTCCTTTTTGTATATTTATCACAACTCTTGCCTCACTAATATTCCAGTGTTCTCCCTTTGTTTTTTTATTTCACGCATTGATTTTGTATCTGGCACATGGCGATATTTTCAAATTTGACCTAATATGGTCCTGATATATATCAAATCGAAGGTATCGTGGGTATTGTCAAAATCGGATGATACATCATACAAGATGGCCGCCGACAGGTCATCCTTTAATTATAGATTTCGTCTTCTCCTCATGTACCGTTTGGCCGACGCTGGTCAGACTTCACAGTTGTGGTGCGTGGGTGAAGCATTTTCATATTTGTTAAAATGGAGGTTGTCGCATAATCCAAGATGGCCGTTGTAGAAAATTTGGTAAAATTCTTAAAAAAAAATCATATCAACCATGTTTTAATTTTAAATTATTATTAATTTTTACATCAAGCTTGAATTGCCACTTTGATATCAAGGGCGATAACATTGACTCTTTAAAATGTTAATGGAAACAACTATTTATTCTCTCTATTTATCTTTTGATGTGCAATGATCATATTTTGTAACAAGTCAATACAAATATTTATTCAGGTGACACATTTAGTTGATATAAATAATTTCAAAATGACCTGCCTCATTTACAATCAAAATAGCACGATGATACAACCTATCAGTAAACCTAAGATTACTAAGTGAATATTTCTGTGTAGCAGGCACTCGTATTTGTTAAAACCGTTGGAATAGTTACACAATTATACTTATTTAATATTTAATTCCTATAAAGAACACTTTGTGCCAAACAGATGAGACCCCAATTCAAATCATGATTTGCAACTTTGCTGAAGGATGTCTGGCACCCAGTCATTAAGTGCAAAGGCTTGTCTTATCAGCTCATTCACAAACACCACATCATACAAAACACTTGTCACATGGATTCACCAGTGGGTGTACAGTACAAAGTCCAGTGACATATGGTGTGTAATTGCATCCCGTAACATTTGGTCAGGTGTGTATTTTATTACTTTAACCTACGTTTTCTGGGGGAAATAACTACCTGTATAATATATGTGAAAATCACTACAATGGAAGAAATTGAATGTATGTTCTCGCACCCCCTTCCAAACTCCATTCACAATTCACACGCCCTCTGCATGAATCTGGATACTCCACTGCAGTGCAAAGTCGCAGAACAATTTTTGACATACAGCCGTTTGAATGTGTACTTGTGTGTGTGTAATATTTCTCAGACTTTTTCAAGGCAATGATTTCTGTTTCGATGTAATGTATGACCTGTCGTGAATTTCACTCACAAGTTCATATTGGTGCTTGTAGGAGTATTTGATATCCAGTATACATTTTCTATAGCTTTCACATTCTGTAAAACCGTCTGGAGTTTCGACAATGAAATGGAGAAATGGCAAACATTTTCATGTGTCTGAATGTGGATTATTTCTGGCACTCATATCTTTGGCTTATAACATCGTTCAAATTGTACTGCGTCAATTTTATCGAATTTAAGATTGCATATTTCATGACTTTCTTCAAAACGCCAGTTTTAGAAGTTGATGGTTTTAGGATTTTGATATCATGCACTGCAGTGCCGGTGATAAGTCGCTAGGTGGCGTTGCCAAGTCGGACTGTTGTACTGTGCGGACTCACCGAAACAAACCGCCAGTGGACGCGTTACACTATGTTTGCAATGTAAACTCCCTGGGTAAGTTTATAGATCGCGGCTCAGTCAGCGTGCTACTAGATGTCGGTTTTTTTTGTTAGTGGAAAGTACTAAAATTGGGAAAATTGGGCCCGCGCAATATTTAAAATTACGCCATGTCAATTAAAGGTGGTGCAGGATGTTGAATGTAATATCTTTATAATGGAAAGACAGAGTTTAATGAAACATAACGCAGTAAATGCTTAACAGGTTGCCAATTAGTATCCCCTCGCCGATAGGCAAGAGCTGGTATATCGTTAGTCCATGTACTGCGTACTTATGTACGTACGCTAGTAACACCTTTCATTTTTCAATAACTTGTGAACTGCTTCCACGAATTTGATATTATTTGACCATAATGTGTGTCTATGGATGGAGCACGGTTTAGCATATGAGTAGACTCATATGACCCACGTTCGACTGCCCAAGGTCACGGAGTAATTTTTATTATCAAGGCTGCCAGCGAGGGGATTAGCTTCGTTTAATGATGCCAGTGCGAGGGGATTAGCTTCGTTTAATGATGCCAGTTCTTGCATTATGGTATAGTTTGCTTTAATCTAACAATTTTCTGGTTTTGACGAAGAATCGGTTTCCATGTATGTGAATATAAATCTAAAGAACGTGAATGTATGGTGTGATACATATCATCGAACCGGTATGTCACTTCTATGGTGTGATACATATCATCGAAATCCGTCCGTTTGCTTGGAAAAGTTTCAAGAAAATTTACTGTAAAAATGACGTCACAGAATACGTCACGTCGGAAAAGCAGGTTCGGAAACCACTGATCCCATACCCTGATATATATAACTTTACATGCTACTTGCAAACATGTAGTTGGCCTCAATAATAATAACATACACTCAAAGCGTTTTTTTATAACATGATCATTCATGTTATAATTGTTCTTCTTTATAATTAGAATATGATGTGTTCGTTGGTTTAAACGTGTCACGTTTAAACCAATGAACAAATCGTTGCATAATTACACATAACGAAACAATGTCTAAGCGTTGAACGAAACGACATGCGTGTATCAATAAATCTAGTTGAAAGCCTGGTATTTAAACGATACTATCGTTTTCACTTACGAAACAGATAAACCATCGATTTTATTTATTAGTCACACATAATTTGTTGACTCCTACTGACCGAGGGAATAAGAAATATGACCAGTCGATAAACAGACTCGATTTTGCAGAACGTATTCCAAATCATTAATCAGAAAGTGGGAAAGGTAAGCCCGAAAATGGACCCAGGTCGGTTCCGCAACCGCCTGCGTTAACCCATCTCATAAACGTTTCTGAACATCTAATGACGTTTATATTAGGCATGCGCATAACAAGCATGTATTTATCGCAATGAATTAATAGGTTCGATGTTCTATTCTTTGACAACACAAAATCGATTGTTCTTTGAGCTCATCGGTTTATAACTAAGACAGGTGAATAAGAACAAGAAAGTATATGAGTTTCTACCAATTTGAAGATATATGCCACCATACGGAAACATTCTAGGAAATACGACAAAAGATACAAAGTTAACACGAACTCATGATAGCAATGTACCGAGCTACAACAAGCTATTGTAGTACCAATAACATTACGCTATTGGAAACAAGAGACACCCAGACTTTAATCAGTCTGAGAACAACTGTTTTCACCACATAATAAAACATCAGTCGACGATTTAATTAGATATACAGCCATGGTACTAACAACAACAACAAGTACTGAAACTTCCAGAATCCATTTGATTCAAAGTACGTATTCTTTTATATTGTCCTTATTACGTAACGGATTTTGATGAAATATGGCGCATCACACGCATCTTGTTAAGCTGCATTTGGTGGGCTCTGTATTGTCGCCCAAACTTCTGTCGTCTTTGCGAAGAATCGATTTCCGTGTCTACCCCACGGAAATCGATTCTTCGCAAAAACGACATAAGTCTGTGCCGAACTCCCTGGATCACCAAGTTCAGCTCTTGAAGACGCGCTTGCTACGCCATATTTCATCAAAATCCGTTGCATATTAATGAAAATATCAAATAATACTTAATTTGGAGTGGGCGACGTTGTTGTTGTTGTAACCACGTGATCATGCGCATTCACAGCTGAATGTATCAATAGAATAGAGGGTCGCTTAGGCCTATAAAAAGGTGTTATGGTGCAAGCAACCCCACCCTACCTGTGAATATACCGCCGACCCTAGACGTTTTGGTCATCTAAAAGAAATAATAAAAAATGTTCATGTTCGATCCTTCGTGTGTGACGCCTTAACCCGTTGAACCCGAAATCTCGCTATATCGTTTTTTTGCAAAACATGCAGATCCAGATGAGCCGGCTCGTAACGAGCCGTCTCATCAGGATCTGCACTTTTTGAAAGTAATTTTAATATTTTTAAAAACAAAAACACCCCCTTTTCATAAATGGACGAATCTGAAAATCATTTTGTGACCATTGGATTGGTCGGAACATTAGCATCTCACAGTCCATTCCAGTTCCTTAGGGTTGAAAGGGTTAAGGGCGTCATTAAGTTGGCTTTTCACACTTGATGCATAAACTTGTTGCTGTCGGAAATAAATACGCATCAAATAGTAAGGATATTCCACCATAATTATTGGCACATACAGCTGTCTAGTATTATTAAACAAAAGCCTACCCTCCCTACTTTTGTTTCTGGATCGTTGCCCGCAACACATGTGTTATAGGCTGTCTGCACTTAGACCCATCTCCTACCCTCCAGTGCAATATTCACTGTGTAGTACGTGATACACTATCGTAGACATAGTGCATTTTTCTACGATAGTAGTGCACTATGTCTACGACAATGTCTAGTAGCGCACTATGTCTATGATAATGTCTAGTAGCGCACTATGTCTATGATAATGTCTAGTAGCGCACTATGTCTATGATAATGTCTAGTAGTGCACTATGTCTATGATAATGTCTAGTAGCGCACTATGTCTACGATAATGTCTAGTAGTGCACTATGTCTATGATAATGTCTAGTATTGCACTATGTCTACGATAATGTCTAGTAGTGCACTATGTCTACGATAATGTCTAGTAGCGCACTATGTCTACGATAATGTCTAGTAGCGCACTATGTCTACGATAATGTCTAGAAGTGCACTATGTCTACGATAATGTAGCACGTACTACAGTGGGGTCAGCGTGTAAGTGCACACACGTTCGTGTGTGCACTTACAAGCTGACCCCATTGTACACAGTGAATAGTGGCCGTCGTGTGTGCACTTACACGCTGACCCCATTGTACACAGTGAATAGTGGCCAGTGCAATATTCACTGTGTAGTACGTGATACAGTATCGTAGACATAGTGCATTTATGGATTCATGCACCTCAATAACAAGGGGCATGGTCACGTGGTTACAACAACAACAACGTCGCCCACTCCAAAGTAAGTATTATTTAATATTTTACTTAATATGCAACGGATTTTGATGAAATATTGATCAGCAAACGCGTCTTCATGAGCTTCATTTGGTGGTCTAGTGAGTTTGGCACAGACTTGTGTCGTTTTTTCGAAAAATCGATGTCCGTGTCTCCGACACGGAAATCGATTCTTCGCAAATACGACAGAAGTTTGGGCGAAAATACAGAGACAACCAAATGCAGCTTAACAAGACGCGTTTGATGCGCCATATTTCATCAAAATCCGTTACGTAATAAGGACACTATAAAATAATACGTACTTTGAATCGGTACTTGTTGTTGTTGTTAGTACCACGTGATCATACACATTGAATAGGTTTCCGTCATAATTCACAGTGAATAGTGCACTGGAGGGTAGCAGATGGGTCTAAGTACAGTACGCGCCAGTGCAATATTCACTGTGTAGTACGCGATACATTATCGTAGATATAGTGCATTTACGGATTCATGCAAATCAATAGGTTTCCATCATAATTCACAGTGAATATTGCACTGGAGGGCAGCAAATGGGTCTAAGCACATACGGCCTATACAAACCTGCCGTGCGGGCAACGATTCAGAAAAAAATACTACACAATATGTGTTTTTCGCCTGCTGAACTGCAAATGACATACATTAATCAAATGCGTCATTATATTGATCAATATCTATGGACTTACTATTATGTCATGTTAACATATTCTTGAGCTTTTTCACCTTTTAAGCCGGGCGTGGTAGAAGTACACCGTCGTCTGCGTTATGTTAACGTTTCTGAACATCTATTGGCAATCTCAATACGCAATCACGCAGTTTGATTGGCTGAATCCGAGCTGGCTGAACCCGAGCTGGAGCCATAGTGAGATACACAATCGTTTGCGTTAATCTTGCTAAGATGTCAACTGCCAATCAAGCCGCTTGATTTCAAACACCCTATTTAATCATTTGTTTTAATAAAATGATTGACAAATAATTCCAGCACAAAAATATTTACACAATTCCCTAACATTTGATTGGCCCGTAGCAAGTCTCTGTCCAAATTTTATATCCCAGTAAACTCCCACGCCGAAATACTTTCCCTAACCGTGATGCGCAGTTAAAATAATTCTTAAGAAAACGGAAAATAAACACATTTTCTTGATTAATTTATTTCAAATGCTGGAATTATAAGGAATGAATGGCCTTTTTGTGGAATTTATCGGGGATATAAAAAGTCGCGGGAATACTGGACGAGGCCTTCCGGCCTTCGTCCAGTATTCCCGCGACTTTTCCAAGTTTATACCCCGATAAATTCCACAAAAAGTCCATTAATTCCTATAATATTGGCAAGTTTAGAGCAGGCGCTGGTGTATATGGGTGGGATAAATAACTTAGAGCACAGTTGTCCGCTTATGCATAAGCAGCCTTTGTTCAATACATGTAAATCCATCAATTGAAATTTCCAGACGATCATAAATTTGCATTTACGAACATTTTAGTTTAAATTAGTGAAACGGCCCCCTGGTATATACTTTGCGAAAACAAATGTATGATACATAATTGCCGTATATGTAGTTGTGAAATAATACTACTATACAACCTATTTTGCATAGTCATTTCCAAGAACCTCCGAAGGGAAGTTCATTTAATACACATTGTTTTAAAGTCACTCTTTTTATAAAAAAAAAGAGTGACTTTAAAACAATGTGTATTAAATGTACTTCCCTTCGGAGGTTATTGGAAATAAAAAGAGTGACTTCAAAACAATGTATATATATATGTATGTTAACTTTCTAAACACTACTTGAAATAATTTACATATAATTAAACTTAATTTAGTATACGTTGATATCACAAAAACTAGCGTTTGCAAAGCTAGTTATTTGTCAGTACTGTAAAGCTTTTTGTTTTCAAACACCGATGTCTTTTTAGGCGAATCCAAATAACAATTGTCTTCATAAGTACGATCCAAATCAGCCCCATTCTCAATTAATTTACTATTTATAATATTTTTCACCATTTTCTTCGCATCTGCGACCCAGTGTCTTTAACTTATGATAGGAAAATATTGATCAACATTTATCCTGAAGCTGAAATTGCGAGTCTATGGCGATAATTGGGTAATACATGCCAAACGATTACTGGGTGCCATATTAGCAGAAGCTATTTACTATCTTCTGAATCCCATTCATATTACCTCGAGTTTTGCTCTTGATTTACGTACATTTCATGTAACAATAATATGAATAAACTATGTTTATATTAAACGATTACCGGACAATAAAGGATACATTTATATATGCGGAAGTTTTACAAAACAGCGCCAGACCGATTTTCACGTCTGATACATTTTGGCATACGCGTGTACATGTATAAGGATGTACACTGAATATGTGTTGCAGGTTCCTAAATGAAACAAACGCAAACGAATAAAAACACGCAGTGAAAACTATCGTTTTGTACAACGATATGCATAGGAACGATTATTGTTGTTGTTTTGTGTACGTGAAAACGATATTTCAACGTCTGTCGTTTCTTTCAACGCATCGTTTTGACATGGCCGTCGTTATTTTTAATTAGAAATCGATGTGTTCTTTGGTTTAAACGAAAAACAAAATACAACGATATGCCTGTCCTCAGAATTTAAATCAAGACTGAGTGCATAATAATATTTAGACAGGCACACATCAGCGGGGTCAGTTCAATGTGGTAATTCAGATGCACTAGCATTAACTGTCATCCGTGCACTATTGTAGGCCGTCTGCTGGGGATGGCTGCAGTAGGCGGCCGGATTAGCTCAGTAGGAATAGCGTCGGACTGCGGATCGGGAGACCCCAGGGGCCTGTTTCATTAAACTTCGTACGACTAAAATGTTCGTAAGTGCAAATTTAATGTCGTCTGTAAATTTGAATTGATGGATTTACATTTATTGAGCATATGCTGCACATCCAACAAGAAAACATTGTTAATGTGAAATTTACAGACTATCATAATTTCCACTTACAAACATTTTAGTCTTACGAAGTTTAGTGAAACGGCCCCCGGGTTCGTATCCCACCTCGACCGCTGCGAATGGTCAATTCGGTGTGTCCTTGGGCAAGACAATTTCGTGCTAGCCTAGTCCTATCGGATGGGGACTTAAATAGTCGGTCCCGACATGCAAGGTCATCGAGCCAGTGCCGTCGTTAAATCACAGCATTTTTTGATGGCTGCAGTGTACCGATTGCCCGCTTAGCGATATACAGTAAGTTTGGCTGGTTATAAGGTTGGACCCACGCGGGGTCACCTTCATGTGTCGTTTGGTAGTCTAGACACGGGTGTCGACCCGGGATTCTGACATGTTGGCTAATTCCACTAAACGATCGATTGCGTGCCATTAAAGTATGATTGCAAAACTACTATGTTGTTCGTCTTAGAGAGCTTGCAGACGAGGTGCAACTCAGATGGTGGTCACAAGAACGTTACAAACATCGTGTTCTAATTATAAATACGAAACGATATCAAAACCGTAAGCAACCATTCGTTTGTGGAACCAGAAACAACTCCGGTCTGTATTATGCGCCTAGAACATTCACAGTTAGGATGTTTTGTTGAAATTCGATCGAACATGTATATATTATCTGTTTCCGAAATCTGTCTAATACGAAACGCCGAGAGACTATATATGACGTTTTACGGCGCAATAAAGTCACGCCATTCGGATCACATATATCAATTATTCATATGTGTGTCTGTTTAATAGCAAGAAAATCTATACAGACCGCCAGTTTACAACAAGTGTAATGCGATGTAGACTCTCTAAGACGGATACCCAGTGAGACCCTCCTAGCGGAATCTCTATAAACCGGACAACAGTAGACTGACACCAGGGGAGGTATCAATGGTGGCCTTTATAGAGGCTCCACTTCACTATCCTTATAGAGAATAGTAGGTTAGTGCCGTGAATGGGAAAAAATATCCGGCAAGGCTCAAGAATTTCTTTATTTCTCATCAGAAGTATATGTTGTGACCACTCATTTGAACCGTCTCGCCGAGATGGTTCAAATGAGTGGTCACAACATATACTTTGGTTCAGACAGAAATAAGGAAAATAGATAGAGAATAGTAGGTTAGTGCCGTGAATGGGAAAAAATATCTGGCAAGGCTCAGGAAACGGGATGGGCGAGGCTCTGCCGAGCACATCCCGTTTCCGTGCAGCGCCAGATATTTGTTCCCATTCACGGCACTAACCTACTATTCTATTTATCTCGTCAACACCTACAAATGGCTGTAAAATGCAAAAATTGCATTGACTGGATATGAAAAATGTTTCACGGCACCGTGTTTCATGGCACATACGCACTGCACTGTGTTGACGGGATAAATACCATACCCTTGCACGAAGTTCTAATTGGTTGGTCACACCATGCTTGGGATGTTTTTAGACAAATACAAGATGACATGAGTATACAATGTGATTTAATTAATTAATTAGAAAGGCAATGTGGAAAACATGTTATTAATACATTATGCGATCGGTCTAAAGTAATTGATCAAAGTTGACCATCCCCACACGTAACTTCACAAAATTACAGCATTTGCGAGTAGAATGACTAATACCGCGTGTGTTCACCCAGAGCATTAATTCCAGCCAGTGGGTAATGTTTTATTTGAAGACGAATCACGGTTTAATTTTCGTCGGAATGATGGACGTGAGCGCGTGTACCGCATGCGTGGAACCCTGCATTGTAGAGACAGACCACTACGGCGGTGAGTCCATCATGGTATATTTCCACTGTCCTTGAACTCATAATGGATACGCCCATTCAACGTATTGCGTTCATATCCCAGTACATTACATTAGCCCCACGTGACGTCGCGCTACGTTGTTGATTCGTTAAAGTTTGTTTACGTCATTAGATTACATGACGTTCATCGTCGTTGTTAATAACGTCACGCCACTGACCGGCAACGTCGCTGTTCCATGAATTGCGGCGAAACGACGTAAAACAATATTATGAACAACAGTTCGTCTGTTTAAAGTTTGCGAGGACTCCTCGCAAACTTTAAACAGACCAACTGTTGTTCATAATGCTTCGGACTCCTCGCAAGCTTTAAACAGACCAACTGTTGTTCATAATGCAGTAAACGCAACAGCCCACGGTTTTATTCTTTAAATGGGTTGGTATTGCGCTAAATACCAAGACACCGCTAGTGGAGATACATTGTACAAGGCAATCTCAACGCCAAACTATACCAGCAGCAAGTTATTCTGCCTGTCCTCGCTCGATACGTGCCCGCCAACCGTGGCATGCGAGTAATGCAAGTCAATGCGCCATGTTATGTAGCCAAGGCGCATGATCACGTGGTTACAACAACAACAACGTCGCCCACTCCAAAGTAAGTATTATTTGATATTTTCCTTAATATGCAACGGATTTTGATGAAATATGGCGCAGCAAACTCGTCTTCAAGAGTTGCATTTGGTTGTCCATGGAGTTCGGCACATACTCATGTTGTTTTTGCGAAGAATCGATTTCCGTGTCGGGAGACACGGAAATCGATTCATCGCAAAAACGACAGAAGTTTTGGCGAAAATACAGAGACCACCAAATGCAGCTTAACAAGACGCGTTTGATGCGCCATATTTCATAAAAATCCGCTACGTAATAAGGACAACATAAAATAATACGTACTTTGAATCAGATGGATTCTGGACGTTTCAGTTGTTGTTGTTAGTACCACGTGATCATTCACCTTGGTAGCAGTTCAATGACGCATAATTACTAACATTACCATGATCTGCCAAAATTCTGGATCGAGCACGTCTGGGATCCTCGACAGACGGATTCGACAGCGCCCACAACCACCGAACCCGTCCGCCCTTCGGCGAGTGCTGCAGGAATGACAGAATGTGACACAAAGGGAGCTACATATGTATGTAATTATATAAGCTCCACGAGAAGTCGGCGTATGGCTGTAATTAATGTTCGGGTGAACACACGTGATATTAGCCATTCTACTCGGAAATGTTGTAATTCGTGCGAATTTTACATGTGAGGGTGGTCGATTTTGATCAATTATTTTAGAGTGATGGCATAATACATTAATAAAATATTTTCTACATTGCCTTTCTAATGAATTAATAATACACATAAATCATCTTTTGTACAGATTGCATCTTGTATTTGTCTAACAACGTCCCAAGTATAGTGTGACCAATTATAACTTCGCGCAAGTATTGTAAGTCCCGTCGTTTCTTTCAACGCATCACTTTGACATCGTTTTCGTTTAATTAGAAAACGATGTTTTCGTTGATTTAGTAAGCCTGCCTTTAACATGTGTTTAATTTGAAAACTATGTTTTCGTTAGTTTAAACGTCACGTTTAAACCAACGAAAACATCGTTTTCTAATGACCAAAATGAAAACGATGCCAGAACGATGTGTAAACAATAGTCAATCGTTCGTTTGTGGAACCAGGAAGAAATCCGAACTGTAGGAATGTGTGTTGATTTTATATGATAGTTATTCATTGTGGGATTTAATAAGAAACGCGGCATATCCTTGTTTCGCATAGAATCAGTCAACTCTTTTAATACATAATATATATATATAATGTATATAATAGATTATCTTAGATGCGTCATGCTTTTATAAAAGCATGACGCATCTAAGATAATCTATATAATGTATAGAACGTTCCGCAAATAATAGCAACACATGTCACCATATTCAATTTCAGGTCACTTGGAAATGCCATGCTGATTCGTTTGTCATCAGAGTAAATCGAATCATATCATACTCTCATACCATATCATATACGTGCACATATTGGACCCACATGTATACCATACATGTATAAGCTTTTGTTCACATATTGGATTGTTAAGGAATTGAATGCGAGTGAGCGATAGCGACCGCAGCATTTATTTCCTTAAACAATCAATATGTGAATATAACATACTGATAATTAGCCTCTCATCATAGTATTACTTTTCTGTTCCTCCTGTCGAACAGGTAGTCATCAAATCCGGTAATATGTAATTTATTGGGGGTTAAATTAAAATATGGTAAATCAGTGGAGCGCGATAGTGGCTACTTGCGAAGGTAACTCTTGCAATCTACTCCCGTACCACGGTACGGGAGTAGATTGCAAGAGTTACCGTTCGCAACTAGATAGTGGCCAGCCAGTGGCAAAGAAAATAGGGCGACTTTTTAGTTAAAACATGGAATCAAGCTATAGAATAAAGCGAATGTTTATTACTAGGGTAATACACTTGGTGATTTTCCCGCGTAAGAATCTCAAAAGTAGACCAAAAATGTTTAAAGAAAAACCATGAACGCCAAAAGTCATACATACATAATTATATCAGTTGTAAATGAGAATAATTAATATCTTTTCAGGTGTATACCACTGTTATTTTCATTCAGAATGGCAAAACACAAGGGGCCCGTTTCGTACATTAAAAATGTTCGTACAAAGATGTATATGAATTAGCTTCTCACTTTAACTTGTTTCTCTAATGCTACCAGTTTCTACCTACGGGCTCATGTCATTAAAAGTGGCACATCCACATTTTCTTTCCGAAATCGGTTGTGAAAACAAATGTGAGTGTGGATTTAAGTTTTGCATTAAATTTGCACTTACGAATATTTTAGTCGTACGAAGTTTAGTGAAACGGGCCTCAGCACTCCTTTGCACTCGTATGGCATGTATGTCAGCCTTGACGTGCCTGCCTGATGGCGCCGTTCAATACTTTACGGAATGAGCATTTAAATATGGTGTAAAACATATAGCATTACGCACGCATGTACATGTACAAGGTGCATGATCACGTGGTCAACAACAACAACAACAAAAATAGCTGAAGTGTTGAAATCTCGCCTACTCCAAAGTAAGTATTATTTGATATTTTCCTTAATATGCAACGGATTTTGATCAAATATGGCGCAGCAAACGCGTCTTCATCAGCTGCATTTTGGTGGTTCCGGGAGTTCGGCAGTATGTGCCGTATATGTCGTTTTCGCGAAAAATCGATTTCCGTGTCGGTAGACACGAACATAAAATCTTCGCAAAAACGACAGAAGTTTGGGCCAAAGTACAGAGACCACCAAATGCAGCTTAACAAGACGCGTTTGATGCGCCATATTTCATCAAAATCCGTTAGACAATAGGGACAAAATAAATGAATATGTACTTTGAATCGGAGGGTTTCTGGAAGTTTTAGTACTTATTGTTTTTGTTGTAACCACGTGATCATACACCTTGATATAGTGTTTAGAAAATATAATATATTTTGTAAACACTATGTGTATATATGTATACTATCTATGTGACTGAATAAATGAGGCCTATGGGTTTTGCGACCCGTGTAGATTCAGATCAGACTGTGCATCCGCACAGTCTGATCAGGATCTGCACTGTTCGCCATGCCATCAATGAAACACCCACCATGCTTCTAAAATGGATCGCTATCAGGCTACAGGAGTGTTCTATTTGACCAGGATATACACTGGTCACAAATCCCAGAAGCCCCATTTCTCCAGTCACAGACGAAATTAGTAACTATCGAGTGTCAGAAAATAAACGAAATCCGCGACTCCAGTTATTCATCAGCATTTGTATCCCTATTTGTCATGTTTTCATTAATCAACAGCCCATTATGGTGTCATTTCCAAAGCAATTAATAAAGACATATTAATAAATAATGTGTTTTCGCTGTTAAAGGCCGTCGCTTGACAACGGGTCCTTACATGAACATGTGTCACAGTTGTGCAAATGCAGTTCTGGGACCAGTTACACAGATTAAGTATGTAAATTCCTTATTTAAGGAGGGTAACCCAGTTGGCGTGCACCAATATAGGAATGAATGGCCTTTTTGTTGAATTTATCGGGGATATGAACTTGGAAAAGTCGCGGGAATACTTGACGAGGCCGGAAAGGCCTCGTCCAGTATTCCCGCGACTTTTCCAAGTTTATATCCCCGATAAATTCAACAAAAAGACCATTCATTCCTTATAATTCCAGCATTTGAAATAAATTCATCAAGAAAATGTGTTTATTTTCCGTTTTTCTTAAGAATTATTTTAAGTGCGCCTCACGGTTGCGGAAAGTAGCTCGGCGTGGGAGTTTACTGGGATATAAATTTTGGACAGAAACTTGCTACGGGCCAATCAAATGTTAGGGAATTGTATAAATATTTTTGTGCTGGAATTATTCTTCCATAGGGCCCTCTCAAACACAAACATATTTACATATTTACAGTTAACAGGTTAAGGCATGTATACAACAAATGATGAAACAAATGATGCAACTCAACTTCCACCAGCTATACGTAGCTGGCAAGAGTTGGATTGCATGCAATACGCAATTATCTACATGATAATTTACGACAAAACCGCGCGTATTATCTCATACACGAGTAGGTTACAGATGCTGACCAACCCGAAATTCAAATATTCCGACAGAGTCCGTTCGGTGTAGACATTAATGATTAAATGTTAGAGACAGGAATACGAACAATAATGACCCAGATCAGACTGCATATGCGAAGAATGGTCAGGGTCTACAACACACTAAACTTCGTACGATACCATATGTTCGTACTACACTACCGCCTGTGATAATCTTGCCAATAGTTGCCACTATATTTCTTTCAAAATACTTGAATATTGTGCTTGCACTCAAGTAGCTTTATTGTTGAGCATTAGCCGTTCTACAGCTCAGGCTCAGACAATCAAAGTGCTTGATTCCCAGTTGGTATTGCAAATATAGGTTAGAACCGTTGCTAATCTGAGCAGGATTGACGCTGGGGGCTGTGTAACATGACATTGACTAAATGACGAACAGAGTACGCCCCGATCAGTGGCCTATTTCACCAACATGGCAAAGTATACTTATCTAGCAAAGTATACTTTGAGGGAGACATTTTCGATTTAAGGATAATTGTATTAATGTTTATTATACTGAATTTATTACATTATCACAGCCATTTTGGCTGTGATAATGTAATACATTTAGTATAATAATTCTGCATACTTTTAATCATCAAATATATGCAGTCGTTTGTTCTATATGAAATGATGCATTTCGGGGAAAATAAATGATTACTCTCTCAAAGTATACTTTGCAATGTTGATGAAATCGGCTACTGATTCAGTGAATGTCTATTTCCTGGTCTACATGGTATATGGCTAGAAAATGCGGCTTAATGCGTTTGTGGCCAGTCTACCTCCTTGCCATGGCCCCTCGTTGGGTACCAACTGGCACAGGACGAGAAAATGTGCACCGGCCTTCTACCCGAACCCGCGACCTCTGGCATACGGAACCGTCGCTCTACTGACTGAGCTAACCGGTTACAGATACACTCCACCGCCTGCGTTAATCTTGCCCAGATGTGAAAGTTTCTGAACATCTATTCGCAATATCAATTCGAAATCAAGCGTTTAGTTGGCTGTGCCTGAGCTGTAACTCAGCTCAGGCTCAGCCAATCAAGCTGCTTCCTTGCAAGTACACTATTGAAGTATTTTGTAAGAAATAAATTGGCAAGATTCGCGCAGGCGGTGGTGTGCATACCAAACGTGACATCAGTGTTTGCTAAACAGTGTAGACCAGTATCCGATTGCGCGAATGCGCAGGCTTACCTGGGGCTACACTGGTCGCGTGTAAATAAGATTCCACTTATCTCATCCGACGGCATAATTTATCTGGGATGAATCAGAATGTTCTCATTCGAGCATATTGATTTCACACCAAGTTCCATTAAAATCAGCGACGTGGAAACGTCACGGTTGGTAATTCTTGAACAGATTGTAAAACAACAACAATTCATAACAGCCAGGCAAGTCAATCAATTGAACCTGACACCGCGTACACTACTAACAATTTGTTTTATCTATGCGCGTCGATAATTACGGCCGCCATCTTGGACGCCATCTTTACGACCTTTGATATCAGTTCCCAAATTAACAATCAGCCTGGGAATATTTGGCAAATGCTACTATTGTAATTAAAAGCGTCACACATTTTCCGTGCGGGATTTGGACGAAAAGTTATATTTTGGGCCCGGGCCTCTGGTTTTTTTATGGATATGCATGTACAGTGAAACCTCTCTAAACGGGACACTATGTGAGGTCCCAGGGTGTCCGATTTAGAGATGTTTCACTGTGAACCAGGCATTTGATCATTCTGAGCAATAGAGCGATCATGAACAGACATTATCACCCGAGATAAATTCCCAAGAAACTCATGAAAAATAAAATCACAGTTGTGTTTTTGGGTCCGTTTTAGAGAGGTTCCAGTGTATCTCAAAAACTAATAATAATTGTGTCAGTGTATTGTTTCATAATAAATGTATCACCGCTAGGGGGAGTACCATGAAATCATATCATGTGAACTTTCGTATATACTGGGTCCCGAGAACTGGGACCCCGATGTACAGTCCGGATTTGTTCCTCGTTCCACTAACGAACGATTGCATATCGTATACACATCGTTTTGACATCGTTTTCGTTATGTTAATTTGAAAACGATGTTATCGTTGATTTAAACGTATCACGTTTAAAACAACGAAAACATCGTTTTCTGATTAAAGACAATGAAAGCGATGCGTTGAAAGAAACGACATGCGTGTAAATAGTTGAAAGCCTGGAACATGTATTTGAACGAAAATTTCGTTTTCATGTAGGAAAGAAACAAAATATAGATAATCGTTTCTATGAATACGAAACAAATAAAAACGAAGTGAAAACGATCGTTAAACAAATATTCGCTGTACACTGGGTCCCAAACAGTGGGAGCCACGTGTACATGGCCACTGAATGAGTACTCATGATAAAATAAATACCGACCCCTAGTTCTGAGTACATAACTCTAATTACATTTTGTTACACTGCATTACATAAGAGTTATGATAGAGTAGTCTTTCCAAATGTGCGTTTCAAGCGTTCTTTGTTTACTTTCTACTTCGTGGAAAGCGACCTAAGACTTTTGCTAATACACACTTTGTTAGGTACGTTTATGGTAATATGTTTGTGCCATATTGTAGAAGTGTCTCTCAATATAGCGAAGTATGAACCTGCAGGGGTTTTCTATATCTTAGTGCGCGAAGTGTAAATGCTATTACGCACATTTTTACTGTGTAGCGTGGTGGAAAACGTGCAGTTAACCGACCCCACGTTGTGGCACGCGGGAGTAGGAGCCCTGCCAGCGGCGGGTTATCGGTGCGCTAGGGTGGAATTGTTCAGATATGACAATTTTCAACTTGGAGTCGTTTTATCTGCTCTATATATACATTAATATGACACAAACTAATTACTTGATTGTTTGAGGAAATACACTATTGATTTACTTCATCAACCCACACAAATCCAATTTGTGGGTTATTTTGAAGACCTAGACGAGACTTAGCCAACGAACCATGCTAAGTTATAACTCTCACGGGAATCTCTAAAACTTGCGCAACGTGGAAATCGTTCGCGTGCCTGTGATTTGAGAAATAGGGCTTATGGTATTTGTGGATTAGTTTAGCTTTTCATGTCCTGACAACACCTTGCAAACGAACCATGCAAAGCTGTAACTCTCACGGGCATCTCTATAGTATCATCATAGTATGTGTAGTCAGTTTACCTCCTGGGGCCCGTTTCACTAAACTTCGTACGACTAAAGTTCAAATTTAGGATCGTCCGGAAATGTCAATTGATGGATTTACATTTATTGAGCATAGGCTATATATAAATGTAAATCCAGTAATTGTTCCATGATCTCTAGCTGCACGTTTTTCGCTTCTAGGCAATGAGTTGCTCTATAAGACAACAACTATTATAGTAAACTCACCTAATAAAGTGTGTAATAGCAGACTTCTTATATGTATTAGAGTATTACCAGTGTATATCCAGATCGGACTGCGCATCCGCACAGTCTGATCAGGATATGCACTGTTCACCGTTCAATCAATAAAACAACCGTCATGCTTCTAATAGTAGTACGCAGAATATATCGTTATCAGATGAGTGTGTTATTTGAGTGACAATTTGAGTGGAATGGTGACACACATATACACTTATTTAATTCCTATAAAGAACAGTTTGTGCCCTCTGAGTGGGCATGTACCTTTAAAGTGTCACGCGTCCTTTTTTACATTGTTTCGCCGACTAATTCACACATCTGGGGATATTTTACTGTTTGCTGGTGAGATATTGAAATATTGATAGGTGCATAATTCTGGGCATATAGTTATATTATAATACTTTGTGATTACGTTGAATTTCTCGAAATATGCACTCGAATGCAGACAGTCTGATCCGTCAAGTCTGAACACAGCTCAGCATCAACTAATACACTACCGCCTGCGCTAATCTTGCCAATATTTATCAATTTGTTTATTACAAAATACTTAAATGTCATGGCTGAAAGCAATCGACCACAGCTCAGACACAGCTAATCAAACTGCTTGATTGTGAATTTATACTGCCAGTAGATGTTCAGAAACGTTGACATCTGGACAATATTAACGCAGACAGTCACGTGGTGTACACCATCGGTACATGCTGGTCCCGGGGCTACGTTGGTTGCAAATAACGTAATGTAGCGTTTCACATTGACGAGTAATGTAAGATGTTTTGTTCCCCTAGGAAATCATGCATTTCAGAATAAAATTGCTATGGATTTTGAGTCTAGTAACAGAATCTCTTTATATCCACTCGCAATGTCCTGGTGGGCTTTTATGCCATAAATTTGCATATTTGGCAAGCTGGTCGGGAAAAATAGAAAAAACCTTATTATGGAATTGCTGCGATTGTAGATTCTTATTATATTGTATAGCTGGGGCCGTTTCACTAAACTTCGTACGATTGAAATGTTCGTAAGTGCAAATTTAGGATCGTCTGGAAATTTCAATAGCTGGTTTTACATTTATTGAGCATATGCTGCATAATTATGCAGCCTATGCTCAATAAATGTAAATTAAATAATTGTTTACATGAAAACGCTGTTAATATGGAATTTACAGACTATGATAATTTTGCACTTACGAACATTTTAGTCGTACGAAGTTTAGCGAGACGGGCCCCAGGCTTTCTGAAGTGGTGTATTTTTGAGGGCCTAAAGGGCCCGGGGCTGCTTCGGTGGATCGGGTCGTGCTTCCTAAGCTCATTTAAAAACCCAGGTTGTCTGAAACAATATTTCCTGCATTCTCAGCAAACACAGATTGAGCACGGAATACGACGCTCATTTCTCCTGTTTCTATATATATGTTTGATTTCAACATAAAGTCCCATTTTCATTCACTGAAATAAAACATGCAAGGTGGACATCTATATCCCTTGATGGATTACTTTAATATTTCATTACATCAAACATGTGGACTATTTCCACACATCCATGCTGCCCGTAATATGACCTTGACATTTTGACAACTTTTTTAACTTTTTCACACATTAAGTTTTTTGCCGGAGTTTCTCAATTCTGTCGTATCTTCTATATCCCTTGAAGGATTACTTTAATATTTTAATACATCATACGTGTGCACAAATGTCACACAATCATGCTGCCCTTCCCCGTGTGACCTATTTATTATTTTATATTTAAGGGTAGGAATTGGCTCGAGGACCTTCCAAACCCGGGCATTTGAGCCCAAAAATGGCAGGCCAATGACCGTTGGCCCGTTTGTTTCCGAATTTACTAATGTCTGCCATACAGTCGAAATATGTGCATTAAATGAAGGAGACAATGAGGCGGTTAATTTAACCTAGCTAGTTCATTCTCCTATCGCACGAAGCCGGTATGTAAGACCGTGAAAAAGGCTGAGTGTGAGTGCATGTGATATATGGAGACCTAGCTGTAACAGTGTTATCCTATATGATGATGATATTTGACGGTTGGTCAGGTCAAAACATATCAGGCAAGGAATGATCGATATTGGGTTATGCAAAGTATGATGTAATATGTTTTCGGGCACAGCTAGGCAGCTACAGTAACTGTCGTTTCGCGGCTTATCGTTATATACGAGATGCTATTATTCAAGTTCAGGTGCGGCGTTTGTCTGTTGTTATTTGGTTAGATGACAATGTGTTTCACATATTCTGAAGCCGAAAGAAATATAGAAGAGAATACACGGCGGTACAGTAATTGCCCATATATTAGTGAGTGGCGTGTGTGTGCAAGTATCCGTTTGACCTTCACAACTGTGCTTATGAATACTTATCACTTTTGGTTAATAAACTTTGCCACAGTTTCTCCAATCTGCCACCGGGTGCGTGTGCCGACATATTGTCTTGTCTATAAATACGTTCTGTCCGACACAAACTCTGGGTCTGTCTTTTTCTTTTTTAAATACGTTCTATCCGAATTTGAAAAATACTTTATTTGATGTTTCATTATACCAGCGTCAATGGCTGATATAGCAAAGGATTTTCGGCCGAGGTGTATTTACAAGGTGCATGATCACGTGGTTACAACAACAACAACGTCGCCCACTCCAAAGTAAATATTATTTGATATTTCCTTAATATGCAACGGATTTTGATAAAATATGGCGCGGCTGCATTTTGGTGTTCTTGGTAGACACGGAAATCGATTCTTCTCAAAAACGACAGAAGTTTGGGCGAAAATACAAAGACCACCAAATGCAGCTTTACAAGACGCGTTTGATGCGCCATATTTCATCAAAATCCGTTACGTAATAAGGACAATATAAAAGAATACGTACTTTGAATCAGATGGATTCTGGAAGGTTCAGTACGTGTTGTTGTTGTTAGTACCACGTGATCATACACCTTGATTTAGCCCATTCAAGACGGTATGAAGAAATAAACAAAGTAAGGAGTGTTGTGCAAAAATTATCGTATCCTATTACTGAAGTGGGTTAATCAATATGTGCCACTAGGTGCCTGATAAATGTAGATGTGAATATCAACATCTCTGTATTATAGGAATGAATGGCATTTTTGTGGAATTTATCGGGGTATAAACTTGGAAAAGTCACGGGAATACTGGACGAAGGCCGGAAGGCCTCGTCCAGTATTCCCGCGACTTTTCCAAGTTTATATCTCCGATAAATTCAACAAAAAGGCCATTCATTCCTTATCATTCCAGCATTTGAAATAAATTCCTCAAGAAAATGTGTTTATTTTCCGTTTTCTTAAGAATTATTTTAACTTCGCCTCACGGTTACGGAAAGTAGTTCGGCGTGGGAGTTTACTGGGATATAAATTTTGGACAGAGACTTGCAACGGACCAATCAAATGTTAGGGAATTGTGTAAATATTTTTGTGCTGGAATTATATCTGTAATAAACTTGCTGTGCATATATATATATTATTTTGAAGGAACTAAATGCTGAGGTCACTTGCGCTCCCTCGCATTTAATTCTTTAAACATGCAATATGTGAACACTAACTTCTACACATATATATCACAATTTACCTACATCAGGTGTCCTTAAGTAGTTTATCAATAAACAAATGGCGAAAACATATACCAACATTAGATAGCCGACTGTAACAGTCTTCCCTTTTTGTCCTATGAACTGTTTTTGGAATACCGGCAAACGCATTAAATCTGAATAACAGTGAACATGACGCACTTGACAGTAAATAATGAAATCATAATGAAATGTTTACTTCACAAAATTCCTTAAAATGTTGTTTTTATCACGAAAATAAACATTGTTACATGTATGTGCAAATGCTGAGCCAAGGTTGCGCTGGTTCCTAACGACATACTGTATATTTCCTCAGGCAGCAACTCAATTATGAGCATGATTATCGGATCGGTAGAACCCGGATCGAAACATGGCTGATGCTAATGGTAATTGGCTGGTAATTATCGCACAGGTGCCAGTAAACATCGACCACGGTGGTATCCGCATGTAGCTTCTCTATGTTAGACAGTGTACGTCATGTATATACATACGTCTTATGTTATTCATACCCACTTATAAAATGCCAAATTGGTACGGTTATATTAACAATGAAATAAAAACAGTTATTGCATAAAATGGGATTTCACAGTGTGATAACATAGTGTAATAAAACTCATAATACACTAGCGTAATACAAATATAAATGAGCCCGCTACAGAATTATTTTTAGATAATCACGACAGCTTCAAATTATGATGATGTGCTTATGCAATTAATATAATCTAACATTTGTGTTTATTAAACTCGTTGACTAATTTTATAAGAAACTCGGCTATATCGGTGATGGTTATATCGCTATGAGCATGTTAATATAAAATGTACAGACTATTATAATGTTGTAGATACGAACATCGTACGAAGTTTAGTGACGTATCACTAGTCACGTGACCCGATATGGTTGGGGGTAAATCGATACGTTTTGCTCTAAAATACATCATTGTTATGCCATAATAAATCAGTAAACGAGTGTAATAAATATCATATTAAACCATCACTCATCACTCATGTAAGATCCGCTATGCCGTTTATACTCATATGAGTATCACCAAACTGAGCTGGATGAGATACAGGACGAGTCAAAGGAAAAATTGGTAACTGATAGCATGGAAATAATTAGCTGCACGTTTTCCGCGTTATATGCAATAGGTAGCCCTATATCGCTACACCACAGTCAACGGCATAAATTTGCAGAATAATGTTTCCATTTCGCGCACTAAAACATAGGAATAATCTGCAGGGCGCTGACGCTCATTCGCTATATTGTTATTGAGAGAAACATCTACAATATGAGACAAAAATAAACTATAAAACTCACCTAATAAAGTATGTATTAGCAAAGTTTTTACAGGAAGGTCATACTTCACGAAGAAAGAAGTATACAAAGAAACGATTCAAAAGCAAATTTGGAAATATTACTCGGTCATAACGCTTATGTAATGTAATGTAAGTAGAGGTATGTACTCAAAACTAGGAAATGATCAAACTAAAAGCAACAAAGTTAAATTAACCCTTTGAACCCGAAATTCCGCTATAGCGGTTTATGCAAAAAGTGCAGATCCAGATGAGCCGCCTCGTAACGAGCCGTCTCATCAGGATCTGCACTTTTTTAAAGTAATTTTAATATTTCTTAGAACAAAAACACCCCCTTTTCATAAATGGACGAATCTGAAAATCATTTTGTGACCATTGGATTGGTCGGAACGTTGAAAGGGTTAAAGTCACTCCACTATTCTTAAATGAGAACAACTCGAGAATCCATCGTTACGATACGCATGCCCACCTTTTTCTCAGATTTTCCATGAATGATTTTTTCTATTATTTCTCACCAAAAGTATATCAAGGTGTGGGATCACGTGTTTCCGAACGCCGTGACGTCATGTGTTTGGTTGTGTTTACAGTAGATTTCTTTTAATATCTTTCTAATGCAATGACATATTTTTATGAAATATACAACAGCAAATGCGGTACACGTTGCCCTTTATTGTATATGCGACTTTAATCTCATAATTTTGTCGTTTTGGCGAAGAATATGTTACCGTAAATGTAAATAATCAAAGTACTGAAAGTACTGACTGGCGGGAGACAAGTAGCCACTTGTGAATTTGCATACTTCAGGGCTCGAATTTGGCACTCGCATACCCGCAAAATGCGAGTGCTTTCTGAAAAATGCTAGTTAAAATCAAAGCCGCTCGCAAAAAACTGCGAGTGCCAATTTCAAAAAGGAAATCCAAATCTTCAAAGTTCTGTCGCGATTATTTTGTTCTGAACAGCGATCTGGATCATGAGATGCTCTCGTCAAAGCGCCTCGATGATAGGAATATTGGAGGTCGTAAATCAGGACGTTGTTGCCCCGGCTATATATCAATTGCGACATCCCTCTAGTGCGACATTGAAATACTACATCGTAGGTCGTAAATGAGGACGTTTTTGACTGGGCTATTTATCAATTGCGACATCCCTCTAGGCCACATTGAAATACTACGCCGCATTAATATTATTACAAAAATAAACATTTCCGGTTTCATTTTAACAAATACACATTATTTTACCAGCCATTGATAGAATGGAACTTCCCAGAAACCGAATTAGATAGATCGACAACCACGAACGGTAGTAGAATAGTTTAATTGTTGGCACTACTTTTTTCAGTATAATCACATCACCTGACTGTTGTGCGAACGCAAATTGAGCCTAGTGAGACGTCCGCGGATGAACATACGACTGCGCGGTACACGATACGGGGGGCGTCTCAATAACAGCAATTTGTTCTCTTCAAAAGTAAAGTTGGGCATGCCAACTATTTTACACATACTGTTGAGCATTGCCGTTGCTATTAATAACTTGCTTTCAGTTCACTCGCTGACTTTAAATGTCACCTGATTGTTGTTAATTGCGAACGCAAATTGAGCCTATTGAGACGTCCCCCGATGAACAGAGAGCCACTTCCGAAAGTAGACCCGTGCAAACAGCCAGAATCACGATCCCAATAGCGAGGAGACACTATGTCTCACGCCAAAACCTAGAGCACGTGAATGTGAAAAATAAACGCTACTCGATTCTTTGTGAAAGTTATAAGTTATTGTAAATAACTTTCAAAACATCCATAAAACACATATGTCATCGTATTTCGTGGGCTACATATGATCAAAATCCGTCCGTTTGTTAGGAAGAGTTTAAAAAAAGTCTACTGTATTGTAAAAGTGACGTCACAGATTACGTCACGTCGGAACATCGGGTTCGGAAACCACGTGATATAACACCTTGATATGTTGTTACCACTCAGTTGACACGACCGCCTGAGCTAATGCATGTTGCCAATCACTATCAATCTCTTTATTGCAAAATACTTTAACAATGTGCTTGAAGTGACGCAGCTTGATTGGTTGAGCCGGAGCTGCAGATGACACTGCAAAACTATCTTAGAATCGTTGATGATCTGGGTAAGATTAACGGAGGCGGTTGTCTGTGACACTCGGTGATTGGATATGCACGATCGATCATGGCATGGCAACTCCACAGGGAAAAGCTTTTCATTACGACATTTGAAACAATTGACGAGATGAGATCGATGGTGCGCCATCACAATATACAGTGCAACCCCTCTAAACCGAACACACTGGGGACCCTACTGTGTCTAATTTAGATGGGTTTCAATGTGATGTATGTCATTATCATGTCTGTTTATAACAGAAAATGACATAAATTGGCCATCGAGTGCTTACTTACAGTGGAACCTCTCTCAACCGGACACCCTGGGAGGTACCGGTTTAGAGAGGTTCCACTGTATGCACTATTTCCACGTTTTGAAGTAAGTTTTTAAGTCCGTAAGGGGGGGGGGGGTGGGGGTGGGGGAGAGATAATCCATGATACGGGGTCAAATATTGTCAATTTCCGTATTGAAACACACGTCAGATGCACTGATTTGCATTCAAGCATTCACCATGTCCACGAATAGTCCCCTATGATTATTTAACGTGCACAGACTCTCCTTGAAATCTGATACACGGGACAGCCTTTTAAAGTCCCTATTCGACTACTGTCTGTTTCACGAAAGCTGCCCAAATTTGACGGCTATATAGATAATTCAAAAACAATATTTGTTTCGATAATATTAAAGTAAAGGAAAATTTAAGAATGAGCCTTCTTTTTATTTCGTGAAATTTGGTCAAATATTGATTTTATTGCGAAAAAAATTTCCCCATGTTAAATCCCCATAGACATCTAATGCGAACATTTTCCACCTATATGTGGAGATCATAAAGCTAAGCTGGTAACAGTTGACATAAACACCTTTTCTCCAATCATTGTCACTACTGTCTGTTTCACGAAAGCTGCCCAAATTTTACGGCTATATAGACACGGAGTGAAGATGTCTATGGGGATTTAACATGGGAAAATGTTTTTGAATTTCAGAAATATTGGACCAATTTTTAAAATTTAACTTTTGTTTTCTTAGTTAGATCATATCCAAGCTATCTAGTCAGGTTTCGGAGTCAATTTCCAAATGTTTTCGTTTTTTGACTCCTCCCACACTTCCTTACCACTTTTTCCCCCATGTTAAATTCCCATAGAGAAATCAATTTTTCGTAATAAAGTCAATATTTGACCAAATTTCACGAAATAAAAAGAAGGCTCATTCTTAAACTTTCCTTTAATTTAATATTATCGAAAAAAATATTTTTTTCGAATTGTTTATATGGGCGTAAAATTTGGGCAGCTTTCGTGAAACAGACAGTAGTGACTATGATTGGAGAAAAGGTGTTTATGTCAACTGTTACCAGCTTAGCTTTATGATCTCCACATATAGGTGGAAACTGTTCGCATTAATGACTCACAGTTGCGTTTAGTGAAAACGGGTCGCAGTTCTCTATCACAGTCAATATAATGACGCTAGTGATATTGAAATAATAGCTCTATTGATGGGCGATGCCGACTGCAAAGTGGGCCATTATATTGCATATGACGAATGAATGATGCGCTTATGATGTGTTACATACATACGTCCTGTTGTTTCACGTTATTATATTTATTAATTTGTTTTTGCAGTCAGCCAAAATCAATGCATGTTCATACAATGTGATTCTGATAATTGATTTCTTGTAACTGAAGGGGTCAGTGAAAAAATAGCCTATAGCGAAGATTTGTTCCCAACGGAAACAAAAAAAAACGAATTGAAAACGCAGTGAAAACGATCGTTTTGCACAAAGATATACATAGCATTTACTATCGTTCGGTTGTTTCTATATTCGTTTAACCCTTTCACCCCTAAGTAACTGAATGAGCTGCGATATGTTAATTTTGCAACCAATCCAATAATCGCAAAATGATTTTCGGACTTGTCCATTTATAAAAAGGGGGTATTTGTTGTTCTCAAAAATATGAAAATTACTTTCAAACAGTGCAGATAGTGATGAGACGGCTCGTTACGAGCCGGCTCATCTGGATCTGCACTGTTTGCATAAACCGATATAGCGGGCTTTCGAGTTGAACGAAACCGGGTATGGAAGGTCTTCGAGCCATTTCCCACCCTTAAATATAAGAAATTCAAATTCAAAGGGTTAAATGCCCGGCTCCCGAATATTTAAACGCCTGTTGTTTCTATCAACGTTTATTGTGTCTTTTTTGCAACGCACGTCGTGACGTTTACACATATTGTTCGTTGTTTTAATTACAAAAAAAAAACCGATATTTTCGTTGGTTTAAACGTGGCACGTTTAAACCAACGAAAAGATCGGTTTTCAATTAAAGAAAACATAAAACAATGTTAAAACGATGTATAAACGATAGACATGCGTTTGTTTATTAGTGGAATCAGGAACGACTCAGCGATGAGTGTTAGCATGTTTTTCCACAGATCAATACAATTACCATATGGACTTACATGTACATATAGTCCACGTCTTGCACCGGCTGATCCCTTCAAGTTACGGCCTGTAAATCAGACTGTATAGTAACTTCTACTGATAACCATGGTCACACGTACTATTACTGCAATTAATTGGTGATAACCAAACTGTTCCCGAGTTCGGCTAAAGGTCAAACATGAAGTTAACATGATAAAATCGTGTGTCCCCACATCACCCGTACTTATGTGTTTTGTCTATCTGTCAGGGAAACGACGTATACACCGCCGCGTGCGTAAATTTTGCCCAGATGTCAGCGTTTCTGAACATCTACTGGCAATCTCAACTAGCAAGCAAGCAGTTTGATTGACTGAGCTTGAGCTGTAGCACAGCCCAGACGCAGTCAATCAATCCGCTTGATTTAAGCACAATATTCAAGTATTTTGAAATATAACAATTGACAAATAGTGACAATATTAGCTCAAGAAGTCGTGTACTAGGGTCTGTATGGCCCGTTACCTGCTCGCTAAATCTCGCCGATCATCTTCCCGTACAGACGGACAAACACTGTTATTCGTAGTACATAGTCCCGTAATTACTCCTCAACGGGTTATAATTTAAAACAAGTAGTCGCCAGTGTTTATATAAAAAAGTACGTTTGATTAACTGTGCATCTTCTGTCAGGAAACAAAACGTACCGTACCGTTCTGTAGCCTATTTCACCAACATTGCAAAGTATACTTATCTAGCAAAGTATACTTTGAGGGAGAAATTTTCATTATTTATTAATTTTTATTACACTGAATCTATTATATTATCACAGCCAAAATGGCTGTGATAATGTAATAAATTCAGTATAATAATTCTGCATACTTTTAATCATCAAATATATGCAGTCGTTAGTTCTATATGAAATAATTCATTTCAGAAAACATAAATGATTACTCCCTCAAAGTACACTTTGCAATTTTGGTGAAATCGGCTACTGGTAAGTCGAATATTACGGTCGCCATGGTTACAATGTGTACGAGCAAAGCATTGTATCTGTGATTAGTTCATTTCGTTGTAGTCATTAAAGACATGAGCACTTTACATGCAGGAACCTACTCACTCATGTGGTAATCGTTCTGTCAATAACCAACTTGTTGCACACACCGTTATTCCATTGGTCGTTTGTCCAATTTAACCCGCAAACAACATATCAAGATACACAATATACATTACATGTATATATGTAGTCTTCGGACTCCACGCTCTTTAAACAGACCAGATATGTTGTTCAGCACATTAAGCGCAACATCCCATGTTTATATTACTTAAATATTTGTGCACAGGACACACATCGGTAGCCACGTTTTGTCGTGACGTGTTAAAATATCCATTCCAAAGTGTTCCTGGCATGGCTCTATCCGTCGTATTTACAAACACTAGAGTCGTTAGAATTGTAAATATTGATTCCCCTGTGTGATACTGGTGATTTACCGACATGCTTGTGTTTACAAACAAACGAATTGCCCCGGTTATAACTTTGATAATATAACCAATACCCCAGTCATTCTAGCACTTTGGATGGACAAAAGTAGTACAGAAATGAAGCCTGTGTATATGGTGTAGATAACATGTTTTCAACTTCCTAATTAACATAGACATGGGGCCGTTTCACTACACGACGTACGACTAAAATGTTCGTATGTGCAAATTTAGGATCGTCTGGAAATTTCAATTGATGGATTTACATTTATTGAGCATAGGCTGGATTTCAATGGATGGATTTACATTATTGAGCATAGGCTGCATATGCATGTAAATCCAGTAATTGTTTACAAGAAAACAGTATTAATGTGATATTTACTGACTATCACAATTTTGCATTTACGTACATTTTAGTCGTACGAAGTTTAATGAAACGGCCCCCAGTTCTGTAAATTATCGCTTATAGCTGACATTACAATACAACCTATCTAAATCGAACACAATGAGAACCTCCCTAGGTGTCCACGGTAGAAAGGTTCTACTCTGAATCGGGACCTACTTATGGGTCCGGTTTAGAGAGCCTTGATAACTATTGGCCGGATTAGCGCATGCGTTGGTGTAATTGCCAGTATATACCATACCGACACTTCCCATGATCAGTAGACCGTTTCACTAAACTTCTTACGACAAAAATGTTCGTAAATGAAATTTAGGATCGTCTGGAAATTTCAATTGATGGATTTGCATTTATTGAGCATAGGATGCAGCCTATGCTCAATAAATGTAAATCCAGTAATTGTTTACAAGAAATCAGTGTTAATGTGATATTTACTGACCGTCACAATGTTGCACTTACGAACATTTTAGTCGTACGAAGTTTAGTGAAACGGGCCCCAGGTTAGTGTAATCGGTAACGAGCGTGCTTCTCATCAATGCGGCTCAGGTTCGATCCTCGACCGGGGCAGTATGTGAGACGGTATGGTGGTCGCCAGACCGGACAAGAGGGTTTTCTCCTGGTTTGCTCCCACGTTAAGGATTAACCTTAGCCCCCATTTGTGCTAACTAATACATTTGCATTAGTGCTTTCGCGCTTGTTCCCCCCCTCCCACCTAAGTATGGCTCAGACTGATCAACTCCCTGATTTACAGTGAAACATATTTAAGCCGGACACCATGGGGACCTCCCAGGGTGTCCGGTTTAGAGAGATTTACCTGTAATATCCATGGTCAGGGCGAATATTTATCTGGGCTTGTGTGTGTCCAGATATATATGGACGTTACGGTAATGTGAGCCATCGGGGAATATTTCCGGCTTCGACCCAGTTCCAGATAATTAACAAATGCCACAGCGTTGCATGCTTGGCCATTGAACGCTTGGAATTACAGACAAATGGACAACTTGGTGGAACCGGGTCTTACTTTTATTTCCCACCAGTATACAGTCAGGATTTGTTCCTGGTTCCACAAACGGACGATTGCCTATCGTTTACATGATTGCCTATCGTTTACACATCGTTTTGACATCGTTTTCATTATATAATTAGAACATTATTCTAAAGTACTGCCAAACTATGTGTTTTATGGTGAAAACAATTAAACGAATAGAATAAACAGCAGACGACAGCATTTAGTTCAATGGAAAGGATTATAAAGTAGTGCAAAACTATGTATTTGATAATCAAAAAAACTAATACAATAAGACGCAGATGACCACATTTAATTCAATAAAATTGATGCTTAAGTACTGGCAAAACCACGTTTCCTGGAGACTGGAGAGAAAACACGAACATATTAAACTAAACAGCAGACCACACAAATGTAATTCCGCAATAGCAACGTCAAGTGGTTTTAGACATCCATTGACAACGCGGATGTTCATTGATCGAGCCCAGGGACCGGTCATTCACGTGGGAAAATAGCGGCAGGCTTGTCGACTATGGTCTGGAGTTCATACTTCGTAATCAAAGTGGGAAATCGACTCTTGGTATATGTACAGTATCGTTTTTCTTCTAATTTTGAACCGTACGACTAAAATGTTCGTAAACGTAAATTTAGGATCGTCTGGAAATTTCAATTGATGGATTTACATTTATTGAGCATAGGCTGCAGCAGCCTATGCTCAATAAATGCAAATCCAATAATTGTTTACAATGACACATTGTTAATGTTAAATTTACGGACTATCATAATTTTGCAATTACGAACATTTTAGTTGTACGTAATTTAGTGAAACGACCTACAGAAGTGAACGTGCTCCAAAGGTGGTGTGAACTTGGTGCAAGCGTGCTCACGACGCGGGTTTTTTTTGGGTACACAGCCGTATGCGCTAATCTTGCCAATAGTTCTCATATTTGTTTTTATCCCGTCAACACAGTGCGTATGTGCCGTGAAACACGGTGCCGTGAAACATTTTTAATATCCAGTCAATACTATTTTTTGCATTTTACAGCCATTTGTAGGTGTTGACGGGATAAATAGAATAGTAGGTTAGTGCCGTGAATGGGAAACAATATCTGGCGCGGCACGGAAACGGGATGTGCTCGGCAGAGCCTCGCCCATCCCGTTTCCTGAGCCTTGCCAGATATTTTTCCATTCACGGCACTAACCTACTATTCTCTATATATCAAACTATTTGAATAGTGTGCTTGAAAACGATTTATAACTAATTATAACAAACGATATGAAAACGTTGTATAAACGATAGGCAATCATGTAAACGATAGGCAATCATGTAAACGATATATCATGTAAACGATAGGCAATCATGTAAACGATAGGCAATCATGTAAACGATAGGCAATCATGTAGCAATCATGTAAACGATAGGCAATCATGTAAACGATAATGTAAACGATAGGCAATCATGTAAACGATAGGCAATCATGTAAACGATAGGCAATCATGTAAACGATAGATAGGCAATCATGTAAACGATAGATAGGCAATCATGTAAACGATAGATAGGCAATCATGTAAACGATAGGCAATCATGTAAACGATAGGCAATCATGTTAAACGATAGGCAATCATGTAAACGATAGGATAGATAGGCAATCATGTAAACGATAGGCAATCATGTAAACGATAGGCAATCGTTCGTTTGTGGAATAGGCAATCGTTCGTTTGTGGAACTACATAAGAAGCATATCTTGACTGTACAAACCATCTCCCCAAAATGACCCGGCTGAGAAAATGTACCCTATAACTTTAGCGAGCACATCCTGATCAGGGCCTACGCTGTTCGCCAATCAATATATGAAGTAAGTTGATCGCCATCAGCAAAACGACTGGACTGTGACTGGTGAAATGAGGCTTATGTGTGTTGCGACCTCTGAATATCTAGCACAGGCTGATTAAGTTCTGCACTGTTCGTCACTAGGTCAATGAATAATCATCCGTATAATTTATAGTTTTGATCCTTATCAGACTTCAGGAGATCTGGGGCCCGTTTCACTAAACTTCGTACGACTAAAATGTTCGTAAGTGCAAATTTATGATAGTCTGGAAATAATATATTATATGCTGCTGTGACAGCAGACATTTGGATAATGTACATGTACATGTATATCCAGACCAGCCTCTGCACAGTATCAGGATCTGTACTGTTTGCCAATGAAACACCCATCATGCTTCTAACAGTCAAAATAGACCAAGTTGAATGCGCGTGGTATTGGATCAGAGGCTACACTTGCCACAAATACAATAAGCTCCATTTCTCCAGGCACATCCACACATTTGATATGTGAACCATCGTTGAAATGTCCGCTTCTGAATGCGCCGCCCTCGACACAAGTCAACGATGAACGACAATGGTCTTATCCCCGATAAATTCCACAAAAAGGCCATTCATTCCTTATAATTCCAGCAGTTGAAATAAATTCATCAAGAAAATGTGTTTATTTTCCGTTTTCTTAAGAATTATTTTAACTACGCCTATCGGTTACGGAAAGTAGTTAGGCATGGGAGTTTACTGGGATATACATTTTGGACAGAGACTTGCTACGGACCAATCAAATGTTAGGGAATTGTGTAAATATTTGTGTGCTGGAATTATAATGCAAACGCCTATTCCACTTATTGCGTTTACATCCCAATACAATATATTAGACACACGGGACGTCGCGGCATGTTGTTGATTGGTTAAAGTTCGCAACACCGCTGTTCCAGGAATTGCGACGAAATGACGTAAAACAAGATTAGTGTTCATTTTAACGCCATATTTGGTTATTTACATTTTGAAACTATCAGAAAATGCAGAAACTTTGCGAGGAGTCCGTCGGACTCCACGCCCTTTAAACAGACCAAATGTAGTATTCACCCCAGTAACAGCCCAGCCCATGGTTTTATTCATTAATTATAAATAATGTACATTGTATTACCAATCCCAGATATTGTTTTCAGGCGACACATCGATGGTCTAGTAACATAAGGTCGTAACTGCTATGCTTTAGCAGCATAGCAGTTACGACCTTCTGTTACTAGACCATCGACATGTGTTCAGAAATGCGATACAAATCGATCATTAATTAATTATAATATAGGTTACTGTTGTTTTCTTCTCTTTAGTCGCACATTTGTGACCCTCGGGCCGTTTCACTAAACTTACGACAAAAATGTTCGTAGGTGCAAACTTATGCTATTCTGTAAATTTCACATTCGAATGCACCGAAAATAGAAAGCACGCATCTGATTTGTCAATTGAAATTACAGCCTATAAAATATGAAAAATCTGCCATATTGATCTGTACAACCCAAAAGGAAAAGAGAATCGACCAATGACTAACAAGTTCACATGACTTCAGGGTGGCTCTTCAACAACTTCCCAAAAATATTACCCCACCCGCCCAAAACACAAAATAATTTACTAAAATGCTCAAATGCAAACTCAATATGCCAGTACCAGCCTATAACTTTACGAATTCCAATGTGCACATACATGACTACACATAATACACTGGGGCCGTTTCACTAAACTTCGTACGACTAAAATGTTTGCAAGGGCAAATTTATGATCGTCTGGAAATTTCAATTGTCAATTGATTTACATTTATTGAGCATAGGCTGCTCAATAAATGTAAATCCAATAATTGTTTACAAGAAAACATTGTTAATGTGAAATTCACATACTATCATAATTTTGCACTTGCGAACATTTTAGTCGTACGAAGTTTAGTGAAAAGGCCCCCTGTATCGTAGGTGGGTAATCACCTGAATTAGGCGTAAATCCTATGAAATCCTGTTGTCTGTTGTTTGCATTTTCTTTGTCAAAATCACACGAACCCGCTGCAGAAATGTTGATATTTCTTTAATGCATAAAAGCAATAACACATAGAAAGGCAATACAATTGTTAAAATAAACTTTAGAGTTGAATTCATGTGAACGTGTCTTAGAAAAAGTCCCGTTAATCTCAATTTGAAATGGGAATATTCTTCGGCGGAGCTATAATTCTTCAAATTCATTTGGTGTGAGGCGGTTATCGATGACGACAACAACCTGCTGACGTATTGTACAAAAAATATCACTGTTCGTGATATGCTACGACGTTGCAGAAAGTAGGGAGTACACTAGGTGCATTATAATGGGGATAACCTTGCTTTGTTATTCGATTTGGAGCGGCATGTGGGAAGTTTTATGGTCTGTGAATCAGTTTTACGGCTCCGCGTTAGCGGAGCCGTAAAACTGATTCTCAGACCATAAAACCTCACACATACCGCTCCAAATAGAAAAAACAAAGCATGGTTATCCCCTAATTAACAATGTTTTCTTGTAAACAATTATTGGATTTACATGTATTGAGCATAGGCAGCATATGAATCCATCAATCGAAATGTCCAGACGATCCTAGATGTGCACGTATGAACATTTTAGTCGTACGAAGTTTAGTGAAACCGACCCCAGGTTCATTTGCAATGTGTTTATACCATGCATCCAACACGACGAGAGAAGAACACGAATATTCATGTTCCCAGTTACATGGGATTAACCAGGATAACGAATTGTTCACCCCCCCCCCCCTCCTATCACCACACCGCCTCCCCCCCCCCCCCCGAACACCACCGAACTGAGTGTTGTTACGTGTAACCAATCAAATGCAACCCGGTGTTAGACAAAGGAAATATGATGATCTATTTCTGTTCCACGTTTTGCTGCCGCCGAACGTTTGGCTATTAAACACATCAAATGTCAAAAATATTAAAATGCAAAGACTTTTTCATCAATAACAAAAAGTCACCCGCCCGAAATTGTTTTAGAAATCATATCAACTATAGATTTTATTGTGAAAAAAATAGGGGCTAAAACTATATTGTTTTTAAATAATTTTTGAATTTGTGGACCGATTTTCAAAATATAACTTGTTTTCTTAGTTACATCATTTCCAAGCTATCTAGACAGGTTTCGGAATCAATTTCCAAAATGTTTCGTTTTTCGACCATTTATCCCACGCTTCGCCTCCTTTTTGTCCCATGTTAAATTCCCATTTCGCAATAAAATCAATATTTGATGGAATTTCATCAAATAAAAAAATTGGGGAGGGTGACTTTTTTATTATTGATGAAAAGGTATATACATTTAAATATGTTTTATATTTAATGTGTGTTAAAGCCAAAATTGTGTCGGCAGCAAAACGTGGAACAGACAGTAGTAGGGAGTTCACATGGGTGTTTTCTGTTCGCTATGCATATATTTTTAATTAATTAGCACTCTCAACCCTCAACAGGCCAGACAGCCAATATGTGCAAACACTGCAGATCCAGATAAGCCGGCTTCTAACGAGCCGCCGTCTCATCTCATAAGGTGGCCGTTTCACTAAACTTCGTACAAGTAAAATGTTCGTAAATGCAAATTTAGGATCGTCTGGAAATTTCAATCGATTCATTTACATTTATTGAGCATAGGCTGTTTTAAAATGTACAGAATATCATAATTTTGCACTTACGAACATTTTAGTTCTACGAAGTTTAGTGAAACGCCCCCGGGATCTGCAGCATTTGTCACTATTATTCACCTCTAAAAAAATCTTGAATTTCGTCATTGATAGAATAGTCAAAAAATTAGTATGGCAAAGCCAATGTAGTATATCCATGGTGGACAGAGTTAATCAATTTGACACTATGAGCAGTAGGCTAATGATGTCCATGGGGCGAGCAGCAGAGTACACGATCAGCTGCGCTAATCTTGTCAATATTTCTCAATGTATCTAATACAATATACTTGAATAGTGTGCCGTAAAGCAGCTTGATTAGCTGAGCCTAAACTGTGTTACAACAGCTAAGGCACAGTCAGTCAAGCTGCTTGAATGCGAGTTGACATTGCCATATAGTCAAGCTGCTTGAATGCGAGTTGACATTGCCATATAGTCAAGCTGCTTGAATGTGAGTTGACATTGCCATATAGTCAAGCTGCTTGAATGCGAGTTGACATTGCCATATAGTCAAGCTGCTTGAATGCGAGTGAGTTGACATTGCCAATATAGTCAAGCTGCTTGAATGCGAGTTGACATTGCCATATAGTCAAGCTGCTTGAATGCGAGTTGACATTGCCATATAGTCAAGCTGCTTGAATGCGAGTTGACATTGCCAATATTCAAGCTGATTGAATGCGAGTGGACATTGCCATATAGTCAGGCTGCTTGAATGCGAGTTGATATTGTCATATAGTCAAGCTGCTTGAATGCGAGTTGACATTGCCATATTGGCAATGTCAACTCGCATTCAAGCAGCTTGACTGACTGACTGACATTAGAATATCAGGCTACAGTCGCGTATCCGTTTTTGCTCCGAGTTTAAATGTAGCATTTGGATGGACCCACGTTTGGCTTATCACGTTTGCACAGTCATTCGGCGCGTTTCGGCTTTCGTCGGTACTACTATAATTGAACGGCGCTGGTAATACTGAATACATTACAATGATTACTTCCCTTGACAGTAAATTTGCTTTGTTGTTTATAGTAACGTATGGAGCTTCTGGTGGGACACAAGTCAGCCGCAATAGCTCAATGGTAGAGCATCGGACTACGGATCGAAAGGTCCCGAGTTCTAATCCCGACACTGGCCGATTCGGCGTGTGCTTGGGCAAGACACCTTCGTGATAGCCTTGTCCTATCGGATGGGGACTTAAATAGTCGGTCCCAACATGCAAGGTCATCGAACCAGTGCCGTCGTTAAATCAAAGCATTTACATTTTGGTCGGACACAAGCTCGTATTGTAACAAAATAATATGTTTTAATCTTTTTTCTATGCATTCTATGCATTCTATGCATTTCTGCAGGATAACGATTATTCTCAAATAACATATGATTTTTCTACTACAATATTGACGTTAGAGCCTTTGAACACATTATTTAATTTGTTATCCGACTGGGACAACCAGCTGTAATTCGATATTCTTTGCCTAATTATGTTCTAACTATGTTATGTCAGCAAGATAACAATAATTCTCAAATGAACATGTGCACTTTTCGCCAAATATTTACCGTTAATACATCGCGGGACTTGTTATGATATGAGGTCGTGTCCGACCAAAGCTACAAACCTTGTTGTTAATATACAGTTGCAGTGGGGTCAGCGTGTAAGTGCACACACGAACCGAACACGACAGGTTGGAACCAACCTGTCGTGTTCGTTCGTGTGAGCACTTACACGCTGACACCACTGTATACCGATGAAAGCTGAAATACGCCGAATGCCTGTGGTTTAGACAACGTTCAATTCTTGATTACAAATAGAACACACACGCTATCTTGGGTTGATATCAAGTTTATAATGCTAGGCTATATTTGGCAACGCGTAGGAGTATCGAGTGTGGCCGGGGGAATTCCGGCCATTTACAAGCCTTGTGCGTTAAGATTTATGTCAAATAACCTCGGTCTTCCTACGATTCCTAGCCATGCTTGATAGACTTGATATCGGAAGAAATTAGCATAGTGTTCCATTTATCAGGTAACCTAAACCTACGTTTAAATGAGGTCAAATTTAATTGAAGGTGTCGGTGGAATAAGGGCGCTAACTCACTCATGGAGTTAGCCCCCTTCTTCCACTGGCCCATTCAGTTCTCTACCTAGCTGTATTGGCAAATAATCAAACTATGCACATTGTACGTATATGTTCTCAAAGTTGGATTTTTATCCCATCAACACAGTGCGTATGTGCCGTAAAAACACGGTGCCACGAAACATTTTTGATATCCTGTCAATACGACCTAATCACTGCGTATGAATATGTGCGGTGGCTGTGGTTATTTCGTTGAATTTTAAAGCCATGTGTAGGTGTTGACGTGATAAACAGACTAGTAGGTTAGTGCCGTGAATGGGACAAATATCTGGCACGGCACGGAAACGGGATGTGCTCGGCAGAGCCTCGCCCATCCCGTTTCCTAAGCCTTGCCAGATATCCCATTCACGGCCCTAACCTACTATTCTCTATGTCTGAAATAATCTGTCTGGCATTGTCTGTATACTGATATTTATTAAAATAGTGATTCCATCGCATCATTGGACCTCGAATTGTGCTCTCGGCTATGTATCCCTGCGTTCCCGTTATATATACCAGCACCATACTGGTTCTCCCACAGATACACGATACACACTCGAAACTTGGTGTGTATCTTCCTTATGATGAGTAGATATGCAAAGTTTATTTTGCTTTTTGATTCGACCGACGGGTCATGGATTGTCTCCCCCTTTTCTACTTAGAATTTTCCAAGTATGGCTTGTAACTCATGCAACTTTTAAACCGTACTACCTACATACCTGAAACTTGGTTTGTAGCTTCCTTGATAAGTAGATGTGCAAAGTTTATTTCGGTTTCTGATTCGATCCCCAAGTCATGGATTATTTCCCCATTTTCTACTCAGAATTTCCCAACTTTGCCTTGTAACTATTAAAACGTTCACACTATAATAGCTACAGACCTGAAACTTGGTATGTAGCTTCCTTATGATGAGTACATGTTTGTTTCGATTTTTTATTCGACCCCCGGGTCATGGATTATCTCCCCATTTGGACTTGGTATTTTGCTATGAACACATATTATATTTCTTTGTTCAGGTAAAATCTAGCTCAAACCACTTTTCTATAGTCTGACCTCCGTAAGTATAATACACAATTTATCTGCCTTCTACATATAGGCGGCGGCCTAAGGCTGCCACGTGAGACCATTGTGTTGATCAGAGATCCAGATACGCTGCGTATTTGCTTAAATAACCAATTAAAATTGCCAAAAGCCCAATTGAAATCAGAAGTAGCGAGTATCAATAAAACATTGTGGTACCATTATAATGCTGAAGCAAACAAATAAACAGACCACCAATATAGTATATTTTTTCTTATTATTCCATGAAAACACATCTTGGTATTTCATTAGAATTTTCTCCAAGGAGACAATACTAATGAAATGCCAATATATGTTTCATTTAGAAGCAAACTATTCAATAATTGCTGTCTGCTGATATGACGGTAAACATTAGTGTGATTTTATTTTACCCAATTCAATTTTAAAGTAACCAATTGCTTCAGAAATGATTGAGTGGCAATACTCAATTACTAATTCTTTATCTGGAGCGCTGTGTTGTTTGTAAGATGTGATTTCCTCGCCCCCCCCCCCCCCCCCCCCCCCTCCCCCCCCCCCCCCCCACCCCCCCCCCCCCCCCACAATTCAGCAGGTTTGCCCGGCCTTATATGACCTTAGCTGCTGATAGGCCGTTAAAAACCAATAAACAAACAAACTTACACTGCTTGTATGCCCCAAATTGATGTAAATTATTATTTAATGAAATGTGTTTATAACAAAGACGAATATACGAATTGCGGTTCGTACTAGTTTTCACGCTGTGCCGTTAAATATCGTTCCATCATCTCTACTCTGCGTAGAGACCAAATAGACGGAATGTCAATAACGAGCCACCATACAACACACCACTACTGGTGATGTGTGATAGATACTATACTACTAATAACAAACAAAGCCACTTACCTCACGAACATTTCTAGTCCTGTTGCGTCGATACTGCGTTTAATTCCTTTCCACGATTTCTTCAGTTTGAACACTTGTCTGGCGTTCAGAGGCAAACGGGGATCCGTAGGGGCCGGTGGTTCGGGGTCGGGCAAACCTCCATCGGCCATGGCAACATTTCCGTTTCGCGGTATTTATAACAACACTGATCCCAGTCACAATTCAATATGTAGTCGTCAAGCCTTCGACTCCGTGTAGCCTTACAGTTAGGAGACTGCAGAATGGGCTGGCTTGGCGGTCGTTCGATCGATTATCGGGAAACCAATCACACAGACGCGCGTGCTCGCCACATAAGTTCAATATTATGAGGAGGCTGCTTTATTACCGTCAGATGTGGTCAGCTTAGTAATTGAGGTCCAATCGCGCTGATGGTGTAGAAGAGATAGTAACATACAGCGGAGATTTGTTGAAGGTTGCCAAAGGAAGCAAACAAAAAACGAATGGCAAACGCAGTGAAAACGATCGTTTTATACAACGATATACATACATGTAGAAGCGATTATAGTTTGCTCATTTTTGTGTATGTGAAAACCCGGCTTTAAAAGATGTGAACGCATGTCGTTTCTTTCAACGTATCGTTTTGACATATGTGACACGCCATGCGATTTTGTACCTTCGGACATCTGTGTAATTTCATTAAATACGTTTACAAAATGTACAGTATTTTTCATAAATAAAGTCAAATGTTGACAAACGTTTCAGAGTACATACGATTTTGTCAACTTTTGACGCCATTTACGGAATATATTACGCATATGTCCGAAGGTACAAAATCCCATGGCGTGTCTCATTACTTCATTGATTCTCATTAGAAAACGATGTTTTCGTTGGTTTAAACGTGTCACGTTTGAACCAACGAAAGCATCGTTTTCTAATTATAAAAACGGAAACGATGTGAAAACGATAGGCATTCGTTTGTTTGTGGGATCCGCGTCCCATTCCGCAAATAATACCGGCTTTACTGGCATTCCATGTCACGAGACGGACATAACGAAATGGAAACTAGAGGGAATTGGATACAGACCCAACAATATACCCACTGTTTACATATTTGTTTAATTCTGCAAGGGGGAGATAATCCATCAACCGGTAGAAAAAAATCGATATTCACTTTGCGCATCTGCACGCCATCAGGGGCCCGTTTTACTAAACTTCGTACGACTAAAATGTTTGTAAGTGCAAAATTATAATTGTCTGTAAATATCACATTAACAATGTTTTCTTATAAACAATTATTGGATTTACATTTATTGAGCATATGCAGCCTATGCTCAATAAATGTAAATCCATCAATTGAAATTTACAGATGATTCTAAATTTGCACCTACGAACATTTTAGTCGTACGAAGTTAAGTGAAACAGGCCCCAGGAATCCAAATACATGCATCAAGTGTCCACTTATTACGGGTTTAAATGGTGTCCATACTCAACTGTGACATACTTCTCAACATGTTTTCATATTGCCTTGCTTCGAGTCATAATAAGTGTAGTATGTGAACGTTTCCATCATGACATTGGTCATATCGTTCCATCGACTAGACTGCTTTATCCACCATGACAAAACGGCCTTATTGTCTGCGATCAGTGTAGGTCCAGATCAGATGAGGGCCAACACTGTTCGCTGTTGAGCTTACGGAATATTCATCGTATACGTACGTTTAACGAAAGCTATCTATATGCGTCAAGCTTTCTAATATAACCACGTGCGAAGATCAGAAGCAGAATTGGTAAACTATCAACAAGACCCTTTTGTCGTGGCGAGCTACGTTGAGTAATTACACCGACGCATGTGTTCGATACCAGAGCACCAGTACAATTAGTCTAAGAGCTTATGACGTTTCACGAGAAAATGGAATCAAATTGGTATGATGTGACCTCTAGATTCGCTGGTAGCCATATCATAAGTATATATGCGTCATATATTTCTAATGCATATATATATTAACCAAATCGGATCGCGGCATGATACGCATGTGTGTTACACGTACGTCTTGGTGATAAACTGAAATGAATCCATGTGTCATGCTTAATCAGATCAGAATGAGCCAATAAGCGTGTCATAGATCCTGATCAGATAGTATTAAATAGCACGTTGCTTAAATATACAGGTTTTATAAGCAGCAGACCACACAGTCGAGAATATGTACATGTGTGTGTATGTGCATGTATGCATGTGTGTGTACATATGTATGTATATGTGTATGTATATGTATGTATATTTCTCATTTATTGTTAAAACTAATACGAGCTATAACACTGCGATCAGTAAGCGGAGACTGTCCGATATAAATAAATGTATGATACAAATACAGATTAATACAAATATATGTATTAGTGGTCGCGGCATGGTCTGAAATGTGTTTGCCTATTTGTGACGATGGTGATGTTTCTGCATTTATTATATTTAGTAGTTTACCTACGTACGCCTTGTATTAAATTATACTATAGTCATGTATGTATGCTCATGAGGCAGTTGCCTCGATACAATAAACTATTATACATGTATGTATAATTTATGTCTCAGTGAAACAACTATAAACCGGACACCCTGGGAGGACCCCAGGGTGTCCGGATTAGAGAGGTTCCACTGTAGTATAACAACACTAGAACTTACAATTCATGTCCGTGCGATTTGCAATCATGAAAAGATATTTCCCATACAAACCTTTGAACCCGAAATCCCGCTATATCGGTTTATGCAAAAAGTGCAGATCCAGATGAGCCGGCTCGTAACGAGCCGTCTCATCAGGATCTGAACTTTTTGAAAGTAATTTTAATATTTTTGAGAACAAAAACACCCACTTTTCATAAATGGACGAATCTGAAAATCATTTTGTGACTATTGGATTGGTCGGAACATTAGCATATCACAGTCCATTCCAGTTCCTTAGGGTTGAAAGGGTTAAACCTACTGACTATATATAGGTGTCCAGTTTACAACGCTTCTACACTAGTATTACTGTCACATTGTATTTACAAATTTGAACGGATCATCACTTTCAATCCACTTGACCATTTACAGATTGGAGAAGAAACTGTGGCAAAATTAATTAACCAAAAGTGATAAGTATTCATAAGCACGGTTGATCAGGTGATATTAAGGGATGTGTGAGTTTTGTGCACAAGTCTCTTGTAAACTCCGGTAACAAATTAATGTGTGAAAAGTTCAAAGTTGTGAAGGTCAAAAGGTGAAGGTCATATTTCGGGCAGATGTTGTGAGCATTTGTCCACATGTGTGATGTATCGACATATTAAAGTAATCCATCAAGTGTTATAAAAGTTATGACAGAATTGAGAAACTATTAATGTGTAAAAAAGTTCAAAGTTGTCAAGGACAAAAGGTCAAGGTCATATTAAGGACTGCATGGACGTATGGCATTTATCTACAGGTATGCTGTGTTGAAATATGTATTATACAATACGTACTCCTTCAAGGGATATAAAGGTTATGACATTATTGAGAAACTCCTGCGAACTTAATGATGTGCCGCACACACGGAATGACCGACTGACAGATGGACTCACGGACACACGGACAAACGGACACACGGACACACAGTCCAAACACTATATGCCTCCGGCTCTACCGAGACTGGGAGCACAACAACTCAAACGATGTCAGAACGATACGTGGAAAGAAACGGTATGCGTTTAACTGACGGGCAAGAAAATGTGCAATACCATGCAGCACGCGGTTCAATGCAAGTTTTACGGGATAATCGCACACCATGGCTTGCCAAAAACTCGGATCTTAACTCTTTGCATGCTGGGAAATTAGTGGGCTATAAATAGTTAAAAAATAGCAGATGACAATTCAGTACATTTTCTTTTATTTCTCCTTATAAATGTCATGAATATGTCTTGGAATTTCATTAGGTTTGAGACGGATTTCAGCTGCGCCGAAAACCTATTGTGTTCGTTGGTTTTTTTTTTTTTTTTTTTTTTTTTTTTTTTTATTCAGCCGTTCAGTCTACAGCCCAAACCGCTGGTCGGATCGACTTCAAATTTTGCATGCCGATTTGGATCAAGTGTGAGCAGACACTCAGAGATTTTCAGAAATCTCTTAATGCCACTTTCCACGAAACCGGAAGTGACGTCATACTTTCTATAACTTCCTTATTTTCCAACCGATTTCAAAAATTATTTTTGCATTGGAAAGCTGACAAAATTCTCTATCTCGATTTTGAATAAGAGAGCTATAGGGATTTGAAGTTGAAAAATGTACATACTTTTCAACGATTTTGCCGAATTTTTGCCGAATTTCGGCTGATAACGGGTGGTCTTTGCAAACGTTTTCCAATTTGTAAAGTAATGTCAGCAACATAATTTCTTGCCAATGTGATAGGGGAGTGTCAGGCGCATAAAAGATGATAATTTTCAGAGCTCTATCTTGACTACTTCCGGTTCTATTGGATGTCAAAGATGAACGTCTTTTTTCAAGTTTTCAAAATAGAGCAAACGGATGTGACGTCAGCTTCGTTATTTATCAATAGATTTCAAAATTTCTTGCTGCGGTCGATATTTCAGTCCTTTAGCTAAAACTTTCCCGCTTTGTGCCCGGCCTATGGTGTTAACAAACGAAAACTTCACTGGCGGAATATTGTACATATGTAATTTCCGTTTTATTAGGTGTATTTACAAATGGCGTAAACTGCAATTTAGGGGCGATAACTATCGAACAATAATCATCCGCTGACTTACGGGCTCCCTCCATCTACACCAAACCGCTGATTCGGATCAAGTGTGAGCAGAGAATCAGAGATTTTCAGATATCTGTTAATGCTACTTTCCACGAAAACGGAAGTGACGTCATACTTCCTATAACTTCCTTATTTTCCAAACCGATTTCAAGAATTCTTTTTGCATCGGAAAGCTGACAAAATTCTCTATCTCAAATTCGCTGACATTTTTCGGCTATCTGCTCAAATAAAAGAGCTATATGCATTTGAAGTTGAAAAATGTACATACTTTTCAACGATTTTGCCGAATTTCGGCTGATAACGGGTGGTCTTTACAAACGTTTTCCAATTTGTACAGTACTGTCAGCAACATAATTTCTTGTCAGGGAGATAGGGGAGTGTCAGCCGCATGAAAGATGATAATTTTTAGAGCTATATCTTGACTACTTACGGCTCTATTCGATGTCAAAGATGAACGTATTTTTTCAAGTTTTCAAAATAGAACAAACGGATGTGACGTCAGCTTCGTTATTTATCATTCGATTTCAATTGTTTTTGCTGTAGTCGATATTTCTGTCCTTTAGCTAAAATTTTGGCTGAGGATCGAACCCGGTATCCCTCGCTCCGAGCCCATCGCTCTACCTCTCAGCTAACCGGCCCCACATCGGTGTGATGATGCGAACACAATAATGTTGGACTGTTCATTCTAAAACTTCAGAAATTCTTTTTGCAACCGATAGTTTACACCTTGGGCTACTTGGGCTAAAGCTTAGTTACACATGAAATCAATGTTTGAGGCTCAAACCGTTGATGCAGCTCAAGCTGCTCTAGTTAGAATTGTGTCCGGAGGACACAATTCTAATGAAATTTCAAGACATATTTACAGAGAGAAATAAAACATATAATCCTAATTCGTTTGGCGGATATTTTCACCGCTAGCATGCAAAGAGTTAACCGAATCGAGCACGTCTGGGATCTCATCGACAGACAGATTCGACGGAACCCACAGCCACTGAACCTGCCCGTCCTACGGCGAATACGCTACTGCAGGAATGGTAGAATGTTGCACCGATGGAGCTACGCAATTACGTAGACTCCATGAGAAGTTTTTGTGTGGCTCTAATTAATGCTTGGGGTGGACACACGCGATATTAGCCATTCTACTTGGAAATGTTGTAATTCGTGTGAATTTGACATGTAAGAGTGGACTTTCATCAATTGTTTTAGAGTGATCGCATAATGCATTAATAAACTATGTTCTACATTGCCTTTCTAATGAATTGATACTACATGTACATTTAAATAACCGCTTCTTCTGATCGCATCTTGTGTTTGTCTAAACACGTCCCAAGTATACGGTGACCAATTAGACCTTCGCGAAAGTGTGTTTTCTATGCATGCCGTTGTACAAAACGATCGTAGTCACTGCGTTTTCCATTCGTTTTCGTTAGTTTCCTTTGCGAACCTTCAACACATCTTCGCTGTATATGAACACTTGCTATACATATTTGCCTAAATATATTTACATTCTACAATCATAGCGCTAACATCCGTTTATAAACATTGGGTACACACTCGCCTGCGTTAATCTTCTTCATACACAGTCGAACCTACCCCCGATTTGCAAGTACCTATCTGTAGCAGTCACGCTTTTGTTTGCTCAATTATTTAATAGCTACATAATGAAAATGTGAACAAAGGCCATATTTGTCTCTTCCCATGGCTGGCCTTTGTTCACAGGTTTTCCTTTATCGACGTTTCTGAACATCTAATGGCAATCTCAACCAGCAGCTTGATTGGCTGAGCCTGAGCTGTAGCACTGACCTGTATGCAAATTTCGAATAAATCCGTTTCTTGTTCCGTTAATATTTTGAAATATCTCGTTCAATGTTCACCTTCCTCATGCCTCATTATAGAACCATCACTATGTTAAAACTTTCTTGAAAATACCGGACATATATGTGTACTTATGTTCCAAACAAGTACGTGTGTCCTTATGTTGCAAATATGTACATGCACAATTTGTGCATGTACATATTTTCAACATAAAGTACACAGTTATGGCATGCAGTGAGAGTAACGTACTAACAACACTAAGTACACAGTTATGGCATGCAGTGAGAGTAACGTACTAACAACACACTACATGTATGTATGTATGCACATGCGCGTAATACTGAGAATCTGTATCTTAGTGTTTAAAGAGGCCGTGTCTAAATGAACCGGAAAAAGAACTTTAAAAAAAAATACAAATATAAATCAAGGTGGTATGGATAAAACATCAAAATATACGCGATCTATCACGACATAAAGAGGCTTGTTGAATGTTTGTGTCAACTGTAACAGTTACTATTGATCAACATCAAATGCTTCCATTTAAGAATCTGGGGCCCGTACGACTAAGAAGTTCGTAAGTGTAAACTTGAAATCCGCAATAACATTTGTTCTGACAGCCGATTTTGGAAAAGATTTTGTGAATGGGCTAAATTTAAAGACACAAATATGTAGGTAGAAAATGGTAGCATTAAAGAAACACGTTAATGTGAGTAGCAAATTCATAGAAATGATTGTACGATTTTATCGTACGACGTTTAGTGAAACGGACCACAGAGACCGTTCTTTGAAGCACATAATTATAATACTTAAAAACATGTACACTTAATATCATGATACATGCACATAATTCAAGAGTTAAGCTAATATGTATACTACTTATGATTAAAGAATGATATGAAAGTTTGAAGATTTATATGGCGGCCATTTTACTTTTAAAATTCATTGATACGGATTTGCAGGTACATCAATGTAGTCAGTGTATGCCACACGAGTATCACATGATGCTATTCAATGAATGGTGTCTACATGTATGTTCACTGTTTTGATGGTGGCATTTTGATGACATTCAAAAGTCAGCTTGACCAACATATCTACATTTATCAGGTAACCTGCCTTGTATTGACCGAATACGTACTGACTGAAAACATATTGTCCCGGTTACAACGAAGTGAAAAATGAAGTTCTATGGGTCGGATGACGTCACGTGATTCTTAAATAATTCTTAAGAAAACGGAAAATAAACACATTTTCTTGATGAATTTATTTCAAATGCTGGAATTAAAAGGAATGAATGGCCTTTTTGTGGAATTTATCGGGGATATAAACTTGGAAAAGTCGCGGGAATACTGAACGAGGCCTTGAAAAATTACAATTTTCGAAAAAAAAAAAAAAAAAAAATTTTTTTTATCGCTTCGTCCAGTATTCCCGCGACTTTTCCAAGTTTATATCCCCGATAAATTGCACAACAATGCCATTCATTCCTATAATAACGCAGTGTACTAAACGCGCTTATACTCTGGTGCAATTCATATGCAAATGATACCGCGACATGTACAGAAAACACAATATGTGGACAGTGCATCTTCAATATATGATGTTGACCTTATGTATTAAACATAATCCAACAAGTGTGTTGATTTAATATAATATTTATTAAACTCGTATAATACAATCATATCATATTAAATCAACATAGTTTACTGATTTCATAAGAAAGGTGTCTTACGAAATCAGTGAACTCGTTTATCAAATTAAATCAACACTCATGTAACGATACGCTGTAAACGAGTGTGTAGCTTTAACACAATACACACTTCCGGTGTCTTTCCGTTATACATGCACCAAGTCATCAAGCTTATGTTGGCCACTTTGGAGAAAAATGAACCTTACCATATATACAGGAATCCCAGTGCATAGACTCCTGACTGGACAAATTGGGCTTATAGGATGTGTGACCAGTGTAGATGCTGATCAGTTAATACATTCCTGAGGCCGGATAACGATCTATATTGCTTGTTAGAAGCACGACGGTCACACTTTTGTAGCCTAATAACGTGCTACCTGTATAGTGCTTGCGAGAAGCAGGAAGGGTGTTTCATTGATAGAATGGCGAACAGTACAAATCCTGACCAGACTGTGCGGATGCACAGCCTGGTCTGGATTTACACTGGTAGCAAATCCCATAAGCCAGCCCCAGCTATCCAGTCAACGTCACATATGTGTTCACACTGTCCCATGTAAATAGAGCATCTTACATGAATGATGATTTAATATGGTATTTATTAGATTTGATATGGTATTTATTAGATTAGATTTAATATGGTATTTATTAGATTTGATATGGTATTTATTATATTTAATATGGTATTTATTAAACGAGTTTACTGATGTCATAAGAAATGAGGCTATGCCGAGTTTCTTATGATACCAGTTAACGAGTTTAATAAATATCCTATGAAATCAACATAAATGTTATATTCTCTGCATAAGCACATCACAATACGTTGAAGCTGTAATCACCACCTGGCGTGTTTTCTGGACCGGTCGCATTTGTATATGTATTACACTAGTGTATTATGATGTTTATTACACCGTGTTATTACACTGTGGAATTGTATTTCATGTAATAAATAGTATGTATGTATGTATGTATAACATGAGCTTTCGCAGTTTAATAAAACAGTGTTTCAAAATTCATACTTGTGATAACGCTAGTGATATAAATATGTACACGTGACCGTTACAGAACACATGTTAGATGCCCAGTGCATCTTCAATGTGTGATGCTGTACTTAATAAACAATACATATACAGTCGGGTCAGCGTGTAAGTGCACACACGAACGAACACGACAGGTTGAATCCAACCTGTCGTGTTCGTTCGTGTGTGCACTTACACGCTGACCCCACTGTACTCTACCATTTGTGATGGTCTGCTATGAAAAATATTAATCTCGTTGATTGATTTCATAAGAACCTCGGCATAGCCTCATTTCCAATGAAAACAACTAATCAGTGTTAAATAAATAGAATATGAAATCACCACTCTTGTAAGATCCTCTATGTATTTGTGTTTCCTTGTGAATGTATTCGCTCTAAATAACAAAACCAAATTCAATGCAAGTGTATAATTATGGCATAAATGTTAATAATATGGGCATAAATTGGGAAGCAAGCCAGTTTTTATCCCGTCAACACAGTGCGTATGTGCCGTGAAACACGGTGCCGTGAAACGTTTTTGATATCCTGTCAATACGACCTAATCACTGCGTATGAATATGTGCGGTGGCTGGGGTTATTTTTGGCATTTTAAGGCCATGTGTAGGTGTTGACGGGATAACTAGAATAGTAGGTTAGTTACGTGAATGGGAAAACATATCTGGCGCGGCACGGAAACGGGATGTGCTCGCTAGAGCCTCGCCCATCACGTTTCCTAAGCCTTGCCAGATATTTTTCCCATTCACGGCACTAACCTGCTATTCTCTATATAGGGTCCTACTATTTTCTGTACGATTTCACTATGGCTGAAAAACTAAACAAACAACAAGATGGACAGAATGTTCAAGTATGTCGACCGTGTGTGATCACGTATGATTATTATAGGAATGAATGGCCTTTTTGTGGAATTTATCGGGGTATAAACTTGGAAAAGCCACTTTCGCAATTGGCGACAAAAATAAATAATTGGCGATAAAAAATAACAATTTTCGAAAAAAAAAAAAAAAAAAAATAATAATTTTTTTTCCAAAATTGTAATTTATTATGGCCAATTCTTTCTTTTTTATCCTTTTGGTTATTATAGGAATGAATGGCCTTTTTGTGGAATTTATCGGGGTATAAACTTGGAAAAGTCGCGGGAATACTGGACGAAGGCCGGAAGGCCTCGTTCAGTATTCCCGCGACTTTTCCAAGTTTATATCCCCGATAAATTCAACAAAAATGCCATTCATTCCTTATAATTCAAGAATTTTATATAAATTCATCAAGAAAATGTGTTTATTTTCCATTTTCTTAAGAATTATTTTAACTGCGCCTGACAGTTACGGAAAGTAGTTCGGCATATGGGAGTTTACTGGGATATAAATTTTGGACAGAGACTTGCTACGGGCCAATCAAATGTTAGTGAATTGTGTAAATATTTTTGTGCTGGAATTATCCCCTCGTATCACGCCATATTACGTGTACATATTATTGCTTACATCCTATGTGCCTGTGCCTGGAGAAATTGAGTTCGTGGATTTGGCGACCAGTGTAGATCCAGCCTGTGCACGCGCACAACCTGATTAGGATCTGCAATAATCGCCATTCCATCAATGAAACACCCACCATGCTCTCGCAAGCACTATACATGGTAGCACTAGCAGCAAGTTTAGTCCATTGCAGATATTTAGGGGTGAAAGGGTTAGCACAGTTACGTACGCAGCTGAGCGTGTTAGTATATTATCGGAGCGATTGTATACTCAGGGCACTATTGTACCAGCCGATTGGTCTGCACCTATGAATCACGTCAGACCTGCACATTAAAGTGAACTGTATTTATTATTATTATTGCTTATTAGAAACTTTAAGTACATCCGCTCTATATATGTACATGTATATACTTACTTGTTAGTGAGTGTAAGGCGAAATACAGGCCTACTGGGCCGTGTGCTTTAACATGTACTTGTACGTAATTCCTTGGTATGTAATATGCACATGCCACATAACATAACATTAAACAAATCTACTGTACTCTGATAGAGCTGGGAACGCAACTCGAAACATTAATGTTTCTAAGCCATTGTATTGGTAACGTCATGATTGCACGTAAGAATATCTGGTACCGGTGTACTACATACATGTACACGAGGGATATAAAAATCTCGCCACTATATTCGAACGCTGGTATCTACCCTTAGGACTACTTTCTAAGCCATTGTTGGTATTGGTAACGTCATGATTGCACATAAGAATATCTGGTACCGGTGTACTACATACATGTACTCGAGGGATATAAAAATCTCGCCATTATATTCGAACGCTGGTATCTATCCTTAGGACTACCACTTAGCCAACGTTGTAATTATTGCATCTCAACTTGAATAATCGATTGCGTTCCCAGCTCAACCAAATAAATTCACTAAAATTGACGTATGTCATCACGAGATTTAGGAACACAACGTAACATGTATAGCAAATTTTGCTCTGATCTCATGAACACTAAATAAATGATGTAGATTGTATCCAAAACAAATATGGAAACAAGTTCCGAAACCTCGTGATGGCGGACATTATCACCTTGATCTGACCATGTTGTACATTTTCCCCCGCAATATGTCCTGGAAACTCAACTCACAGCAGATGCATCTCTTATTACCATTTTTATGTCACGTTTTTAGCCTTACAATGGAGCCCACGTGTCCGCTCGCTCGCCCGTTCGATCTAGGTCCGCGCCTGTTACCAACTATAAGTCGTATTCTTGTCTGTCTGGTACGGTCGCAGCGATGTTCATAATCTTGATTTCAGCAGTCACTTGACCATAGTCACTCGTCGCTCGACCGTATTAAACAGAAGTAATTACCGTGTACGTGGCAGATTCGCGATCACACTTCATGTATTTCTATTTTTATACTTGCTTACTGACGACTCACATATATATAGCTTACTGATCTCCATACGATATAGTGCTAATAGCTCATACATGCTCAAACCCACCCACTACCATCGTTTGGTGGCAAACATTGCCACAATGGAACGTAGTATCCACTTTAACAATATGTCATGTCTACTAATATGCGCCATAACATGGGCGACATGGCTACTTATCATGCTCTCTGGTGATATCCACTCGAACCCTGGGCCAATAGACGACATTGGCCTACTTGACGTCACTTCCGACTCATCCATCTCTAGCTCATCTACACATGTACAACATATTACGCGACCACAAGACATATCACATCACCTGTCCTTCGTACACTATAACGTCCAAACTTTGTACCCGAAACTGGATACACTTCGCGCTGAGCTCCCGGATTTCGATATCCTAACATTCTCAGAGACATGGCTTAGTGAAGAACACAAATCAGACGATATATTAGTTCACAACTTCAAAACACCTGAACGAAAAGATAGAATTAGTGATCGACATGGGGGTGTGATATTATACATAAGAGACACATTATTTCATAAGCGTAGACTTGACCTAGAACTCGCCAATATTGAATCGATTTGGATTGAAGTTGTATCCAACAAAAAGCATTTCCTATTTGGTATTTTCTACAGGCCACCAAACGCGAATAACCTATATAGTACTACAATAGAGAACTCAATTCACATGGCGATCGACACTGGCCTCAGGGATGTTATTGTTGTTGGTGATTTCAATCATAATACGTTGAATGCCCAATCTAACAGGAAGGTGGAGTCTATTTGCACACAGTTCGCGTTAACTCAGTGTATTTCATCCGCCACACATTTCACCGAACAATCGGAATCAATTATCGATTTATTATTTGTTTCGAACAGAGATAATCTTGTTACAAGCGGAGTAGGCGATCCATTTTTACAACAAGATATTCGGTTTCACTGCCCGATTTACGGACTTCTAAAATTCTCCAAGCAAAAAACTAAACCTTTTAGGCGTAAGATTTGGCAATATGATAGGGGGGACTACAATCATTTACGGAGAGACATTGCATCAGTGACCTGGAACGACTTGAAATCGGAAAACATTGATGAATACGCAAATAATATTACTAACATAATAATATCGACTGCCGAAAAATATATACCTAATAAGGAAATACTCGTCAGACAATTCGATTTACCTTGGGTCACCACTAATATAAAAACAATGATAAGAAAGCGAAAACGTTTATATAAAAAAGCTAGAGCGACTAACAACAATCTACACTGGACTAATTTTCGAAATTTCAGGAACGATGTAATTGCAGCAATACGGGATTCAAAGAAAGAATATTATACTAGAATAAGTGATAAGCTGAAATCAGGTCAACTTTGCTCCAAAGATTGGTGGTCGACACTAAAACATTTTATAAGTGAGAATGAAAACAAAACTATACCTCCACTCCAACATGCCGATTTAATAATTGATGACGAAATGGAAAAATCAAATATACTAAACAATTTTGTTTGGGACCAAACACTTCTACACGAACCAGACACGTCTGCACCCACAATCGCACCATACACAACAGGTAACAACCTTGAAAGTATAACCCTTACCCAAAACGAAATAGAAATCTTATTAGCTAACGTACCATTAGGAAAAGCATCAGGACCGGACGGTGTCAATAACCGCATACTCAAAGAGTTAAAACGTGAAATATCCATTCCATTAACAGATTTATTCAATACATCTATCCAACTCGGACAATTTCCAGACGAGTGGAAAAAAGCTAATGTAGTCCCAATATTTAAGGCTGGTAACCCTTCTCTTCCGTCAAACTATCGTCCTATATCCCTACTTAGCACAATTAGTAAGGTGCTAGAAAGAGCCGTATTTAAACATCTGTACAATCATTTCAGAGACAACAATGTCTTAACTCCCTTACAATCTGGGTTCGTCCCAGCTGACTCAACTGTAAACCAACTTACATTTCTCTACAATACATTCTGCAGTGCATTAGACGAAGGGAAGGAAGTAAGAGTAGTATTTTGCGACATAAGCAAGGCGTTTGATCGAGTCTGGCATACTGGTCTTCTCGTAAAATTGAGATCCGCAGTTGTCATTAATAATGTACATGACTAGTTTAAAAACTACCTTAGTGGGCGCAAGCAACGTGTCGTGCTACCAGGTGTTTACTCCAACTGGAACCAAATTAAAGCCGGCGTCCCGCAAGGCTCCATATTAGGCCCGTTACTATTCCTACTTTATATTAACGATATTGTTACTAACATAAACTCAGGTATTAGACTTTTCGCAGATGACACCAGTTTATACCTTATTGTTGACACTCCAGAAACAGCATCACTAACCATGAATTCAGATCTAGAAAGAATCACTAACTGGTATTATAAATGGCTAGTATCATTCAATCCCAAGAAAACGGAATCACTACTAATATCACGAAAACGTAATAGATTAGTACATCCACCAATAGTAATGAATGGTAATAATGTTACAGAGGTTGAAAGTCACAAACATCTAGGTATCTACTTTAATAATGAATGTACATGGCACCAACACATAGATTATATAACAACAAAAGCGTGGCGCAGAATTAACATTATGCGAAAACTTAAATACACATTAGATAGAAAAAGTCTAGAGATAATATACCTTTCCTTCATCAGACCCTTACTTGAATACGCCGATGTTGTTTGGGATAACTGTACCCAATACGAAAAAGATGCGGTTGAAAAAATCCAGATCGAAGCAGCACGCATAACATCGGGCGCCACGAGACTCGTCTCTATCGACTCTTTATATACCGAAATATGTTGGGAAACATTAGAACACAGACGACATTCGCACAAGCTGAATATATTTTACAAAATGAAAAACGGTATCTCCCCAACTTATCTTATTGACATTGTTCCGCCGGAAATAGACACATCCCGCTACAACTTACGTAACTCTGATAAATTTCAACTCGTACGATCGCGAACCACGCTTTATTTTAATTCCTTTTTACCATCGACTGTTCGCGAGTGGAACTCTCTTCCTAACGATACACGAAACGCACAATCACTTAATTGTTTCAAAACCAAAATAAAAATCAATACCGGCAAAGTCCCAAGCTATTACTACAATGGTTCTCGGTATCTCCAAGTGCTACACACACGTCTAAGGACAAAATGCAGTGCTCTAAACCACGATTTATATCGTAAAAACATTGTCGATTCCCCGAACTGTACTTGCGGACAGGTCGAGGATGCAAACCACTATTTTTTCACATGTACCCGTTACACAATAAACCGCGAACAACTATTGAACGATGTTCAAATTCTCTGCCAACCGACACTACATATATTACTCTACGGCAACACCGAACTTGATCCTACCGACAATGAATCTATATTTGCATGTGTTAGAACATATATACAAAGCACCGGCCGCTTTTCGTGATCATGTACCGACGTCTGCTAACGTACACCCACTGTCGTGGTTGGAGTAGAGTGGGCTGTGTATTGGTCGATATGAGGGTTTCAACCGTGGCTTTCGTTGGGGCTTCAAAATATTGTTTTCTATCAGAACTGGTCAAGATGTTTTCTGCATTGTGTATACAACTGTATACACTATTCTCTTGTTTCATTATTTCATCTATTTCATTTCATAAATAGTTTATTACATGAATATTTACATATTGACAAACAACGTACACTTACCGGAATCACCGGGTGCTGAAACCAGTTATGTTCACCAATTATAAACCTTTATTAAACCACGACTGGTCTCATCATCCGGTGATGAAAAGTCACATGTAGGGAGAGGATTTAAATAAGCTTGCTTTCAATCCAATCCCATTTGTATATATCATTGTAAATTCCATTGTCGCCTTGTACCATTGTAAATAATATGCAAATAAAATATGTTTAAACTAAGCACTATACAGGTAGATCGTTATTAGGCTACAGAGATGTGCTACTTGATCAGAAGCTACACTGATCACAAATGTCATAAGCCCCATTTCCCGAGTCACAGCCACATATATATAAGTGTGTACATGTACATGTAAGCTGAATCTTCATACATCTTATGTACTCAAACTCAGCCCTTAACACGGTCTGACATAATTGCACAGTGCGATAGGAGAATGAACTAGCTAGGTTAAATTATCAGTCTCGTACAGCCATAATTTAAAGCACACATTTCGACTGAATTGCGACTAAGAATACATACGGAAAGGAAAGCGGATCAACGGCTATTGGCATGACAAGTTTTCTGTGCTTACAGTGGGGTCAGCGTGTACGTGCACACACGAACGAACACCACAGGTTGGTTCCAACATGTCGTGTTCGTTCGTGTGTGCACTTACACGCTGACCCCACTGTATATGCCCGGTATGGAAGGTTCGTTGAGCCAATTCTCACCCTTAAAGGTACATGCCCACTCAGCAGGCACAAAATGTTCTTTATATCAGAGACATCATCTGAGAAATTGTATGGCAAGATCAACATTAATTCACCATTATCCCACATATTGATTGACATTATGATACATTTACTATTTATTCTCTGTATTTATTTTTCGATGTGCAATGATCATACTTTATAATCTGTTGAAAATATTATTATTTCAGGTGACACATTTAATTAGTATAAACAATTAAAAAAGATCGTGCCTTATTTGCACATGACAACAGCCTGATAACAACGCATGTCACTATCAGTAAAATAAATATTACTACATAGAGGATATTCATATTTTCGCAACGAATACATGTATGACGAGTGAAATATGGACATTTGAACCAACGAGATGAACATTTATGTCATATTCGTTGCAAAAATATGAATATTCTATTTATTATATACCGCTCCATGGATATTAGCAGTTTGTTAGACTGTATACGGTAATGAATGTGTATTTGCAACCTATTTGAGTCCGGCACTGCAATTGCGAGTTATGAATATAGATAGCGAAAGTAGTCGTATTTTCACCGGAAGTTGTTTATTTCATCGATGAGAACATATGACTTTTATTTACATCGTATAACTATGTATTTCATGGGTAGGTATAATATAAATGATTATATCTGTTTAGCGGGCACTCGTAATCTTTATAACTGATAGAATAGTGACACAATATAAACTTATTTAATTCATACATGTGTAAAGAGCATGTTGTGCCTACTGAGTGGGCATGTACCTTTAAATATAAGATAACTAACTAGTAACTGTACATATATAAGTAAGGGTTATATAACTCGGACTGTCTATTATGTTAGATATTGGACAATATCCAATATAGACACTTCGAGTTATATAAGCGACCTAAAACATGACACAAGTACGCCCCTTTGTATACATATTACTATATGTATGTCCCAATGTTTCATGAGAAGCACATGTCATCGTTCATTTAGATAGCTGAGTGAATGTTTACAGGTACATGTAGAATCATGCTGCATGATCCATGTGTAGTTTTACATGAGCACGTGTTTATTAGTTCAAGTTTGACACCAGCTTTGTCAGTTGCGTGTGTACTGTGTATAACCCTGGATATTATATGCAAATTCAATCAGTGTTCTGGAATTTAAAACACAATTCCTTGGATATTACGTACGTTTGAAATTCGTAATTGACAAGTGCATGTAATGTACATTATTGTGAATAGAAATCGACTAACCATTTGTGGAAAGTACGAGAAAGAGACACAGACGAATGTCATCTGCCTCTAAGAATCACAGGCACTTTGTGGTATAAACGAGAAAAGCCTCTGTAAATGGTACCCAATTGTATCCTGATATTAAATCTGGAAGGTAGGACACTCGCCATCTTTTCAACCAACGGAGTGGATTATTTACCTTGGGCCCGGCTCGCTAATTCAGTAATTGTAACGCGCGCGAAGGCCGGGACCAACAGGTTCTCAGCCTTCTCGCGCGTTACAATTACTGAATCAGCGAGCCGGGCCCAATGTACACTAGTACCACTTCCGTTGGTTGAAAAGATGGCGAGTGTCCTACCTTGTAGATATTTAATACAAGAGTAAAGTTGGGTATGATTTAAAGAGCAGTAGTATATAGGGAGTCAAAATGATACCACCTAACGGTGGTATCATTTCCCCACCCTATATACTACTCCACCGCCCCCCGAAAAACTCCAAAATTGGTTAACGAGGAAATTGTCACCCGACAGCAAAATCGTGACAATAGGTGTCATAAATACATAATTTGAAAATAGGTCCAATTGAACAGATAAAACTATACTAATAAAAAGGATTTGTTTTCGTCTCGTTGTCATATTGGTGTCATAAATACCTCATGTTCATTTAACGTCCAATTGAACAGATAAAACTATACTAATAAAAAGGATTTATTTTCATCCCGTTGTCATAAATACCTCATATTTATTTTTCAACACGGCATTTTCCTCCTCCACTATAGCTAATTTATTCCGTAGATCAGCAACTAATTCTACCAGCTCTAGTCTACCGCGTTCACCTTTAGCCACAGGGCAGCGTAGTTGCTTATGTCTACAAAGAGTTTGGGCACTAACGAATTTACAAGGGCATCTGGGGCACTGAAATTGTGGGGCGACACAAGGAAATTTTCTACGTCTCGATAGATGCCTTCGTAGATAGTCTTTACAGGCAAAAGTCTTACAACAAGTCGCACACTCCATTATGTATATATATATGTATTTTTATCTGTTCAATTGGACGAGAAAAAAAACATCATGTTCATCCAATTGAACAGATAAATCTCATAGGATATACAGAAAATATGATAACGTCAGAAATAGAAAGTTTGAGAAGAGAAGCCGAATCTCTAGGGATTACTTATAGTAAACGGTTGGTAGTTAAGGGGTTGACAAATCTTTTAAACTCCACAAAGAATGAGGCGTTTATGAAGCGGTTTACCCGCGCCCACAAACGAGGAGCCTTTAAAGACCTCTCACTAGCGGAAGAAGTTGGTAACAGAATTCAAAAAGAAAGTATTGCGGGGTTAAGGGCCAGTGTAATAAAACCTTCAAGCACGTCCCAAATTAAACGCACAGGTGGTCTAAATAATAAGAAAAAATCTATCGTTCGCGCGATAGTGGAAAAAGGTGAAGAAATATTGGGGGCTCACGATGAAACGTTGGAAAAGGTAGAAAAGGGAAGACAGGTAGTTATATTATTATTTCGTAAAAGCATTGACATCAACGAGTCTGAACGCATGTCCGATAAAATCGCTCCGTATCTAACAATAAATTTTTATTTGAGATATTCATATTCTTACAAGCTAGAACATATGGAGGAAACTAAAAATGGAAAACATAAAACTATAATATTTCACAAAAATCTCGTTGGTAGCGAACCACTATCATCGATGAAAACCGTTAAAAAATGGTTGTCAGATAAGGAGCAAACACGAATAATGTCAGATAAAATAGACAGACCAAATACAAAGTGGAAGTCTGTAAGATGGGTAGAGGTTTTTGTAAAGTTAATACTGGGCAGTAGGGTAATAGATTTGGGACTACAATCCAAAGAAGTAGCGGGAGGAGAACTTCCAGAATGGTTGAGGAATAGAAAAGGTATGTATTCTTTAGATAAGTATAATGACGATCTTTGTCTGTTCAGGTGTCTAGCTATGCACCTTGATAAAAATATCAGACCCGACAGATGCACGGACAAGGCGAAAGAACTTAGTAAACAATATACCGGTAGTAATGAGGTTTCACCAATTCCTTTTTCAGATCTGAAAAAGGTTGAAGAGTTTTTTAAAATCGGTATAGAAGTATATCAACCGACACAAGGTGGTGTTTGGTGGTTGAAAAAGGTACCAGCGCACTATGATGCACTAGGTAATAAACCAATGACAATAGGACTGTTTAATAATCACGCATTTCTGATAAAAAAAAACTAAATTAAAAACCTATCTAAAATTTACGCCTGCGATAATTGCAAACAGAAATTCACGAAAACGAGTAATATGAAGAGACACGGACCAAAATGTATGAGAGGTGAGACAAAAGTAATATGCGATGGTAATTATTTAGAGCGCCCGCGTTCGTCGTTCGAGAAAGCGTTCTACCCAAAAGGTTCTAACAGTTATGGCGCGATCGATTGGATGTACTCTGTGGAAAAGCGGGGGGGAATTCACATTCACCACGAACAGTGCGGACACGGGGGTGAAAGATGGATTTTAGGAGCTCCAGTAGATGGATACTGTCCAGAAACCAATACCGTATATCAATATCACGGCTGTTACTGGCACGGGTGTGAGATTCATGCAAAGCATAAAAAAGAAGAACGCGCATCCACAATGAGAAGAGATAAATTTATTAGAAGCAAAGAATTCAACCTAGTAGCTATGTGGGAATGCGAATTTCGAAGAACGGGTAAAGATATAAAGATCGGTTGCGACACTACTCTTTATCCATATCAGATAGTATACGATTTTGAGGCGTATCTCCAGCCAGAAGTTGAAACTACCGGTAATAGTTTAGAGTACGAAGCTGAGCACGTTCCGGTAAGCGTTAGTATAGGAGATAATTTCTCAGGAACGGTATCTCATATTTGTGATAAAGATCCCGCAAAACTTATAGAAAAATTCGTAGAAGATTTGAAAGTCAGGGGAAAAGCTATAAGAGAAGATGTATGGTCAAGATACGAATTTAATACGGAATATTTACGCGAAAAACAAATCGCCCAGATCGAACAGTGGATAGAGGAAGTACCGGTTATAGGTTTTAACAGCAGTAAGTACGATATAAACTTAATAAAGAAATATTTAGTAGGCGAACTGTCATCAACAACGAAGAAAGTAATGGTTGGAAAAAGGGCGAACGCGACAATATTTCTATTTACTCCGGAGTTTAGATTTCTTGATGTAATACTTTACCTAGGACCCGGTGTAAGTTACGATAGTTGGATAAAAGCCTACGACTGCAAAGGACAGAAATCTTTCTTTCCTTACGAGTGGTTCGATTCTACAGACTAGCTGGATTACCCGGGACTACCGGATATAGAGAATTGGTATTCCAAACTATCTGGGAAAATGTTACTAGACGAAACAGAATTAAGCAAATGTCGTAGAATTTTCGAAGAAGAGAATATGAAAACTTTCAGAGATTGGTTGAAATATTATAACGATTTAAATGTAGCACCGTTCCTAGAAGCTGTGGGAAAAATGTGTGAATTTTATAAACACAGGGGTGTAGATATTTTCAATGAAAACGCGTGGTAACACTACCGGGTGTGGCTATACAATATTTATTGAGAGGAACCATTAAAGAACAAAAATCTTCAAAGACGATTATACCGGAGGATGCTCTATGCGCGCCGAAAGAAGAAACATACAAAATGATGAAAGACGCTCTAGTTGGTGGTCCATCGATAGTATTTACGCGATATGCGGAAGCCGGTGTTTCAAATATTAGAGTGGGTTCCAAACCTTGCGAGGCTGTTTTGGGGTACGACGCAAACGCGTTATATTTATCTACGTTAAATAAAGAGATGCCGTGTGGGAAAGAAACTATACATCATATAAATAACCCACATAATCCAAAACTTATTAAAATGTTTAGTAAAAGAGTTTTATCCGGAGACTGGTTTGGGTTTGCGGAGGTGGATATAGAAGTTCCACACAACTTAAAAGATAAGTTTTCCGAAATGTCTCCACTTTTTATAAACAGAGAAGTAGAGGTTGATGAAGTTCCCGCGCACATGTTAAAATATTTAAAAGATACTGGCCGAACTAGAGGAAACGGAAGAAAATTGGTGGGATCTATGTCGGCCACTAAAGTATTGCTGTACGCGCCACTGTTGAAATGGTATTTAAAACACGGCCTAGAAATAACGGGAGTTCATCGTGTTATAGATTATATTAGTGGTAAACCCTTCGAATGGTTCGCTAAAGAAGTTACAGCCGCAAGACGAACGGGGGATGTAGAACCAAATAAGAAACCGGTGGCCGACATAATGAAATTATTAGGAAACTCGTGTTGCGGAAAAATGATAGAGGCAACGGAGAGACATTTAAATACGACATGTACGCGAGACGAAACCTGTGTTGACAAAGCATTAAGATCCGCGTATTTTGATGATTTGGAAGAGATATGAGATGCGTACGAAATATCTTCAAGAGAAAAGAGACCATTCCACTGCGGATTAGCGCTTTATCAACTAGCTAAATTGAGAATGTTGGAATTTTACTACGAATTTCTAGACAAATACGTAAAAAGAGAAGACTTCGAATTAATACAGATGGACACGGATAGTATGTATATAGGAGTTAGAAGAAAAACGGTAGAGGAATTGATTAGACCTAACTTACTAGATGAGTTTGAAAAAGAAAAATAGAAATGGTTGGCTTGGGATAAATGGAGTAATAGAGAACCAGGACTTTTCAAAATGGAATTTAGCGGACATAGGGCGATAGCGCTATCTAGTAAGTGTTATTTCGTAGAAAAATTTAATTCAATTAAAAAAAACTCCGCGAAAGGAATGTCCAAGAGAACTAACGATTTAAATTGGGATAGATATAAACGAGTACTAAGCGAAACTACAGAAGATGGAAAACACATTATAGATGTTGCGCAAAATAGAGGATTTAAAATGAAAGACGGCGTTATGAAAACGTACTGTCAACAAAAATTAAGACTATCGGCGTACTACGATAAAAGACGCGTGTTATCGGACGGAATACATATGGAACCTCTTTAAAGACTCTGACGATCCGGGGGTAACTGGGTGTCAGAAGGTACCGCAAGAAGTTCTTCGCGAACAAACCCTCGAGAGGGCCCATCATCCAAATAGTAGAGCACGGGCTCATCGGGTTTGGTAATAGATCGATCTAGATGATATACATTGAGAGACCACACGGGATCAGTCGCGCTGTGGCTGCCACCTTCGAGCTCTCCCGGTTGATAGAGGTACCGGACGTCAATATCCGATGGAAGCGTTGCTCCTCTAAACCGACGGGTCGCCCGCGCGAGACGGCAGAGGGCTTGCTCGTCACCCTTTTAAACTTGATAGCATCTACGGGCTTCTTACCTATCAATCTGGTCACCTCTCCGTTCAGTGCGGAGACCACGGCGGGCAGTCTGGCCACCCACTCGGTCGATCGCGAATGAGGGTCTACAAGTTCTTTAGCGTATTGGTGTCCGAACAGTCTCTCAGCCAGGATTCGATTGAAGCGTTCACGATCCCCTGGTCCCGGTGGATGTTGACGCGGCCGCGTCTGACAGAAACTTTGTGTTTAGCCAATAAATGAGAGACAGCGCCCATGAACTCGCGGCCGGAATCGACCTGGAGAAGATTCGGCCATTTGAGAGGACTCCTCTTATATATTCGGGAAAGAGCCTCGGCCACTTCCTTAGACTCTTTAGTGGCCAACGGCTCAGCCCCCTTATAACAACTCGCTACGTCAACGATTGTCAGCGCGTACTTGTACGTCTTGCGACCGACGTGATCGTGAGGGAGAAACAGGAGATCCGCTTGTTGAACTTCGTTCGGCACCGGCACGTCGAATTTCGGGCGTGGAATATTGCGAGGCGCGGGTAAATAGATCTGCCAGATGGCCTGCTTCTTGAGCCATTCCTTGGCTGCGTTTTCGGAAACCTTGGTCGCCGCCGCGAGGTTCTTGATGGCCGCGAGTCCCTTCCAGTAGCCGCGTGGGCTATAGTACCTATTCGCCAGCTTGCGCGTTAGTTTGGTATCAAGTTTACGCGTGTTCATCGTATGCGAAGTATTCTAATATATCGGACAATCTCCAACATGCACTCGTCAGCTCGTCCGGTAACTGCGTCATTAATAATAAACCTTTGTTGGAAGTACAATTGATTTTGGAGGTTAAGTTCTGAAGGAACTCGGAGGAATCCCCAGGATTGGTGGGGGAATCTAACATCCGCTTCGCGAAAAGGGTGGCCGTTTTTTCGTCCTCGCGCCACGTCTCGAGAGAATCTTGGACCAGACGGATCATACCCTTTGTGCCAGCTATACGGTGTCTAATGGCCGTGTAGCCTACATCGATCAAAGCGTAATAAAGATCGTCAACTAACATCGTTAATATATATATATTTAAACGAGTTCAATTGCTTATTTGAAATCTCGATTGAATATATGGTAGCTGACGAGACCCGTCGCAGCCATTCCCACGACGATGAACGCGATCTCGCGGTCTTTTTGGGCCTCTGACGGTACATAGAAATCTGAAAGTTGGGGCTCACGATTCATTGGATCGAGACTTCTCTGCGGATATGCCAGCGCGTACTCGCGGTTGGCTTCTTCAACGTTCTGGAAAGTTTGCGCGGTGTGATTCTCGCGGCGAAGCTCTTCGTTGACCCAGTCGAGATGGGCGGTTCGTTTTTGTGACCACGCTTCCTTCGCGCTATTGAGTTGTTCTACAGCTAAATCGTGACGCTCGCGCTCCTCATCGGCGTTAGAGTTTTGTAGTTTAGAGAATAGAAAGTTGCTGCCGCTGAACGCCAATGCGTTCACGAGCGCTCCTCCTACTATTATTCCGATCGTAGCCATTTTATTTCCATATATTAACGGGTAGAATTCCAGCTTTAATTAGATAATCTCGTGTCCAAACTGCGGCCGCTACATCTAAGGTCACGAGCCCTACGTCTCTCGCAGTAAAGTCCAATTTGGGAGCGGACCCTCCTAGGGTCATCTTTGACAGTCGAGCGTACCCGATACTGAGACCCGATATCACCACGGCGTGATAAAGCGCATTCACTATCATTTTACCATCTTGTTCAGCCATTATTGCATATAAAAGGGATCGCGTTTAATGTTTAAATGGGGCGCATCCCTCAACGATTGGATTGGAACCGCGTCCAACAGTGTTGGGGGTTGTTTTTTCAATTTCAACCTCGTTGATGACCTGTTGTTGGTACGGTAAAGCACATACAGGGTGCCCACAACAGACAGACCACCAACAAAAATCCACGGGATCCAATCAGTATTGGGAGTTGGAGCAATCGCTTTCGATCCGATAGCGATTGGGGGAGAAACAGCTGCCACCGGGTGTTTTGTCGTCTCCGATTGCAACTCCAATCTCAATTGGAGTTTGACCTCTCGAAGCTTGGCGAGTATTTTATCTTCTTTAACTTTTCGGGTGGCAGCCGCCGCCCGCCCAGCTGCCTGTCTTTTTGGGTTTTTATGTCGTGCTGTTGAGGGTTCATCCGACGTGCTCTGGTTCAACTTCAATTTCGATTGGGTTGAGTGTGGTTCCGTCACTCTCGCAGGTGTGTCTTGTGTCACCATTTATAATATTAGGGCTTATAGTTCGTGGGCATATATGTCCAAATTGACAGTGTCACCCGTGGTCAGCGCGGTTGTCAGCGGAGCTAAGTACATTCCAAACTTGTGATAAATTGAGCAGCATGCCGTTCTAAGAGTGTGTCCTATAAAAGGGTCGGTCTCTAGATCGCGAATCAACCCCGCGGTGTCTGGTATAGGGAGAAGTATACTAACGGTGGTAGCTACAAATGAATAGCCGCCGATCCGAGAGTTTTTGTCATCTCCGCACCTAATTTGGATTCGTATCGCGCGTACATCGTATCGACCTCTGCATCTGACATCTTATCCACATGACAAACTGAGAGACGCCTACTGAGATAATGATACGATTGCCCCCCAGCAACCAGCGCAGCTAGACGCTCGCGACGCGCCGCGTTTTCATTTTCTTTCGGGACCGTATCGGCAGCCGTGCCGGCAGTCGTGCTGACAGGTGTTCCTACAGTTTCAGTCGTGTCGGTAGTCGGAGCGACTGTTTCTTCCATTAGCTGATCGAGAAGTTCGTCGCAGTTCATTATTGCTAATTTTCTTAAAATTAATTTAATTATTCTTACAAGTCTCATAAGTCTAACATATTGCCAAGCGCACCACCTGATACTTATGATCACCGTTATGCTCGCAATAAAGCTCGCAGCGGAGCAACAAATTCTTAGCAATTGCTCAGCATTGTTAAGCATTTTCTCAGCATTGTTAAGTATTTGTTAAGCATTGTTCAACATTGTTCAGAAATTGCTTAGCATTGCTCAGCATTTGTTCAGCATTGCTCAGTAATTGCTCAGCATTGTTCAGCATTTGCTCAGCATTGTTAAGCATTTGTTCAGCAGTTACTAATTAATTACATTATAAGCAGTTGGTTGATCAGTCTTTAGCAGAAGCTTGGTGTGCTTAGTTTCCGAAAGTATCTGTCGAACCTCCAGGCACTCCTCGCGCGTTGGGATAACGTCGTTCTCTCTAAGACATTCATCGAATGAGTCTCGGTCCTTGCAGTGGAAGAGGGCGACCCATTTCGTTTGCTCACGCAGATCCTTTAAGACGGCGTTGTACTTCTGAGTGGAGATCCATACGCTTTGCCTCGCATGGCGGCCAGAAAATGCGAGCTCGGAGAGCATGTCCTTCTTTTTGGTCATCGCCGCCTTGGCCGAGCAGTCGTCAATCACGTATAGGGTGGGCTCTCCCTGGAATATTTGATAGAAGACACGCAGCCAACCGTGAAGCCTGTCGCCGGGGTCAATAACGTATACCTCAGGGTCGGTCCATATCCACGGGCGCCGCTGATAAGTCTCGTTGTGCCGCACAGTGGGACACAGGATCACAATGTGACGAAAGGCATCGCGGTAGGAGCCCTCTAGCAAGTCGAGGATGAAAACCGTTTTTCCGCATCCTGTCTGCCCACATATTATGGCAGAGTGGGCATCTCCAATCGTGAATTGGTATTGATTGCTAAAATTAGTATAAAGCTGAGACGTATCGGCCGTTTTCGATGTTGAGTTGCGCGTCCGTTATTATATATAAGTATACGTTCAATGTGCCAGCTCCATCCGCCTCTTTGGTTATCTGGATCGTCACACCCTCGCTAGCGTTCTCAACTTGGCGTCCGCTGCCGTGTATTTGGTCGTCGTCGCTGGCTCGCATGTCTAGCCATAGAGCGTATTTGGTAGTCAGGAACTCCGCGAGGGAGACGGCCGATAGCTGCAGGTCTTTGGCAACCGCGGCAACCTCCGGGGAGCGTTTAGAGCCGGCAGCAAACTGCTTTCTGACTTCGTCCCACTGCTGGTGCGCGCGAAGACCCGCGCTGTAGAGTTGATTGGGTACTCCCTCGATCGTCACCTCTACCTTCGTGATTTTGGGGTTATAGAATTTATCAGATTTTCTAGCACCGAGCGCGAACCGACCCTCCTCGAACAACATCAGTATACCTTTCATCGAGCGGGCGGGTACGTTGACGTTAATATTCCACAATGTGTCGCTTTTGTCTTTCGTCATCTTGCGGTGGCGAAGAACTCGGTCGTAAAGTATGGCAACGCGCCCGACATACTGGGATCTGATTAATCGCGCGAGTTCGGGCATCGTGACCATGTCGTACTCCAGCGACACATTGTCGATCGTATACGTCGATGTTATGTCAGTGGCTATGAGAACTCGGCCGTAGTCGTTGAACGTTAGTTCGTATTCGAGGCGGTCCGCCAAAGCGCTCTGATAGTAGGGCATGTGACTCTCCAGCAACTGAAAGTCGAGCGGGATGTAGAATCGGTTGCCGTAAGCGGCCGCGACCGCGTTGTCGCTCGCGACGTTATCTGCCTTGTCACCAGCCCCGATTCTAAGTCTGGTTACGTTCTTATTTCGACTTGTGTCAATACCCTGATAGACAGCGTTTTCGCGCTCTTGCGCCGTCTTCCACAGGTCCTGGTAGCAATGGTAGACGTCGTGTCATCGATCGACATCACCTCATTACCAGAAATCTTTATCATGGTCTTCTTGACGATGGCGCGACCCAGGTTCTGAACGACGGTTCGATCCGCGTCCGTCGACGTTAGCGAAATAGTGAAAGCGATGCGAACAGTCCCCGGCATAATGACGTCGCTAGCTCCGAGGCTGGGGAAGCGGACTAAGAGCTGCTGGTTCTGGTCGATCGTCGATGGGTTGTTCGTAATAACGACACTCTGTCTCACACCTTTTGCCCCGAGGGGCTCACGCAGTCTGCGATATGGATTAATTTTGCGACCGTATTGACTCGAAGACATAATCTATTAAACCTGTATGGTTTTGTCTTTAATATAATAATAATTATTAAAGATATTGTCTCGATATTGGCATGGACGAATTCGATCGCACTACGGGCGACCTCGACGATTACCTCGAAGATTACGATATTGACACGGATATCGGTACATCCGATTTCCACGATGACGATGCCTTCTACGGCATTGCCGAAACGAGCTTCATAGAGACACCCGAAACTCCGGCATGGGCGGGCGGTGCCGATATTCCTGCGGGGATCTCCGAGGGTGACCTGGCTCCTCTCGGGGAAACGGATTCTCTGGTGAAACAGAGGGAGAGTATAGTGTCTAATTACGGCATCAAGGCCACGTTGGAGTTTCGCAGCACTAAAAGAGGAGACCTGTGGGTTAAATGGGGCAAGAACTGGAAGTTGCTGACGTACAAGAACGACCCGAACCGGTTCATCGGCCCCTCTTCCTTGGGCCGATATGGAGTACTATTCGCTCGAGCTCTCGGATTGATCGGGGACCGGTCGCAGGTGCCTAAAAAATGATAAAAACCATGCAGGATACCGACGAAACGCTGGCCGCCGCTATAGAAACGAGCGATATCAGCGAGGTCCCTCGCATAGTCACCGACGCGATTAACACAGTGGAAACCACGGTCAACGAAATAAACGGCACGAAGTATGACCCACCGTTACCTCTTCGCGAACTCCTGGGACTCAATAAGGTTCTGCAAACGGGCTGTGGTGAACTAGTTAATAACCTCTCCAAACTCACGGAGCTGGACGAACATATCGAGCAAGAGAAAAGAAAACTTGGGGAAGCTCGTGGCGATAGAGAATCTACCGAGCGGATCAACAAACTCCTGCGGTCGTTGCGGGATGAAAGAAAAGCTCGCTTAGCGGCTGTCTCAATTAACCGTGAGACACTCTCTGGACAATTAAGTCGTAGCCACGAATCAATCACGAGTATCCTGCACGAGGACACGACACTCGGTGAACGTCTTCGCACTCTGTCAGAGAGAAGGGCTTCACAATAGTAACCATCCTCACAGCTTTCACCATGATTATATCGACCCTAATTCTATCTATATCGTCTCTATTTCTATCTATCACGGGTGGTTCGGCACCAGCACCCGCGCCAGCACCAGCGCCAGCACCAGCGCCAGCACCAGCGCCAGCACCAGCACCAGCTCCATCCGGTGGAGCCAAAGAATGGATATAAAACCAACTAAAAGCCCTTGCCAATCTCCTGGCTAAATTAGCAGGAATGTTGGCTGCCTCGCTGCCTGGGTTGATCGGGGGTCTCCTCTCCTTCTTGTTATCTATATTATCAAAAACGGCCGGATGGCTCGCCGATAATGTTTGGGCTCTAATCGTGGCAATCGCCGGTCTCCTACTTTTAGCCTCCCGAGAGTTCCTAAATCCAAAGCACAAATAGTCCGACCGCCACGAGGGCTACGACGAGCCCTAATTTCTCCTCCTCGTGGGTTGTGGCACTATTTCCCCCTGTTCCAATCGCCATTGGGGGAACTTGCTGGTCCTATTGCAGAGGGTGAAACAGGAGCGGAACTCGGTGGAACACTGGGTTCGAATGAACTTGATGGGGGGCCCAATTCGTGAATTGGCGGTTTTATGAAATCGGTTTCACTGTCGGGGGTGCGCTTGATGATATCCACGTTCACGTTCTGTTGTGGCCGATTTTTTGATTACGATCTGATTATTGTAACCGTCAACCGGGTCGTCTCGTAGTATCATATCGCTCGGTGCCATATAAAGACCTATTCCGAATACGTAGTCTACCGGGGTGCTGGCATTCTGCAAAACGTCTTGATACTGCTCGATCGCCTTCTCCAGGTCCACCTTAGCTGAGATGGCGTCCTCTACGAGTGCGAAGAATTGTTTTTGCGCATCAAAGGCCGTTCCCGTGCCTAGTATAGAACTGCGAGTTTGCTTCTGTGCGCCGATGATGGCCCAGACGTATGTCCGAATGGAGTCGTTGAGGCGAGTAACCCCGGCCTGCGTGAACCCCATACCCTTATCTAACATAAATATACCCCAAGCGTCCCGGACCTCAGCAGCCTGCTGTATGTAATCTATGTGAGCTCGTTTCGGAGGTAACCATTCGCAGGATGAGACGCCGCAGTGCCGACCTCCAGATACTTCCGGCCCGAAGGTCATCGTCGCCGGATCAAAATTCCCGGCGTTCCGACTAACGATGTGGTCACCCGATCGATCGTGTCTAAAATCAGTCTGCGTCCAATTCCCGGACTGGCCCCGAATGAGAACGTGCCCGAGGCCAGGAAATACTTTCTGTCTCCAGTCCGCATCTTTTGAAACGTTAAATTCGTTACACAGTCTTTCGAACGCCCTACGATCTTACGTGTTGGAAATGGGATTCCATGCGTCATCTTGAGGTAGTGTAATACGCGTGAAAGTTGTAGACACTTCGGAGCATGACATTCTCGGATGTCAGATGGTCTTGATGCGAAACTCCGCATCCGGCCGTTGCGCACCATATGGCGAAGTTGAGCTGATTCTGCCAAAACTGCATCGGTGTTGCTTTCCACCCGTTCACGGCCTCCATCGTAGTAATCTTGGGCAGCCTATATTGTTCAAAGATGTCGGGAAAATTGGTGGTAAAGCCACTTTTCGGTCTAACTGTTACAGTTGGGTGTACAAGGTGGTTAACAACGTCTTTTTGCGTGTATTTACCTCCGACCACGTACTTTGCATTAGAGTTAAAGCTAAGTGCTTGGGTATCCATTGAAAGATATTATTATGTTTGCTTCTATCACTAATGTTCAAAATGGGAGTTGTGAACTTCAAAAGTCGATCGACAACTGCTGCGGAAAACGCCGGGTAGGCCTCAGATCAATCACCTTCACGGTCGGGTGGAAAAACGTGGGAAAAGATCAAGGGTTCGCGTTTGGGGATGGACAAGGCGGTCGACTCCGTGATCCAAAACTGCTAGACCCAGGACTTTGGAGCGCCGGAGACATACAAAAAGTTGCTGCAATGGAACTTGCGGGTCGAGCCAGCCTCGTAATTTCAAAGATCAATGGGTTGGTGACATTCAAGGTCGAACGCGGGTGGACCTTAGCCGTGACAGGTGAGCTAGTCCCCTTGCTCGGTTTCGAGAAGGCACACTCGGCTAACGGCGGCATGTTTCAATCGGGGACCTATTTCGGAGACCGACCAGTGAATTTCGCGGTCACAAAAAATCTTCACATTCACTTGATGCAGCTCAGTACATCCGAGAACGTGGTAGACGGGGCTCCGAACACATTACTAAAAACTGTGCACGCCAGCGATTGTTTCTATGGTGAGACAGTGAACATCGACTTTCCAACACCCGACATGAAACGTTTGGAATCGGGGCACATCCACGAATTGAAGATCTCTATTCTCGATGATAAAGCGCGAGAGTTGAAGAACGATTACCCGATATCGATCGTTCTAGAAATAACCGATTAAACATAATTATATATTTATATATTAATCATGTGCATATACGGTCCAGGTAGTTCCAACTTAGAACGGGACGTTCCCGTCGCGGCCGCAGCATACGATGAAGCCGCAATGAGAAGACTGGAGAGGTGGGTATCACAGTCCCACACAGTTTTAACTAGGGCGGTTGAACAAATTAGAACATTGCAAGCTAGCAGACACGTCATAACAGTTTGGGCCGAGGAGCGGGGTTCACTAAGCGAGGGGGCCTACGAATATTCATTTGGTGCCAACGCGAGCAACAGATACGGGGGATACACCATGGCAGTGTCCGGGACGATTTTTCGAATGGCGGTCTGCTCGGTCAACTTTCACGGACACGCCACTGCCGAAGTCCGAGTGAATGTCGTCCTGAATGGTGTAGAACAGAATATTGGCATCACCAAGCACGCGAGGCAGAGGTCAGGGTTTACTATATTCGATGATGCCATTACAATTAAAGTTTCGGCAGGTAGTGTTATTAACTTTGTTACAAAAATTGCCGACCAATCGGCTTCCTCCACTATTGTTACGCTGTTAATACAACTTGATTTATGATGAATGACGAGAAACTATATCCACACTTACCTTCGGGGACGGCCGACCCGGCATCCTTTAGGATGACCAGGATCGTCGAGATACAACATATTCTACAACACGAGGGAGAGATGCAGACGGGTTATGCGAAGAAATATAGACGGTCGGTCAATATATTAGAGGGGGTGAGCACCGCGTTAGCCTCAGCATCCGTTATAAGTGGGGTGGGGAGTGTGTCTTTATTGTCAACAGTTGTCGCTGCACCGGTCGCGGCGGCCTTGAGTGCGACGGCGGGGGCGGGACTGTTTTGCATGACGACCAGACTCGTGGGCCGAAAACTAGAGGCCAAGAGTCGAAAGCACGATCGAATAGCGGTTCTCGCGAGATCTAAGAAAAACAGTATCGACGTTATCGTGTCGAAAGCGATAGCCGACAACGATATATCAGATAGCGAGTTCAAAATGGTCGTCGAAGAGATGGCCAGATACCAGGAGTTAAAGGGTACGATCCGGTCCAAGGCTCGACCACAAATTCTCGCGGACGAAGATATAAAAAAACCCGTTATGGAAGGGAGGGCCGACGAGAGAAAAAATCTCCTCTCCCGTCTCGGGACGTGATATGCTTATTCGCGTGTCTGCATCAACAGCAGGATATTCCTCCACCATACATTCCAGCTGTTCCGACGGCCCCTCCATACGGAACATAAAAAAAATATTAATAATTTAGGGCCCCGTTACGACACCCACTGACCACCATACATTTCTATAACCGCGTATCGATATACTTTGTGGTTTTTATTTGTTTTCTTATATTAATTAACTTTATAATTTTCTTAAAATTAATGAATAAATATTTTTACAAAACTAATTATCAAATGAATAAAATAAATAACCATCCCGGAAATTCGTGAACCTCGCTAAGTGTTAATAAATAATTATAATTTGCACACCATTTTTATGTTGTATAGGAAAATGATGAGTATATATACGTTTGAAAGCCTTACAACAATTGGTCTCATCTCGTGTGTGCCATGCTGTTGATCCTGTATGACGTCCGTCTCGTCTCTTTAATGCTAGCAGTCTCTAAATGTGTGTGTGAATTGGTGATGGAATTGTATAGCTCAAAGGTGCCGGCCTAAAAGATTTCTACCTAAGAGCTTGCAATTACATCACCAAATCATAAAATAGGCTCGCCTTACTTCGTCGGTTTCTCTGAATTGAGGAATTGGCAATGGGGTTAAAGGCGACCCGTAAAATGAGACTGTGAGCCAACAGATGCGTGGACTTAAGAAAGGTCCCAACACCCCAGTGGCTGGGTGCCGGCTAAGAAATCTGCCCAGTCGCTGGGGGTGTGTGCACGAGTGGAGGCTTTTGCTATTTTTTTTTAATTTTTACAAATTATTAATAATTTTTCAATATCGTAGAAATAAATTAGCTATAGTGGAGGAGGAAAATGCCGTGTTGAAAAATAAATATGAGGTATTTATGACAACGAGACAAAAATAAATCCTTTTTATTAGTATAGTTTTATCTGTTCAATTGGACGTTAAATGAACATGAGGTATTTATGACACCAATATGACAACGAGACGAAAACAAATCCTTTTTATTAGTAGAGATTTATCTGTTCAATTGGACCTCTTTTCAACTTATGTATTTATGACACCAATTGTCACGTTTTTGCTGTCGGTTGACAATTTCCTCGTTAACCAATTTTGGAGTTTTTCGGGGTGCGGTGGAGTAGTATATAGGGTGGGGAAATGATACCACCGTATCATTTCGACTCCCTATATACTACTAGAGCGGTTTGGCGTTCATACCACAAAGTGCCTGTGCTAAGAACATGGCAGGTTAGACACGTCCGAGGGTGACAACAGTGCCAATACGACCCTGAGAAAATACGTAGTCCCAGATCAGCCTGTGCATATGCGCAGTCTGATTAGAGTCAACATTCATTGCACGTAGAGCACGAGTAGATAATCCGTGCATACGGACACCCGTGCTGTAAGAGATGTATCCCATCCTATATATAATAAGCCTATTCCGGGCAATGGCTCCTTCTGGTCATAACACGAGGTCAAATCTCAGGAACACTGGTGCTGTGTGACAGTTATAATGTTGGCCAATCACACTAACATAGTATCTCACAGAAAAAAGTGGGAAAATGAGTGTGTAGCAGATTTACATAATACCTCTAGTATTTCAAATGGTTATAAATACCGTATAGTCACTTATGTCAGCCAGTGGCCCAACATTTCTTAACAACATGAACAGCAACAGTGTAGTATATAGGGAGTTAAAATGATACCACCAACCTACATAGTGTCCCTACACTCCCTTTGCAGTCCCACACCCCTCGAATTTGTGTATAAACTGAATAGACAAAAAGTGCGGACCACCTATAGAATACAGAGCCAAGCGGGTCGTCCTTGTCAAAGTTGTCTCTCTTATACCATACAGTCGTTTGGTCAGAGCCAAGTTGGACAACTGTGTACTTCTAAAACGGGTCGTCCTTGTCAGAGTTGTCTCTCTTATACCATTTGGTCAGATTAATTAATTAATTAATAAAATAATTATTATATTTGCTAACATATAGGAAGTATGAAAATATTTAATTAATAATTTAAAACTGAACACCCCTATTATTATAAAGGGGTATAATAATTAATTAATTAATTAATTAATTATTTAAAACTGAACACCACTATTATTATATAGAAAATATAATAATTAAATAATTAATTATTTAATTAATTATTTTAAAAAAAGTATATTTGCTAACATATAGGAAGTATGAAAATAATTAATTAATTAATTAATTAATTATTAAAAAAAAAGTATATTTGCTAACATATAGGAAGTATGAAAATAAGTAATTAATTAATTAATTATTTTTAAAAAAGTATATTTGCTAACATATAGGAAGTATAAAAATATGCTTGCGAGAAATTTCTTCGGACGAAGAAAAATGAGAAAAGTTATGGATGAGAAAATTTTTCCGCTTCAACTGATTAGCGGTGTAGAAAAGCTTCATATAACTAGAGATCAACTGCGAAAACAAGCGGACAATCTCAACATACCATACAGTAAACGCCTAAGAGTTCCTGGGTTGACAAAACTAATAAAATTTCAAGCTAAAGAAACGAAAACTAGTAGTTATTCAAATATTGAGTTAAACCACGGTTTAAACCAAGGCTTAAAACAAGATTTGAAAATGTTGCCACAAGTTGAAAAACTCAGAGCAGAAGCCTCATCACTAGGGTTGACATACAGTAAACGCCTAAGAGTTCCAGGGTTGACAAAACTCTTGAACGAGGCTAAAAACACAGCTTTCACGACTAGGTTTACAAGGGCCTACAAGCGAGGTGCCTTCAATAATATAGATAATGCTGATAAAGTTGGGCATAGACTTGTGGAAGAGAGTATTATGAGTCTGCGTGCCAATGCTATCACGCAGAGAAAGACCCCACAGAAAGTGGTAAAGTAATGAACGGGTGGTGAAAGGTAAGAGAAACATAGAGCTTTCTTTTCTTAAGGGCATAGACGGGACAATATCTGAAAGGATAGTTGACAAGTTGGCTCCGATGCTGACGAGCAACTTCTATCTGAGATACTCTTGTTCTTACAAGCTAGCACATATAGAGGAGAAAGACAGTCGTGGTAGAGCGAAAACTATAATATTTCACAAAAACCTCGGAGGTAGTCAATGGATGAGTTCTTACGAGGAGGTATGTACATGGGTGAAGAGACAAGAAGAAACTCGCATGAACCTGGATAAGATAGACAGACCAAACACGAAATGGACGTTTGTCCGGTGGGTAGACGTATTCGTAAAAATAGTTTTAGGTGATAGGAGGGAAGACACAGGGCTAGCCACAACAGTAGCATCCGGAGGACCTCTTCCGGATTGGTTGAGGAACAAGAAGGGTATGTACGCGTTAGATAAATACAACGACGATTTGTGTCTTTTCAGATGTTTAGCTATTCATTTGGAAGATGTTCGAGCGGACAGGTGTTGTGATAAGGCACGAAGCATGGCTAACGAGTATTTCGCGAAAAACAAGAAAACTGTGAGAGGACCGGTTCCTTTTGAGGACATGAAGAAAGTGGAGGAATGTTTCAGTGTAGGAATAGAAGTGTACGAGCCAACGGAAGAAGGAGTGTGGTATTTGAGAAAGACACCAGCACACTACGAGGAGGTAGGAGAGAAGAAGATGATGATAGGATTGTTCAAAAACCACGCGTTCCTCGTGACAAACATAAAGAATCTAACAAAATCTACTGTTGCTACGACTGCAGACAGAGATTCACCAACGCCAGCAACATGAAGAGGCACGCAGCAACATGCATGAGGGGAGAGACCGTAGTCGTGTGCAAAGGTAAGATGATAGACAGACCAATGTCCGCGTTTGAAAAAGCCTTCTACCCAAGATCGCACGCCAGCAAAATGTCGATAGACTGGATAAAATCTTTAGAAGTCAATCACATACACACCGCCAGGTGCGGACACGGAGGAGAGAGGTGGGTTGCAGGGGCTCCGGTCGACGGATACTGCAGGGAGACAAATACGTGTACCAATTCCACGGTTGTTACTGGCACGGATGTCCACTCCACACAAGGCGCATGGGTAAAAAGTATCAACAAACTCTCGATAGGGACGCGGCAATAATCTCAGCCGGATACACACTCGTGGTTACTTGGGAGTGTGACTATAATTCACGAAATCATCCACAAGTAGAACAGACGGTCCCGGAGACTGTGTTGTACCCGCACCAAATAGTGTACGACTTTGAAGCTTACCTAGACGTCAACGGAGGGGAGGTAAAAACTCGAGACCTAGAGTACGAGGTTGCCCACGTTCCGATAAGTGTTTCAGTAGGCGACAGTCTCTCAGGAACGACAACACACATTTGCGAGAGAGATCCTGAAGTTTTGGTATCAAAGTTCTGGAGGGAGTTGAACATCAGAGGTAAAAATATCAAAAACGATGTGCACCGCAAGTACATGCCGACTGATATGGACAAACTCCCGGAAACACAAGTCAAAGCTATAAAGAGGTGGATAGAACAGGTTCCCGTGGTAGGATTCAACTCTAGTAGATAGGACATAAACCTGATAAAAAAACATCTCGTTGGGAAACTGGCTGACACAACCGATAAAGTTATGGTAGGTAAGAAGACAAACACGACGATATTTCTGTTCACTCCGGAATTCAGGTTTCTAGACATTGCTCTGTACATGGGACCGGGAACTAGTTACGACAAGTGGATCAAGGCATACGACTGCTCGATGCACAATTCTTTCTTTCCCTACGAGTGGTTCGACTCACCAGAAAAGGCGGACTACGATGGTTTACCACCCATCGAACACTGGTATTCCAAACTGCGAGGCGGATACCTTATTACAGAGAGTGAGCTAGAAGCGTGCAACGCGATCTACAAAGAGAAAAACATGAAAACTTTCGCGAACTGGCTGCGATACTACAACGACCTGGACGTCGCACCGTTCTTGGAAGCGGTGGGAAAAATGTGTAACTTTTACAAAGACAGAGGAGTGGATATTCTTAAAGACGCAGTAACGCAACCCGGTGTGGCTCTGCAATATTTGTTGCGAGGAACCATCAAGGAGGATGTGAAAAGCTACAGAACAAAAGAAAACGCCGCCGCATACGCAAAATGTCCACCAATGTACCCACCCGAAAAGGAAACTTACGACATCCTGCAGGGAGCTCTTGTCGGAGGACCGTCTATAGTGTTTTCGAGATACGCGGAAGCCGGAGTATCTAACATCCGCACGGATAAAAATAAGAAATGCGGAGCGGTGCTCGGTTACGACGCTAACACACTGTACCTGTCGACTCTGAAGAAAGTGATGCCTTGTGGTAAAGAGATCATCCGACACGTTGGAGAACCTACAAACCAGATGGTCGTGGACAGATTCTCGCAAAGAATTTTGAAGTCCGAGTGGTTCGGATTTGCCGAGGTAGATATCGAGGTGCCGAAATATTTACGAAAACACTTTTCGGAGATGTATCCGCTGTTCACAAACAGGGTTGTTAAAGAAGAAGAGGTTCCAGGGCACATGTTGGATTACCTAGAGAATACAGGTAGGAACAGGGGAGACGGTAAGAAACTAGTGGGAACTCTGTCTACAGAGAAGACGTTGCTGTACGCGCCGCTACTAAAGTGGTATCTGCGACACGGATTAGAGATAACTGCTGTGTACAGAACGTTGGATTACCAAGAAGGAAAGCCGTTCGAATGGTTCGTAGACGAAGTAACCGCAGCACGTAGAACAGGAGATGTCGACAGTAGCAAGGTCGTTGTGGGCGAGATATTCAAGTTGGCGGGCAACTCTTGTTGCGGAAAGATGATCGAATGTTCCGAGCGCAATCTAAGCACAACGTATACTAACAACGAGAGCTGCGTTGACAAAGCGTTGCGATCCACATTCTTCGAAGATATCGAGGAGATTGGAGACGCTTACGATATATCTAGCAGGAAACCGAGAGTAGTAATGACTAGACCGTTTCACTGTGGGATACCAGTTTATCAGTTGGCAAAGTTGAGGATGTTGGAGTTCTACTACGACTTTCCAGATAAATACGTTGACCGAAGCGATTTCGAGTTGATACAGATGGATACAGACAGTATGTATATAGGAATTTCCAGCAACAGCCTGGATTCTATAATAAAGTTGGATATGATTGACTCTTTCGAAAGAGAGAAACGAGATTGGATAGCTTGGGATAAGTGGAGCAACCGCGAACCAGGACTCTTCAAGATGGAGTTATACGGACACCGAGCGATTGCCTTGTCTAGCAAGTGTTATATTGTCGAAAAGTTCCCGAAAAAGGAAGTCGGGAAGAAGAAGACAAAAAATTAAACCGGATGATTTTATGAAACATTCCGCCAAAGGTATGTCCAAGAGAACAAACAGTCTGAATAGATAGATAGATACAAGAAAGCGTTGGAGGGTGGTCTAGACATTGGAAAAAACAGGGGTTTCAGAATGAACAGTGGAGTCTTGAAGACTTACTCGCAGACAAAGTTGGGACTATCCGCGTACTACGATAAGAGGAGGGTGTTACCCGACGGTATCCACACGGAACCGTTGATGTAATAAAATGAATCAAGATATAAATTACTATGTAATTTAAATTTTGAGAAATTTAACTAGAACAACCAGCACCTATAAACATCAACTCTATTGGTATGATTGGCGCTGGGAGTGTACAAAATCAGTGGATGAGAACGCCATCCGGAGACAGCTGGGTGTCAGAAGACACCGCAAGAAGTTCTTCGCGAACAAATCCGCGCGATGGACCATCATCCAAATAGTAGAGCATGGGCTCATCGGGTTTGGTAATAGATCGATCTAGATGATATACATTGAGAGACCACACAGGATCAGTCGCGCGGCGGCGGCCACCTTCGAGCTCTCCCGGTTGATAGAGGTACCGGACGGCAACATCCGATGGAAGTCGTTTCTCTGCTAAGCCAACGGGGCGCCCGCGCGAGACGGCGGATGGTTTGTGCGCCACCGTTTTCGCCTTGATGGCATCTACGGGCTTCTTACCGATCAATCTGGTCACCTCGCCGTTCAGTGCGGAGACCACGGCAGGCAGCCTGCTCACCCACTCGGTCGATCGCGAATGAGGATATACAAGCTGTTTGGTATATTGGTGTCCAAACAGCCTCTCAGCCAGGGTTCGATTGAACCGCTCCACGCTCCCCTGGTCCTGGTGGATGTTGACGCGGCCGCGTCTGACAGAAACGTCGTGTTTAGACAATAGATGAGAGACCGCACCTATGAACTCACGGCCGGGATCGACCTGGAGAAGATTCGGCCATTTGAGAGGACTCCACTTATATATTCGGGAAAGAGCCTCAGCCAACTCCTTAGACTCTTTAGTGGCCAACGGCTCAGCCCCCTTATAGCGACTCGCTACGTCAACGATTGTCAGTGCGTACTTGTACGTCTTGCGACCGACGCGATCGTGAGGGAGAAATAGGATGTCGGCTTGGTGGACTTCGTTCGGCACCGGCACGTCGAATTTCGGGCGCGGAATATTGTGAGGCGCGGGTAAATAGATCTGCCAGATGGCCTGCTTCTTGAGCCATTCATTGGCTGCGTTTTCGGAAACCTTGGTCGCCGCCACGAGGTTCTTGATGGCCGCGAGTCCCTTCCAGTAGCCGCGGGGGCTGTAGTATGTGTTCGCTAGCTTGCGCGTTATGCGAACAGATAGTTTGGTATCAAGCTTGCGCGTGTCCATCGTATGTGAGATATTCTAGTATGGCGAACAATCGCCAACATGCCCTCGCCATATCGTCCGGTAACTGCGTCGTCGATACTAAATCTGTGTTGGAGAGTTTCGCTGCAGCTGCCGGTTAGGTTACCCCAATTCTTCCAATCGCTATTGAATTGGAGCGGGAACTCGGAGGAATCTAACATCCACTTTGCGAAAATGGTGGCCGCTTTTTCGTCCTCGCGCCACGTCTCTAAAGAATCTTGGGCCAGACGGATCAGACCCTTTGCACCAGCTAACCGGTGTTTAAATGCCGTGTAGCCTACATCGATCAAAGCGTAATATAGCTCGTCAACTAACATCGTTCTATATATATATATTATTTAAAAACTTTTTAAATAATTATTGCTTATTGCTTTTGCTTATTGCTTTTCCAATATAGTAGCTGACGAGACATGCCGCACCCATTCCCACGACAATGAACGCGATCTCGCGGTCTTTTTTTTACCTCTGACGGTACATAGAAATTTGAAAGTTGTGGCTCGGGATCCATCGGTGCGAGAATTTTCTTCGGATATGCCAGCTTGTATTCGCGCATGGCTTCGTCACCGTTCCGGAAAGTTTGCACGGCGTGACTCTCGCGGCGAAGCTCTTCGTTGATCCAGTCCACACGGACGGTTCGTTTTTCCACCCATGTTTGCTTTGCGATATTGAGTTGTTCTGTAGCTAAATCGTGACGCTTTTTCTCCTCATCCGATTCTGTTCCTATTAACGAGAATAAATAGTTGCTACCGCCGAACGCCCCTGCGCTCACGACTGCACCAACCAGCATTAGTCCGATCGTAGTCATTTATTTCCATATATTAGCAGGTAGAATTTCAGCTTTAATTAGATCATCTCGAGTCCAAACTGCGGCCGCTACATCTAAGGTCACGAACCCTACGTCTCTCACGGTCATATCCAATTTGGTAGCGGACCCTCCGAAAGCCATCTTTGATATTCGAGCATATCCGACAGTGAGACCCGTTATCACCATGGCGTGATAAACCGCATTCACTATCATTTTACCATTGTTTTCAGCCATTATATTTATTGCATATAAAAGGGATCGCGTTTAATGTTTAAATGGGGCGCATCAAATTGCGATTGGTGTTTCGTAACTTTCTTCGGAACCGCCTCCAACATGCTCGGGTTCAACAGTGTTGAGGTTGGGGGTTGTCTCGAAAGGTATTTCCACACACACACGGTGCCCCACAACTGCCAGACCACCACCAACAACCCACGGGATGATTTTCCAATCAGGTTCAACAATGTTGAGGTAATAGGGGGTAGGAGCTACAGCACTCCTCCATTGCTCTTCTGATTGGCTTTGGGGTGTCGCAATCCCCGATTGCAACGACTGTTTGGCCTCTCGAAGCTCGGCGAGTATTTTATCTTGTTTATTTTTTCGGGTGGCAGCCGCTGTCCGCCCAGCTGCCTGTCTATTTGGGTTTTTGTGTCGTGCAATTGGAGGATCAATCGGAAGATCAATCGGGTTCATCAGTGTTGAAGCAATCGGGGATTGCGGTTCCGTCACTCTCGCAGGTGGGTCTTGTGTCATTATTTATAATATTAGAGCTTATAGTTTGTGGGCATATATGTCGAAATTGACAGTGTTTAGCCGTGGCCAACGCGGTTGTCAGCGGAGCTAAGTACATTCCAAACTTGTGAAAAATTAAGCAGCATGCCGTTCTAAGAGTGTGTCCTACAAAAGGGTCAGTCTCTAGATCACCAATCAACCCCGCAGTGTCAGATATAGGGAGAATTGCACTGACAGCGGTAGCGTACAAATGAATAGCCGCCGCCCCAAGAGTCTTCGTCATCTCTGCCCCCAATTTGGATTCGTATCGAGCATACATTTTATCAACCTCTACATCTGACATTTTATCCACCTCGGCAAACTGAGAGACGCCTACCGAAATACTGCTCCGATTGCCCCCCCCCCCCCCCCCCCACCCCCCCCCCAGCAACCAGCGCAGCTAGCCGATCGCGGCGCGTCGTGTTTTCATTTTCTTTCAGGACCGTATCGGCAGCCGTTGAAATCCCCGATTGCTCTTTCGGGAAAGATGTCGTGTCGGTTCCTACAGTTTCTTTCGGGAAAGATGGCGTGTCGGTTCCTACTGTCTCTTCCCTTAGCTGGTCGAGAAGTTCGTCGCAGTTCATTATGTTTTTAATTTCAACAGTGTTGGGTGTACTATTCTGACAAGTCTCATAAGTCTAACATATTGATTTAATCCAATAATATTGGTAAGTAATAAAAGCGCACCACCCGATACTTATGATCACCGTTATGCTCGCAACAAAGGAATAAATTAATTTTAAGAAAATTAACAATTATTAAGCGGAGCATTAGCATTGTTAAGCATTGTTAAGTATTTGTTAAGCATTGTTCAGCAATTGCTCAGCATTGTTAAGCATTTGCTCAGCAGTTACTAATTAATTGATGACTTTGTAAGCAGTTGGTTGATCAGTCATTAGCAGAAGCTTGGCGTGCTTAGTTTCCAAAAGCATCTGTCTAACCTGCAGGCGCTCCTCGCGCGTTGAGATAACGTCGTTCTCTCGAAGACAGTCATCGAATGAGTCTCGGTCCTTGCAGTTAAAGAGGGCGACCCATTTCGTTTGCTCGCGCAGATCCTTGAGGATGGCGTTGTACTTCTGAGTGGAGATCCATACGCTTTGCCCCGCATGGCGGCCAGAAAATGTTAGCTCGGAGAGCATGTCCTTCTTTTTGGTCATCGCCGCCATGGCCGAGCAGTCGTCAATCACGTATAGGGTGGGCTCGCCCTGGAAGATTTGGTATAAACCACGCAGCCAATCGTGAAGCATATCACCGAGGTCAATAACGTATACCTCAGGGTCGGTCCATAACCACGGGCGCCGCTGATAAGTATCGTTGTGCCGCACAGTGGGACACAGGATCACAATGTGTCGAAATATATCGCGGTAGGACCCCTCGAGCAAGTCGAGAATGAAAATTGTTTTTCCGCATCCTGTCTGCCCACATATAATGGCAGAGTGGGCATCCAGCACAGGTGCGGGTAGTGTTAAATCTTTAGATTGATTTATTAAATCAGTAGAGTGCTGAGACGTATCGACCATCTTCGATGTTGAGTTGTGCGTCTGTGATTATATATAGATACACATTCAATGCGCCAGCTCCATCCGCCTCTTTGGTTATCTGGATCGTCACACCCTCGCTAGCGTTCTCAACTTGGCGTCCACTACCGTGCATTTGGTCGTCGTCGCTGACTCGCATGTCTAACCATAACGCGTATTTGCTAGTCAGGAACTGCGCGAGGGAGACGTTCGAGAGCTGCAGGTCTTTGGCAACCGCGGCAACCTCTGGGTCACGCTTAGAGCCAGCAGCAAACTGCTTTCTGACTTCGTCCCACTGCTGGTGCGCGCGAAGGCCCGCGCTGTAGAGTTGATTGGGGACTCCCTCGATCGTCACCTCTACCTTTGTGATTTTAGGGTTATAGAATTTGTCGGTTTTTCTAGCTCCGAGCTCGAACCGACGCTCCTCGAACAGCATCAGTATACCTTTCATCGAGCGGGCGGGGACGTTGACATTAATATTCCACAATGTGTCGCTTTTGTCTTTCGTCATCTGGCGACGGCGAAGAACTCGGTCGTAAAGTATGGCAACGCGCCCAGCGTACTATGTTCTGATCAATCGCGCGAGTTCGGGCATCGTGACCATGTCGTACTCCAGCGAAACATTGTCGATCGTATACGTCGATGCCATGTCGGTGGCTATGAGAACTCGGCCGTAGTCGTTGAAAGTTAGTTCATATTCGAGGCGGTCAGCCAAAGCACTCTGATAGTAGGGCATGTGACTCTCCAGAAACTCAAAGTAGAGCGGGATGTAGAAACGGTTGCCGTAAGCGGCCGCGACCGCGTTGTCGCTCGAGACGTTATCTGCCTTATCACCAGCCCCGATTCTAAGTCTGGTAACATTCTTATTTTTGCTGGTGTCAATACCCTGATAGACCACATTTTCGCGCTCTTGCTCTGTCTTCCACAGGTCCTGATAACAATGGTAGACGTCGCTGTCGTCGATCGACATCACCTAATTACCAGAAGTCTTGATCATGGTCTTCTTGACGATGGCGCGACCCAGGTTCTGAACGACGGTTCGGTCTGCGTCTGTCGACGTCAGCGAAATAGTGAAAGCGAGGCGAACAGTCCCTGGCACAATGACGTCGCTAGCTCCGAGGTTTGGGAAGCGGACCAACAGCTGCTGGTTCTGGTAGATAGTCGATGGGTTGTTCGTAATAACGACGCTCTGTCTCACGCCTTTCGCCCCGAGGGGCTCACGCAGTGTGCGGTATGGATTGAGTTTGCGACCATATTGACTCGAAGACATATTTAAATACTCTAATAAACCCGTATGGTCCGCCACAGACGTATTGTCCGGAGCATAACTCGAACACCCTTTGGAATATTTTCATGAAACTTCACACATGCATAGACCACGACCCGAAGGTGTGTCACGCACAAGAATGACAACTCTTGCATAGCTAATTGTTGAGTTATCTCCCTTTTTTTTTCTCGCACTGATTTCGTGTCCGGAGGATAACTCCACCACCCTTTGGAATATTTTCATGAAACTTCACACATGCATAGACCACGACCAGAAGGTGTGTTGCGCACAAGAATGACAACTCTTGCATAGCTAATTTTTTAATTATCTCCATTTTTTTTTTCGCGCACTGATTGACCATAACTCGACCACCCTTTGGAATATTTTTATGAAACTTCACACATTCAATTAGACCACGAACCGAAGGTGTGTCGTGCACAAGATTGACAACTCTTGCATAGCTAATTTTTGAGTTATCAACCTTTTTTGTTTTCAAGCATTGATTTCCTGTCCGGAGCATAACTCGACCACCCTTTGGAATATTTTAATGAAACTTAACACATGCATAGACCACGACCCGGAGGTGTGTCGCGCACAAGAATGACAACTCTTGCGTAGCTAATTTTTGAGTTAATCTCCATTTTTTATTTTGCGCACTCTACAAACTGCACAATAATGCATGAAAACCCGTTTTGTCGTCTGCTCTGTACACCTTTTCTCGTGTGCTCTGTACACCTTACCTGTAGAGAGAACAATAGAGACTGGGAGAACCATTCACCTGTGCATGTGCTAGCATGTGCTAGCATGTGCAAATGTCCAGTCTTGACCACTATATCTGACCACAGGTAATTTATACAGGTAAATTACTACATTGTATATTACATTTCCGTAAACTGTGTTGAAAATATTGTGGCATTATGTGGACCTGTGCGGATATATGTAGATAAATATAGGACTTTCTTGTTTTCATTTTTTTTTTTTCAAATTCTTTTTCAATTTTTGTCTAGTAGCATAAGGTCGTAAGTGCTATATACAGACTATTCACCTGTGCATGTGCTAGCATGTGCAACTAACCACTGACCACTTTATACAGGTAATTTATACAGGTAAATGATTATATTACATTTCCGTAAACTGTGTTGAAAATATTGTGGCAATATGTGGACCTGTGCATATATGATATGTAGATAAATATATGACTATTAAAAAACATTCTGGGCTCCAGTAGGGAGCATTATTTTTTATTTTTTTTTTAAATTTAATTATTTTTTTCCATTTTTTTTTTTACATTCTTTTTCAATTTTTTAACTGACCACTAACTTATTACAGGTAATTTATACAGGTACATTATTACATTTCCGTAAACTGTGTTGACAATATTGTGGCAGTATGTGGACCTGTGCAGATATATGTAGATAAATATAGGACTATTAACACAAAATCTGGGCTCCAGTAGCGAGCATTATTTGTTTTATTTTTTTTAGTATATTACATTTCCGTAAACTGTGTTGAAAATATTGTGGCATTATGTGGACCTGTGCAGATATATGTAGATAAATATCGGACTATTGAAAAAAAAATCTGGGCTGCAGTAGCAAGCATTATTATTTTTGATTTTTAAACTTTTTTTTCCATTTCTTTTTTTCATTTTTTTTTTTTCAAATTCTTTTTCAATTTTTGTCTAGTAGCATAAGGTCGTAAGTGCTATATACAGACTATTATCATATAATAAAACAATTATTGACTAGTGAGCCATAGAATATAATCTGATATTCTATGGCTCACTAGTCAATAATTGTATAATATGTTCGGGCCAGTGAAAATTGCTTTCGGGCCCAGGCTCGAGGTCAAGGCTGGACAAGGCGAGGCATTTGATTCAGCGGAATTCTTGTTTACTTATCTCCCTTTGTTGTTTCGTGCTCTGATTTTGTATCCAGAGCATAACTCGAACACCCTTTGGAATATTTGTATGCCCCACCACGATAGTGGAGGGGGCATTTAGTGTTACCCTTGTCCGTCCGTCCGTCCGCACACACGAATGGGTACTTGTTGTAAGCGTACGGGGATCTTATTGGGTAGGGTTAGGATAGTGTTGGGTACTCTTGTTGGGTATTTTTATAGAGTAAATGTCGGGTAAATGTCTCATAATTTCTTCATCCTTCGACCGATCTCCTTCATATGTCATATACACATTGCTCTAATGGTCCTCTACCGCCCTGTGCCAAATCCACGTTCGTCCTGCCCCCGCCAAGCCCAGGGTTAAGATCACATACTTAGTGCTTCAAAAACTTTAACGCTCAGGTAAATATCTTATAATTTCTGTTTTCTTTCACGGATCAGCTTCATATTTCACATATGCATTGCTCTAATGGTCCTCTACCGCCCTGTGCCAAATCCACGTTCGTCCTGCCCCGCCAAGCCCAGGGTCAAGGTCACATACTTGGTGCTTCAAAAACTTTAACGCTCAGGTAAAAGAAAATTTTGACTTGGAATTTGGCCTCATTTATTATCAAATCGATATGTGGGACATCCGTGTTCTATGAACACATTTTCTAGTTTATTAAACTTCACACATGCATAGAAGACGACCCAAAGGTGTGTCGCACGTAAGAATGACAACTCTTGCGTCGTTAATTTCTTAGTTATCTCCCTTTGTTGTTTCGTGCACTGATTTCGTGTCCGGAGCATAACTCGAACACCCTTTGGAATATTTTCATGAAACTTCACACATGCATAGACCACGACCCTAAAGGTGTGTCACGCAAGAATGACAACTCTTGCATCACTAATTTTTTTTTTAGTTATCTCCCTTTGTTTTTCCGTCACTGATTTTGTCTCCGGAGCATAACTCGAACACCCTTTTTTCAAACTACTTGCGTATATGAGGAGGGGGATACACATGTGCTTGTCGGCAAGCGTCCATTTCTAGTTAATTATAAAAATGGAGGATTACGATATGGAAGAAATCGGCCGAGCTGATGACATCGATGATGACATCGATGATGATATCGATGTCGAAACGCCCTTCACAGAGGCACCAGCCGCCGATGAAATAGGTGCCGCTACCAACACCATTAGTCTAAGTCAGGAATTAGTCAAGTCAACTGTAGACGACTACTACAACAGTTTGGCAGAAAAAAGTGCGGTCCCATCTGTCGGCCGCGACTACTCCAAGTTCGAATTGGATCTGCGTGGTAGGTTGCGACTAAAAGCATCAAATGTCCCAATCATCAACATGAAGAACGGAAAACCCCTATCGCTGAACACCATTGCTGGAAGCCGGGGCGATGGCCAAATCATAAAGAACGAACTCGGATTCACGGATTGGAAGCGTGGTAAAACAATTATACCGGCCCGCGCTGTAGAGGCCCTACAGTCTATCGACGAAACGATGACGAAGACGGCCGCCGGGATAGAAACGATCGAGCCCAGCGAGCTCCCTCGTGTACCCACCGACGCTATTCGCTCAATGGAGATCAACGAAAACGAAATAGATGGAATACTCAACCTCGACCAACGGTCGAACGATGACCCACCGCTACCTCTTCGCGAACTCCGGGGCCCCAATAAGGCTCTGCAAACTGTCCGGGCGAACTGGTCCTTAACCTCTCCAAGCTCTCGACGCTGGATGAACATATCGCGCTAGAAGAAAGAAAACTTGTGGAAACCAGTGACGATAGAGAATCTACCGAGCGGATCAACGACCGCCTACGGTCGTTGCGGGAAGAAAGAGCAGGTCGCTTGGAGGCTGCATCGGCTTGCCGTGAGACTCTCCGCACCCAAATAAGTCGGATCCGCGAAACAATCTCGAGGGTTCGGCACAAGGACACGACACTCGGTGAGCGTATTCGCACTCTGTTCAGATAGCAGGGCGTCACAATAGTAAGCATCCTCGCAGCTGTCGGCATGACTATATCGGCCATAGTTCTAGCTATCGAGTTGCTCGTAGGTGGTGCGGCGGCTGTACCCGCGCCAGCACCCGCGCCATCCGGCGGAGCAAAGGAGTGGGCAAAAAAACATTTAAAAGCCTTAGCCAGTCTTCTGGCTAGATATGCCGGAAAGGCGGCTGCCGCGCTGCCAGGGCTGATCGGGAGTGTCGTCTCCTACTTGTTATCTATATTATCAAAAACGGCCGGATGGCTCGCCGAGAATGCTTGGGCTTTAATCGTGGCGATCGCCGGTCTTCTACTATTCTCCGCCCGAGAGTTCCTAAAACCAAAGCGCAAGTAGTACGATCGCCACGAGGGCGACTACGAGTCCTAATTTCTCCTCCTCGTGGTTTGTGACACTAGTTCCCGCTCCTGTTCCAAATCGTAAATTTGGAACAGGAGCGGAGGTGGAACTTGACGTGACACTAGTTCTCGCTCCTGTTCCAATTCGTGAATTGGGGGAACTTGATGGTGTGCTTCGTGGTGGGGTGGGTGCTTGCGCGTGTGCAGCCGCCGTCTTGGGGGTGCGCTTGATGATACCCGTGTTCAGGTTCGCGTTGCAGCCGATTATTTGATCGGCGGTGGCGATTACGATCTGATTATTGTAGCCCTCAAACGGGTCGTCTCGTAGTATCATATTGGTCGGCGCCAGATAAAGACCTGTTGCAAATTTATAGTTTACTGGGGTGCTGGCATTCTGCAAAACGTCTTGATACCGCCTGATCGCATCCGTGAGGTCCACCGGTCTGTTTGTTGCGTCCTCGACATTTGCCAAGAACTGTTTTTGCGCGTCAAACGCCTTCCCGTCTCCTATTATAGAACTGCGCGCTTGCCCCTGTGCACCGAGGATGGCCCAGACGTATGTGCGAATGGAGTCGTTGAGACGGGTAACCCCAGCCCTGGTGAACCCCTTCCCCCTACCCAAAATGAAAGTCCCCCAGCCGATCTCGACGTGCTCGCTTTGTTCTATGTAGTCGATGCTAGTATCCACGACGTATTTACACCCGGCAAAAGTACAGTGAACGGGTGGGTCATTTAGTGTATATGTCATGTTGGTAGGATTAAAAACCCCAAGACTTGTGTACGTTACGATGTTACCATTTACAAATATATCAACTAACCCACCATTTTTAGTAACTGTTTTCTGTTTCCAGTCGGTATTTTTAGAAATCTGAAATTTGTCACATATTCTTTCACAGGCTTTGTGGTCGTACGGGTTGTATAGAGGGTCACAATTATTCTCTGGTGGTGTTTTTACTTGCATCTCTTTGAGAATCCTCCTAATAGTGTAGTAGACGTGAAAAGTATAAACACTTTCGCAGAAAGCTTTCTTATGTTCCATGTGGTTTATGTAAGAGACCCCACACCCGGTTGTGGCACACCACACGGCAAAATTTAACTGGTTCTGCCAAAACTGCATCGGTGTTGCTTTCCACGCGTCTCTGGTTTCTTGGGTAGTAATTTTGGGCAGCCTATAATTATCAAATATGTTTGAAAAAGTTGTATCAAATCCGGTATCTTCGTTTACTCTTATTGTTTGGTTTATTAGGTTTCTAATTAAGTAGTGTATTCCTACCGTTAAGTAGTACACACCTCCCATATCGTACTTTGCTTTTGAATTGAAGCTAAATGCCTTGGTATCCAACGACATTTTAATCGGAGTTTATTATGTTTGCTACTATCACTAATGTTCAAAAAGAAAGTTGTGAACTTCAGAAGTCAATCGACAACTGCTGCGGAAAACGCCGGGTAGGGCTCAGATCAATCACCTCCACGGTTGGGTGGCAGAATGTGGGGAAGAGCGAAGGGTTTGGCTATGTGAAGGATGGACAACAAGTAGGTGTAAAACTGCCTCCAGGGCTGTGGTGTTTTAGACAGCTCATAGACTTTGTTTCCACAGAGCTTGACGGTATAGTCAACCTCACAGTATCGAAGGCTACCGGACTTGCAACAATGACCATCAGCCCAGACAGCCGGGTAAGGATCTCCCCGACGTTGGGCATTCGACTCGGTTTTAGAGAGACATACTCCGCAAATAAAGGTTTGTTTGCCCCGGGTGAGTACGTCGGTGATAACCCGGTGGACTTCGCCTTCACGAAAAATCTCAGGGTACACCTGGATCGGGTGAACACATCGTATAACATGCTAGACGGATCTCCCAGCAGATTACTGAAAACCGTGCAAGCCAGTGATTGTTTCTTTTTGGAGACTGTGACCTTAGACTTCCCACGTCCCGAGATGAAAGTTTTGGAATCGGAACATATCCACGAATTTACGGTCTCTATTCTTGATGATCAAGCGAGAGAGTTGAAGAGCTATTACCCGATTTCGGTCGTCCTAGAAATTTCCAATTGAGTATAGGTGTCCCAATATTATAATTTAATTTTATAATTTTCTTAAAATTAATTTTTATGAGTATATACGGACCAGATAGTTCTTCCCTTGAACGGGATTGGGTGACAGATATAAATTCAAAGAATTTGGAACCGGCAGAAGGGGATTCACCCAACAGAGAGTGATTTGTTAACTACCGGAAAAACCAAGGCCCTGATCAATATAACTATATCGGCGGCAACGGACGAGATTCACAAGAGTCTACTATCACAACTTAGAGTATATGCCCTGGCTGTGACTACACAAACTCGTGAAGAAACACATACAGAACTAAATGAACTAGGCGGGAAAATAACCGAATTTCGGGAAGAGGCCCGGACGGTGATTGAGGAAGTCCGGACGGGTATTGAGAAAGTTAGATCAGATATACAGACGAACCTTACGGAATCCTATGGGATGTTGCGCTCTGAGGACCAGACAGTACTTACTGAACTAGATGGAAAAATAACAACATTTCGGGAAGAGGCCCGGACGGGGATTGAGAAAATCCGATCAGACCACCAGACGGACCTTCGGAAGCGTATGGGATATTGCGCTCTGAGACCCATACAGCGATTGCTCAAGTTGGTGAAGGACTGAGTGTAGTGGTTGAGCAGTTTAAGTTATTACGCAGCAGAAACACCATCAACACAGTTTGGGCTGAGAAGAGGGGGCCATTAAATGAGGGGGCCTATGAATATTCATTCGGTGCCAAAGCGAGCAATAAATATGGGGGATACGTCATGACATCTCCAGGTACGGTTCGACGAATGGCGGTCTGTTCGGTTAATGCTAGTGATAAACCTGTGGGCGCGGTCATCACAAATCTCGTAGTGGATGGGGAAGAACGGGGGGGGGAGGGGGGGGGTGGAGCCACTAAGCTCGCTGGACAGAGTTCAGGGGTGGTTTTGTTCGCCGGTGATGATCCAATTAGACTTTCCGAAGGAAGTGTTATTAACTTTGTTACGAAAGTCGCTAGCCCAGCGAGTTCTTCCACTGTTGTGACATTGTTGATTGAAATAAATTTGTAAAATACCAATAATATTAACGAATCACCGCTTCCGAGCACGCTTCCAATACCAACAATGTTGGACCCCAATCGCGGATTGGATGATATTGGTTTTGGCGAAATAAGTTCAGATTTTAGGTTGGACAATATCATAGAGATGCAGGATATTCTAACACAAGAGGGGGAAACTCGGAGGGTAAATGCTAAAAAATATAGACGAGCTGCAAATATAGTGGAGGGGGTGAGCACCGTGCTGGCACAATTTCTATAATGGGTGGAGCCGGAACCGCTGCATTGTTATCTACAATCGTGGCAATTCCTATTGCCGCGAGTTTGAGTGGTGTAGCCACTGGGTCGGGGTTGTTATGTATGGCGTTCAGAGTGGTGGGAAGGAAATTCGAAAATAAAAGTAGAAAGCACGACAGAACATCGGTTCTCGCGAGGTCTAAGAAAAATAGCATCGACGTTATCGTTTCCAAAGCGTTGGCCGATAACAATATAGCAGACGCTGAATTTGATTTGGTGGTGGAGGAGATGTCATGATATGAGGATTTAAAAAATACTATTACAACGAAAGCACGTGCCACCCTTCCCAAGATTGAGAATACTGATTGGGATAAATTTAGGTTAAAACTGGGTGATAAAGTGGGAGGAAAAGTTACAACACCACCCCCAAATTTATAATTTAATTCGGGAGCAGCACCAATACCATATATATGCTAGCAAATATACTTTTTTAAATTATTAATTTATTTATTAATTAATTAATTAATTAATTAATTAATAATGATCTCTAGTTATATGAAGCTTTTCTACACCGCTAATCAGTTGAGGCGGAATAATTTTCTCATCCATAACGACCCGCTTTAGGAAGTACACAGTTGTCTAACTTAGCTCTGTATTCTATAGGTGGTCCGCACTTTTTGTCTATTCAGTTTATACACAAATTCGAGGGGTGTGGGACTGTAAAGGGAGTGTAGGGACACTATGTAGGTTGGTGGTATCATTTTAACTCCCTATATACTACTAACAGTGTTAATATTTCTGTAGCTGCCTTTTGACCTCGGGCTATATAGCTCTGATCATGGTGTGCACACCGTCGACAAATGCAATGTTATGTTCCGCGATATTCAGGGTGTGGAATCACGTGGTTTCCGTCATGTCATGTTTTGAGATGCGTCTACAGTATATTACCATTAACACGTGTTTTACAGGGCACGATTTGCTCGGAAGCACGAGTAAATGGTTTATGTCCGAGAGTGTCCAGTATATAGCGAATATACGACGTGGGTTGTATGTAAAACAAAGCACAATCCCATGACATAAATTGTGGACAAATAGTATCAAAATTGGTGAAGCGGTTCATATGTTATTGAAAATTGAAAGGTGTTAATAACGTACGTATGCACGCATGTACGTACCCACGAATGTCCGTACGTACATGAACTAGCGCTATATCCCCTCTTGCATATCGGTGAGGGGATAATGAAGCTGTCATACAACAATACTCATACAACAATACTCATCATGTATAGTTGTCCGGATCGTTTTAATATGTTGTCAGAAACACACGCATCGACTTGTCAATCGTGCCAAAAGTTCCGCATCCCTTCTATTCCGAGTCTTCAAACTACAATGTACTTGGAACGTTTTCAACTCTATATTAATTATTAGTATATTTGTCATCCACAAACACATACTGCGAAGGATGTCAAGAAGTTCATTCCTTTTCTACTAGCACTGGTGGCGAAGCATAGTATTAACTGTACTGTACTTATATTGGTAATGCCCGTTCATGATCGCAATGCATACACATATGTATTGCAGCACTCATATACCGGAATTACAGTGAAATCTCTCTAAACCGGACACCCTGGGCACTCCCATGGTGTCCGGTTTGGAGAGGTTCCACTGTACATGTACGAATGCAATACACCAGCATAATTATGGTTTAACCCTTTCAACCCTAAGGAACTGGAATGGACTTTGATATACTAATGTTCCGACCAATCCAATGGTCACAAAATGATTTTCAGATTCGTCTATTTATGAAAAAGGGGTGTTTTTGTTCTAAGAAATATGAAAATGACTTGCAAAAAGTGCAGATCCTAATGAGACGGTTCGTTACGAGCCGACTCATCTGGATCTGCACTGTTTGCATAAACCGCTATAGCGGGATTTCGGGTTCAAAGGGTTAATCTTGTCCATAAGTCAATGTTTGTGAACATCTACTGGTAATATCAATTCGCAATCAAGCAGTTTCATTTTCTGAGCATGATCTGTAGCACAGATCAGGCTCAGCCAATCGAACTCCTTGGTGTCAAGCACATTATTCATAATACATAAATTTACAAATATTGGTAAGATTATCACAGGCCGTAGTGTACGATGCACATTCAGGCGCGGCTCTTCGCGCCCGATATGTTTCGTCTCACGTACGGGTTGGAACGTATTAGCTCCCGCTTTCAAACACAGGTGTGACAGTTCCCATTCACAAAACACTGTAGAGTAATTTGTTTATTGGGGCAAGGATTTCACTCAGATATAGTATAGTATTTATGTCTCTGATCGGGGGGGGGGGGGGTCTCTGATCGGGGGGAGGGGGGGGGGGGTGGGGGGGGGGGGGGGTAGTTTGAAAATGCGATACAGGGACGAACAATCACGGGGGCGATCAGACATGGAGCCGTATAATATATCGGTCAAAAACATTCCTATCAGGAGGTTTCTGAACTCTAGTTACCAGTCTCAGAGTACTCACTCTGGTTATCTGGTTATTTTAAATCACCACGTTGGTAATCGACACCAATTCGTGGTGACCGAGTATCGTAGAGATAGGAAGTAATGTAATTTAGCAACTTATTTTGTCCCCTTACTGCGAGATTGACCATCGATTTACTGTCCACTTACCCATCGCCACACACGAGAAATACGGTCATACACTACAGCCTATTCTAATCTTGCCACTATTTGCTAACTTATTTATTACATAGAGGATATTCATATTTTTGCAACGAATATAACGGCACTCGTGAAATATGGACATTTCGCACCACTCGATGAACATATATGTCATATTCATTGCAAAAATATGAATATTCTATTTATTATATACCGCTCCATGGAAATTAGCAGTTTTTTAGACTGTATACGGCAACGAATGTGTATTTGCAGCTTATTTGCGCTGTTTCCTTTCTAAATCATTAATGTATGGGCAATTCCACATCTTACCAAACTGCACATTCCTGTAGCCTGAACACGATTTATATTGCTTGTTCGAAGCATGGCGGGTATTTCATTGGCGAAATGGCGAACAGTGCAGATCCCGATCAGACTGTGCGGATGCACAGGCTGATCGTGATCTACGCTGGCCGCAAATCCACAACCCCCCATTTCTCCAGTCACAGCCACATGTACCCGAGCCTTTCTCGAAGTAAATATTCAAAAGCAGACAGCTTAATTAGCTGAGAGACAGTTTAATTAGCTGAGAGACAGTTTAATTAGCTGAGACTGGGTATGCATGTAGCACAGAGGACTTTCACATTGAAATGTTCGAAGTGCACAATCTCGATCAATACCAGAAGTTTCACTGTAGTACCAATTGGCATACATATGTAGTACCACATGTACTATGAACAGCTCACGTTCGAGAATTAGTTTGAGCTTGATAGCTTATGTCATCACTTGGGTCAGTAAATGCTATAATCTCGGATCTATATCTTAGCATGTTCTCTTGGGTGGGTGGTTGGTTGGGATCATCATGCGAAGGGTAAGTTAAATGGTGGAATTCGTCCTTGCCAGAATCCCTATACCCCTGGTTTAACCCTCGGGTTCATTCGTGGCTTTCTTGCTACTTGAGAGTTGAATCAGGTTATGCCCATTATATACGGAGTAAGATTGGTACTACAGTGAAACATCTCTGGGGACCTCCCAGGGTGTCCGGCTTAGAGAGGTTTCACTTTAAATCAGACATTTGATCATTCTGAGCCGTAGTCGTGTGCTCTGCGAGCACGAACAGACATTGTCACCTGAGATAAATGGCCAAGAAACTCATCAAAAATAAGATGACAGATGTTTTCTTGATGTCCTATTTAGAGAGGTTCCACTGAAATTGTATTACTTTTGGGGAGTGGGGCTAAGTGATTCTGGTGTGGTTAGGACCTGGCACCAGGTCAGGTTATTCTATTTTCAGGGCTGACTATATATTTAGTTTGATTTTCCCCCAAATGCAGCATGCTGAATGCGGGATCGAACCTTATGTGTTGATAGACAGTTAAACACCAGTAAATCAATTCAAATCAATCGGATCTACACGTTCTTGAAGTGGGTACTCACAATTATGTGATCCCCTGCGCCCATCCCCCGGTTAATTTTGAACACAAGATTGAAGTACTTAATCAGACAATTATATATGCTCGATCTCAGGTCAAGCCATCACGTGCGTTTGACACCGATTGGCGAACCTTTGATGTTAGTCTGCTAGATATATAAGTACCAAAATGTGAGTCAATCACTGACAATAAATCACGTTTCCTAATGTAGTACTCAAAATCCGGCAGTTTGATTGGCAGCGACTGAGAACAGTATGCTTTGCACGCCAGAGATGGTTAAGTCGATGTGAAGCAAGAATGTCATGTCTATACTTAAAAGGCTGCAATCACTTGATACCTACAGTAACCGATTTCATCAAAATTGCAAAGTATACTTATCTAGCAAAGTATAATTTGAGGGAGTAATCATTTATTTTTTCAGAAATGCATTATTTCATATAGAACTAACGACTGCATATATTTGATGAATAAAAGTATGCAGAATTATTATACTGAATGTATTACATTATCACAGCCAAAATGGCTGTGATAATGTAATAAATTAAGTATAATAAAAATATAAATGTAATAAATGTATCCTTAAATTGAAAATTTCTCCCTCAAAGTATACTTTGGTAGATAAGTATACTTTACAATGTTGGTTAAATAGGCTATAGAGCTAGTGATTTAAAAACAATCTGAACACAGATTGTACTACTGAAAATCAGGATTTTGCGTATGAGTTTGATGTACTTTTCGGACTCATAACGGCGCAATCGGTTAACAATACACTTAAACTCTGCTGTGTACTCGAGGGGTGTTAACTCTAGGTATGCTGGGAAACTTGTGGGCTATAAATAGTTCGAAACTAGCGGACAAAAATTCATCATATTTTATTGTATTTCTCCCCGTAAATATCATGAATATGTCTTGGAATTTCATTAGAATTGAGTCCTGAGGACTCAATTCTAATGAAATGTCAAGACATATTTAGAGAGAGAAATAAAACATACACTCCTAATTCGTTTGGCGGATATTTTCACCGCTAGCACACAAAGACTTAAGATGGGCCACCGTCAGTTTATTTGTATATACATGTACAACCAAACCACTTACCACAGATTTGCCTATCCTCTGCTACATGTAGTTTCATTTTAGTATGGATGCTGTGGAAGGTATATATACCATCATGCTCCAGATAAGTTGCATATTGGCGTATTTTACGCACTTATTTGAGCAGTATACGCATTGATTATCAAACACGGGAGTACAAAATACTCACAGCAATGCGAAAATACGCATTGATTTTCAAATTGAGTCGTGAAAATATGGTAATAAAGTTGAAAATGTTATTAGATGAGCTGCAAAAAGCTAACAGTGTTTGCTTTTTGCAACTCAAATAAGTGAATTTTTTTAATTTGTTTTATTTTTCATCATATGTTCCCTATTTAATAAGGAAGAAAATCAATACTACATTAATTTTGAAAAAGTATATTTTGAAATATGGGACTATAATACTCTTTAGATACAAAACTTATCTGGAGCTCTGTATATCTACATGTACGTATTATAACCATTTACCATACATATGTATATTCTTTACTGGTTCCATTTTAGTATGGATGTTGTATTTTCCCATAATATGCGCCAACCTGCTCCGAATATACACTATGCAAAGTACAGGTTTAATTAGTGTTAAGAAGGATAAATCCAATCTCCTCTGACCACCTTGGTGGTGGCCCAAACATTCAGTGGCTGGAGTTGATACTATGTCACATGACACATGTGTGCAACTTAAAACAGCTAGGTGTATGTATGTGCTTAAAATGATGGGAAATTTACACTTGGATGCTAGTGAAGTAAATCATCTAACCAGGGGGCCGTTTCACTAAACTTCGTACGACTAAAATGTTCGTAAGTGCAAAATTATGATAGTCTGTAAATTTACATTGTTTTCTTGTAAATAATTATTGGATTTACATGTATGCAGCCTATGCTCAATAAATGTAAATCCATAAATTGAAATTTACAGACGATCTTAAATTTGCACTTACGAATATTTTAGTCGTAAGAAGTTTAGTGAAACGGGCCCCAGGTTTTGCAGGCAAACAGTGTCTATGCCCTAGAACATCTGGTTTATATTTTGTCGCAGACTACATTTCACACTGCGCGTGCATATCGCTTGCTTTAGTGTGGTGAAACCTTTATACCTATATGAAACACGTTTGCCAAGTCTATAAGACATAGGACCCCAAACACTGACACTAGCACTATTCCGCCCACAACACCCAAGAACTTGCTGCTAGTCCTGTCATCGTCTGCTGACGTCAGTTTTCGTTTGGTCGCCGACGTTTTCTTTTTATCTACTTTTAGTTCCGCCACAAGAGCAACCTCCGGTGGAGTCCCGGTTCTCGTTGCGCAGTTACACGCGCATGTTGTCATGGTGACAGGTGTTGTTGTTGTTGTTGCTACTGTATCAGTTGTAAACGGTGTATCTGTTGTCACTGCTCCACCTTTTGGTTTAGTGTTTACAACACTGGTGATGGTAGTTGCTGATGTTGGTGTATTAATATGTGTTGTTGTTGTCGTCGGTAGTGTGGTCGTCAAGGCAACTGTTGGTGTGTTTGTCGGTAACGTCGTTGCTATGCTGGTTGAACTAATTGTCAATGGAGTTGGTAACGAGTCTGAAAAATTGTGAACGGAATTTTAAACATGGATTGAAAATAATAGCATATATTTATGAACGAAAATAACATACATGTACTAAATTCATCCTAAATTCAGATTACCTCCCAGACGTCACTTACAGCAGCTTCAACGTTACTGTCTGTTTCACGAAATATGCCAACATTTTACGGCTATATAAACAATGCAAAAACAATATTGTTTCGATAATATTAAATGTTATCAAAATTTAAGAATGAGTCGTAAAATTTGGTCGTATATTTATTTTATTACGAAAAATTTGTGGGAGGAGTCAAAATAATGAAAAATTTACTCCGAAACCTGGCTAGATAGCTTTGAAATGATCCATACGTAACTAAGAAAACAAAAGTTAAATTTTTAAAATCCAGTATTTTCTGAAATTCTAAAAATGCCCCAATGTTAAATCTGATCGCCATCTTCACTCTGTGAAGATCTCTATGGGGTTTTAACATGGGGACATTTTATTTTCGCATTAAAATCAATATTTGACCAAATTTCACGAAATAAAAAGAAGGCTCATTCTTAAATTTTGCTATAATTGAATATTATCGAAAAATACATTTTTTTTTTTGGTATTTGGGCATGTTTCGTGAAACAGACAGTAGTCGAAATCTCTGTACCATGTGTATTACTCGACATTCGGCGGTGCTTGTCCTACAACAGGAATTAATACAGTGTCAGACCATTGGATTAACACCCTCCTCTATTCCATTTGTGCCATATATGTGTTGCAAAAATGTGAATATTATATTTATTATATATCCCATCAGCAAATCATTCATTTGTGTATGTTATCTCCCTTGATATAGCAAATTGTGTCACGCAAATTTCTGTGGGGGCAGCCATTGATCGTGCATCGTCTAAACGGCGAGTACGACCAAGAAAATAGTGCCCTGTGCAAACGTACCCTATGGCGTTTTGGTCTGTCTTGCTTTGTATCTTGCTATATATACTATTCTCTATAGTTTTCACAGTTTTGTGCTCAGTTTATCAGTTAAATTCTGGAATATACTAATTAAGACATTTCGTGCGTATGAATACAGCAGCTATTATATTTAGATTTCACGGGACAGTACGTACGGAGCTAGCTACAAAAATTCGCCTCCGATATGTTATCTACGGCTACAATTTGACCCAATGAAAAATGTCAAAATATAGTTAGCTGTATATTTCATACCTTTAAACAAATAATCTTTGATGTAAAACTATTAAATTGCCAAAAATAATAGAACAGGGAAATCATTTTCCTATGGAATTCATCTTTTCTCTAGTTGTTGTTTAACATTCAACATAACGAAATGAAGCTTTCAAATTTACAAGATATACATGTACCAGATAAACACATTGAGACGGTAAAATAACCAATTTCTGCATGTGTATGTTCTTTATTAATAATTTATTGACACAGCTTTGACGATTTAGATCACTAACATATCAAACACGCCAGATAACCGATCGCAAAAATCACGGAGCTAGCAGTAAAATGGGGGGGGGGTGTGGGTGAACGATTTTCTATTTATTTCAGTACTGACACTGCAAGTTACACTAGTGTGATTTACAAAGCTAACTTACCCCACACACCGATCAGTTTTTGTGGAGATTTCAGTACTTTGATTTAGACGGCAGACGGTAAAAATTGTGTATTGGCATTCACAGCCAACGTCAGCTTGGCAGGTGCGCATTTAGATACATATTACCGAAAGTACAGTACTTATAGTTTACCGTGACAGTGTAGTTTTGGCAGATGCGCAAATGAATATAGATACCGATACTACTGATGCCAAGAAATATGCGAATTAATTTCTGGAAGCGGGCCGTAGTGACGACGACTGTCTCCCAATTGAGTGGGTGTATCCGAGAATATGACTTCATTGGTCGAAGGAAACACGTAATTGCGACGTTACTGACATCATTTCTCCATATATGGTAAGCACGAGAGTGGAGTAAACTACTGATGCTGAGTGGTGTAATTCACCGTAATATGTCTGTAAACTATTGGCTGAAATGTCAGAAAATTAAGAAATGTGTTTATTCAATCATTAAATATATTGTTGTTCTTCATATATGAATCGATAATCGCACACATACCGCAAACTATAAGGAAAATGGTCCCCCCATATTTCACTAATAGCTGACGTCTACATCGGGGGCCCGTTTCACTAAACTTCTTACGACTAAAATGTTCGTAAGTGCACATTTGGAATTGTCTGGAAATGTCAATTGATGGATTTACATTTATTGAGCATAGCATGCATATGCAGCCTATGCTCAATAAATTTAAATCCAATAATTGTTTATAAGAAAACATTGTTAATTTGAAATCTACATACTATCATAAGTATGCACTTACGAACATTTTAGTCGTAAGAAGTTTAGTGAAACGGCCCCCGGTAATTATCTAGAGCATTCGCACGACATTCGCAAGCAAGCAATAGCGAACATTGTCACCCCATATTTCACTAATAGCTGACGAATAGAATATATCAATACGGTGATTACCTTCTTCGCACTCAAAATTGGCCTCACTGAATCCTTGGATACAAGCACATTGGAATGTCGAATTGCATTCTGTGTGGTCGTCAACGCAGATGGAATTTCCCGTGCATGTCCCACCAAGATACACCTCTGGAATGCAATGTAATTGTTTGTCTTTATATTGCTCTATCTTGCACCAGCTAACATGTACCAAACGGGACTTTAGAACAACATCTATATACGCACATGTTCATATATCACCTTCAAATATTTACTGTACAAAAACATGTATATCGCCTCGTTGTGAGGTCAATACGTGGTTTTATCGACCCGAAACGTGATATTGACCGAGGACGCAGTCCGAGGTCGATACCACTTTCAGCGGGTCGATAAAACCACGTATTGACCGATACCACAGGGCGATAATTGCTTTATTATCAATTGTGAAATTCCCATATGTGTCACTTTTCAATAATATAGCATACATATCCATTTACGCTGTGAACATTGCGATTAATCTTGCTTTACGCCATTTTGGCACAATTCATAATGGAATTCAATTCATCATGTTCAGCGACGTTGTTGGTGAAGAGCGTGATATGATTTGCAACGTCATGGATTTTAATGACGTCAAAGAGACTTTATCCAATCCACAACGTCGCTCCGCTTTCAGGTCAATATGACATTTTGAATCAACTTTCTCAGGTTGATATACATTTATATCGAAGATCATGTGACCAGCATATGTCCAATTGCATACACTGATATTTCCCGATTGATAATAAAATTAGTTATTGCTAACGTTTTGAACAATTACAATAAGGACATCTCAAATACGCATCGTTCGAACAATTGGGTCAATGACTTTAAATATTTCCGTTATACATGTACAGTTGGGTAAGCGTGTAAGTGCACACACGAACGAACACGACAGGTTGGTTCCAACCTGTAGTGTTCGTTCGTGTGTGCACTTACACGCTGACCCCACTGTGTATAGAGACATTTACTGATTGCATAAGAAACGAGGCTATGTCGAATTTCTTATGACATCGTTAAACGATAATAAATATGCTATTAAATCAAAATAGATATTAGATTATATGTATTGCATTCAGATGTCATACATTGAAGTAGTACTAATCATCAAACGCGTGTTCGGTAGAGGTCTCATTTACATAATTATTTATTACGCTAGCGTATTATAAGGTTTGATCATGTCCAGCCGTGTGAAAACGTTTGATGTGGCCCTCGGGAAATGTTTGAACCCAAGGCCGCAGGCCGCGGGTTCAAACAGTTCCCGAGGGCCACAGCAAACGTTTGCACACGGCTGGACATGATCAAACGTTATTGTTACATTTCCAACAAAAAACTGATGTAATTTGAGCATTATATTCAGTATTTTCAGTACTTTTATAAATCGTCCCATTCACGTAGATAATTTTCGGTATTCATATTCCGGGGCCGCGTCATGAACGTCATGAACGTCATGAAGTAGTGACGTCATGAAGGCACTTCCGCGTAGTGACGTCATGAAGGCACTTGGTCTACGCGCGGCCCCGGAATGAGCATTGCCTAAAGTCATATGCAAACAGCACGCGCTATATGTTTGCACATACACATACATATGTGCAAACAGCGAAAACCATGTAACAATATAAGGTTGACAATGTCCAGCCGTGGGTACACGTTTGCCGTGGCGCGAGGGAACTGTTTGAATCCCAAGGCCGTAGGCCGCGGGTTCAAACAGTTCCCGAGTGGCACGGCAAACGTTTACCCACGGCTGGACATGGTCGAAAGGTATTGTTACATTTCCGTCGGAAATACCATGCAATTTGAGCATATGTGCAGTACTTTCGTTATTTTGATAATCTACTCCATTCAAACAGCTGATTTACACATACATATTCCGGGGCCACAGTACACGTCGCAGTACGCATCCGCATCAATTTCAAAATGTCGGTGCGACCGTTGTGAACTAGTCTGGTGACGTAACGCCGCGTGCTAGTAACGTCATCAGACACATGCATCAGTAGGTGTTGGCTTGGCCCCGGAATGAGCATTGTCTACAGCCATGGTCAAACAGCACGTGATGTACGTTTGAACACGGCTGTGAGCGGTGTCGAACAACGGCAGTCATGTAACAATATGAATTTAATACACTGGGTTATTGCTCTGAGAAACATTATTATATGCAATTTATTACACTCTTGCAAATTATTTGCACGTATTTGGCTGTGAGAGAAAACCGGTAATCAACTTCTTACAAATAATACACCGTGAATTGAACACCCGTAATTGCGCGCCTGTTTTCTTGGAAACCACGAGCTACCATGCAAAATGTTTAATTTTTATTACAGTCAAAATAATGTTATTTGAAAATTTGGAAACGGTCTCGACTAATCTAGAATGTTAATGTGATTGAACACATTCCAAACATGCACTCAAATATATCTGGATCATAGAAATAGCTGCGTAATTTGGATTTCAAAAAGTTTGCATGACGTCACATTTGACGTCACACAACGTAACGTCAAAACGCGGGAAAACACGTCATTGTATAAATATCCATGAGCACATCACAATTCATTGATTATAATCTCAAAAAATAGACTAAGTGTGCATATATATCCGCCGTGGAAGTGTAATAAATAGGATATTCCATCGTACACTCGTGTCCGTCGGCTTCCGTGCAAGCAACTCGTTCGCTACGCTCACTCGTTGTTTACGCGGAAGCCGACGCACACTCGTGTATATATCCTATATAACTTGATACGTATATGAATTAACGTGTACCTTGCTCAAAGTGTGGACATACCTTTCATACAAACACCTCCTACATCTAAGTAGAACGATTTACACGTGCATAACAACCACTGGTCGCAGAAAGCATTGACATCCTGGCAGTCTGTAGTATAACTGCAGGCTCCATCCAGGGGCACAGCTAGAGTAAAATGTGGCTGTTACTGAAGACATGGGCGTATGGGTTTTGCGAGCAGACATATATTAAAGAGTTACAATTTAGTACCCATGTGACATTGTACATGTGCAGATTTCACAATGCTCGCTATATGTATGTATGAATACTTACGAATTACAAACTACATACATGCATATGTGTTCAAAAACCTTCGGAACAACGTTGGAAAGTGGGTTCCTGGTTTTTGAAGAATTGTTCAATACATCGTATTATTGCGAAAAGCTTACACATATGTGACTGTGACTGGGAAAATGGGGTTTACGGCTATTTCGACCCACGATCGTCCCACTCCTGCCAAGCCCAGGGTCAAGGTCACATACATGGTGCATTTGAAACCTTAACGCTCGAGTAAATGACTTATAATTTCGGTTTTCTTCCACGGATCTGGTTGATATTTCACACACGCATTGCTATAATGGTCCTCTACCGCTCTGTGAACAATCCACGATCATCCTGCCCCGCTAAGCCCATATACATACTTGGTGCGTTCGAAACTCGGGTAAGTGGCTTATAATGTCTGTTTCCATGCATTGGTCTGCTAGATATTCTCACACCATTGGTCTGCTTTCATGCTGTGACAAATCCACGCTTTTCTGGCCGTCTGTGTTTTCAAATATGCCTCGTTTTCTTTGCCTGCCAGCGGGGGCATTCGTGTTCCGACAGGCAACATTTCTAGATCATTTTATTACTCACATTTAAGGTATTCGCTACTCTCACCCATTTCCTGAGCGCAAGGACCTAATCACTCCTGCATTATTTCACGATAATCAGCTCATCTGATTAAATAAACGGCATTGACCATCCATAGACACCTTTTCCCATTAAAGACACTAAAATAAGAGTTACATATTGTTAGTAATTTCAATTTAATGGTACCCTTTTCCGTCCGTTCGTCACAAAACTTTAACGCTCGGGTAACTGTCTTATACTGTATGTTTGATAGCACGGATCTGCTTCATATTTCATACCCGCATTGCTCTAATGTGCCTCTATTGCCCTGTGAAAAATCGACGTTCGTCACGACCCCGCTAAGCCCAGGGTCTATGTCTCATACTTGGTGCATCAAAATCATTAACGCTCGGGTACATGTCTTATAAGTTCTGTTTCCTTACACGGATCTGCTTAATAGTCCATACACTCATTGCGCTAATGGTTCTCTACCACCCTGTGACAAATCAACGTTCGTGACGTCCCCATTTTCGGTCTTCATGCACCACAACCTCTAACACATTCTAAATTATCTCAATTTCCAATTAAACGTTCCTAACAAAGGCCGTTTTATACTACCAATGCAGTGGGACATCCCAAATTTTACGGCCATATAAACAATGCAGAAACAATATTTGTTGATTGATAATATTAAATTAAAGCAAAATTGAAGAATGAGTCTTCTTATTATTTCGTGAAATTTGGTCAAATATTGATTTTATTGCGAAAAAACAATTTCCCCATGTTAAATCCTCAAATTTAAAAATGGGATTTAACGTAGAGAATTTGTTTTCTAATTTCAGAAATACATGTAGTGGACCGACCAACTTTTATTTTCTTAAATGGATCGTTTCCAAGCTATCTAGCCAGGTTTCAGAGTAAATTTCCAAAATCTTTCGTTTGTTTTGGCTCCTCCACGTATTTTTCCCCGATGTTAAATTCCCATAGAGAGATTATTTTTCACAACAAAATCAAATTTCACGAAATATAAAGGTTCATTCATAAATGTTGATAACATTTACTATTACCGAAAAAACTATTGTTTTTACATTGTGGATATATCCGCCAAATTTGGGCAGGTTTTGTGAAACTGACAGTAGGAACAAGACCAAGAGCCTTTGAACTCTAGATCTGCTTCCATGGTCCGGTATTATGGTTTCCCATACATTAATTAAACCTATTTTTGTTAGACAGACTTCGAAGTATTATCCATAATTTCGAGTCAGATGATAACTTTTCAGAAACGTTGACATCAGTAGCCTATTTCACCAACATTGCAAAGTATATTTTTCTAGCAAAGTATACTTTGAGGGAAAAATATTCAATTTTAGGATAAATGTATTAATTGTTATTATACTGAATGTATTACATTATCACAGCCATTTCAGTATAATAATTCTGCAGACTTTTAATCATCAAATATATGCAGTCGTTAGTTCTATATGAAATAATGCATTTCAGGAAAAAATAATGATTACTCCCTCAAAGTATACTTTGCGAGACAAGTATACTTTGCAATGTTGTTGAACTAGGCTACTGGGCAAGATTAACGCAGTGTACCTACCTACTGGTCAATTCCCATACTGCTTTTCAAATCAACCAATCAATATCACGTACTGTTGTATTAAGTGGTATAATAATTGAGTTTCCAATACAGAAAGTGCTGATTTGAGTGGCATACACTACACAGACTTAGCTGTTTTCAAATGGTAATACAATCATACATGATAAGATATCATGTTTTTGTTTTTGGCCACTAAAAGCTTCTTACTGTAACCCGAAAAGACAGAGACATACCTAGAATACACTGTCCGTCGATCGGCACGTGCAATTCCGAACAGACGCACGTCCCGTGAGCGCACTCGGAGCCAGGCGTCATACACGGACTATCGAAAGAACAATTGTATCCCAAGGTCGCGACTGAAATGACAAAATCCAGACAAGCCATGCTATCTTTACTTAACCCTTCCTACGCTGTTGACGGAAATTTCCGTCTCCTGTTTTTCATTTTTGCGTTAATTCTTAACAAAAAACTGGTTTTGACAGCACACGATGTTTAAGGGAGGTAATAACTTGAACACAGTCGGGAACAGCTTTCTGTCTGTTTGACGAATCCTGTCCATAGTTTACGGCTATATAAACACTGCAAAAACAATATTTCTTTCGATAATATTAAATTTCGAAATCTAAGAAATTTGTTCGAATATTGATGTTAGTGTGAAACAACAGTTTTCCCTTGTTAAATCCCAATAGACATCTTTTCACATATTTTTCCAATGACAGAATTAGTGTACCGACTTTCAAAATGTTGTTTTCTAGTTTAGATTAGATCATTTACAAGCTATCTAGCCTGGGGGCCGTTTCACTAAACTTCTTACGACTAAAATGTTCGTAAGTGCAAAATTATAATAGTCTGTGAATTTCACATTAACAATGTTTTCTTGTAAACAATGATTGGATTTACATTTATTGAGCATAGGCTGCATATGGAATTTCCAGACGATCCTAAATTTGCACTTACGAAGATTTTAGTCGTACGAAGTTTAGTGAAACGGGCCACAGGTTTCAGAGTCAATTTCCAAATTGTTTCGTTGTTCAACTCCTCCAACTATCTTCTCCCATGTTAAATTCCCATTAGAGATAACATGTTGTTGTAATACAGGCAATACTTGACCTAATTGCACGATAAAAGAGGTCTCATTATTAAATTTTGCTAGAATTTAATATTATCGACAAAAAACGTTTTTACATTGTGACATATTCGTGAAATGTGGGCTGGTTTCGTGAAACAGACAGTAGTCATCCTGCTACAAACGGTCTGTAGTCGATGTCACCAATATTTCTAAGTGCACGAATTTACCTAGCTGCACGTTTTCCGCTTTATATGTTTGTCTATAGGCAAGAAGTTGCACTATATCGCTACACCACAGTTAACGGTATCAATTTGCGTATATAAAAAACATAGTCCGCAGACGATAACTTGCTACTTGTTTACAAACAAACAGGTCATAAACAAAACACAGAATAGGTGAGACAGGTAAATATACCCGTGCCAGTATTCCTTTTCAATATTTATTTTGAGATTTGTCATCAAGTCTTATGTAGTCGAGGGGTTAGACTGACTGATATCAATGCCGTAGGTAATGAGTTCGAAACTTAGTTTTTCATACACATAATATTTTGATTTGTTTATATTTTATTATATATTTCTTTTTGTATGTGTGTTGCTCTTACAAATTACACTAATTAAGCATGAGATAGATTACATGTGGAACGTTTGTCTCACTTGGAAGAAAACTAATAACTATGCACATTTCATATGTGTCTTCATGAATAATCTGGGAGTAAGTAAGTAATTTGTTTATTATAGTGACATGTGTTAAACGAAACAGGGAATACGTACACTATACTATTTACGAAAACACCCGGCCCTATGGACCTATATGTCACTTTCAAATGTCAGGTAACAAATGTATGTGTAAATATACAATATAAACTCGTATGTTCTCGCCGATCATATCACAATGAGGTCATACAGTAAGAGTGATAACCCTTGCCGTTTCATTTATTCCCTTCTCCAGCAAGCAGTCATAAAAAGAACAGAATGATATCGACAAATGAAAAGTAATGCATTTTGTGAGGTTCGAACTCACGACCAGATAAAAGGAACACAAGTTCTGCAAACGTATGGATATTCTCCCGCTTCAATACCACTGATCCACACTATATGTCTATTTTCCGCACCAAGACACACTATTATATTGACATGCATGTACGTGCACTTTATAATGTAGTCATTATGCACGAAAACGAGGCTATGATATGATTTTACACCTGGTCTACCTATATTTGGACTCATCGACTGACCTCCAGCAACTTATTATCGTCTGTCATTTATAATAGCATTTACATTTCGCGCACAAACATATAGAAAAACCCTGCAGGGCGTTGACGTTCATACTTCGCTATATTGTTATTAAAAGACAACAGCGCTCGTCTACACATACGCCACCAATATGTGTGTTTCCAATAGTAGGACAAATACATGCATCAGTAAACTTTCATGTGAGACAAACATATTATCATAAGCTCATCTAATACAGTTTGTGTTAGCAACATTTTAAGTCACTCTCCACGAAATAGAAAGTAAACAAAGAACGCTTCAAACGCACATTCTGAAAGACTACTCCGCCATAACACTTATGTAATGTAACGGAATGTAATAAGAGTTATGTACTCATAACTATAATTACCATGCATGTAGGGTACTTTGAGGAACGGAGTACGTATTTATTTATACTAAAATGTATTATATCATCTATAAAAAACGATGTTGTGTAAGGGTTATTCAGAAAATCTCTCTACACCGGACACCAAGAAACACCTGTGCTATTATTTTTGATCAGTTCCGTGGTCATTTATCTCAGGTGATAATATCTGTTCGTGATCGCATAATGCACAACTATGGCTCATCATGTCTGATTTACAGTGAAACCTCTCTAAGCCGGACACCCTGGGAACCTCCCAGGGTGTCCGGCTTAGAGACGTTTCACTGTAAAACGAGGACTGTCTATTATGGTACGTGAGGCGCGTCAGTGCCGAAGGTTGTCCAATATTTAACATGAAAAGTCATGCAGAGCATGATGTTATTAGCCGATCAAATCAGGGTTCAATATATGTCCACATTTTAGTAGTTACCGAATCTCAGGGAAAAGTGAGAGAAGTGTTGATTTCCTCCCCAACCAAATTTTCCCAGTTATATTTAGCTATCATTAATATCTGATGATAGCAATACTTATGGTAGTCAAATGTAAATGAACTAGCCACAAGTTTATAAAACATTCTAATGTGTTAATCATTTCTCTATATGCTGGGATATTTGAGCGAAATAAGTAGATTCCGTTATATATATTGGGCCAAGTGATGTTGGTGTGGTGAGGGAACCTGCCACCATATCATCAAATGGTAGTTTCAGTGTTGAATGGATATTTTATATCCCCCACTGTAGCGTCGTTAAACTTAAAAACGCTAAAGATAAGAAAATAATGTTGATGTTTTTTTGTCTGTGATGTAACCTCATCACAATTTCAAAAACAAGCAACAAATATAATAATGTATTTTTATTATTCAACTTAAAAAATAAAATTTCTAGATGGTAAACTATGAATTATCAGTATTGTATATTATTACACACAAACGTACATGTACAACTAAAACATACCTAGGTGGACAGACCACTGTGTGTGTGTGGGGATTTACATTTACTGATACATAAGTAAAAGAATGAGCGATTTATAAAGTTTAACCATAAATAAGCAACAAAGGACTCCCCCACTTCAGTATGTTTTTATGATTTTTTCAGTAAATTGTGAAGCTGCTTTCTCTCGTATTAAACTGAGTATAATGCTGCATCACATCGTCACCTGCAATGATCTTGCAACGACAATGTACAAAATGGAGACAAGACTATTATTTTGTACATTCAGAAACAAAAATCTGGAATATTTTGATATGCAACAGAGATCTGTGGCGAAAAGTAAATATTAAGCGAACATTGTCAATGCGCGAGCATTGTCAGTGTCACCTCCACTCTACTTAATGACGGCCATTTTCTTTTGCCTTCTTTAGTTCCTAGTTTAATCAAAACTTTCCCCAAAAATTCTGACATCTAAGAAGGGCCGTAATGGCTCTCGGTACAGTATAAATATACTGCAGGGGCAATCCCCACTCGTATATTGTTAATTAACAGTTTGTAGCGTATATTCTGGGCGGTATTTATACTCAAATGTACTTTGCAAAACATATTACCTGTATCTGGTTGTCTATCTTCTCGCAAATGAAGCTGGCGCGCATATCAAGATCACGTGATCGGCAACTGTTGGTTTGATTGGTCAGCTGGGTGAGCCAACATTGGTCCGATCCAATCAAATCACGAATACAAAATATCACGCTTTGTAACGAATAGAAAGCAAGCTGCCTAACGTTAGTTTACCGAACTCTTGTTAAAACGTTTATTTATAGCCAAATTACCGAACTCTTGTAGTTAAAACGTTTATTTATAGCCAAATTGTGTTATTTCGCTATATTTAAAGTTTTAAACAGAGATAATGGCCAAAAATGAAAAATTATCCGGTTGATGTAGTTTGGAAGTAATACAACAAAGTTCGCGTTTGTAGATTACCGAATATAGGAGAAAAGATTGGTTACAAACTTTTTCACAAATCGAGGATAACCAATATATAGCCGATCTATAAATAGATCGGCTAATAATAATAGACAGACCGAGTTCTATAACCGACTTAAAACATAACACAAATAACGCCCCTTTGTATACTCAGTACTTCGCCATGGAAAGTACACATGTCATGTGAAGCACATGCACAAGTTAACAGCAGGTAGCTTAGTGAGTGATTACATATACATGTGGAATCATGCTGCATGATCCATGTGTAGTTTGACATGAGCTCGTGCTTATTAGTTCAAGTTTGAAACAAGCTTTGTCAGTTGCTCTGGATAATAGTTGCACATTCAACCAGTGTAACACTTCTGGACAATGAAGCACAATTTCTAGGATAGTATGTATGTTTGAAATTCGTAATTGACAAGCGCATGTAATGTACATTATTCTGAAAACAAATCGACTAACAATTTGTAGAAAGTACCAGAGAAAGATACAGACGGATGTCATCTGCCTCTAAGAATATGTCAGGTTAGACAGGCCCCAGGCTGACTACAGTGTCAATACGACCCTGACAAAATACGTAGTTCCAGATCAGCCTGTGTATATGTGCAGTCTGATGAGAGTCAACATGCATTGCTTAGAGCATGAGTAGATAATCCGTGCATGCGGACAACCTGTTGTAAGCGATGTATCCCATCATATAAGCCTATGCCCAACACTAGTAATATTGACCAATCAAACTAACGTAGTATCCGACAGAAAAGAGAGATAAAAATGAGTGTGTAGCTAACTTACATAATACCTCTTGAATTTATAATGGTTATACATACCGTATAGTCACTTATGTCAGCCAGTGGTCCAAATTAATGAACAACATGAGTCACTATTTCATGAAACAGCAACAGTGCTTATATTTTCTGTTGTTGCCTTTTGACAGACCTCGGGCATAAGTTGACATAATCATAAAATTAAATTAGGAATCGTTAAATTATAGACGACATTAAAATCAGCCATTCTGCGTTACATATACAATGCGGAAGGAAGTGACAGAAGTCCGTTAAAATACACTATGATTATCACCAATTTGTTTATTGCAAAAGAAATGCCAGTATGGAAATGTGTAGTCGTGACTTCATGCCTGTCTTCATATACAACTTGATTGTGTCTGTGATGTTCTCGACTAGGAAATGTGTCGGTCTTTCATTACATAGCATCGAGGGAAATAGACATTAGGGCCAGGGTCTACGCTAGTTAATTAAGTATTTGTTTTGATTGTAAAGCTGGTGCACACGAAACACACAACAAACAATTTTACATTAGAGACACGCCATGGGATGTCGTACCTTCGGACATCTGCGTAATTTCAACAAATACGTTTACAAAATTTACAATATATTTCGTAAATGGCGTTAAAAGTTGACAAAATTTTCAGAATACATGCGGAATATAATTCCGCATGTACTCTGAAAATTTTGTCAACTTTTGACTTTATTTATTCAAAATATTTTTCTTAAACGTTTTCTGTAAATATATTTCATGAAATTACGTGGTTCTGAGTACATAAATCTAATTACATTTCATTACGCTGCATTACATCAGATATAGTGTAAGCTGTTGCATATAAAGCGGAATACGTGCAGCTAGAAATTACGTAGTCGAGAACATCACCGACCCAATCAAGTTGGGTCGTGATGGCTGGTATTTGTTTATTGGAAATTTATATGTTTCATTAAAACTGAACATTAACAGCATCTAACTGTATAAACGCTTGAATAGAACCATAGTTTACATTTACAAACATCCACCAGCATTATATTGTTGATTTTAATACAATTTTTTTACCAAAAAAAAATGTTTTGTTTTCTCAGATATTCATGAATTTTGTCAATAATTTTTTTATTTTAATTTCTATTAACAATAAAAGCTTAACATTTTTCTCAACTACTATTTACATGCATATTGACATACCCCACAAGTTATTTAATTTAAAAATATGTAAATTTGATACTTTATCACTGTTTTCGAAAATTCCACAGGGAAATGTCACTTTACAAGAGTAAGCCATCATGGCTGTATATCCAGACAGTCATGAAGTCACGACTAGAAATTACGCAGATGTCCGAAGCTACAAGGTCACATGGCGTGTCCCATTACAGTTTGTACAGCTGACGCCGTCCTCATAACATAACGAAGACATTTCCTAGCTATTTTGAGAATTACATGCAGAAAGGTATTTTCTCGAAATCATGATGGTGTTCACACCGTCGACAAATGCAATAGTATGTTCCGCGGTATTCAGGGTGTGGAATCACGTGGTTTACGAACGGCGTGACGTCATGTTTTGGGATGCGTCTACAGTAGCTTTCCATGACGGATTCGATTACCGTCCTTGTAAATATAAATTGAAAGCACGTACATGTTACAAATAACGTCTTTGGTGCGCTATATACGTGTCCTCAAAATCCGCATGTTTGTTACGAAGATTTAAAATTGAATCGACTGTAAAAATTACGTCACATGTTATATCCGTCTGAGAATATGGTTCGGAAACGTTCGGAAACCACGTGGATTTCATACCCGTGTATTTGCCCTGTCTAGAATCATACTGGCTCATGTAATGACTTGACAAGTTTAGTGAATTGTACGTTCACGCGGGCTAAAATGTTACAGGGCACGATATGCTCGGATGCACGTGTCTTGTGTCCGAGAGTGTCCAGTATAATGCGCATATTTGTCCAATATTTAAATACTGGACAGTATGTTCAAATTACTGTACAGTAAACTAAATATGTTGGACTGTTGTGGGAAATATTGGCCCACAACTCAGGGGCCCGTTTCACCAAACTTCTTACGCTACGAACTTTCTTACGTCTACGATACTTTTCGTACGAACTTCTTACGAACTTCTTACGTGCGTTTCACTAACATATTCGTGCGAAATTTCTTAAGTTACGAACTTCTTAAGAATTCTTCAGTATTGGAAATCCATCAAGCCCTTTGAATGTGAACATCCGGTCCGACTTTGACAACCAGACGACAGCTGTTAAATCAACTGCCTTAGTCCAGCAAGTTGAAAATCAGGAAAGTGAATTGGACTGACACTGAGTGTCCCATCCACGGCGCCCAGGGTGTTCGGAATCCTGGCCACACAATAAAATACTTTTTTTACAGTTGGCCAGGTCTTATTCCTCGGTTGGAAAACTGATGTTGTCCAGTCGATACAACATCATTAATACACCGAGAAACCGAACACATAGTGACACCGTGGATGTGGCCAGCCTCGGAGTAGAACTCACCCTTCGCTAGGCAGCGCAGGGTAACCAATGTCTGCAAAGTTTGAAGTGCTTGAGTCTTTGATGATCTCAAATGTGATTTTTATTTGCTTTAGTTTGTACTGTATACTACACGGGGCATGGAGTTGCCGTATTGGCCATCTTAGTATATGCAATACATCTTGTGGCGTTTTACACATACCACAAATAATTTGACATACCCATAAATACAAGTTTGTGCAACGTCCTATTGGTTGTTTTCATCACACTTATATACAAAGTCTGATTTCCTATTACATTTAGGGGAAGGGGCCAAGTGGCTTTGGTTTGGTATGGACCTGGAACCAGATCGGGTTCTAATTTCAGGGCTGAATATATATTTGTTTCGATGTAAATATTCCGTTCTGAGTTTGGGACCACGAAATGCAGCAGGTTGAATACGGGATCGAACCAGTTGGCCAGGCCTTATATGACCTTAACCTGTTGTATAGCTTTCTGGCATAATATTTATAGCACGATATTGTCATATCTGTCTATAATGTATTGCACCACATTGTAATACCTTCTCTGTCATATTATTTGCTGTATGTGTCAAACGGTCGAAGTGATGAAACTGTAAGATGGCTGACTGTACATACAAAGATGGCGGAGATGGTAACTCGATGTACCATACAGTATACAGTAACACAAAAATTGATATGACAACACATTACATACATATTACTTTTGAAAATATTTGATTCGTGTTTTCATGCATTTCACCCCTACACCACACTACAATTATAGTGAATCACTGCATTTGCTGGCTAACTTATCAGAAGGTAAAATTATAGCGAGTAACTATTCCATAAGCCACGTTATATAAGGCTGCATATGCTGGCCTAACTGATCAGCAGGTACAAGTATAGCGAGTCACTATTATATAAGCCACGTTATATCAGGCTGCATTTGCTGCACTAACTGATCAACAGCTACAAGTATAGTGAGTCACTACTCTATAAGCCACGTTATATCTGGGTTGCATTTGCTGGCTAACTGATAAGAAGCTAAAGCTAGATAATCCGGTCTGTCTACGCATTAGGGCCCCTATAAGTGATTTGAGAAACTTACAAAAACTTCCAAAAAATAAACACAAGAACAGACAGATGGACAGACCAACACTTAAAAACAAAATAAACAGACGAATGGACGTACGATCAGTAGTGAGGGTAATGTATTACTAAGTAATGCCAAAAATAAACGGACAGACAGACAGACGGAAGTATAGGGCGAAACCTATAGGGCGAAATATGCACGGCCGATTTTATGGCGATGTTATTCATGAAATACATGTATGGCGGCCGTGACACTTGCGCTAAAAAATTTTCGTACGACAGCCCAATACCTATCGCAGACTTACGAGGAAAGTTCGCACGAAATTGACGTTAATGAAACGGTAAAATGCGCCTAAGAAGTTCGTACGATAATTTCTTATCGTAAGAAGTTTAGTGAAACGGGCCCCAGTAACGTTACCACCAGTCGCATCTTGTATGATATAGAATATGTACAGAAGTGCCCCTATTTGGACCATTTCAATGCCCCTATACGGACCATGTTACCCGAGTGCCCCTATATGGCCCAGTAGCGTTACCACCAGTCGCATCTTGTATGATATAGAAGATGTACAGAAGTGCCCCTATTTGGACCATTATAGTGCCCCTATGCGGACCATGTTACCCGAGTGCCCCTATATGGCCCAGTAACGTTACCACCAGTCGCATCTTGTATGATATAGAAGATGTACAGAAGTGCCACTATTTGGACCATTTCAGTGCCCCTATACGGTCCATGTTACCCGAGTGCCCCTATATGGCCCATTAACGTTACTACCAGTCGCATCTTGTATGATATAGAAGATGTACAGAAGTGCCCCTATTTGGACCATTTCAGTGCCCCTATACGGTCCATGTTACCCGAGTGCCCCTATATGGCCCAGTAACGTTACCACCAGTCGCATCTTGCATGCTATATTGGGAAATCGGCGACAATAACTGGTCTATGCCGAAGGAAGTGTACTGATGCAACAACACAATCGTATTTACTTATCGGTTGTCTCCCTTGCATCAGCCAGTGAGTGGCTATCACTCGCATCAGCCACCGGTTCTGAGCATCTATATACTGACAATATACCAGCTCACAATCAATCAGTTTGGTTGACTGAGCCTGAGCTGTAGCACAGGTCACGCTCAGCCATTCAAGCTGCATGTTAAAAGAACGATATTCGAGTATTTTGTAATAAATTAATGGACAAATATTGGCAAGATAAGTGCAGGCGGTAGTGTACTTGTAATGATAATAAATCAATATTTGACCAAATTTCACGAAATAAAAAGAAGGCTCATTCTTAAATTTTCCTTTAATTTAATATTATCGAAAAAAATATTGTTTTGGAATTGTTTATATGGCCGTAAAATTTGGGCAGCTTTCGTGAAACAGACAGTAGTGTTGTTGTAGCGGTGTTTTGTCCCAGGCCGAACGATTCGTCTCACCACGATTTCGGGCCCCTGTACCATATGGTGTTTTGACTGTGTGTCCGTCAATATGCCCGGGTAAAGTGTTAAGGAGTTACTCCAATCTGCCATCGGAGTAGTTGCGGAAGCAACTCTGAAGAATACTCCCGTACGATACGGGAGTATTCTCCAGTTACTTTCAGCAACTACCACCGGAGGCATCCGCATGCCGACAGGCCTCGTTTTCGTGTTTAATTTAAACCTTGCAATCCATGATGGCCGCCGTCCACCAATTTGATAAATGTTGTCATTTTAGCTAATCATTCACATGAACTGGAATGTACTTACACAGTGGGACACAGTGACTGGTTCCCTGCGGTAGATGTAGACACGTGGTTTCCGGCATTTCGCTGCCATTGTAGCTCACTTGGAACGCGATTCCCAAGTTAGTCGGCGTGCCATAGGTGTGTATATTTCTGTGGCATGCCCATGTGGTGTGCTCGGCGATTTTACTGGTTTCACTACTCTATAATGTATACGGCAACCCGTAACATGTACATGTACAATATGCATTAAAGGTACATGCCCACTCAGTAGGCACAAACTGTTCGTTATAGGAATTAAATAAGTGTATAATTGTGTCACTATTTTACCAGTGTCCGCTATACAGATATAATCATTTAGTAATATTAATTTACTGATAGTGAATCGTGGTGGTATCAGGCTATTTTCATATGCAAATGAGGCATGGTATTTTTTAATTATTTATACTAGTTACATGAATCACCTGAACAAATAAATATTTTCGACAGATTATAAGACTTAGTATGATCATTGCACATCAAAAAACAAATACAGATAATAAATAGTAATGTCCGTTAACATTTTAAGGAAACACGGCTATCGCACCTGATAACATGTACATGTATAAATATGCCAATCAATACGTGGGGTTAATGGTGAATGAACGTTTATTTTGCCAGAAAATGTCTCTGATGATGTATCTGATATACAGAACATAGTGTACTGAGTTGGTATGCACCTTTAAAGATAGGCACAAACTGCCAGGTTATAATATAGGGAGACAGATATTTTTCTATATTCTGTAGATATGACATTTTCTGGCAAACTAAACATTCATTCAGCGTTACCCCACGTATTGATTGGCATTATTATACTTTTTTATGTCAGACGAAAATTTCCACACGATAGTGGAGGGGGCATTTAGTGTTACCCTTGTCCGTCCGTCCGTTCGTCGTAGAATTTGGCAATTTTATCTTGTAACTTTAACTTTTAAACAGCAATAGCTACCTACCTGTAGCTTTGCATGTAACTTCCTTACGATGATTTTACTCCGGTCATGGATTATCTCCCCCTGTTCAACTTGGAATTTTGCATCGTTTACTATCAAAGCGATATTATTTTTTAAAATGACGCATTTAATTAGTATAAATAATTTGAATAAATTGCATGCCATATTTGCATATGAAAATAGCCTGATACCCCCGCGAGTAACTATCAGTAAAATAAATATTACTAAATTGTTACAGCTGTATAGCGGGGAGAATTATACTTATTTACTTCCTATTACTACCATTGTGTGCCTACTGGGTGGGCATGTACCTTTAAGAACTGACAACATAGAACGCAATCCTTTGTTTCGAAGACAATAGCTTCGTACATGTGATTGAATATTTGTATAAATGTACATTTGTATCTGACCCTGTTTTTCTTAGTGTATACTATACTGTGCATTGAGTTACCATCTGAGCCCTCTCGGCATGGACAAGCTATCAGCCAGTTTATCCTCGTGTAGCGTTTGACACAGACAGCTCAGGATTTGATAGATAAAGTAATACAATTTAGTGCAATATATTTTAAATTTAATTATTTAGATTGTCCTATCCATTGCATGTAGCCCAAGTCAATACCGAGTCTTGAGTTCAACGATAAAGGTGCACATTTTGTTTAAAACACAGAAATCTCTGCACAGGTTATCAAGGGTGAATAGTCATATATGCTATATTGCATGTACACAGAGTATTTACCATGCATAATTTATTGAGTGCAATAACAAATAATGATTCTGTATGGACTTGTGCTGCTATCATAACCGTGTTGCTAGCATACTATAAGGGGTAAGGCAGTCAATTATGGTGTATACATTGGCATGAGATAATTGATAGCGTGTTGTAAGTGATTATCCTTGCAACATGTAATACCACATTGTATTAGTGTTTCTGTCATATTGTTTGTTGTATGTATCAAACGCTACAAGAGGTGAAACTGACCGCATATACAAATGTACTAAGATGGCCGAGATGGCAACTACATGCGCCGTATAGGATACAGTCACAAGAGAATGTTCACATTTATGTAATACATAATTATATCCCATCATTTTTACAAAGCAAGTATCATTGAATCCGATGATCTGTAGCCTATTTCACCAAAACTGCAAAGCATTGCAGTAGAACTCCGGTTCCACTACAGGATTCTGTCATCCTGGACTGAGTGCCCCTGATCTGAGTTACAAAGTCCCAGAGTGCCTGTCATGATACACATGTAATCTTGAAATACATTTGGATGGATTACTGTGCATATTATGCCACCCTGGAAACTTTACAGGACCTTTAGCCAGTGACTGTTCATTGACAGTTGCCGACTATTGGTCATTGTCGGGTACTGGTATCAATGTCGTGACCCCTCGATTGACACTGCAGGTGACTGCTATTTCTTATCACAATTAAACTTAGCCTACACTCTTGTCTGACCAGGATCGGCATCATCTTATTCACTATTCATTATAGTCCCTATAGAAAGTACCCGCTCGCACAAGGAATAGTGGTATTCATAGCAGTATACAGAGTGGCCTGCGGTTCTCTTACCAGGCGAATTGCAATTTCTGGAGCGCAGGATTGCAATTCGCGTTCCCATTAATTGCAATTGGACCGCAATCGGACTGCAATCATGTGACTGCGGTCCAACGAGTTGGTTGCGGAATTGCAATACTTATAGCGCAGTTAGCGCTGCGCTCCGCTTTTAATTGCAGTTTACGCTCCTTTTTTACTTTAAACTGCGAAAGAATGACCGCTTTACGCTGCGCTCTGCGGTCAAACCAGCGGACCGCTCTGCTTGACCAATGCGGCAATAAAATCGAAATAGTTGACAAACGTATCCGTGTTCCAATCCAAAATTTTATCCCATCTATTTCATTCAAAGTGACTAGAAAGTCAGCGGTATTGGTGATCTGTTTTTTTGGTGCGCAAATATAAACCGGCGGGTTATTGCGAGACAAACAGTGAAACATTGACCTTGACAATTTCTTGGGACACAAAAAAATGTCGTCACTGCCGTTCCGAATATCAAGAACACATTAATAGACACCACCATACTCACAATATATTTATTTTCATATAAAATCAAATTATAATGTGTGGTCTACGGTATAATATTGCAAAACTAAGCATCAATTTTGAGTTCTGTTTACTTTTTCGTAGGTATCAAATTACGTTTTCCTATTCTGTTAACATTATTTCGACGCGATCCTGTAGTCGACATGACAATTTCTGAGATCAACACAACTTTTCATAATGTCTTTCAATTTCAAGCTGCAATGAGACTGTGAATTGCATATTAACCATAATAACATGGTGAACATATTGATAATAATTTTAAAAGAAAAGCATATTTTAATTTTCGAAACCTGATCATAAAAAGAAAATTAAAAATTTATTTTGGAATTAGATTTCTATTACTACAAACGTTCTGTTCTGGCTGTTGATTTCTATTGGCCCGAATCAAATCTTGTGAAGATAATATTTATTCCGGTGATAGCCATTTCTTTAAAATAAAACGGTTTACTTGTGTCACAGAGTGAGAAAGATAAATAACGGCCCGGAATCGAACCAGGGACCTCATGTTTAATTTTTGTCTCCGAATTCCATATGTTTAGGTACAATTTTGGGAGTATTTATCAGTCGTGGTCCTTCGTTGGGCAACAGAATACTCAATTATCGTCCGTACCCAGAGTTACTGTGCTCCATAGGTTTTTCCTGCAGAGTACCGAATCGGATCTCATTCGCGCTTTAGCTGTTAATTGTGACATATTTTTCTGTACTTATTACACAGAAATGAATAAGTATAATACTGACATTTCTTTCAATTGAAAAATACAGAAAATATGTCGCAATTAACAGTTGAAGTGCAAATCAGATGTGATTTGGTACTTTGCAGGGGAAACCTACGGAGAGCACCATAACTCTCGGTACGGACGATGCGGGAGTATTATGCAGAGTTACTTCCCGCAACTACGTTGGGCGCCAAATGTCACAGGGTGAGAAAGATGCGCACCAGCCCGGAATCGAACCGGGGATCTCTGGTTTACCACACCTGTCACCATCGCTCTACCTACTGAGCAAACCGGACACAAATACACACTTATTCACCATAGTGATCACTTCATTCAACCAAAAATTCACAAGCTAGAAGTTATGCCAAATTATTACAGTCAACATCACAGATTATGCTCTTGACGACATTAGCGGACTCAAATGTGTCCATCAATTTGATCAAATAAACAACGGAATCTGACAGGTAACACTACGACGGCGCATGGAAACATCATTATTCTGGTACTTGGAATCAAAATGGTGGATATTAAGATCAATATGTGAGGCGCTGACAGAACCTTTAACATTTTTTATCACGATAGCAGCTACAAGGATTGTTGGACGCATTTATTTAGAGGAACAAGAGTTTACAACCCGCATTGGATAATATACTAAGTGTCATGTTGTTCTAACGTACACCAACATAGAGGATTAAATTTGTGACAATGTTGGATTCTGGATTTTGTGGACAGGTGACAGAAATCGGAGCTGGATAAGAACCGACAGACGTGATTCTAAATATGCTTGCTTGGTCTGTGGTTATTCTTCCAGATCATGTCATGCATGTTTTAATTTCACGTCATGTCAAAGTAGCACTATTGAACATAATGAATAACTTTAATATTCTACACCAGAATTAAAGTTCATTCATCGTCTGATGTGTAACTGATGAATTAAGGTACGATTGTGGAGAGGGCATTTAGTGTTACCCTTGTCCGTTCTTCCGTCCGTCACCAACCTAGTAACTCGTAAAACTTTTAAACCGTAATAGCTACAGACCTGAAACTTGGTACATGTATGTTTGATTCGACCCCATGGTCATGGATTATCTCCCCCTTTTCAAGTTAGAATTTTCCAATTTTGGCTTGTAGCTCGTAAAACTTTTAAACCCTAATAGCTACACACCTGCAACTTGGTATGTAGCTTCCTTATGATGAGTAGATTTGCAAAGTTTATTTTGATTCGACCCCCGAGTCATGGATTATGTCCCCCTTTTTTTGATTAGAATTTGAAAATTTTGCCTTGTAACTCGTAAAACTTTTGTAATAGCTATAGCACTGAAATGTGATATGTAGCTTCCTTATGATGAGTAGATGAGTAGATGCGGAAAGTTTATTTCGATTTTTGATTCGAACCCCGTGTCATGGATTATCTCTCCCTTTTGGACACTGCAACTTTGCCTTGTTTACTATCAAAGCGATATGTGGGGTATCCGTGTTCTATGAACACATTTTCTAGTTTAGTTACCTCCCTTTGTTTTTTCGCGCACTGATTTGTCCGGAGCATAACGCGAACACCCTTTGCAATATTTTTTATGAAACTTAACACATGCATAGGTCTCACGGGACAATGCGGAGCTAGTGTTAAAGGTACATGCCCACTCAGTAGGCACAAAATGTTCTTTATGTTGGAGACATTTTCTGCACTTCAGATCAGTCTGCCATCGCACCATAACTAGTATAGCGCTTGATCAGTCGCCCATTGCACCATGCCCAGTATAGCACTTGATCAATTGGCCATCTCCCCATGCCAGTATAGCACGTGATCAGTCGGCCATGCCGAGTATAGCCCTTGATCAGTCGGCCATCACACCAGGACCACTTTAGCACTTGATCAGTCGGCCATCGCACCAGGACTAGTATAGCACTCAATCAGTCGGCCATCACACCAGGACTAGTTTAGAACTTGATCAGTCGGCCATCACACCAGGACTACTTTAGCACTTGATCAGTCGGCCATCGCACCGGGACTAGTTTAGCCTTTGATCAGTCGGCCATCGCACCAGGATTACTGTAGCACTCGATCAGTCGGCCATCGCACCAGGACTAGTTTAGAACTTGATCAGTCGGCCATCGCACCAGGAATAATTTAGAACTTGATCAGTCGACCATCGCACCAGGAATAGTTTATCCCTCGATCAGTCGGCCATCGCACCGGGACTAGTTTAGCCCTTAATCAGTCGGCCATCGCACCAGGACTAGTATAGCACTCGATCAGTCAGCCATCGCACCAGGATATTTTAACCGCACGATGACCCACTGTATATTCATACCATATCCGTACGGATATATCGTATATACGAACGGATATCGTATGTTTGTGTAATATTCGTATAGTACGTTTGTATAATGTAAACAAACTGTACTTTACGATGATACGGTAAATTTCTACCGCAAATAGCGAAAGAATTACCTCACAAACGGTATCGCGAAAGAATGACCGCACAAACGGTATCGCGAAAGAATGACCACACAAACTGGACCGCGAAAGAATGACCGCACAAACGGTATCGCGAAAGAATGACCGCAAACACGGCACCGCAATTCAAGGACCGCTGGATTGCAATTCTTGGTAAGATAATCGCAGGTGGGAGGGTAGCACTCAATCAGTCGGCCATCACACCAGGACTAGTTTAGAACTTGATCAGTCGGTCATCACACCAGGACTACTTTAGCACTTGATCAGTCGGCCATCGCACCGGGACTAGTATAGCACTTGATCAGTCGGCCATCGCACCAGGAATAGTTTAGAACTTGATGAGTCGACCATCGCACCAGGAATAGTTTAGCCCTTGATTAGTCGGCCATCGCACCGGGACTAGTTAAGCCCTTGATCAGTCGGCCATCGCACCGGGACTAGTTAAGCCCTTGATCAGTCGGCCATCGCACCAGGACTAGTACAGCACTCGATCAGTCGGCCATCGCACCAGGACTAGTTTCGAACTTGATCAGTCGGCCATCGCACCAGAACTAGTTTAGAACTTGATCAGTCGACCATCGCACCAGGAATAGTTTAGCCCTTGATCAGTCGGCCATCGCACCGAGACTAGTTTAGCCCTTGATCAGTCGGCCATCACACCAGGACTAGTATAGCAGTATATCAGTCGGCCATCGCACCATGACTAGTTTAGCACTCGATCAGCCGGCCATCGCACCATGACTAGTTTAGAACTTGATCAGTCGGCCATAGCACCACGACTAGTTTAGAACTTAATCAGTCGGCCATCGCACCAAGACTAGTATAACACTTGATCAGTAGGCCATCGCACCAGGACTAGTTTAGCACTTGATCAGTCGGCCACGTCATCCTGCGTTACAGACAGAAGTGGTGGTCGGGGGTGGGGGTGTAGTGTAGTGTAGTCATAGACAAAAACTGGTGGTGGTGGTGATACATATTGTTCCCACTGTAGGATATAGACCGGAACGTTTAGGACGCCAAATGTAGATGGCTGGTGTGTGTGGGTGATCATTGTTTTGTGTCCCCGGCGGTGGTGCAGAGTACAATGATGAATTACTGATGAATTACTGTATTGAACACACTGTGATACCGTACTTCGCAATCCTCAGTTTTAAATTGCTTCTGTATCGTAAAACTGAAAATTTATTCATTTTGAAAAACTTAAAATTGTGGCAGATGATCGAAATGAAAACCGGATGTTTACATTCGAAATGAACCGGTGCATCGATATATTTTAACCGCACGATGACCCACTGTATATTCATACCATATCCGTACGGATATATCGTATATACGAACGGATATCGTATGTTTGTGTAATATTCGTATAGTACGTTTGTATAATGTAAACAAACTGTACTATACGATGATACGGTAAGTTTTTACCACAAATAGCGAAAGAATGACCGCACAAACGGTATCGCGAAAGAATGACCGCACAAACTGGACCGCGAAAGAATGACCGCACAAACGGTATCGCGAAAGAATGACCGCAAAAACGGGACCGCGATTGGACCGCAATTTGACTGCAATTCCAGAGGGGACGAATTGCAATTCAAGGACCGCTGGATTGCAATTCTTGGTAAGAGAATCGCAGGCGGGAGTGTAACCAAGTTTATCGAGCGCGGTAGTGTAAATTCCCCAACTTCATGTAAACTTGCCTACCTTTAGCCGTGCGAGCAGCCTCCAGTAAATCTTTTCATCCACCGAATAATATGTCATTGCAATGATCTGCACTGTCGCTATCTGCTCTTGTAGCGCCCGCACAGACCAAACTTGTCATTATTCTAGACGACACGTTTGTGTGCTTGATTTCTACTTGTTATTTTGCGTATCCAATATGGCCGACATTTTCCCTTGCGTCTCTGATTTGCTGTGCTGTGATTGGTTGGAATTATTTGCAGCGGGAAATTTGATTGGGGCTCGCACGGCTGCTGCTCGCATCTCGTCTATATAAAGGAGGCGAGCTGCGCAAATCATTAACTAACTTATCAGTCGACTGACCCACTCATATTGTCAGTAACCGCTAGTGACCTATTGTCGACTCAGATAACCAGTTAGTTCCCGTCACGCTGAATAACTGACACGAAGCTCTTGCATTAATAAATAAGTATGAGTTCAGATGCTCGTTGCTATTTGTTAACTTGACATCCAGATAGACAGTAATAACACTACCGTGCTGCCAACCAGGGCCCGGGTGTTGGTTACAGTATACTTATCTTGCTAAGTACGCTTTGACGGAAAAATTTACTATCTAGGAATACATTTAATAATTTGTATTATACTGAATGTATTACATTATCACAGCTATTATGACTGTGATAATGTAATACATTCAGTATGATAATTCTGAATACTTTAAATCAACAAATATATGCAGTCGTTAGTTCTATATGGAATAATGCATTTTTGGAAAAATAAATGATTCCTCCCTCAAATTACACTTTGCCAGATAGTATGCTTTGCACTTTTCGTGAAATAGGCTACAGGGGCCCGTTTCACTAACTTCTTAATACTAAAATGTTCTTAAGGGCAAATTAATGCAACCTATGCTCAATAAATGTAAATCCATCAATTAAAATTTAAAGACGATCGTAAATTTGCACTTACGAACATTTTAGTCGTACGAAGTTTAGTGAAACGGCCCCCAGGTATATAACGGGTTCTTAACTAAACACATGCGGACTGATAACTCTGAATATGGTGTCGTATTAACTGTCTGTTTCACGTTTTGCTCCTGACGAACTTTTGGCATAAAAGCACATAAAATAAGTACTTTTTCATCAATAACAAAAAAAGTCACTCTCCCCAAAAAATATTATTTGATGAAATTCCATGAAATATTGATTTTATTGCGAAAAAACGATTTTCCTATGGGAATTTAACATGGGGAGTCAATTTCCAAAATTTTTCGTTTTTTGATCCTTCACAGAAACCTGGCGAGATAGCTTGAAAATGATGTAACTAAGAAACAAAAGTTACATTTTGAAAATCGGTCCACAAATAAAAAAATATTTAAAAAAATTCTATTTTTAGCCCCCATGTTAAATTCCCATAGGAAAATCGTTTTTTCGCAATAAAATCAATATTTGATGGAATTTCATCAAACAAATTTTTTTGGGGAGGATGACTTTTGTTATTGAAGAAAAAGTACTTACTTTTAAATAATTTTTAGATTTAATGTATTTAATGGCCAAAAGTTCGTCGGCAGTAAAACGTGGAACAAACAGTAGGTAACGATATCCGTGTTACAGCTGCAATCCGACGTTGATGAGACATTGATGAACAACGTCACATGACGTTACCGAATTACGTCCATGTAATGACGCAACGTACGAACGTTATTTTCATCGAAAACAATTTTTTATATCAGGTTTATCAGGCGTGGCTCGGAAATGGTAGGCTGTAGCTCAACCAATCAAACTGCTTGACTGCAAGTATTCGAAATACAAAAATCGACAAAAATCGGCAAGATTTGCGCAGTCAATAGTATACTAGATCTAGTAAGATGTAATACAAAGTGCATAACTCACTGAAAAGTTGAAAACGGGTTTACTGAAAGTCACGTTGACGCTCCAGTCCGTGAGTCCAGCGTCCAGTTGCATCAAACACATACCCTCAAATCGGTAGCTGTCCTGTCCTATAGACCATGGATATGTGATAAGGTCATACTCCGATGGTTGAGGGGAAATAGCGCTGACCGATAACAGCAGGAAAATAGTCCTGAAATAAGACTACGCACATTTCTGTACATGCGGGCAACGTAACTGCTAGTTGCGGGCAGTAACTCCGCAAAACTCCCATACCGGACGGTGCGGGAGTTTTGCAGAGTTACTGCCCACAATTACCTCGCAGCATGATATATGAATAGTCACCGATTTCACACACAAAAAAAAATAAAAATACATAGTACACTGGTCTAGCGAAGTGCACTTTGAGAGATTAATTTTTAATGTATGCATACATTATTATTTTTAGTTAAAGGTAGAATCCCACGTGCCAGGTCATAAAATAGGGAGGCATATTGTTTTCGTCCATTCGTTAGATATGACATTGTTCCGGCAAAATAAGCAGTTATTCACCATTCCTCGACGATATAATTGGCGTTATTATACTTCGTATATCAAAGGTGATAACCGTGTTTCCTTAAAATGTTAACGGAAATTAATATTTATTCTCTGCATTTATTTTTGTCCCGCCTACTTTAGCAGAAGCGGGACATACGCATAGCTTTTCCGTCGGCGTCGGCGTATGCGGCGGTGGCGTCAACATTTCACGTTAAATTTTTGCGTTTTATAAACTTTAGCTCATTTTCCAGAAAACTATAAGTCCTATGATCTCCATACTAGGTATACATCAACACTGTAGTGTAACCATCTCACACAGATGGAGCCCATGTGACATTGACCTAGCTTTTATGGTTCATTGACCTACTTTTCACATGCATTCAACGTTCAGTTTTAGCGTTTAGCTCTGTTTCTAAAACTTAATGCTCAGGTTAATTCATTGTAACTTCTGTTTCCCTCAATGGAATGCTTTAATATTCCATATATGCATTTGTAACAACATCCCGCATCATTATACAGAAAGCGAATGGTACCCGCAAACCCCAAAGGTCAAAGTCACGGACTTAGAAATTTCTGGGTTTGGTAAACCTAACGTTCGGTTTAAATTATTACAACTTCTGTTTCCCTTGATGGAATGCTTCGGTATACATCAACACTGTGGTGTGACCATGTGACCATGACCTAGTGTGTTATGGTTTCTTGACCTACATTTCATCACATGCATTCAATGTTTAGTTTTTGCATTTAGCACAGTTCCCGGAAATAAATGTATATCCATCAATTTAAATGTCCAGACAATCCTAAAGATGCGCTTACGAATACACTGTGGTGTAAGCAGAGGGAACCCATGTGACCTTGGTCTAGTTTTCATGGTTCATTGACCTACTTTTCACATGCATTCAACGTTAAGTTTTTGCGTTTGGCTATGTTTCTAGAGCATTATGCTCAGGTTAATTCGTTGTAACTTCTGTTTCCCTCAATAGAATGCTTTAATAGTACATACATGTATTTAAAACAACATCCCGCATCACTCTACAGAAAGCCAAAGGTCAAGGTCATGGGCCTAGAAAAACTTAACGCTCGGTTTAATTTATTACAACTTCTGTTTCCCTTGATGGATTACTTTAATACTTATTAGGTGTAAACTATAGCAACATCCGGCATGATTCTATAGAAAGCCCATGGTGCCAGCTAACCCCAAGGTCAAGGTCATGGGCTTAGAAAATGCTCAGTTTTGAGAACTTAACGCTTGGGTTATTTTATTGTAACTTCTATTTCCCTTGATGGAATGTTTTAATACTTATGCATTTGTAAGAACATTTCGCATCATCTGCAGAAAGTTGATCGTGTCCGGTAACCCCAAGGTTAAGGTCACGGACTTCAAAAATGTATTGTATAGAAATTTAGCATCGGTGCCAGGAGATACATGTCGTTGGTGGCATTCTTGTTTGTGTTTAGCTGTGTTTGTTGGAAAATAAGTGTTTTGGTTTTAGTTTATTATCCCCTCGCGTAGCGAAAAGGGGACATAAGGATTCAAAAGTTGTCTGTTCGTCCGTCTGTCCGTCTGTCCATCACACAAATTAACATTGTGATTAATCTGCAATAACTTCTGTTTCCATTAATGGAATGCTTTAATATGTCATAGGTGCATTTGTAACATCATCCTGCATCTTTCTACAGAAAGCGTTATGGTGCCCGCTAACCCCAAGGTCAAGGACTTAGTAAATGTTTTGTTTCGAAAACTGTACACTTCATTATAACTTCTCCTTCCCTCAATGGAATGCTTTACTATTCCATAGTTGTATTTTTAACAACATCTCACATCATTCTCAAGCCCATGGTTCTCACTAACTCCAAGCTGCATATGTACTATCAAACTGAGCCAGGCGGGACATCTTGCTCCGCGGAGCTCTTGTTTGATGTGCAATGATCATATGGCGATAACAATATTTGTTCAGGTGACGCATTTAATTTGTATAAATAATTTAAAAATGTCGTACCTTTTGCATATCAAAATAATATCCCAATTTTTAAAAACTGGTAGAATCGTTAGACAGTTAACCACTTATTTAATTCCTATAAAGAACATGTTATGCCTATTAGATGGGACCCCAACTTTAATGAAATAGGTATTGTATCCACCGGACGAAAGTCTTGGGATACTATGGATTTGGTACCGAAGATCGTCTAAAGATATTTAAAGGTGTTTAAAGTGCGTGGTGTCCGAAGGACTCCTCGCAAACTTTAAACAGACCAAATGTATTGTTCACTCCAGTAAAAGTAGCAGCCCATAGTTGTATTACTTATATTTACACTGCATTTTCTGATAGTTTCATAAATGTAAATAAAAATGTTGGCGTTGAAATTAAAAATAATCTTGTTTTACGTCATTTTGTCGCAATTCCTGGAACAGCGACGTTGCCGGTCCATAGCGTGTCGTTATTGACAATCTCGTGGAATTTACGGACGCCAAACGGACTCTAACCAATCAACAGCATGGCGCGTACGGCACGTGTGTCTAATGTATTGTATTGTGATGTAAACGCAGTACCGACGCAGAATGGGTGTTTGCATTATGAATGTATAGAAGGTGTAATATTAATGTGTATATACCCAATTTTTTGGTGAGATAGATTGTTTTTTGTTTTTTTTATTAATTTGACAAAGAAATATTTGCATTATATGGTACGACGTAACACCGCTTAATCTGGATCGCATACATCTATAGCTATTTAATGAGCATCCTTTTTATTGTGATCAAGGAAAGATGAAATTATATTAACAACACAATTTATAACGCTAACAATCGTTGTGTTTATGAAACCGTACACATACAAGATGTATTCCAACATTCCAATGTTTAGCAACTGCCGTAGTGAACATGTTTCCAACAATAATACATATACAAACGTTTAACACTTTTCTTAAATTGCATTCTGAAAAAATCGTTGACATTATAGTTCATCTAACATCTGATAAACCGGAGATTATTACATGTGTAACCAACGTAGAGCCAACCGTGCCGCGTAAATATAAGATATATACATGACGCCATTTTTACTCCGTGTACCGCCTTAATTTTAAACACGCATAGTTTTCCAGCGCGCTGGAAAACTATGCGTGTTTAAAATTATGGCGGTACACGGCCATTTACAGTGTGAATGCGTAGCATCTATATTGGTGCATGTAGACATGGAATATGTACTAGGGTTGTACTGTCACGTGCCCCGATTGACACCTATACAGGGGCGGATGCAGGATTTAGGTCTAGAGTGGGTGTCGATTCTCAATTGTAAATGTCATTGATACACATGTGAGCGTCAACTTTCTGAAAACACAAATATATTTTTCCGCATTTTTTCTAATTTCACATCAAAAATATATATTTTTACCACTCAGTTGAACCGTTTCAAATGATCGTCAAATTTCCCAAATATCTTTTTCACATTCTCATCAAACATATAATCTGGTTATCACTCAGTTAAACCGTCTCGACGTGGTAACATCATACATTTTGGGTGAACAATACGAAAAATTATCAGATCTATCCACGTAAACAATTGTTCTAATACAAACTCGCTGCTTGCTAATCATGTTCAATTGTACACTCTGTATACACACGTATGTAAGCCTGTACTATATTTACACCACCGCCGGCGTTAATCTTACCCAGATGTCAACGTTTCTCAACATCTACTGGCAATATCAACTCGCAATCAAGCAGTTTGGTTGGCTGAGCCGGAGCTGTATCACAGCTCAGGCACAGCCAATCAAGCGGCTTGCTTTCCACCGCAATATTCAAGTAATTTGTAATAAATAAATTGGCAAATATTGGCAAAATTAACGCAGGCGGTAGTGTAAACTCCAACTGAAATAAATAGTTGTTAAGGACCCATTCTATATCTGATCATCCTTTGATTTAACATAATTAATGTGTAGATAGATATAATTACTGTACTATATTTATACCACCGCCGGCGTTAATCTTACCCAGATGTCAACGTTTCTCAACATCTACTGGCAATATCAATACAGCTCAGGCACAGCCAGTCAATCAATCTTGCTTTCAAGCGCAATATTGTAATAAATAAATTGACAAATATTGGCAAGATAGTGTGATTCAAGATAATTGCTTTGTAGATAGATAGCATTACAAGAGACGGTAACACCATATAACACATAGCGCTAATAATCAAAGGCATAGAACATTCAGGTTACTAGATTGGACCAATAAAATGTGTAAATGTGATAAAATATATGTACACGCCATGTGGTTTTGTACCTTCGGACATCTGTGTAATTTCATTAAATACCTATACAAAACTTACCAAAAAAATCATAAAGTCAAAAGTTGACAAAATGTTCTGAGTACATGCGTAATTCCGCATGTGCTCTGAAAATTATGTCAACTTTTGACGCCATTTACGTGAAATATTGTAAATTTTGTAAACATATTTCATAAAATTACGCAGATATCCGAAGGTACAACATCACATGGCATATCTTGTATGTGAACACTGCCTCGTTACTGTATCCTATACGGCACTTGGAGTGGTCAACTCGGCCATCTGTGTGTGTTCCAGCCATCAGCCAGTTTCACCTCTTCTGTAGCCTATGTCACCAACATTGCAAAGTATACTTTTCTAGTAAAGTATACTTTGAGCGAGAAATTTTCAATTTTAGAATAAATTTATTATCTTTTATTATACTGAATTTATTACATTATCACAGCCATTTTGGCTGTGATAATGTAATAAATTCAGTATAATAATTCTGCATACTTTTAATAATGAAATATATGCAGTCGTTAGTTCTATATGAAATAATGCATTTCAGGAAAAATAAATGATTACTCCCTCAAAGTATACTTTGCTAGAAAAGTATACTTTGCAATGTTGGTGAAATCGGCTACTGGCGTCTACTAAACTTCGTACGACTAAAATGTTCGTAAGTTCAAATTTATGATCTTCTGGAAATTCCAATTGATGGATTTACATTTATTGAGTATAGGCTGCATATGTAATCCAATAATTGTTTACAAGTAAACGTTGTTAATGTGAAATTTACGGAACATCATAATGTTGCACTTACGAACATTTTAATCTTACGAAGTTTAATGAAATGGCCCCCAAGTATAGAGCGGGTCCTTAAGCTAAATCGGTACATTTTAGAGGGAGCATGCGCCGGACACATCCCGTCTGGACCCGCGCCTGCTCTGGAGCATGTCCACTATCGAGTGCTATTGAAGCACAATGGCCGGCCAGACAATCGCTTCTATCGAAATGGAGAATATCAAACAAAAGTCGATTAGCTTTGCAAATAGTTTCGTAAAATAAAATTATTTTATATTAAAACGTTTTATCGATTTCCTTCGGGCGATGGCACTTAATGAAGTACAAATAAGATTACTAGGACAATGTTTCCCTAACAAAGCAATACTGAAGCGGTAGTTTATAAACGGTTTGTATACGCCAGTTGTAACACAATCCAGGGAGGCACGTCGTCTACTATGAACGCTAATATGAAAATAGGTACTGCCTATGAACGGGAAAAATATGCGCTAAATGTTAATTGTATTACTTATGTGACTGTAGGTTTAAAACATACTGCAATGTACTCGGGTTGATTGGTTGCATTTTGGTTCTTGCAACAAACAGAGCACATACTCCGGGGCTCCAGATAAGGAATTGGAATTAGTTATTAGGATTCCAACAATGGTGGATCCCTGAGCTCAATTGATGGATTTACATTTATTGAGCATATGCAGCCTATGTTCAATAAATGTAAATCCATCAATGTGAACTGTGCATCAGGGGGTAAAACGTACATTGTTTTGTATGTGCCGCCTTATAAACAGCATGTAGTTATTAGTATTGTTGTTGTTGTTGTCATTTCCAGTTGTATCATACAATACAAACAATAGTGTGATACATCACTAAACGGACCATCCAACTTTTGATGATGCGGATATAGAGAATAGTAGGTTAGTGCCGTGAATAGGAAAACTATATGGCATGGCTTAGGAAACGGTATGTGCGAGGCTCTGCCGAGCACATCCAGTTTCCGTGCCGCGCCATATAGTTTTCCCATTCACGGCACTAACATACTATACCATGTGCTGGACAGCACCGAGTGATGGACCGGCACCACGTGCTGGACGACAGGCACCATGTGCTGGACAGCACCAAGTGCTGGACGGGCCCCACGTGATGGACGGACGTTCTATTAGCAACTTTAGATATTGAAAGGTTTAACATCACAGGTTCCGAGAACAAAACCACAACTGTACCGATCTTCTAGTAAATATTATATTTGTTAAGAAACTAGATCATCGCACTGTATTATCCTGGTACCTGTGCTCAGAAATTAGGATTTTTAAATTTCGTCCATGTGGAAGCTATTGAAGATCTACTATACTACACTATTTTAGATTTCCACATTGAGAGTGGAGAGAAAAGTGTGTCTATAGACACAGGCGATGCCCCCAATTGTAGCTATCCGCCAAAACAGAATAAGTTGGTGAAACTGTAAAAGTAGGTCACGGTCAAATGAAGGTCACATGGGATGTGTTTTTTTATATAAAGCAGTTGATGAGCATGTCCAAGTTGGGCGGCTGTATGTGTTACAGTGCACGTGGTTGTGAATGGGACTTAAACAAGGTGAGCATTGTGGAAGGTCGGTGAAAATAGGTCTTACGGTGACGGATAAGCGAACTTAAACAACAAGATGAACATGAAGTGTGACGGACGCATTCACTCACGGAGGGAGAGGTGCAAAACATGCCTCCTGATTTAAATGACCTTAGCTGCTAAGTAAATGGTGCATGATTTTATGATGTCAAATGATCTCGCCATTGATTATGTCATAACTATGCACGACCGCCTTTAAATATACTTCAAAACATCCTAGGTGCAGTACATTCAGTACTTAGATTAAAACACATTTCACCATTTTAACTTAGCCATTTTTTCTACCTGTGTACATATGCAATTCTATATAGGGTACATAGTTTGTGTACACTACTCATTTAAATTCAGTCAATCGATCTGAAACTTTACACACTTCTACTGCACATATTGATGATGTGCATCGAGGTGATTGTTATGCCAACTAAATAATGTTTGCAAAGGTATCGCCTTTTTAACTTACAAAATCTGCGCTGCTCCCTTGCTGCCATGCCATCATGTACTGTACTTCATTGTGATTTATTTGCTACGACTTGTGTCTCTGTAGTTCATTGGGGATCAGTTGTTGTGTGGGGCTTTCGTTGTATTTGTTTTATTGTTATTTATGTTATGACTAACGGTGAATTACTGAGGTTTATTAGTGAAATATCACTTGATATTACACTGTTTGAGTGGGTGTTTGGTCGGGTGAACGCGACGGCGTAAATTAACGGTGGGGTTCCTCCTTACAGGAATCACGATTTTCCTAGTTTGGCCCTCAGGTACGTTTTTTATCTTTGGCTATTTTGTTACCTGGGAGTTGAATTGGGTTATTGCCCATTATAAAAATAGTAAGATTAGTACTGGTCCTACTGCTTTTGGGAGGGGCCAAGTGATTCTGGTTTGGCGAGGACCTTGCATCAGATCAGGATTATTCTGATTTCAGGGCTGAATATATATATTTTACTGTAAATATTCAGTTCTGATTTTGGGATCCTCCCCATTTGTACATGTACTTGAACATGTACATGTACTCCTACAGGTAATATATGGGATTTACTACTAAACCCATTGACGCGGCCTTAAATGACCTTAGCTGTTGATAGGCCGTTAAACCCCAACAAAGAAACAAATACACTGTTTGAAACGGTGAAAAATACGGTTTTGAACTGTGAAAATATATTTTTATGACGAACGGCTTTTAAAAAATCGGTGAAAATGTATGGCATAGCTACCACGGCACGTGATAGCGACAAAAGGTAATTCCAGAGTTGGGCTCGTGTTTAAAATATTTAGCTGTTATATTGCTCTGTCAAGTCCATTATTAATAAGTATATTTTCATAGTAAATGTTCTGTTATTGATCTGCAACATGACGTACCAGGTGAATTACCCAATCGTACAACAAATGTTTGTAGGAAAACATTTGCCGGAAAATCCTGTTATTGTTGTGATAGCGATGTGGTAAGGCAATGCAATGTCAGTAGTCACAGTAACTTACCAATGACAGTGCCGTGACGAAGCTCGTGCTCTCTGGAAACGTGGTTCTATGATTTAGTCGTAAGACGTCGAAGTGTATCGTTGAGAGTTCAGGAAGCAAGAGAGCTTGGAGATGTGCTTGGAATTCCTCATGGTATCGTTGGTAGAAACTGGGCCGTTGATTGGCTGTTGGGCTTGGGTAGAGAAAGCTGGTTTATGATTAGTGGAATCGGCCAAGCATGTAAAGTGAATTAATAGTGGATAGGTAAACGGTTGCAGTGCACTGAGATTCACCACATTATTTCATCCCTCGTGCCAGTGGGAATTCTGGTAAGCTCATTGAACTGCCTTACAAACGATCAAATTTGGTGCAGTACAGTGATAGTGAGTAGATTCTTTTTGATAAATCATATTACTCTCGTTAGTTATTTTAAATCCATATCGACACGGAATGAATCACTATGACCGCCATTGTTATGTGCTCTGTTAAGTAGATAGCATTCCGCCATGGGGGTGGGGTGGGGCGTGGCTTAACATGTCAAATATATTAATGAAATGTGTATTATTGTTAGTCGTATTATTTTATTGTTTAATTATTTGTGTAAAATGTATTTTATCTATTATATTTTAATATTATGAGATTAATATTATGAGACGAATGTCAGCATAATAAATTATAAAATGTGGAATTATCTTTTATGCAACAAGCGATTTTAGTAAATTGGTCATGCTGATAAATGAGGCCCCCACAGGTTTCCTAGCAAAGTCATAGGTACGATGCGGGTGCTAATGTAAATACTAAATCGGCAAAGAGCGTAACTACTGTTATATGGTCATAAAACAAACAGAACATTTGTTGTTTTCATTATAAGATCAAATTATTTTTCATCTCGTGAAAATACTACGGTTGGTGTTCACTCGATGAAAAATAACTCGATCCTCTATGTATTTTACTTACTGTTGTTTTTTTCTTTTGGGACCACACATCGCTTGTCGTATGCTTGTGGAACGTTGAAGGCTCCTCGATCACCACTGTGCGTGTGACACGTTTTTATGATTATATATTGAGTTAGTTTCATCTTTACAAGGGTTCAATGGTCTCGGTTAGGTATCAGAATGATGAATATAATACTAGGCGGGTATCTTTTGGTATCAAGTCTGTCAGACTCGGCTGGGAAACGGTAGGAATTCCTCGGCGAGCCTTGGAATTCCTTCACGTTTCTCAGCCTTGCCATATATTTATATATATATATATGAAGTATATCAAGAGACACTATTATCCTGTAGCCGATTTCACCAAAATTTATAATCATACTTATCTAGCTAAGTACAGTTTGAGGGAGTAATCATTTATCTTTCCCGAAATGCAGTACTTTATATAGAACTAACGACTGCATTATATTTGATGATTTAATTAAAGGTATGCATACTTATTATACTGAAGTTATTATATAATATTATATGTTATCAACATTTAAGAATGACCCTTCTTTTTATTTCGTAAAATCTGATTAAATATTGATTTTATTACGAAAAAAAATTTTCTCAATGGGAATTTAACCGTGACATTGGGGTAAAGAGGTGGAGGGAGAATTTGCAGGAGGAGTTGAACAAATGAAACATTTTGGAAATGGACTCTGAAACTTGGCTAGGTAGCTTGGAACTGATCTAACTAACAAAATAAAAGTTAATTGAAAATCGGTACACTATTTCTGAATTTGGAAAAATAATCCCCATGTTAAATCCCCATCTTCACTCTGGGGATTTAACATGGGGAAATATATTTTCGCACTAAAATCAATAGTGGGCCAAATTTCACGAAATTAAAAAATGCCAATCTTAAATATTGATAACATTTAATATTATCAAAAGAAATATTGTTTTTGCATTGTTCATATAGCCGTAAAAAGTTGGGCAGGTTTCATGAAACAGACAGTAGGTACAAGTGACATATTGGCAACTGTTAAAACTGTTTCTAATGCACTCTCTAAATATCACGCAATCTGATTGGCTGATGGTCATACATTACAGGTATATCATTGTCGCAAATTATTTCAATATGTGTTCCTACGCCAGTAGTAAAGGACTGCATTAGAAATAGGTTAACCGCATTGTAATTTTGAAATTTGCGGCGTATATCAGAAACTAATAGGTCGGAAAACATGTTTCATGGCTCCGCTAGCGCGTCGCCATTAAACAGATTTTCCGACCTATCATTTTCTGATATACGCCGCAAATCTGAAAGCTACAATACAGTTAACCCTATAGTAACAGCGACTTAGCGGATTGGCTAACAGCGTAGACCGTGACACGAATGTACAGGCGAACAATGCTTAATGGCGTCTAACGCCCTGTCAACGGCTATTTGTAACGTCATTTCGTGCCGGGCCAACGGGTTCGACTAACGTATGTCACCTGTGCGGATGGGAAAATCCCAAAATTAGAATTGAATATTTATATAAATAAATTCATTCAACCTTGAGATATAATATTAATCTGATACCAGGTCCTCACCACTGATGTACAATGTAATACGATTATCACTAATCTTACTACACTTATCTGGGCCTGCGATGGCTCTGGAAATAACAAGCGTATCAGATCCAATCTGTGCCGATTTTAGTTTATTATTTGCAATAGTCATGTAATATATACAAACAAACATGTGGTTCAGTAAACGCTCGTGCGAATTATTCGTACATGACTTGCATCAGCATGTAAACAAGCGGCAATATGATCAAGGTGTATGATCACGTGGTACTAACAAAAACAACAAGTATCGATTCAAAGTACGTATTCTTTTATAGTGTCCTTATTACGTAACGGATTTTGATGAAATATGGCGCATCAAACGCGTCTTGATCAGCTGCATTTGGTGGTCTCTGTATTTTCGCCCAAACTTCTGTCGTTTTTGCGAAGAATCGATGTCCGTGTCTCCGACACGGAAATACATTTTTCGCAAAAAAAGACATAAGTCTGTGCCAAACTCCATAGACCACCAAATGCAGCTCATGAAGACGCGTTTGCTGCGCTATATTTCATCAAAATCCATTGCATATTAAGGAAAATATCAAATAATACTTACTTTGGAGTGGCGACGCACATTGGTCATGTAATATATACAAACAAACATGTGGCTCAGTAAACGCTCGCGTGAATTATTCTTACATGACTTGCATCAGCATGTAAACATGCGGCAATATGATGGGAAACATATGGGAAGCTCATATGAGCTTTCACCTGAGACTGACAATTCGCAGTCATTGTTACATGTACCAAGTGTCGCCGGACAATCGCAATGTAAATACTAACAATAGTATAAAAGTCCACAGACGATAACTTGCTACTTGTTTACATACAAACCGATCATAAACAAAACACAGAATAGGTGAGACAGGTAAATATACCCGTGGCAATATTCCTTTTCAATATTGCTTTTTGAGATTTGTCATCAAGAGTTATGTAGTCGAGGGGTTACAGTGAAGATATCAATGCCGTAGGTAGTGAGTTCGAATCTTAATTTTTCATACATGTATACACATATATTTGTATTTGTTTATATTGTATTATATATATTTTTTGTATGTTTGTTGCTCTTACAAATTACATTAACTAAGCATGAGATAGATTACATGTAGAAACTTAGTCTATCACTTTGAATAAAAGTAATAACTAAATGCACATATGTGTGTGCATGAAGAATCTTGGAGTATGTTCTCGCAGATCATGTCATATTGAGGTCAAACAGCAATAGTGATAACCCTCACCGTTTCACTTATTCCCTTCTCCAGCAAGCAGTCATAAACAAACACAGAATGATATCGACAAAAGTAATGCGTTTTTTGAGGTTCGAACTCTCGACCAGATAAAATGAACATAAGTTCCGCTAACGTATGGATATTCTCCCGCTTCGACACCACTGAGCCACACTACATGTCTATTTTGCGCACCAATATACATTATTATTTTGACATGCATGCACGTGCACTTTATCATGTATTTAGTATACACGAAAACGCGGCTATGATATGATAATAGACCTGGTCTACCTATATTTGGACTCATCGATTGACCTCCAGCAACTTATTATCGTCTGTCATTTATACTACGAATCATGAAAATATAAACATTAGCGTAAACTCGGGCACCCACAGATCAAGGTCACATAAACGTCACCAGACACGTGCTAGCCAGTCGGCCACTAGTGCGAATCGTGAAGTTGGCGCGAACGTACCACGTGATGTTACAAGACACACAATGACTCGGTCAGTGAGCAGATCACGTTATATAAACAGTGGCGGTTCACAATGGCACAGCGGGTAGAGTAGGCCAAATACAATTACGTTTGCATTGCTAAATGTGCAAGGTCTTGTCACGAAGAGAATTAATAAATTACATTCACCTGAACTTTTAGAAATATTGAAAAATAACGATATAATTGTGTTTACCGAAACCTGGACGGATTCATTATCTGATATACATGTCAACTCATTTACCCATTATCCATTACACAGGTCTTGCAAACATAGCAATGCGAAACGTAACTGTGGGGGCATTGTAGTCTATGTGAAGGATTATTTAGCTAATGATGTCACTTTATATTTAGAACACTCCGACGCATACATGTGGCTAAAATTGAATAGTAATTTATTCAATCTTCCACATGATTTGTATATGTGTATTTCCTATATTATTCCTGAGAATTCTAGCCGGCAAGCTTTTGTTGAATCGAACATTTTTAATGATGTACTTGATGATATTAGTATCATTCAGAATAATACAAAAAATGAATGTAATGTTATAATGTTGGGCGACCTAAATAGCAGATGTGGATTATTACATGATTATGTATCGATGGATCACGCTGAACACGTAGATACATTGCCCGATGATTATATATGTGATAACGATTTACCCAGATTGTCACAGGATACTGGAATTAATTAAAACGGCGATTATTGATTGAACTTTGTAAATCCTCCGGATTACGTATTGTAAACGGCGGAATGTGTGGTGAGACGGGCAAGTGTACCTACATGTACGTGGGCAGCAGAGGTAGTAGTCTCGTTGACCTAGTCCTGATACATGGACAATTATTACATTTATTTTCCACATTTGTTGATCCAAATATATTATCTGATCATTGTATTGTACATGTTTCAATGAGTTGTAGTCGTACTGAGCAGAATTCCGTTCATCACAGTACGACTAATAGCCAACAATTAACGCATAAATTTGTATGGCAAAATGATAATATAGATGCCTACAAAAGCGCGTTGTGCTCACCTGGCGTTACCGAGCAACTCGATCGACTAACACAAAAAATAAGTAATGAGTCGTCCGAAAATGATATTGATAACGCCGTTTTTAGTTTTAATAATCTGCTTGACTCTGTTTGCCAACCTTTATTTAAAAAACCGATACAAGCACAAAATAAATACATAGCGGAACCAGTAAAATACAAATTAGACGAAACTACTGAATCGGCAAAAAGCACATTTTTCAATAATCTGAATAAATACAGGAGGGATGATACAAATTATAATTGAACACAACTAGTAAAGTCGAGGAGTGATTACAACCAGTGTCATCGTAATTACATGTATGAACAAGCAAAATCCCAAACAAATAAGTTATTACAAGCTCGACGAAAAAATGCCAAATAGTACTGGCAAATGTTGAAAGAAACTGCAGGCTCACCCAAATCAAACACAATTTCTGCTGATTCTTTTGTACAATATTTCAAAGACATAAATAATTCAACAGACCATTTTTACCAGCCAGATGAAGATATTATTCATTTTAATGAGGTATATTTTGAGTCGAAAATAAAAATAATGTTCGCTGAATTGAATATGGAAATTTCTAAGGAAGAACTTTTACAATCAATTTCCCATTTATCAAATGGACGGAGTGGGGGACCAGATATGTATTTAAACGAATTTATAATTCATGGAAGAATACTAATTTCACTATTTCTGCACAAACTGTTTAATACAACTTTCAGAAATGGTTATTTCCCGGAGGCCTGAAGGTTATATAGTGCCACTTCATACAAAAGGTAACGTAAATTATGTAGGTAACTATAGGGGAATTACATTACTTGTACTATTTGAAAATTATTTTAAAGAATATTAAACAATAGGCTCACACTGTGGGCCGAGAAATATTTTGTATATGTTGAATCACAAGCTGGCTTTAGAAAACATATGTCAATTGTTGATCATATATTTATACTACATGGAATGATTACCCATTTACTTAACCAAGGGAAACAACTACACTGCGCTTTTGTTGATTTTACGAAGGCATTCGATTATAATGTGAGAGAAAACATCTGGTATAAATTAATACGCATAGGAGTGAGGGGCAACATGTTAAGTGTAATACAATCTATGTATGATAACATAAAATCAAAATTAAAATTTAATAATCAATTAAGCGAAGAATTTACCTGTATGTTAGGGGTGCGCCAATGGGAATGCTTATCACCATTTATATTTGCAATGTATATACATGATTTAGAAGATGAGTTCTATTTAAAAGGAATAGATGGGATAGACATTGACATGATACATATTTTGTTGTTATTATATGCTGACGACATTGCAATTTTAGCAACGTCGGCAGTACTTTTACAAAAAGGGCTAGACACATACAATTATTGCCAAAAATGGAAACTTACAGTAAATACTAAGAAAACTAAAATTATGATTTTTAGAAAAGGCGGCCGACTTCCCGCAAATTTGAAATTCCATTATAACGATTACGAAACAGAAATAGTAACACAGTTTTCATACTTAGGAGGGGTTTTCACGCCAGGTGGCTCATTTTCAGAGGCCAATAATACCTTATCGGGACAGGCACAAAAGGTAATTTTCAAATTATATACATATTTGAAACAATTTACTGACTTATCCCCTAAGCATATGCTGGAATTATTTCATAAACGTGTCCTCCCTATCCTGAATTATGCCGGTGAAGTATGGGGGTTTTCACAGTCCATGCAAATTGAAAGAGTGCATTTACAATTTTGTAAACGCGTGATAGGTGTCAAAATATCAACACAAAACGATTTTGTTTACGGTGAACTAGGCAGAACATCGCTTAGAACAGGTCGCTTATATAACATAATTAAATATTCGTTCAAAGTAATCGGAGCAAGTTACCGGAAATATATTAAATGTATATATCACATGATGCTTAATGATATTGAACGGTCAGCAACTGTGACAAATTGGGCCTCTCTGGTTAAATCTATGTAAACACAGCTTGGTTTTTACCATGTATGGCTTTCGCAAGGTGTGGATGACATTACAAGATTGTTATCAACATTAAAACAACGCTTAGCAGACAATTTCGTTCAGGACTGGAACACTAGAATAAATTAATCTATTAGAGCTTTATTTTATAAAAATATTTCATCTTTTGAATATAAATACTATCTCGATTTCATCAGTGTAAAAACGTTTAGTGTGGCTCTAACCAGACTGCGTGTATCTTCCCACAGGTTGGAGGTTGAAACCGGCAGATGGCATAGACCAATTAGTACACCCTTTGATGATCGTAAATGTAAATTATGTAACGTGTTAGAAGATGAATTTCATTTCTTCTTTATATGTCCTGTCTACAATGACTTTAGGGTACGCTACATAGGCCAATACTATAGAAGTAGACATAGCATGTTAAAATTAGTAACACTGTTTCACTCAGACAGAGCGTCTTATATAAGAAACCTTGATAATTTCGTTTACAGAGCGTTCGAGAAACGTAACGAAATTATATCTCAGCTAAACAGATACAAACAAAAATGATGTCGTAATTTATTCTTGAAATAACTGGAAATCAATTGTGTATACTTATTGATAGATATATTTATATAAAATGCTCAGTACAGTCTCAGAACCGGCTGTGCGAATGCGCAGGCTGATCTGGGACTACGCTGGCTGATCGCCAAGTCGACATGTGCATTTATGTCATTTCCTACCATACAATCATATACCGTTTGTTTACAGTATGACATGTATTATATGTGAATGTACATGACTGTATTATTCATGTGACTAGTTGTTTTACGCTATTGTAATGCTGATTTAAAGCGCATTTGCCAAAAACAAAAACTCTCCCGAAATTTAAAAATTCTTTAACTACTAGTAAGCTTTGTATGCTTTGCTTCGTTAAATTATCATATACTCGTGTGGAAAGTAGATACATGTATTATATGTGCAATATTACTTTAAAACGACAATTGGGATACAATGTATGATCAAAGTATTCCTGTGTGAGGGAAAGAATGTTCATGCCATGACGCTGCCACTGTTGCAGTGTTTTATGTATGTGTATGTACACATATGTATATGTGTCTATATGTACGTATATAGACATGTAATACTATACCACATTTAGAAAGAAGACATACATGTATAAGGGTGTGTATATGTGCGTATATGTGTGTACATGTATGTGCATGTATGCATGTGTGTGTACCATCTATTTCTATGTATATGTATGTCTATTTCTCATTTATTGTTAAAATTAATACATGAGTGTATGATACAAGTACAGATATAGTTGCCTCGATGCAATAAACTATTCTTCTATGAATGTTTAATGTGTGGCTGTGACTGGAGAAATGGAGCTTATGGCTTTTGCGACAGATCCAGATCAACATATGCATAGGCACTGATCGTCATTCCATCAAAGAAACACATACATGTGATATGCTTCTAATACGCAATATTATTGATCAGAAGCTATACTGGTTACAAATCATAAGCCCCATTTTGAATGGCAATTATGAATTCTTCTTAATATACGAAGGGAATCATGTGAATGTGCTGGATAAATGGGGCTTATATAATTTGTGACCAGTGTAATTCCTGTAGCCTATTTCACCAACATTGAAAAGTATATTTATCTAGCAAAGTATACTTTGAGGGAGAAATTTTCATTTTTAGGCTAAATTTATTAATTTGTACTATACTGAATTTATTACATTATCACAGCCAATTTGGCTGTGATAATGTAATAAATTCAGTATAATAATTCTGCATACTTTTAATCATCAACCACATGCAGTTGTTAGTTCTATATGAAATAATGAATTTCAGGAAAAATAAATGTTTACTCCCTCAAAGTATACTTTGTTAGAAAAGTATACTTTGCAATGTTGGTGAAATCGGCTACTGATCAATTAGCATACTCCTGTAGCCTGATAACGATATATACATACTGCATGTTAGAAGCATGACGAGCGTTTCATTGATGGAATGGGGAACAGTGCAGATATTGATCAGACTGTGCGGAAGCAAGCACAGGCTGGTCTGGATCTACATTCCATGGTCGTAAGACGCATATGGCCCATTTATACAGTCACAGCCACAAATGAACACGAATTTCAATAACATACAAACTGTGGCAATACAATTGGAAATCAAGCCGTGTGAATGCTCATAATTTGATGTATTCTTATACATGGTGAATGTCACCGGCATGCAAACATATAGTTAGACAACTCTGTAAACAAACAGGAACCCATTTTCCCGACGTTTCGGCACAAAGCCTTTATCATGGAATTAGGTTATACTAAACGCTAAGTGGCATCCATTTTAAATTTCACAATGACATGAAATAAACATAAACATTGTGAAATCTAAAATGGATGCCACTTAGCGTTTAGTAGAAACTAATTTCTTGACAAAGGCCTTGTGCCGAAACGTCGGCAAAGTGTTCCTGTTTTTTGCAGAATTGTTCAACGTATCGTATTATTGCCGAAAGCTTACTATCTATAGTTAGAAAACCACTTTGGTGAAAAACGCATAATATATATGCATTCGGATTGCAACAGCATGAAAATATGTGGCAATATGAAGAAAATTAAACGCTTTACAAAAGCTCATATGAATTATCTGTATTCAAATTGGATCAGCGTGCAAACATGTGGTAATATGATTGGAAAACACGTGGTAATATGATTGGAAAACACGTGGTAATATGATTGGAAAACACGTGGTAATATGATTGGAAAACACGAGGTAATATGATTGGAAAATACGTGGCAAAATCATTGGAAATCATGTGGCAGTGTGATTGGAAAACATTCTTATACGACTGTCATCATCGTGCAAACATGTGGTATCATGATTAGAAAACTGGGTCATGAGAATTCATTCATATGAAGCAGTTAGAAAGACAGTTTTGAAGAAAAACTTATTTGCATTAGTCTTACATGCCCTTGGTAACACGAATTGCATCATCGTTGCAAACATGTGACAATATGATATACATCAAGCTTTGAAAACAGCTCATACTAATTATTGTTTTATCCCGTCAACACAGTGCGTATGTGCCGTGAAACACGGTGCCGTGAAACATTTTGTTTATATCCTGTCAATACGGCCTAATCACTGTGTATGAGTATGTGCGGTTGTCATACTAGTCGATTCTCCGATTTTGAGGATGCGGCTGTGGTTATTTTTTGCATTTTAAAGCTGTTTGTAGGTTGTTGACGGGATAAATAGAATAGTAGGTTCGTGCCGTAAATGGGAAAAAATATCTGGCGTGGCATGGAAAAGGGATGGACTCGGCAGAGCCTCGCCCATCCCGTTTCCTAAGCCTTGCCAGATATGTTTTCCCATTCACGGTACTAACCTACTACTCTCTATATACATTTGCGACTGGCATCACCATGGAAACATATGTGATATGGCAATATGAGTATAAAGCAAGCTTACCAGGATATACACTGGTCAAACACACGTAAATAAGGCCCATTTTCAAAATGTATCATATCGATGGTCTAGTAACATAAGGTCGTAACTGCTATCCTTTAGCATAGCAGTTACGACCTTATGTTACTAGACCATCGATATAAGACCAGTCATGCGATTTTGGACATGCGATTTTTTTCACGAAAATTTTGAACAGAAACTGTGATATATCTGTATCTATCTATCTATCTATTAGTGGAAGAGCATTAGGGTTGAGATCGAAAAAAAATAGTTCAAAGCTGAATTTTTCAAAATATGTTCAGAATATCATTAGAAATAACATATCAAAACTCCCCATGAATCCGAGTGGAGCTTAATCCAGAATTCAAGATGGCGTCCAAAGTGGCGACCAAAAATGACCAAAACTACAACTAGTGTAATTTTCGCCAAACCAATTCGAATGAAATGTGCCAAAACAAATAGAATATAACGCATAACTACTTTAACAGAAATTTTGAGAATTTATTATAAATATTACGTCCAAGATGGCCGCCAATTGCATCATACATAGCTCTCAGAACGTGAGAAACAAGCGTTAACCGAATGGCACTAGGGTTGAAATCGGGAAAAAATGCAAAAGCTGAAATATTCATGCAACATATTCAGAATACCATCAAACCCAACATATCACAGCTCTCCATGAATCCCACAGTAGTTTATGTAGAATTCAAGATGGCCGCCAAAACAGTACAATCATGAATTACCTACAAATAAGCAGAGATCTGCTATGTATTAATGTCAGAACATATTCATTTGACGGATACTATCAGTTTAGTACCCAATGGCGTCTAACTGATATAATCAAGATGGTCGCCAAGATGGCCGACTAAATTAATGTATTTCCTGTAATATGCAAAATGTTTTCCAAAGCAATGATATCAGAATTCAATAAAATATATAACTACACCATAAGACGCACGTCACATTTATTGTGTATCATCGTCGAGTGCGTCAGGAGATATTTGTATAATATTTGTGCATGTTTGTCCGACGCATTGACTGCAGAGCGAGGAACAGTGAAGTCCAAGCTTTCTGCAGCCACATTGCTTCCCGCATCCGCTCTTGCAACCACATGACACCATTTTCAATAGCTTTGCAGGGCAATCGGATTTTCTGTTTCTGTTGGTACTAAGCAGTTTTCCTTTAGCTGCCAGCCCCATTCGAGTGGAGAAAGGGTATTCCCCATCCATTGTTGTACAGTGTGATACGTTCGGTACGAATGTTGTTTAGCTGCTGCACTTGTGGGCGGAAGAGATTCTAACTTGAACGTACTTGAGAGGGTTGAGCGACTTATTGCTCTGTTATAAGCTTGATATCTGTAGCGGTCAAGAGTGTCTGCCTTGTGAGCTCCATAAAGCTGAAGAAGAAACTGCTCGCCAACTGTAGCTACATCTTCGTTCGTGCTTGTTGCACGCGTAAACGTATCCAACCCAGCAATACCCTTATGTTTCTCTACAAGCTTGAATGCTTTCTTTTTTCCTTGACCGAACAGTGCTGACACTGTATCACATCCCGTGATCGCGTGAATGAACATTAGATGTTGCCTAACGTCTCCTATAGATTGCTGGATTTCCGCAATGTCGTACACGAACAAGGTATTGCCCTTCGACAACATGTGCAGGTGGCATTGTTCAGTGCTTTGTGACACAAGCATTACCAGCAAGTCCGTGTCTGTTCCAACAACCACTACGTCCTTTGGTCGGGATCGTGCAATTGATATTGCTGTGGCAACAGTTAGACTATCCGCGTCAGCCTCAGCATGCTTTATGACTACATCGTGAAGTTTCAAACTCTTCAGCAAGCAGCTCTATCAATCTTGATTTGTTAGTTCCATTAGTCAGGAATGCTTCTTGGGTAGTCACTGTTTTCATGTCTGCATCAAATAATATATCACGGGAAGTGGTTTTCGATGCTCTTCGTCGTTGCTCCGCTAATTTCGTAGATGCCTGGCTGTTGTAACCATCAAACACCACGACGACCTCACTGCCACCAAAATGATATGCAATGTATGATACGTAGGACTTACATACCTCCTTGTAAGTTGCATTTGTCGGCCACACGACTGTGTGAAGGAGGTAACCTCCATCAATGACAAATGTTGCCTCATCAGGAAACGTGGATTGCGGATCAACTTTCGATTTCAACAATGTGCCAAGTGCACTTTTGGCAGTTCTCCTCATTCCACCATCATGAAAGAGAGACGTAGGCTGAGGTGCCAGCTCATACGCTAAGAACTGTTCCATTTCATATAAATCCCTGTGCTGATCCGATGTACTGGCATGGACGCCTGTGAATGTTTCAAGACTCTAACATATGGGTACACAGCGGGGTAACGCATATGAACCCACTTTGTTAATGAGCTAGCTGTGATGCCACGGCCATGGGTCATCCCACCTGACGATTTCAACAAGCGCATCAGCTCTTGCTCGATTGTCTGATCGGTAAAATTACCGCCCCAAAAGCGATCAGTTCGTCGAATGGTAAAATACCCACCTTCAGTGAACTGCTGGTAGTCTTTTTCGGCCATGATAGATTCTAGTTGTGTCATTTGCTGTAGGTAGAGTCTGGCAGATTTTGCGTAGGCAAGGTGGCCAGCAGCATAGAACAGCGGTATCATTCTCCTTATGCAATATAAATGGAAATTCCAGTCGCCTGTGCGTTCAGCTCTGATCAGTAGTCTCAAAAGAGACATCTGCTCCAAGTAGTTGACCCAAAGCTTCCCAGTGCGACTGTCATTTGCAGCATGTTCCATCAACTTACCAAGTACCTGACTGAGTTCTGCCAGACTAGCATCCTCTTCTACACTGCCTTGACTGTTCAAAAGTGATGCATGAAGTCGACGTAATGACTCAGCATCAACAGTAACTGATGATTCCGGTTTCTCAAGCAGAAGAGAAGTTATGGAAGCTGAAGTTAACAGGTGAGCACGGACAGCTCTAGCATATGCATGCCCCGTTAACATGTGAATAACAGTTCCTGGAGCGTACACAGTCTCCCATAATGCTTCTAATCCGCTGCCCGCCATGATAAATCCAACTGATCCCATAAATGACATCAGTAGGTGAAAACCACCGAATCGTGTGATTATATTCGACAGATCTGGCGATGCAGCCACTATCTCTGTGGCTTTGATGTAAAGCGGTTGGTCAAATGTGACAATGCAAATCTTCTGCCCATGCTTGTCACATTGGCTTTGTGCAAAACACAATGCCGTAAATATTGTGCTCAGGTTGGTTGGATCTAGATTAATGAATGGAAGAATCTCGATTCGGCTTTTATCATGCTTTTCGCCTGTTACTGCCACCTGCATGAACCCACTCCATGACGGGCAAGGGGTAAGATTTGTAGAAAAGCTGGCTAACCACAGCCGATCAACATCTACTGCAACCACCAAACTAGGTGGGTCAGGTCTTGGAGCTTCAATTGGGCCAAACTTCACTCACTGCAGGCCGGGTACGGTTGGTTTCTTGTACGTTTTGATTGGGATGTCACCAAACTTTCCTATTAATTGGGAGCTTGGTATATTGACAGACCGACTCAGTTTTTCTCCAGCCTTTTCCCCTTGTGGGGTAACGCATGCAATTCCGCCCATGCTGTGGAAAGTATCATGCCCAGTTAGTGTCGCAAACATTGAAATCTGCGTTATCAAACACGAATTGTGTGAACCCATTCAGATTATACGATGGGGTGTCCTTACTGAGAATAGAACAAGTCAGTCTCTGTATTTCCTTGTAATCGTCGGCAAAGCACATGCTACTTAATATATCTATCAACTCCCGTGATGCATACTTTCTGTGTATGTAGACAGCTATTGCTAACAGAATTGGCGATATAAATGACCTTGGTCTGCATGCAGCTATTATAGAATGGGCTATGGCTGTACATCGCCTGTCTATATTCGTACGTTCCGTTGATGCTTTTGATTTTACTGCACCGTGAAGAAACCGGCCGAGACTTTCTGGAACTAACGAGCAGCCATTATTCGTGTCATCCATCGTTGGGTATTCAGAACAATTATATACTTTCGTTCTGATATCATCTCTGATTATGGACGCCGCCATATCTACAATTCTGTCTTTCTCTGTTGAAGCATTTGCCTTCTTTTCAGCTTGCCAAGTATCACGAAGCACCTTGTGTCCTTTATCGCGGAATGTGGCAATATTTGAAACACCTGGAACACTTGTAATAATCAACTGATCACCATAATGCGCTTGTAGCTTTTGTCTGAGATACTGTTTTGTGTACCCTTCAATACCGTCCAAATACTTGTCCATTATTTCAGAAATTTCTGAAAGTGAGTATTGGCATTCGTCATTCTCATCTAGGTACTCACATACTTTATCAAACGCCGTGTTTCTCAACACATCTTTGGGTCTTCCTCTTTCGGAATTTGATGTAGATTCTGGGCGTCCTCTCCTAAATGCAACTGCGCAATCGTGATGATATATAGCTTCTGCAGCCATCAAATCATTGGTTGTCTGGATACGCATCATCACCTCCTCCTTTCCCCAATCATCATGTCGATTCTTAGCAATTGACATGAGCGTTTCCAAGTATTCGATGGTTTCAACAAAGTGGAACTCTTTCCTGCGCGCTTTGGGTTGCTTGTAACCTACATGTATCTTCTCCGTGCAAAAACAAACAATCCGTTTACTGTCAAACTCTTTACGATCAGATCGCAGCGTTGCCCCTGTAACAATCTCTGGAACTCTGGGGCTTTTCGTTTTTGTGCCTCCAGTGTGGATTTGCGTGTATACTCTTTGTAACAGTTGGCGTGTACATCAAAAGGCGGTACTACTGTTCTCAGAAGAGCATCGAACCCATCACTGCGAGTGACACTGGCTGTAATCAACGAGGCATGACCTTTTCGCCAACGGTTTGTGTTTTCGCAGAGGCAAAAAGCTCTTTACAAATAACACACTTCCCATCCATACTGTAAAATGATCAGAATATGTCGATGCTAGTATGTGTACTAAAATATTCAGAAATAACAATTTGTCATAAATACGCAAACGTACTCAATATCAATAATGATTTAAATCATGGTGTTGTTGTGTCTTCTCGGCGGCGTATAGGAGCGTATTGCTATATTAGTGTTTAAACTATTACGTCATGCTGATTTGTGCAAGCCCTCTTCTGCTACTATTGTTAGATTGTGAAATGTGCGTTGCGCCATTTTGGCTGGATAAATGGGGCTTATGCGTTTTGTGATCAGTGTAGAACCAGATCGGCCTGCGCATCCGCGCAGTCTGATCAGGGTCTGCACTGCTCGCTCGTTACTTGGTGAATGATCCATCGTGCCTAATTGAACAAGATGTGTCAGTGTCAACTTATAAATCTACGCTTTAAGACCCGGAGCTAGACATGCTACAGATACACAATTATATTATTATTTCTGCGGTCAGCATTAGATTATTATTATTATTATTACGTTTTATAGATTTTTTGTCCGTTCAAACTAATATTTTGTAAAAAAATGCATTTTTCTTTTAATATTTTTTATGTCAAGTTCCAAATTTTTTTTATTGTCATACCATAATATGTGCATAATATTCTATTTGTGATGATATGCTGACATATCATGCAAAAAAAATACAGTTTGCACTATTTCTTGTGACATTTATAACACTGGACGATTACGGCAGCCATCTTGGACGCCATCTTGAATTCTGAGTTAAGCTCCAGTCGGATTCATGGGGAGTTTTGATATGTTTCAGGTGATGATATTTACAAACTATACAGACAAATTCAGCTTTGACCTATTTTTTTTCGATCTTCGTCATTTTTTTATCTAATACTCTTCCACTATATCTATCTTCCAATAATCTCGAACCCCTATTGGGGACTAGCAGGGATTCCGCTGGGGAAAATAAAAAAATAGCCACTTCGAAATATTTAAAAAAAAATCTTTTTTTGGGGGAATTTTTTTTCCGGAAAATTGTAATTTGTTATCGCCAATTGTTTATTTTTGGCGCCAATTGCGAAAGTGGCGATCGCCAGCGGAATCCTTGGACTAGAGATGTGCGCGTCTAACTGACAAGGCTGTTAGTAGGAATAAAAGTTACAGTACTGAAAGCCTGAGACCGTATATACAGAAGAGTGTTATATAGTTAAAAGTAAAAACAGGGCTGGGATTTAGGCAGCGGTTTTATGTTCAAGCTGGCTGATTGCCAGATTGAACTGGTTGACTTTGGCTTTAAATGACGTTAAAAGTTGATGCAATGTTCAAAGCTAATGCGGAATCCAGTTCAACCTTCCACACGTCATATACGGGAAATATCGTAACAGTTGAGAATGTTTTTCACGAGTTATCGCGCATCTTATTATGTACACAATCACATGACATCTCATATGTCGCTGTGTCTGATCACGATATGCACGGTTCGCAATTCCATCAATGAAACGCCAATCATGCTTCTACCAAGGACTATAGATCGTTATCAGGGGCCCGTTTCACTAAACTTCTTACGACTAAAATATTCGCAAGTGCAAAATGATGATAGTCTGTAAATTTCACATTAACAATGTGTTCTTGTAAACAATTATTGGATTTACATTTATTGAGCATAGGCTGCATATGCAGCCTATGCTCAATACATGTAAATCCATCTATTGCAATTTACAGACGATCCTAAATTTACACTTACGAACATTTTAGTCGTACGAAGTTTAGTGAAACGCACCCCAGGCTACTGGGGCCCGTTTCACTAAACTTCGTACGACTAAGATGTTCGTATGTGCAAATTTATGATCGTCTGGAAATTTCAATCGATATATTTACATTTATTAAGCATAGGCTGCAATATATGCTCAATAAATGTAAATCCAATAATTGTTTACAAGAAAAAAAGTGTTAATGTGAAATTTACAGAGTTAAGTATCATAATTCAGCACTTACCAACAATTCAGTCGTACGAAGTTTAGTGAAACGGCACCCAGGTGTCTGCCATATGATCATGAGCTGACTGGTCATAAATCCCATAAGCCCCATTTTCCTACTCACAGCCACATACTTATATTCCTAATGGGCATGTACAACTGGAGATGTTGTCATCATTATACAGTATTCATGAGAGTCATACAAAAACATTTGCCTTGAGAATTTCGTCAACTTTCGATGTAATTTACGGAAACTATCGTAAATTGTGTAAATATTGTTCATGATCGCAAAATCACATGGCGTGTCTCAAATAGGCCAACAACTTGAAAACTGACCGCATCAGGGACTGCACTATTCGACATTTCCTCACTACACAAGGCATTCTCACAGCCGTCCGAAAATAAATCCGATTTTTGAAAATGGTCATAGGTGGGAAACTCGGACCTAGGACCCAGTAAATATCCCATTCGAAAAACATTACCCCACCCACTCTTTTCTTTTAGACTATACAGAGGCGCCCGGTTGCGGACAGCGCGATATAGTCGGCACATTGGCGTACGTCCCTCCGTACATACATGAGTATGGGTTAAAGTCTTTGGTTAAAATATGTGGGGGTAAGTTTTTCGGTATACTATCAAAGCATCGGCGGGCGCGACATGCTGACCGCCTCCATCTAGTTGATTACAGTTGTTTGGTTAAAGTTGTTACTATACTAGCAAAGCCTCGGCATGTGTGTGTATCATGATTCATATTGTAATTCTACGCCCCACCCGTTCGGCCCCCGTGCCCACAGTCAAGGTCTATCTCTGAAAGCGATTCGCCAATTCACTCAAAACTTCACATGTGTCTTTATCATAATCCATATTTTCATTCTATGCCGAACCTGTGCGGCTCCTGTGCCCACTGTCAAGGTCAAATTACTTTAACATTTACCTTAAAGTTAATCGATAGTACGTGTACGGGTTCAAGCTTTTTTTATTTACATCAAAAGTGTGTTAGTACTATCAAATGCCTCGGCGGGCGCGACAAACGGGCCACGGCCATCTAGTATATCAGTAAATGGCCCACTGGAAAAACACTTCCCACCCACCCATTTCTGTTAGACTAATAGTATACAGTTTTGTTGTATTGTGAAAATTGTCGAAAATTTACGTCCCACATTGTTGACGACTCCGACTCCGCCGCCGACGGCGGCAACGATGACGCTGGAATTGTGACCATGGCGGTCACAATTCCAGCGTCATCGTTGCCGCCGTATGCGGTCACAATTCCATCGTCATCGTTACCGCCGTATGCGGTCACAATTCCAGCGTCATCGTTGCCGCCGTCGGCGGCGGAGTCGGAGTCGTCAACAATGTGGGACGTAAATTTTCGACGTAGCCAAATTTCCTATATCTCTTGGTCCTTTAATCAGATTATTACTAAACGTATAGCTTTACATCCAGTGTCATTCGAGTGACCGTGAACTTCACATTGGTGACCTTAAACTTAGTCCAAATTTAGCTTATCTCTTGATCCGTTAGTCGGATCATTACCAAATTGCATCAATAGCTTCCTCACATTGATAAATCCATTCAGTGTCATTCGAGTGCCATTGACCGTCAGCTTGGTGACCTTAACCTTTGTGGGACGTAAATATTGGGCATAGTGCTGATCCGTTCAACTTCATGGATATCCAACCAGTGTCATTCGGGTGACCGTGACTACGGTGACCTTGGTGTCAACAATTTTGGACGTACATCCGAATGTGGAAAATTTCTAGTCGGATCATAACCAAACTTCATCAATAGCTTCCTCACATTCATAGATTATCTATATAGTGTCAGTCGGGTGACATTGATCTTCACGTTGGTGACCTTTACCTGGATGGTAAATCCTATTTTTGCATAAAATGGTCATACATGTATGTGGGAATCTCGGACCTACGTCACCTAGCACCCAGTAAATATCCCATTCGAAAAACATTACCCCACCCACTATTTTCGTTTAGACTATACAGAGGCACCAGCTTGCGGACAGCGCGATATAGTCGGCACATTGGCGTATGTCCGTCCGTCCGTCCATCCGTACGTACGTGTGTCAGGGTTAACTTTTTTGGTTAATTTGTTTGACATGAAGTTAATACTTTTGGACGTACATCCAAATGTTGAATTACCAACATCTTCCTCACCTTGATGGCTAATCCCAGTGTCATTTGTCTGACCTTGACCTTGGCGACCGTGACACTCGTATCAATAAGTATCGACTTCCTCATAATGTGACATTGGCCTTGGTGACCTTGATCTCCGTGACCTTGACCTGCGTGGCGATCGCCTTGTTTATTGGTTGAGACACTCACCGGCGACCGCCGTGTATCAATAAATGGCCCATTTGAAAAGCATCCCACTCATACATTTCTGTTAGACTACAGAGTTCCTTAAAATTTCCAAAAACCCAATTGAAATCAGAAGAAGCGAGTATTAAAAAGCAATAACAATTGTGTGGTAACTTTATCATGCTGCAGAAAACAATAAACAGACCACAAAAATAGCATATATTTCTTTCTTTCCATGAACACACATCCAAGGAGACAATTATAATGAAATGCCAAGACATGTTTTCTTTTTGAAGCAAACTATTTAATAATTGCTGTCTGTTGATGTGTAAACAGTAGTGTGATTTTATTTTACCCAATTACAATTTTGAAATACCCAATTGCTTCAGAAATGATGGAGTGACATTACTCTATTACTAATTCCTTATCTGAAGCCCTGAGAATATACAGTTGTATATCAATAAATGACCCATGCGATAAACATTTCCCCACCCACACATTTCTGTTAGACTTTACCATTTTATAACAGAAATAGATGGGTATGTTAATGTTTTTTTCGAATTGTAATTTACTGGGTCCTACGGAAGCCCATTAGGGCCACTTCACTTTTTTTTAATTTACATTTATTCAAGATGTTTTCTTAAATTTTCAAGTTCTTTTCTTGAATCTTGAAAATTCAAGAAAAGATCTCGAAAATTCAAGAAAAGATAAAAAAAAAAGTGAAGTGGCCCTAATGGGCTTCCGTAGGGTCCTATGTCCGAGTCCACAACTTGTGTAAAAGTGCAATACTACGGTGTATTAAAATAATAATACACTAATGTAAACATATGCAAGTTGAACTGATGCAGACAAACCTTAATGAATTCCTTACGCCATATTTCACCGGACACAGCCACGTTTTATGATTGACCAAATGATCGTCAGTACGTGGCCATATGCTGTACGGGCTCACAATTGTTCTGTTTGCCACTCTCATAGTCATTGGAAAACCCCTCGGCAAGCGTGCTGAGAATGAACTTGATTGCTATGCCGTAGATGTGCTCCATGTTCGCTGTGTAACGGTCCCCTAGGGTCTCCTTGACCGCCACCAGGAAGGGCTCTTCGATTTTCTGAAAAGGGACAATTGGCGGTAATTATTTCCTTTTGACGTACATGTGTAAAGTGAAACCTTTCTAAACCGAATACCCAGTAACTATTGGTGAGTGTCTTGAATGAGACAAATAGTTTAAGCAATAGTGTTGCATGACTGCCGTTGTTCGACACCGCTCACAGCCGTGTTCAAACGTACAGCGCGTGCTGTTTGACCATGACTGTAAACAATGCTCATTTGATCATAATAAAATAGAAAATAGAGTATATACATAATCAGTTTTACAAAATAAATTTAATGTAACACAACAAGATAAGACCAATTTGTGACAGCTATAAATACTCCAAGCCAACACCTTGTAACGCATGTGTCTCATGGTGTTATAGAATGTGCCATTACGTCACTGAACTAGTTCACAATGGTCGCACTGAAATGTTTTAATTGATGTGGCTGCATCAAGCGATGTGTACTGCGGCCCCGGAATATGTATGTGCACATCAGCTGTTTGAATGGAGCAGATTTTCAAAGTACCGAAGGTACCTCATACATACTCAAATTGCACGATATTTCCGATGGAAATGTAACAATAACGTTGTCCAGCTGTGAGTAAACGTTTGCCGTGCCGTACCGTACCGTGCCGTGCCGTACGACATTGGGGTTCAAACAGTTCCCTCGTGCGACGGCAAACATGTACCCACGGCTGGATATTATCGAACCATATATATTATAGTGTCTTCTAAACCGAACAATCAGTAATTATCAATGTCTCGAATGAGACAATTGGAAAGCCATGATATGTATTTCAAAGGCAAATAACTTGATGATACCGTTCAGTTGTCTCGTTTAATGATGCTGAGTGCATTTTGTACCTTTGATCCACCGGGCACTTATTGTGCTAGTTTTCGTAATCTTCTTGAGAATGTCATGTACCGATGATACACGCAATTCGGTCATGGGCGGTAGCTGTCTAACGGTATTTATCCCGCCAACACAGTGCGTATGTGCCGTGAAACATTTTTGATATCCTGTAAATACGATTTGGAGATGCGGCTGGGGTTATATTTTTGTATTTTAAAGCTATTTGTAATGTTGGCGGGATAAATAGAATAGTATGTTAGTGCCGTGAATGGGAAAATATCTGGCGCGGCATGGAAACGGGATGTGCTCGGCAGAGCCTCGCCCATCCCGTTTCCTAAGCCTTGCCAGATATTTTTCCCATTCACGGCATTAACCTACTATTCTCTATAACGCGCATCTTTATCAATGATTGCCTTAATTTGTTCCGCAGTAGTATTAGAATTGATGACTGCATACTTTGGTCTACATGTACGTTTCGCATTTTGACAGACTCCTGACCAGCCGTAAATTTACCGACTGTCTGTTCCACGTTTTGCTGCCGACGAACTTTTGGCTATTAAACACATTAAATCTAAAAAATATTTAAAAGTAAGTACCTTTTTTTATCAATAAAAAAAAAGTCACCCTCCCCCAAAAAAAATTATTTTATTGCGAAAAAACGATTTTCCTATGGAAATTTAACATGTGGGCTAAACATAGATTTTATTTAAATGTTTTGTTTATTTGATTTTCAAAATCTAACTTTTTCTTTCTTAGTTACATCATTTTCAAGCTATCTCTCCAGATTTCGGAGTCAATTTTCAAAAAAAATTGGAAATTGACTCCCCATGTTAAATTCACATAGGAAAATCTTTTTTTCGCAATTTCAGGGTGACTTTTTTGTTATTGATGAAAAAGTATTTACTTTTAAATATGTTTTAGATTTAATGTGTTTAATGGCCAAATGTTCGTCGGCAGCAAACGTGGAACAGACAGTAGTTACCCACCTGCAAGCTGTTGAAAATATAGGGTTAACTGTATTGTAAATTTCATATTTGCGGCGTATATCAGACAATGATAGGTCGGAAAATCTGTTTAATGGCGACGCGCTAGCGGAGCAATTAAACATATTTTCCGACCAATCATTTTCTGACATACGCCGCAAATTTCTAAATTACAATGCGGTTAACCTATTTCGAATGCACTCCTTTACTACTGGCGTAGGAATACATATTGAAATAATTTGCGACCGTTCATCAACAATGATATACATGTAATGTATGACCATCAGCCAATCAGATTGTGTGATATTTATAGAGTGCATTAGAATGACATTTGAGTCCTTTATTTTCGCCCTCATCTCGCCAACGTTCTCAGCTCGTGTTCCAGTAATTTATAACGCAGTGTATATGAATACACCACAATGCACTACAAAATATTTACACTGTCCATACATTCATAATGGAAACGCCCATTCAACGTCATGCATTTATATTCCAGTCCAATACATTAGACCCATGTGACGTCGCGCCATGTTGCTGATTGGTTAAAGTTCGTTTGACTTCATTAATTCGCACGAGGTTATCAACATGCTATTGACCGGCAACGTCGCTGTTCCACGAATTGCGACACAGTGACGTCAAACCAGATTATTCTTAATTTCACCGCCATATTTGGTTATTTACATTATTGAAACTATCAGAAAATGGAATGTAAATATAATTAATAAAACCATGGGTTGTTGCATTTACTGGGTGTATACTACATTTGGTCTGTTCAAAGTTTGCGGGAAGTCCTTCCTTCTGACTCCACGCACTTTAAACAGACCAAAGGTATTGTAATTCCAGTAAACTCAACAGCCCATGGTTTTATTCCTTAATTGCAAATGAACCGGTTCATACAATTCAATTATATTTAGACACAGTGTGTTTTCATACAGATAAATCACGTGGTAAGCAATTGCACAGGCTAGTTGCATTACTGTTCGAACGGCCCTCGTTTAATAGGCAAAAGTAGGTCAAACAAGATATATTATACCGCCAGTGCGTTTGACATCGTTGCTTAGTTCTGTTATAAAATCAAGTGCCACCCAATATACTGTCAATTAGGTGGGCTAACGTCTTTACAAAACTAGGTTTCGTGTCATGTTTTACCGTGTACATGGGCGGATTCAGGGGGGGGCGGACCCGGCGTCCCCCTCCCCTCCCCTAAAATTCGCCGAGTAAAGATTTTGTACAAGTCACAAGGCACGTTTCATGCCAAGTGCCATGTATTCCATGTATTTTTCGGTCGTTGTCTTATTGTTTTCAATCAAAAACCATGTCTAAACATACTGTGACAGTGTCAATATTTTTGCTCCAATATGCGCCAGAACGCAGGAAATGTGATGTAGATTTCAAAAAAAATCCGAGGAGGAATGCCCCCGGACCCCCCTAGCGCTATCCAGAGCTCTGCTCGGTCGACTATTATGCAATACTTGTCTATATTAGCATAGCTCGTTCGATAATATAGTCAAGTATTGCAAAATAGTTACGCCCCACCCCCTAACCCGAAATCCTGGATCCGCGCCTGGTGTAGTCCAGTTTTGTTACACCTTATCACCTTTGGCTCTGATATCTTACACTACCGCCTGTGCTAATATTTCAGTATTTGTCAATTTACAAAATACGTGAATATTGTGCTTGAAAGCAATCAGCTTGATTGTATGTGACTGAGCTGTGCTACAGCTACAGCTCAGGCACAGCCAATCAGATTGCATTATTTCGAGTGGATATTGCCAGTAGATGTTCAGAAACGTTGACATCTGGGCACGAGTAATGCGGGCGGTGGTGTAAATGTCGTGCTATAGCTCAGGCATAGCCAATCAAACTGCTTGATGGCGAAATGGTATTGCCAGTAGATGTTCAGAAACGTTGACATCTAGCAAGATTAACGCAAGCAGTGGTGTAAATGTCGTGCATCGCCAATTTGAACCAAACTGCTTGATTGCGAGTTGATATTGCCAGTAGATGTTCAGAAACGTTGACATCTAGCAAGATTAACGCAGGCGGTGGTGTAAATGTCGTGCATCGCCAATTTGAACCAAACTGCTGACATCTGGGCAAGATTAACTCAGGCGGTTGTGTAAATGTCGTGCTACAGCTCGAGCACAGCCAACAAAACTGCGTGATGGCGAATTGGTATTGCAAATAGATGTTCAGATACGATGACATCTGGGCAATATTAACGCCGGCGGTGGTGTAGTAACCTTTTATTGAGCCGGGCTCTGGAATTAGCTCCCTTGTCTTATCCCCGTATTTAGCCGATACTGATTTCCAGAATTAGCTATATTTCGCTTAAATGAACTTGGAAAGTGTCGAAATAAATCACCGCTCAAGCGGAATTCAATTATGCACGAGCTGTGAAGTTTGTGTCCACTTTTGACGATATTTCAGGAATATATTGTTGATTTTCTAGAGGGAGAATTTTTTTTTCCCGAAATGCATTATGTCATATATAACTAACGACTGCATATATTTGATGATTAGTATGCAGCATTATTATACTGAATGTATTACATTATCACAGCCAAAATTACTGTGATAATGTAATCAATAATAATAAATTTCTCCTAAAATTGAAAATTTCTCCCTCAAAGTATACTTTGCTAGATAAGTATACTTTGAAATGTAGTGAAATAGGCTACTGACTGCGCGGATGTACTCTTCTAGCCGGGGTTTGTCACATGTTAGACTAAATAAAATTGTCTTCAACGAGATTCCGGATCCGCATAAATAACCTTTCTAAGTCACGTACGCTAATTGAGCGATGAGTGTATTCAAAGTAAGTATAGAAAACAAATCAATATGTCTGACGATAATGCTTCGCATGAAAGAGAAGTTTCATAACCTATGCAATTACGTCATGCCGAGGAGAAAATAAAGAGGACATGAAACAACGCGAAATCTCGGGAAACCTTGTATGTCATCTCCCGTTTAAAAGATTAGCCAATTTATGTGAAAAAGTTATACCATCCTCATTTAAAATCGAAATATCTGTAGGAATATTCATAATATAAACATTTTAATAGTGTCAGCCCTTTCAACGTATATTGTATATATACTGAGCAAAAAAAGAAACGTCCTTCACTATTTAAGTGACGATTGCCAGAAATCTAAAAGAGTCACAGGGCCAAAGCCAGTACCAAAATAAAATTCATTCATTTCTGGATCAAATTCAGTTTTTGAAATTTTGATTGCATGCGTAGTTGTTAACAATTCATCTGCGAAGTTGGTAGGGGTCGAAATCAAAAATCACAAAATCGTTTGTCACGTGTTTGTTAAATTCAGAGGATACATTTTAATTTAAAATGTACAGTCTGTGCGAAATTCCTTAATAGCGTGTGTGCCCACCCTGCGCCCTAATGGCTCCCTAATGGATCAATTCATGACGTTAGGCAGATTACGCCATTCGCGCTGCAATGCCAGCGTAAGCTGATGATCATTGTTAACCTGGTGGCTTGCCATAGCGTTCCGACCGAGCACATCCTAGATGTGCTCGATAGGGTTAAGATCTTGGGAAACCGCAGGCCATTGCATGACGTCCACGTTGTTCATTGCCAAGAACTGTGTGGTGGCCCTGGCAGCGTGCGGGTGTGCATTATATTGCTGCAGCGTCACGCCAATACCATGATTACGAATGAATGGCAAGACATGTGGCCTTAAAACGTCATCAATATAACGTTGGGCAGTGGTGTTGCCCTGTATAAGTATTGCGGCATCCCATACTCCCGCCCAGAACATTACGCCGTTTCCTCCTCCAAACATATCCCTCTCCACCACACGGCAGTCCGTGCGTCTTTCGTTCGTGCGTCTGTATACACACAATCTGCCATCTACGTGGCTGATGGTGAACCGAGATTCGTCTGTAAACAGAACTCTGTCCCAGTCAGCCCGCCTCCAATTAAGGTGGCGTCGACACCACACCAGCCTGGAGGCACGGTGACTCATGGTCATCACCTGACCAGTGTACTGGCGTCGGGCTCTGATTGGTTGTGCGTTCCAACGTAATCGATTACGGCTGGTCTGGCAAGTGCGTCAACGTAATGTAACAGTCCGTTCTTGCTGTCGTCACACGCGGCCTACCAGCTCGAGGACGGTCTCCAGTGTCCCTATAGCGTGCCACAAGTCGCTCAATCGTTTTCCTGCAGCACCCAAACTGACGTGCAACGGCACGTGCCGTCACGCCAACCTCCAACATCCCAATTGCCTGATTTCTGTCCTTTTCACAAAGCCATGGCATAATGAAAACACAGAATCAATGACAAGCTTTTTTAATTTTTCGATAAGATGATATCAAGCGAATCGCACAATGTGTACTCACCACATGTATTTATCTTGTATTCAACTTGCACGTAGAAAAGGTGGTAAACAGCGTTCAGCTTCCAGAGCGAAATATACACGGCGGACACGTGGTAAACTGTACACAGTCGTTTTCTCAACATCGCCAGGATCTCACATTATACATTGCCCATAGTACATGTATGTAGACACGAATAATTTCCCATTTAAAAGAGGGACGTTTCTTGTTTTGCTGTGTATATATTAAGTGTGTATTGTTGTATTAGTTAATATAATGAGTAATTAGAGACCGTTTGTTTCTAGTTGATTCGAGGTTTACAATATCAGGTTCGACAACAATGTCTGCCGCGGATAAACGTTTGCCGTCGCACGATGGAACTGTTTGAACCCCAAGGCTGTTGGTCGCGTGTTCAAACAGTTCCCGAGTGCCACGGCAAACGTGTACCCACACCTGGACAAGGTCGAACGTTATTGTTACGTTTCCGTCGGTAATATTGTGTAATTTGAGCATAATGTATATGCAGTATTTTCGGTACTTTAATAACCTTTTCCATTCAAACAGCTGATTTACGTATACATATTCCGGGGCCACAGTACAAGTCGCGTGATGCAGCCCCGAAATGAAATACAATACAAACTATTGTATTACACTCTATCCATATTACATGGTAACACGAGCAGTATGTAAATATCATAAATATACGAAGCAACAGAATGACAATGTAGATATATAGATTTATGCAATGTTGTTCTCTTCCAGGTAATGGCAGCGCCGAATTTCCATCACTACCCGTGATGAATTTTCGACACTGACATTCACAACAAAGAGGAATGTTTCTTGCCTTGGTGACAGCTTCACATTTCTGCATATTCGCTGTCGGGCCCATCTTCGACGGGAGTATTTTGTGACGGGCACTGTTGTTGTTATATGTGTTAGATTTCCACAGGTGAGTATATAATGATGCTCATCCCCAACAGCTCTGCTACACAGGTTACAATTTCGTTCATTGAACAGGGACCCGTTTCACTAACCTTCGTACGACTAAAATATTCGTAAGTGCAAATTTAGGATTGTCTGTAAATTTCAATTAATGGATTTACATTTATTGAACATAGGCTGCATGTGCAGCCTATGCTCAATAAATGTAAATCCAACAATTGTTTGCAAGAAAACATTGTTAATGTGAAATTTACAGACTATCATAATTTTGCACTTACGAACATTTTAGTCGTAGGAAGTTTAGTGAAACGGCCCCCAGGTTTCCACAGGTAATCAATCGTTTCTTGTATGAATTTTAAAAAATGCAAGTTGCTTTTCTTGAATAGACGATATTTTAGAGCACTCGATGATGTTTCAATATTATTTAGCAGTTTATTTAGTAGAATACATATAGGTCTTTTAGCTTCTGTTTTACAGTTAATTTTAGCCATTTTACTTTTGGAAATATTTGTGAATAAAAAATGTCATGTAGTCCGCATTTGATTAGTATTTCCCTTATGAAACTGATCCATTTTCATTTACGGTTATTACTGTCTCCTGCGTTATTGAAATGATTATAGATAATGTCATAAAATGTAGATAAACATTTTCGCACTTCAGCCTTTTGTAGATTCGCCCTAAATGAAATCATTATGGATTGTATTTCGATTTGAATAGGTACCACGCCAGATTCACCATATATATATATAAAGTTGGGCGTGCTTCTTTTCATATTAAATATAATGTTAAGATGTTTTAAATGAACTCGTTCTATCACATTTGTGTTTCCAAAACCCCATAATTCACTTCAATATAACAATATTGGTTTTATCATCTTTTCAAATAATTCAATTTTTATATATATGGGCAAATGTAATTATATGGATTTTTAAGAGATTGTACATGGCTTTTAATGCTTGAATATCAATGTGGTTTCTTTTGGTTTAAGTAAAATATACATTTTTGTCCTTGGTATTTGTATTCAGGTACAATATCAATTATATTATCTTGATATTTTGGCTTATATTCACAGTCAGTTTGCATTGGTTACAATATTGTTCATATTCATCAATAGCATGTTGTAGATATCATGCGGTAACCGTTTCGCTTAGGCTAACCATGTTATCAGCATATAGAAGGACACATACGTTTAAGTATACAAATATATCTTCATCATTTTCATTTTGGTTGCAATTTAATACTGCAATATTTATATTTGTAAACATGTCTCAAGGTCATTTAGGTAAAGCGAGAACAAGAATTGGGACAAATTTACATCTTGTCACACACCTCTATTGCAAGGAAAGTATGATGATTGTTCTCCACGTACAGAAATACAAGACTTGATACTACCATACATGTTTTAATTAAATTAAAACACTTCCCATTGATATTAGATTTTATAAGTTTATGCCATAGTCCAGGCCGCCATACTGTGTCAAATGCTGGTTTAAGATCTAAACATGCGCAAAACTATTTCTTTTTATGAGATCTTAATAGTTCGAGTAAGCTGTATAAAACAAAAATATCAGCAGTATAAATATTTATTTTCGAAACCCAGTTTGACATTCATTTATTAAATTATATTTTTCAGAATATGAGTCTAGCCTATTATTTATTGCAGATGTAAACATTTCCCCATACAGCTAACAAGGGTTATCGGTCTGTAGTTTTCCGGTTTATAGATAGGTTTTATTATTCCAACTCAGGTACTTTGCCTATGTCTAATACAATATTAAATAATTTAACAGACATGTGGGACATATACTTAAAGCTAGCTTTAATATGCTCATTCACAATATTTTCGTCACCACTTGCTTTGATATTACTCAAGGAATTGCAAACGTTTTCAAGTTCACTGAGAGTAATTGGGACATTTATTTCATCATTGACTGTATCTGTATTGTATTCCGTGTTATCAATTTCACAGGAATCGCTATCAAAATTTACATCTTTGAAAATGTTCAAATACTACCGTTGAGTATTTTCTAATACCTGCGTGGATTTGATTTCCCAAGTCGTTTGATCTTAATGGTGTTTTAAGGCCTGTCAACAGCTGAGAGTAATACTAGCAATTACATTGTATATGTATCAGAGACGTTCATGTTGGAATACACAACATAGTGATCGTGGTAAATGTCATGGTTATATACATATGTAATGGAAATATAGAGAGATGAACAGACATTCATTCTGTGTCTGAAATATGTGTGGATAACCAATATGTAGCAGTGACTGGAGAAATGGGGCTTATGGGATTTGGGACCAGTGTGGCTCCTGATCAAATAGCACACTCACGTACCCTGATAACGATATATTATGCTTGCTAGAAGCATGATGGGTGTTTCACTGATGGAATGGCGAACGGTGCAGATTCTGATCAGACTGTGCAGATACACAGGCTGACCTGGATCTACACTGGTCACAACACCAATAAGCCCCATTTCTCTAGTCACAGCCACATAACGGTGTTAGTAGCTACACATTCATATGAACATTTCATAAGTAGCATTTAAAGTAAGAAAAACTATTACATGTAAAATGGTCATAGTAAATTCAGTGGGTGAGGAATGTATAGCTAAAACTACTTTGTTTTAACATTGCATCATCTGCTGTAGACATTATGTAATCAGAATATGGGCATTCACTATATATTACAAACACTAGTATAAGTAGAATTACCAGTGATACAATTAATAGACACCGAGAGAGATTTGCATAATGATACATATAGCGTAGTTGTTATCATCACTAAGTAAATGTGAAGCGGACGGACAGACGGACGAACACTCGGGCACACTGTATCTGAAGTGTGCACGGATAGCTGTCAGTAGTGCCTAAGTAGTTTCGTATGCATTTAAACAATTTATATGTAAGTGCCAGTGCATAACATAAATTAAATTCATTACATGTAAAATTCCCATTGTAAAATGTGTGGGTGGGGAATGGTGAAAAATACTTGTTTTTAACATTGTATCATAGACTGCAGATATCAGATAATCGGCATATATGCAATTAACATGTCTAATGAACACTACTAGGTACCATTTACACGAAGAAAATACAAAAGTACCATACTTTTATGGAGTTATTAAGGTAGGTGTTTTGCCATTGAAATTCAGTGGGTGGTGTAACAAAACGTGCAAAACTCTTCAATTAAATTAGCTGATATTATTTAATTGAACATTATTCTATTGTATAGTTATGAAAACATCAGAAAATATACACAACTGTTATATCAGTTGTTTCTAATGATAAAAAACAGGCGATGTTCAATGAAAAATGTGATTTTTCACAATTGCGAAAAGTTCGAGGGTGGTATACTTCAAAATGGTGCCAAACATTCAGCCAGCGGGTTACAGAGCGCAGACATACGGTATAGCACTCGTAATTGAATGTAGTTTCAGGACAAATATGTCTGCAAAAATCCCACAAGGGGGAGGGTTTCCATTTCTGGCTGACGGCCTAATCATGTTTGCCTGTTTAGTGTTTTGTGTTCTACAGGGTGGTTCAAAATATATGTCCCCACTTTAAATAGACATAACTATTGTTCTAAGCAAGATAATCAATCAAACTAAAGTGTATTACAAAGTAATACATTGTAGCAATTTACTCAGTATATTCTAGCATGCCGTCACCACTTTTATGGCATGACGTCGCAATATGTAATGTATGATATTACTGTTATTTCAAAGAATACATGACAATTGGTCGAAAACTGTTACGAATGTTGAAACGCGTTCGATAGCATCGGAAAATGATAAAGAAATGATACAGCAGACTGTTTGAATCATTAACCTTATACAAAGGTAATATTATGACTGACTGGTGAATCATTAAACTGATACACATCTATTCTACAGTGAATTGGATGTATTGTTACATGCAAGTAGTAATTGGTTGAATGTGTCATATTTATTTGAACAATGTATATTATGTAAACAAAGGACATTCATCCTTTAGATTTGTAATGGCAATTATTAACTATTATGAAGGCTGAGTAACACAAATGTTGACCATATGATGAGTTAAGTATATAATGTATGTGGTATTGTTTCATCAGAACCGAACAATATGTAAAACTGCTGTAGATAGTCTTAGAAACCGGGGGCCCGTTTCACTAAACTTCGTACGACTAAAATGTTCGTAAGTGCAAATTTAAGATCGTCTCTAAATTTAAATTTATGGATTTACATTTATTGAGCATAGGCTGCATATATGTGAAATTTACAGACTATCATAAGTTTGCACTTACGAACATTTTAGTCGTACGAAGTTTAGTGAAACGGCCCCCAGATTATGAATATTCCTAAAAAGTGTATTCTTGTGAACACGTATGGAATCAATCCCTCATTTTCCATATGTGAACTAGCTTAGTATTTGCATGACTTGTGCATAGCTTGGAAAAGGCAAGAAGTTATTCCATCAGCAAGAAAAAGAAACAGTTGAGGAGATGCACTGTTTCACAAATCAAGTCAGCTTTCCGACGCAAGTTTTGTGTGACAATCAGAGTTTCAAAGACAAGCTATTTTCACGTTATGTAAAGAATGGGTATACTTTTTGAAAGCCATGTATAAAGCAGATATTCTATGTTTTTTCCTGGATATTATATACTGGAAAAAATGGTGTATATTTTTTTTGTATTCTGATATATAAATTACAATGATTATTAGTATCTACTTGTAACAGATATGTCCCAAAGTGGGGACATATATTTTGAACAACCCTGTATATGTGTGTTGTATCTTTGTAAATTGTACTTGCTGTTTTGAGATTAGCTTTATTGGCGGGTGACTTACGTAGTTCATATAATTACTTGGCTTTATGAAGTTATGTCTTGCTTTATGACATTGATTTCCGAACAAATGAAATGGTCTATTTCTGTTTCTATTTTCATAATTTGTTTGGACCCCGAATGTCTTTTTTGCACAGTCTATACATGACGTATTTAGATCTGTCACCATTTGGTCTATGCCGTGTCATGTCTATCACATAATGTGTATGTGCTGCATGTTCGTATTGAACGAAAATAGTGATGAAACTGCACGTCACATTGGCTCAGATAAGCACAAAATGTGATGAATCAGTTTAGTAAAAATAAATGTGTAGACGTGTAACGACTTTCAGAAGACATGAACCGTGTACGGTACCCGCAGGTATGAGTCGCCTGAAACATATCGGTGATTGGTAAAATAAATGTATATATATATAATCAAAACTCGATATTCACATCTAGACACCACAAGGAAGCCACATACAGTGGGGTCAGCGTGTAAGTGCACACACGAACGAACATGACAGGTTGGTTCCAACCACCTGTCGTGTTCGTTCGTGTGTGCACTTACACGCTGACCCCACTGTACATGTAACACATATGAAGACTGCAGCCATTATGGTCCAAACATGTTGTTTCTTAAGGAGGGAAATAGTGGACAATGGAATAAAGCAGTATGGAATCCACTTCACAATTAATTTAAATCAAAATTTCAAGTATGTTTTCAATTATCCGCCAATTACCCTCTTTAAATGACAAATTTGGGAAATTGAACGGAGGTCAAAGCAAAAAGTTTTAAAAGTTTTATTTCCTGCAAGAAATGTGACGGACGTACGGACGGACGGATGGACGTACGTACATGTATGTTTACATGCACGGATTAACAAATGGATGAACGCCCTTGACGAAAACAAAATACTCATGTTTTTCAAAAACAAGGCACTCCAAAGCAGTCACCTACATTTTGCAAAAAAACGCTCCCAAAGCAGTCCTACCTGCATCGATTTTGCACAAAATCAAGACGCTCCAAAGCAGTCACCTACATTTTGCAAAATCAAGACGCTCCAAAGCAGTCACCTACATTTTGAAAAACCAGACGCTCCAAAGCAGTCACCCATTTTCAAAAACAAGCATCTCCAAAGCAGTCACCCATTTTCAAAAACAAGCATCTCCAAAGCAGTCACCCATTTTCAAAAACAAGGCACTCCAAAGCAGTCACCTACATTTTGCAAAATCAAGACGCTCCAAAGCAGTCACCTACATTTTGCAAAATCAAGACGCTCCAAAGCAGTCACCTACATTTTGCAAAATCAAGACGCTCCAAAGCAGTCACCTACATTTTGCAAAATCAAGACGCTCCAAAGCAGTCACCCATTTTCAAAAACAAGCATCTCCAAAGCAGTCACACAGTTTTCAAAAACAAGGCACTCCAAAGCAGTCACCTACATTTTGCAAAATCAAGACGCTCCAAAGCAGTCACCTACATTTTGCAAAATCAAGACGCTCCAAAGCAGTCACCCATTTTCAAAATCAAGACGCTCCAAAGCAGTCACCCATTTTCAAAATCAAGACGCTCCAAAGCAGTCACGAATTTTTCAAAAACAAGCCACTCCAAAGCAGTCACGAATTTTTCAAAAACAAGCCACTCCAAAGCAGTCACACAGTTTTCAAAAACAAGGCACTCCAAAGAGCAGTCAATATTCATGTACACTTAATAATTCCAGTATACTGGTACACAATTAGAACAGGCTCTCAATGTACACAAAAACCGAGTTTAACAAACAAACGGAGATTTCATGTGCAAATCAATTACTGTAAATCGAGAGGAATAAAACGAAAACAGTCTCATTTTGTTGACATATCCACCATTAGTAGGTCCAATCTCGGCTCCAATCTATTGAATTTCCAATCTCATGGCTGCAGACGTGGAAATACATGGGACGCTTCCGGGGAAAACAACATTGCGACGTGTACAGCGGAGGTTCCCAAACGAAACCAACGAAAACGAATGGAATACGAATGGAAAACGTAGTGTAAACGATCGTTTTGTCCAACGATATGCATAGAGAAAAGAGTATCTTTTTGTTGTTTTGTCAATGAAAACGATGTTTTCGTTTAAATACCCGGCTTTTAACTGTTTAAACGCCTGTCGTTCCTTTCAACGCATCGTTTTCACATCGTGTTCGGTGTTCGTAATTAGAAAACGATGGTTTCCTTGGTTCCCACGAGATAGCATGTCGTTACCTCTCCTTCCCTTGAGATATCAACTCGTTCCCACGACATAGGTAGCCAATACAAATGCAGCATAATTACCGCCATATTTATTTCAGCCAGTGTCGACTCTTTCAATCGATAGTAACACTGCCAGTAGTGTGATATAGTGGAGAGTTTCCTTGATATAATGCATACAGAGTATATACATAGAGAGATTTCATATTATTGGACAAACGGTTTTAAAAAAATCTCTAAATATTGCATAATATATATATAACTTTTATTGTTTCACAATATGATAAACAAGACGGGTGGTATCTAAGTTTATTACATGTATTGGCTATATGCAAGTTATATTTAATTTATATTTAGTCGGTATTACAGTGTCAATACTATAATGCAGTACCCACACAAACGCCCAAACACACATATAAAACACCAACACAGTAGACCATAGTAACATGGTACGTGTAAATAGAGAATAGTAGGTTAGTGCCGTGAATGGGAAAAAATATCTGGCAAGGCTCAGGAAACGGGATGGGTGAGGCTCTGCCGAGCACATCCCGTTTCCGTGCCGCGCCAGATATGTTTTCCCATTCACGGCACTAACCTACTATTCTATTTATCCCGTCAACACCTTCAAATGGCTGTAAAATGCAAAAATTGTATTGACTGGATATCAAAAATGTTTCACGGCACCGTGTTTCACGGCACATACGCACTGTGTTGACGGGATAAATATCAGTCTACAGACAATGCCAGACAGATTATTTCAGACATAGAGAATAGTAGGTTAGGGCTGTGAATGGGATATCTGGCAAGGCTCAGGAAACGGGTTGGGCGAGGCTCTGTTTCACGGCACATACGTACTGTGTTGACGGGATAAAACGGTGTGTGCGAAATATGTTTATCACTAATGCTATCATTAGTTTTTTACAATATAACATATACGTGTATATAATTCCAGCACAAAAATATTTACACAATTCCCTAACATTTGATTGGCACGTAGCAAGTCTCTGTCCAAAATTTATATCCCAGTAAACTCCCACGCCGAACTACTTTCCGTAACCGTGAGTCGCAGTTAAAATAATTCTGAAGAAAACGGAAAATAAACACATTTTCTTGATGAATTTATTTCAAATGCTGGAATTATAAGGAATGAATGGCCTTTTGTGGAATTTATCGGGGATATAAACTTGGAAAAGTCGCCGGAATACTGGACGAGGCCTTAAAAAATATTACAATTTTCGAAAAAAAATAAAATTTTTTTTTTTTTTTTTTTTTCGAAAATTGTAATTTTTTATCGCTTCGTCCAGTGTTCCCGCGAATTTTCCAAGTTCATACCCCGATAAATTCCACAAAAAGGCCATTCATTCCTATAGTATTTTCGGGCCATATATCTCACAAGGAAGTAGTTATGGGATGTCGTAACGAATATATTAGAAAAAAACTGTTGTTCTTTTTTTATTTTAAGTCTTAACTTCTTTAAATTTCTACAATGTAGTAATCAGGGCTGTTACTATCTACTAGTAGCTCTAGGTATATTTTAACACTGACTCCACATAGTATTGCCTAACAAATATATGACATGTATGTAAATTACAGATGGCTATACTTATATGTGTACACCCAGACCAGGCTGTGTGAGCTAGTTGATAAGGGGCTGCATGTATATTGGTCATAATTTAGATCAGTCTTATGATGACATTATATCGATCTTCAGGAATCGTCGATCAAGGCATGTTGTGACCATCAAATAGCTAATACATGTGTTCGTTGACGATCATGCGAACATACAGATATTCCATTGAATTAAGTTATTGAAAACTAGCGAAGATGGCTGAATTGATATATGATAAACTATACATTGATACACAATATTTTGAACAATTTGATAAATAAGTACAGCAAATAAGAATACTTAATGTTGAAAATAAAATGATTATTTTACTCAATATATGTGGACATATGTACATATTTACTCAACATATGTGGAATTTTCATTAAATACAAAGAAAAATATTTTTAATCTTTCAATAACATTTTAGTCTATGTATGTATCTGCCATGTACTGTTTTGATCTCACCAACATTTATATCTGACATATTGTTTTTTTATTTTTTATTTTCAAAGGCATAACGCCCGTGTCAAATCCTGAAACTAGTTAAAGGTACATGCCCACGCAGTAGGCACAAAATGTTCTTTATAGGAATTAAATAAGTGTATAATTGTGTCACTATTCCACCAGTTCTAAAAATTACGAGTGCCCGCTATACAGATCATTTAGTAATATGTATGTTACTGATAGTGACGCGCGGTGGTATCAGGCTATTTTCATATGCAAATGAGATATGGTATTTTTTAATTATTTATAATAATTAAAGGAATCACCTGAAAAAATAATAATTTCGACAGATTAATAAGTATGATCATTGCACATCAAATGTCAGTTAACAGTTTAAGGAAACACGGTTATCGCCCCTGATAGCAGTGTGAAAATTCATGTTTGATATATGAAGTATAAAAATGCCAATTATATCGTCCGGAAATGGTTCATGACTGTTCATTGTGCCTGAACAATGCTATATCTAATGTATGGACGAAAAAAATATGCCTCCCTATATTATAACCTGTCACGTGGGCATGTACCTTTAAGGCCACTATCTGATAAATATACAACTCCTATATGTTTCATTGTTTCAACATATTCTATGCTCGATTTATAATTCACTGAGAAATCCCACTGAAAGTCATTAAATAAAATAACAAGATTAATATGCTTTATAATCAATCTACTTTGACTATATAAAAAACATGAAGTTTTATTGTATTGTTGTTTTGTGTGAAAGTAAGTAACATTCAGATCATGCAGTTATCTCCCAAGATATCATTATGTTATTTAAATAGAGATATAGAGAATAGTAGGTTAGTGCCGTGAATGGGAAAAAATATCTGGCAAGGCTTAGGAAACGGGATGGGCGAGGCTCTGCCGAGCACATCCCGTTTCCGAGCCGCGCCAGATATTTTTCCCATTCATGGCACTAACCTACTATTCTATTTATCCCGTTAACACCTACACATGGCTTTAAAATGCATAAAAGTAACCCCAGTCACCGCATATATTCATACGCGGTGATTAGGTCGTATTGACAGGATATCAAAAATGTTTCACGGCACCGTGTTTCACGGCACATACGCACTGTGTTGACGGGATAAATCCCTGAGGTTGCGCCGTTGGTCTGGTCACAATATAAATCTGCCTCAGAAACACTTACTGGCGAATTCGCGTGACAAATGATTCCCACATGACTTGTCATATTTTGTCCGAAGCAACGTTATATTTTTTAACAAAATGTGGTGACCTGAACAGACACTTAGAAGAAACACAAGGATGGATCATGCAACAGGTTATCATGTTCTACCTTCTCTTGTGTTATCTTGGTGCATTCCCACTGACTACAGTGGGGTCAGCGTGTAAGTGTACACACGAACGAACACGTGTTCGTTCGTGTGTGCACTTACACGCTGATCCAACTGTACTAACATAACAAAAATGTCCAAAATATTAACTGCGATTACTTGACTTACAAGTGGAATAAATTAATGGGAACGTCAAAACTACAAAACGAACCACATTGTATCATCATATTTGTTATATAAATGACAATGGCACACATAGGCATACATACAAACATGTAATAAAACGGAGAAAAAATGTTCAATTACGGGAATAGTACTCGCGTGTGATTCTAAATACAACAACAATTGCGGAAATGTAGCTGATTTCAACGTGTCGAACTAAATAGACACGAAAGAGTTAATAAGGTTAACATTAGGCAAGTATTATGGATAAATAACGGGTGGGGTAACGGGTGTAAATATGACTTAGCGAAGTGACATCGTAGGTTTTTGTTCGAGTCACATTTATTTGAATACAGTCCACCCAGCTGTAAAGTGTACAGTACCAGCTAATTACCGGGAGTATCGATTTATTTGAGTGTACGTACGTGTATTCATGTGTATGAATAAAATATGATCTTGCAAATGATCCCTGAAATGGGACGTTGCATTATACGAAGAAGGAACAAATCGTTGTGGCAGCGGGTTAAGCACTGTCATCATGATTGGACACTTGCCCTCGTTTTAAAAGTATAATGCCAGAACACGAGCAACTGACGGTCAATGATGTAATCAATACACCTTATGTCAGCTGGCGGTATAAACCATAACGAGACAAATCATAAATTGTCCTAAAAACATGTCATATCCTACATGAGAGCTGACACTTTCCACGGATCATTTAGACTGTATTTACTCGATGTCGCCACCGAAAAGGGACAATAACACGTGTTTGTTAGTCAGAAATCGGCATTTTCATCACGCTCCCTCGATTTAAAATTCACGTACAAAAACGTGTCATTTTGGCAATACAATTATTCTGAAAATACGCCGTCATTAGTATTGTGAGTGTGATCGCTGGACATCATATTCATTTCCGCGTCTGTACATACCAGCTACGTTGCTGATAATGTCATGTAAGCTGCAAAATATTTAATTAAACTTATCTGCTGTCGTCCCGCCACGCCATCTTAGCGACACGTACGTCTGCACCACATCACGGAAACACTCCACCATATCACAATACCTACAGTGACTCTGGTTGAAATAAATATTGCGATAATTAATATGCTGCATATTCATTGGCTACATATGTCGTGGAAACAAGATGCTATCTCGAGGGAACGAGATACTATAGCTAACTCGTGGTAACGAGATGCTATCTCGTGCGAACCAGATGCTATGTCGTGGTAACGAGATGCTATCTCGTGGGAACGACATAGCTAACTCGTGGTAATGTGATCCTATCTCCTGGGAACCAGATGGTGTTAGAAAATGCCGGCCATATTGGACGATATCGTGAAATAATAAAAATGCAATTATTCCAAACCTTAAAAACCTCATTCACTCTTCGACTATGATACTGTATATAGCGAACAACTTATTGTAGTGTTGAATATAATGGCACTATTTTGTCAATATCACGCTCACGGCATCATAGTCTGGGCTCAATTATTTGATTGTACTTGAGTGTGACTGTGGTGACCTCTGTGACTGTGGTGACCTCTGTTACTAGTGAAGACCAGGGATCCGTTTCACTAAACTTCTTACGACTAAAATGTTCGTACTGAGTGCAAAAGTATGATAGTCTGTACATGTCACATTAACATTGTTTTCTTGTAAACAATTATTGGATTTACATTTATTGAGCATAGGCTGCATATGCAGCCTATGCTCAATAAATGTAAATCCATCAATTGAAATTTCCAGACTATCCTAAATTTACACTTACGAACATTTTAGTCGTGCGAAGTTTAGTGAAACAGGCCTCAGATAGCCACACGCATCCGCGCAGTCTGGCCAGCGTCTACGCCGTTTGTGATTATGTCAGCAATACATTCGTCATCTTTCTAACAAACAGTATTAATAGTTTTCCGCGGTGCGCTCAAGCATAGCGGAAAACTGTTGTCTTCAATACACGGAAGTGTAGCACGTGCAGCGAGCAAGACTGGTTGTTGTCACATGGTGAGCGGGCTGTAAGGCGTGTATCGTCATTCTTGCGATAGCAGTCACTGCATAAAGAGGCATTTTTCGCATATGAATGATATGTAAATGTAACGTATGTTATTGTACATGTACAGCTTTGTGGGGCACTTGCTTTCTAGAGTGGATTTGTCCTTAACGGTTTGTCTCTAGTTTTACCGCAGGGACCACTGTGGGCTGTGTACTGTACATCTCGACTCGTGCAGTAGCGATCGCAGCCAGCAGATATATGTGTTTGTGATTCATTTCGGGCCAACTGGAGCATAGTTGAGACAGCGAAATAATTAGGCTGCTGGTACATGTAGTCTGTGGCAGCATCGGTTCTTAAAACATCACGAGGTTTGTTGACTACATTGTAGATGACGAAACGGTACACACTGAATTCGCGGTTTGATTTGTCTGATTTGAGAATGCAACTGAATGTCAGTCAGATTTCTTCTACATTCGTAACAGAGCGCCGCTTAACCACCTACATCACGTCTCCGATGTCGGTTCCATGTCAGTATGTCATTGAGACGTTATTAATGCACCCTGCTGATTGGCTTCAAGTCGTTAAAATTGACATAACGATTGAATCCAATCTACGGTGTGCCTTTGGAGATGTGAATGCAACAGCAACTGATGGAGAGGCCAAATTGCTCACAAATATGTCAAACGACGAAAAACTGTCTCATATTTTAGTAAAAGTTTCAAACATAGAGGCGTCACATGAAACATTGGTCAGGGAAGTTGAAAATATCAGTGCTTCCATGAATTATATTCACCATCGGGTGGACACAATCGATTCCTGTATAGATATGCATTCACGAATGCTTAAGTTATTAGCATATAAGAGTATAAACAATGAAGCCAGAAGTCGCAGAAACAACGTGATATTCCTAGGCATTGGGGAGGATCGCGGCGAGACAGACGTTTGCTGCTTGGGCTTGATACAATACTTTATTTTTGATGAACTAGGCTGTGACCCCGAGCGTGTATATATAGTCCGTGCACATCGCCTTGGTCAAATGGGTTATTGGGTCAGAGGCATATGCACCCGGTCGATAGTTGTCGCATTCCGGGACTATGATGATGTTGAAATGGTGCTAAATCAAACATATAGACTGAAAGGCAGCACATTTGGTATAAACAGAGATTATCCACATGAAATTGTTGAAGCACGGAAGCGCCTATACCCGCAGTTTAAGAATGCACGTGACGCGAAACAAAGGCCGTCATTAAATATCCCGCCAGACTCCTTGTCAATGGTCATACTGTGGACGATGCATTTCCGGACTGGGTGGAGGTTATGCGCTGGGACAGAATGTCAATGCTGAACAATATGAAACACGTATCGCAGGACAGCTGCTTCCGCACGTGCAACACATATCCCAGCCCAGTACACACACTGATAAAGTTCACATCAATCACACCCCTGGTCCAATAGAGCGTGTATATGCCCCACCCCAACAGAAGGGTGGGGTGTTGCCGAGACAATTACATTTTTCATATCAAAACAAAGAATTTTAAATTATTTCATAATTTTCATACCTTGGAATAGTTTTCTTATCTGGGTGTTCTTTTTCACAGGCACAGAGCACACTATCAGGTCAAGCACGGAAGGCTGTATTTAAGTTAAATAAATGCCTGCACAGTTTTAATGAATTGACACCAAAACATGTGCTACAGTTATTCGATAAACTTATATTACCGATTTTATATTATGGAAGCGAGGTTTGGGGATTTTCACAAGCGAATCAGATCGACCGTACCCATTTACAATTTTGTAAAATATTACTTGGAGTTAAAATATCAACTCAAAATGATTATATATATGGAGAACTTGGAAGAACAACATTACATACACTCAGATTATTTAATATAGTTAAGTATTGGCTGAAAATGATGAACATGCCAGAAAGAAAATATATTAGAGGTATATATAAGATGATGTTAAATGACATGACTGATAGGCCAACTAAAAGTAACTGGGCATCACTAGTCAGAAATCTACTTACACAGTTAGGATTTGGTTATGTGTGGATAGCACAAGGGGTGGGGAATATAAACAACTTTATGCACATTTTCAAACAGAGATTACATGATAATTTTGTCCAAAAAACTGGATGTACCATATTAAACGAGTCTACACGAGCTGTGTTTTATAGAGTTATTGCTAGATTTGACTATCAACCTTATCTTGATAGCAGTACTATTAAGAAATTTCGTGTAGGTCTTACAAAGTTGAGAGTATCCTCACACAGGTTAGAAATCGAGGCTGGTAGATGGCATAAACATGTAAGGACTCCAGTTGATAGGAGAACATGTTCAATATGTAACGTTTTAGAGGACGAATTTCACTTCCTTATTGAATGCCCTTTATATATATACTGAGTTAGGTCGCACATATATTCGTAATTATTATCTAAGAAGACCAAGTATGTATAAAGTAGTTGAGTTGTTTTTATCTGCTAATAGGAGCATTATTAGAAATCTCGGAATATTTTTTACGAAATCGTTTGAAAAACTGTCTGAATTCTTGTTGCAGCTGTGAAATACATGAAGATAAAGAATACAATTACTTCATACATGTATATGTAATTATAGCACTATGTCAAGGGTTTGGTATCTCCAACCACAAGCGCATAGAGTAATATTTGTTCTTTATAATACTGTATGTGGCTGCAAAATTGACATATAACCCCATTATAATGCCATATTGCTATAAGCGAATACGTTTATGTACCATGTATGGTCACCTAACCATATTCTCGAAATAACTTGTGTGTCTACTCTCCTACACGGTATACTTAAACCTAGGCTTTTTTATTATTTATGCTTTTTATTTTATTAATTGTGCGTATGTCATAAACGGCAAACTGATAGTGAGAAGAACTACATGCAATTACTTAGTATGGTACTGCAAAACCTTCTGAGTGCATGCTCCGGGTGCATGCTCGGGGTTGGCGATTTCGAGTGGACGAAGCTGAGCATAGCTCAGCTTTGGACGGTCGAACTTGCTGATGTCGATCGTGGGAACGCACCGTGTGCTATGAGAGCTGGATATCACGATAACTACATGGTATTCACATCGTGGGCCAAAGTATAATGCAAATGCATTATAGTTTGGCACGCATGATGAATATGCATGTATTTACTAGTGAATCAATACATACTTCACCACTGTTTGTCGTCTTGTGATAAATATTGTGTTGTATTATATTGTATGCTCACGGGCCAGTAGGCCTATTGCTGAATAAACATTACCATTACCATAAATCAGAGACGTCATTGTAAACGGATATGAATTAACGTGAAATCTCGCGATACCTGGTATGCATTTGTCAAGTTAATAATACGTTTCTATAACTGCATGGTTATATAGAGAATAGCAGGTTAGTGCCGTGAATGGGAATAAATATCTGGCAAGGCTCAGGAAACGGGATGGGCGAGGCTCTGCCAAGCACATCCCGTTTCCGTGCCGCGCCATATATTTTTCCCGTTCACGGCACTAACCTACTATTCTATTTATCCCGTCAACACCTACAAATGACTGTAAAATGCAAAAATAGTATTGACTGGATATCAAAAATGTTTCACGGCACAGTGTTTCACGGCACATATGCACTGTGTTGATGGGATAATTTATAATTTGCGAATTTAAACTTTATAATTCACCGAGTATACGTAGTTAGCTTTCAAGTTTAGTGTATTCCGGATGCTGCTAGTTCATTAAAGGCTTGCATACAGCGAATATGTGTTGACGGTTCCCCAACGAAACAAACGAAAACGAATGAAAAACGCAGTGGAAACGATCGTTTTGTATAACGATATGCAAGGAAACGATTGTCGTTTGGTTTTTTTTTTTAAAGAGAAAATGATATCTACATTTAAATACCAGGATTTCAACTGCATAATTCGCATATAAATACATATGCATTCCAATGGCCCTCTATGCCATTGGAATGCATATGTATTTATATGCGAATTATACGTGAACATGTAGTCATTAACAATTTAACACGACTGGTGAAACCGCGTGCAAATATTCTATCTCTGGCACAAGTTATGTAGGTTTTAATTTTAAATTAGATGGATTATGCAGGACTTACTGTGACCCATATTATGTATGTAAGGGGAGACATATTGTTTTGGCATGGTTGACCGTCCGTCTGTTCGTCCGTCCGTCCCTCAGAAAATTTGTGTCGCCATTTTCTCGAAAAGTATTGGAGTTACAAAGTTTTACAATAATATTTGTCATCATGTGAAGTTGCGCACCTGGGGTTTTAGATGCGGATTCATTCAGTGGTCGTAGACTTAGTGAAAAGTGGTGATTTTCAAGTTGGTCCGTTTGAAATTGCTCTGCAGAATTTTCAGACTAACTCCTCCAGTAATACTGCAAAATTTGGTATTGGCAGACTCGTAGTGTTAACGGCTGGAACATGGTCATCATTAAAAGGAAGAAACAGCAGTCGTGTTGATGAAAACTACGATTTACATGAGAAATCAAAGGCGCCGCGATTACTGCAGTGTAAACAATAGAACACGTGATACATTACCCTGTTGTGATGTCACGACTCATTTGCATACAACATGCAGAAATCAAAACCTCTATAACTTGTGACAAATATGGAATATTTACATGCGGTTGTCACTAGCCTTGCTACATTGCCCAGGACTATAATGTGCATATGAAACACAACTGCATCACAGACGTCCTTTAAACGACTGTCGTTCCTTCGTTTGTGGAACTAGGAACACATCAGGGGCCCGTTTCACTAAACATCGTACGACTAAAATGTTCGTAAGCGCAAATTTAGAATCGTCTGGAAATTTCAATTGATGGGTTTGCATATGTAGCCTATGCTCAATAAATGAAAATCCAATAATTGTTTACAATAAAACATTGTTAATGTGATATTTGCAGACTATAATAATTTTACACTTACGAACATTTTAGTCATGCGAAGTTTAGTGAAACGGTCCCCTGGGCTGTATATAGAGAGGTTCCTATACTACCGTACGTATACATTACATACGTTAATAGTTTGCAAGACTGAAAGCAAGCGTGTGTTACGTTATGTTAATGCATGCATTCATCAATTTGTATTTAATTTAGACCACTGGCAAAACAATATAATGGCATGTAACTCTACGTATTCACACACACTTTTGTATTATCATACCATCCTGCACGGCAGAAGTATACTTCGTTACCATGGTTACGTAGATAAAGATAATAAAGGGGTAATTTTGGAACTCCTGTAATTGTGCACTATTATAATTCAGACTGGCAGATGATACGTATTTACACTACCGCCTCAGCTAATATTGCCAATATTTGTCAGTTTATTTATTACAAAACAGCCAATCAAACTGCTTGATTGCGGATATTACCAGCAGGTGTTCAGAAACGTTGGCAGAAGGGCAAGATTAACGCAGGCGGTAGTGTAAATGTCGTGCTACAGCTCAGGCACAACCAACCAAACTGCGTAATTGCGAGTTGATATTGCCTGTAGATGATGGTCAGAAACGTTAACATCTAGCAAGATTACCGCAGACGGTTGTGTATGCTTTATTTATCCCGTCAACACAGTGTGTATGTGCCGTGAAACACGGTGCCGTGAAACATTTTTAATATCCTGCCAATACGACCTAATCACTTTTTATGAATATGTGCGGTGGCTGGGGTTATAGTATTGCATTTTACAGCCATGTGTAGGTGTTGACGGGATAACTAGAACAGGAAGTTAGTGCCATGAATGGGAAGAAGTATCTAGCGCGGTACGGAAACCGGATATGCTCGGCAGAGCCTCGCACATCCCGTTTCCTGAGCCTTGCCATATATTTTTTCCCATTCACGGCACTAACTTACATGTACTATTCTCTATATAGCGGGTCACTGTACGGTATAAGACGTTTGTAGCTGCGATAACCTCGTTAACTCGTATCGTTTCTGAACACCTCTACATGTATATACGTCCAGCCATGAGAAAATGGTACGTATCGAGTTCTGACCAGTGTAGGTCCTGATCAGTTGGATAATGATGTATAGTTTGAGTTAGAGATATCATTATTGTTTTCCGAACTAATTAGCGACATGCGTAGGCCCTGATCGTGGACTACACTGGTTGTCGAGTCAGTAAGCTCCATTTTTTTGTCGCTACAAACTGATCTGGGACTACACTGGTTGCGAAGACATAATGTCCGTTTTTGTCGCAGTGAGACAAGTATATTAATTAACACTAATACACTGACAGTATCTATGTCTGTAAAGTTACTATACGTGTATATGCAACTTAGATTATATAGCTTATTAGTGACTATACGTGTATATGTAACTTACATTATATAGCTTATTAGTGACTATACGTGTATATGTAACTTACATTATATATCTTATTAGTGACTATACGTGTATATGTAACTTACATTATATATCTTATTAGTGACCATACGTGTATATGCAACTTACATTATATATCTTATTAGTGACTATACGTGTATATGTAACTTACATTATATATCTTATTAGTGACTATACGTGTATATGCAACTTACATTATATATCTTATTAGTGACTATACGTGTATATGTAACTTACATTATATATCTTATTAGTGACCATACGTGTATATGCAACTTAGCTTATATATCTTATTAGTGACTATACGTGTATATGTAACTTACATTATATAGCTTATTAGTGACTATACGTGTATATGTAACTTACATTATATAGCTTATTAGTGACTATACGTGTATATGTAACTTACATTATATAGCTTATTAGTGACTATACGTGTATATGGTAACTTACATTATATGCTTATTAGTGACTATACTGTATATGTAACTTACATTATATAGCTTATTAGTGACTATACGTGTATATGCAACTTACATTATATATCTTATTAGTGACTATACGTGTATATGTAACTTACATTATATATCTTATTAGTGACCATACGTGTATATGCAACTTACATTATATATCTTATTAGTGACTATACGTGTATATGTAACTTACATTATATAGCTTATTAGTGACTATACGTGTATATGTAACTTACATTATATAGCTTATTAGTGACTATACGTGTATATGTAACTTACATTATATAGCTTATTAGTGACTATACGTGTATATGGTAACTTACATTATATAGCTTATTAGTGACTATACGTGTATATGTAACTTACATTATATAGCTTATTAGTGACTATACGTGTATATGCAATTGCTTAGCTTATATCTTATTAGTGATTATACGTGTATATGTAACTTAGATTATATATCTTATTAGTGACTATACGTGTATATGTAACTTACATTATATAGCTTATTAGTGACTATACGTGTATATGCAACTTAGCTTATATATCTTATTAGTGACTATACGTGTATATGTAACTTACATTATATATCTTACTAGTGACTATACGTGTATATGCAACTTACATTATATATCTTACTAGTGACTATACGTGTATATGCAACTTACATTATATATCTTATTAGTGACTTATACGTGTATATGTAACTTCAAATTATATAGCTTATTAGTGACTATAACGTGTATTATGCAACTTAGCTTATATATCTTATTAGTGATTATAGTGTATATGTAACTTTAGATTATATATCTTATTAGTGACTATACGTGTATATTGTAACTTCCACATTATAGCTTATTAGACTGACTACGTGTATATGCAACTTAGCTTATATATCTTATTAGTGACTATACGTGTATATGTTAACTTACATTATATATCTACTAGTGACTATACGTGTTTATGCAACTTACATTATATATCTTACTAGTGACTATACGTGTATATGCAACTTACATTTATATATCTTATTAGTGACTATAGCGTATATGTAACTTACATATATATCTTATTAGTGATTATACGTGTATATGCAACTTAGCTTATATATCTTATTAGTGACTATACGTGTATATGTAACTTACATTATATAGCTTATTAGTGACTATACGTGTATATGTAACTTACATTATATATCTTACTAGTGACTATACGTGTATAGCAACTTACTTTATATATCTTACTAGTGACTATACGTGTATATGCAACTTACATTATATATCGTATTAGTGACTATACGTGCATATGCAACTTACATTATATAGCTTATTAGTGACTATACGTGTATATGTAACTTACATTATATAGCTTATTAGTGACTATACGTGTATATGTAACTTACATTATATATCTTACTAGTGACTATACGTGTATATGCAACTTACATTATATATCGTATTAGTGACTATACGTGCATATGCAACTTACATTATATAGCATTATTAGTGACTATACGTGTATATGTACTTACATTATATAGCTTATTAGTGACTATATGTGTATATGTAACTTACATTATATAGCTTATTAGTGACTATACGTGTATATATGTAGCTTACATTATATATCTTATTAGTGACTATACGTGTATATGTAAATTACATTATATAGCTTATTAGTGACTATACGTTTATATGCAACTTACATTATATAGCTTATTAGTGACTATACGTGTATATGTAACTTACATTATATAGCTTATTATGATTATATGTGTATATGTAACTTACATTTATATCTTATTAGTGACTATACATGTATATGCAACTTACATTATATATCTTATTAGTGACTATACGTGTATATGCAACTTACATTATATATCGTATTAGTGACTATACGTGTATATGCAACTTACATTATATGTCTTATTAGTGGCTATACGTGTATATGTAACTTACATTATATAGCTTATTAGTGACTATATATGTATATGTAACTTACATTATATAGCTTATTAGTGACTATACGTGTATATGCTTTTTACATTATATAGCTTATTAGTGACTATACGTGTATATGCAACTTGTATGTAACTTACATTATATAGCTTATTAGTGACTATATATGTATATGTAACTTACATTATATATCTTATTAGTGACTATACGTGTATATGCAACTTACATTATATAGCTTATTAGTGACTATACGTGTATATGCAACTTGTATGTAACTTACATTATATAGCTTATTAGTGACTATATATGTATATGTAACTTACATTATATATCTTATTAGTGACTATACGTGTATATGCAACTTACATTATATAGCTTATTAGTGACTATACGTATATATATTCAACTTAGCTTATATATCTTATTAGTGACTATACGTGTATAGGTAACTTAGATTATATATCTTATTAGTGACTATACGTGTGTATGCAACTTACATTATATAGCTTATTAGTGGCTATACGTGTATATGTAACTTACATTATATATCTTATTAGTGACTATACGTGTATATGTAACTTACATTATATATCTCATTAGTGACTATACGTGTATATGCAACTTACATTATATAGTTTATTAGTGACTATACGTGTATATGTAACTTACATTATACAGCTTATTAGTGACTATATGTGTATATGTAACTTACATTCTATAGCTTATTAGTGACTGTACGTGTATATGCAACTTACATTATATAGCTTATTAATGACTATACGTGTATATGCAACTTAGCTTATATATCTTATTAGTGACTATACGTACATATGTGACTTAGATTATATATCTTATTAGTGACTATACGTGTATATGTAACTTAGATTATATATCTTGTTAGTAACTATACGTGCATATGTGACTTAGATTATATTTTACTATACGTGTATATGTAACTTAGATTATATATCTTATTGCCCTTGTAACGCTGTTGGAAATCGACATAAATACGTGGGGCGCATGTTCAGAAATAAATTCACGTGTGCACGTGAGAAATAAATGTAAGCAGACAGGATGCTGTTGTTGTTTTGCTTTTGCGGTTATGACATGGAGGATCGTGTTCATCGATACTCAGTACATGTATATCACGTACATACAATGTACTGGCTGTTTTCGTCTCGCTTATAATCGTGTTGATTAAATGTATACATGCAAAACAGTTGGTCTCGTGAAATGATTCCTTCCTAATTCGTATGACTCTAGATTGAAAAGTCACGTTTTCAACAACAATAAACGCAACAATCAATGCTTTATTCCTTAGATGTGCTAGTTACGATAAAAAAATGACGTCATGACGTCATGCGTGTCATAGTAACAATGTAAACACAGATATCACTGCAAGCTTATTGCAGCGGCTGTGTGAAGTTAGCACTGCAATCGCAGATCGACAATCAACATTCAAATCGAATGTCGACCTGAATGTAGAGCTGTAAAGTTAGGATATGTAGAAAACTTGAATGAACAGCTGGCTAGTTCCAATGCGCTGCTGGCTCTGCAATGGACATTTGTACTTTACAAAGTGAATGTACAGCTGGCTAGTGCCAATGTACAGCTGGCTCTGCAATCGACATTCAAACTTGTATTGTCAGTTCAATCTGAATGTAGAGCTGTGTACTACCAATGTACAGCTGGCTCTGCAATCGACATTCAAACTCGTATTGTCAGTTCAATATGAATGTAGAGCTGGGTACTTCCAATGTACAGCTGGCTCTGCAATCGACATTGAAACATGTATTTTCCGTTCAATGTGAACGTAGAGCTGGGTATTCCCAATGTACAGCTGGCTCTGCAATCGACATTCAAACATGTATATCTTCGATTGAATCTGAATGTAGAGCTGGGTATTCCCAATGTACAGCTGGCTCTGCAATCGACATTCAAACTCGAATTTTCTGTTCAATCTGAATGTAGAGCTGGGTACTTCCAATGTACAGCTGGCTCTGCAATCGACATTCAAACTTATATTGTCAGTTCAATCTGAATGTAGAGCTGGATACTTCCAATGTACAGTCTCTGCAATCGACATTCAAAATCGTATTGTCATTTCAATCTGAATGTACAGCTGGGTACTTCCAATGTACAGCTGGCTCTACAATCGACATTCAAACATTAATTTTCGGTTGAATGTGAATGTAGAGCTGGGTACTTCCAATGTACAGCTGGCTCTGCAATCGACATTCAAACATGTATTTTCCGTTGATTCTGAATGTAGAGCTGGGTATTTCCAATGTACAGCTGGCTCTGCAATCGACATTCCAACTCGCATTTTCTGTTCAATATGAATGTAGAGCTGGGTACTTCCAATGTACAGCTGGGTCTGCAATCGACATTCGAACTTGTAATGTCAGTTCAATCTGAATGTACAGCTCGGTACTTCCAATGTACAGCTGGCTCTACAATCGACATTCAAACATTTATTTTCGGTTGAATGTCAATGTAGAGCTGGGTACTTCCACTGTACAGCTGGCTCTGCAATCGACATTGAAACATGTATTGTCCGTTCAATTTGAATGTAGAGCTGGGTATTCCCAATGTACAGCTGGCTCTGCAATCGACATTCAAACTCGCATTTTATTTTCAATCTGAATGTAGAGCTGGGTACTTCCAATGTACAGCTGGCTCTGCAATCGACATTCAAAGTTATATTGTCAGTTCAATCTGAATGTAGAGCTGGGTACTTCCAATGTACAGCTGGCTCTACAATCGACAATCAAACATTTATTTTCGGTTCAATGTGAATGTAGAGCTGGTACTTCCAATGTACAGCTGGCTCTGCAATCGACATTCAAACTCGCATTTTCTGTTCAATCTGAATGTAGAGCTGGGTACTTCCAATGTACAGCTGGCTCTGCAATCGACATTCAAACTTGTGTTGTCAGTTTAATATGAATGTAGAGCTGGGTACATCCAATGTACAGCTGGCTCTGCAATCGACATTCAAACATGTATTTTCCGTTGATTCTGAATGTAGAGTTGGGTGCTTCCAATGTACAGCTGGCTATGCAATCGACATTCAAACTCGCATTTTCTGTTCAATATGAATGTAGAGCTGGGTACTTCCAATGTACAGCTGGCTCTGCAATCGACATTCAAACTCGTATTGTCAGTTCAATCTGAATGTACAGCTGGGTACTTCCAATGTACAGCTGGCTCTACAATCGACATTCAAACATTAATTTTGCGTTGAATGTGAATGTAGAGCTGGGTACTTCCAATGTACAGCTGGCTCTGCAATCGACATTCAAAGTTATATTGTCAGTTCAATCTGAATGTAGAGCTGGGTACTTCCAATGTACAGCTGGCTCTACAATCGACAATCAAACATTTATTTTCGGTTCAATGTGAATGTAGAGCTGGTACTTCCAATGTACAGCTGACTCTGCAATCGACATTCAAACTCGCATTTTCTGTTCAATCTGAATGTAGAGCTGGGTACTTCCAATGTAAAGCTGGCTCTGCAATCGACATTCAAACTTGTGTTGTCAGTTTAATATGAATGTAGAGCTGGGTACATCCAATGTACAGCTGGCTCTGCAATCGACATTCAAACATGTATTTTCCGTTGATTCTGAATGTAGAGTTGGGTGCTTCCAATGTACAGCTGGCTATGCAATCGACATTCAAACTCGCATTTTCTGTTCAATATGAATGTAGAGCTGGGTACTTCCAATGTACAGCTGGCTCTGCAATCGACATTCAAACTCGTATTGTCAGTTCAATCTGAATGTACAGCTGGGTACTTCCAATGTACAGCTGGCTCTACAATCGACATTCAAACATTAATTTTGCGTTGAATGTGAATGTAGAGCTGGGTACTTCCAATGTACAGCTGGCTCTGCAATCGACATTCAAACATGTATTTTCCGTCGATTCTGAATGTAGAGCTGGGTATTTCCAATGTACAGCTGGCTCTGCAATCGACATTCAAGCTCGCATTTTCTGTTCAATATGAATGTAGAGCTGGGTACTGCCAATGTACAGCTGGCTCTGCAATCGACATTCAAACTCGTATTTTCTTTTCAATCTGAATGTAGAGCTGGGTACTTCGAATGTACAGCTGGCTCTGCAATCGACATCCAAACTCGCATTTTCTGTTCAATCTGAATGTAGAGCTGGTTACTTCGAATGTACAGTTGGCTGTGTAGTCGACATTTAAACAGGTGTGTTTGAATACAGTGCTGGGTAGTTTGAATACCGAGCTGGGTCTGAGATCGTTATTCAGTACTATGTTTTCTGTATATTCTGAATACAGAGCTGGCATGTATGAATAACGAGCTGGCTCTGAGATCGTTATTCAGCTCTCGCGTGCCCTTTTTGCGGCAAAATGAACTGCCTTTTAGAGATAAAGCAGCATAAGTTGTTTAAAAGTCGTTTTTCAAAGTCGCGTCCAAGACTATGTCGGTCCCAGTCACCTGTGAAGCATCTGTGAGAAAATCATGCAAATCCGATAAAGAAAGTGGCATTCCATTTTTTTGGCGATAACTTCGTAATTAATGGGCCGATTTGCATGCAGTTTTCGGTATTCTGAATATTTATTTTGGCAACGTTTGAATATAGACTGGGTAGTTTGAATAACGAGCTGCTCTGAGATCGTTATTCAGAATTGTTTTAGTATATAAGCCGAATACAGAGCTGGCACGTATGAATAACGAGCTGGCTCTGAGATCGTATTTAGCTCTCTGCGTGCCCTTTTTACGGCAAAATGAACTGCCTTTTACAGATAAAGCAGCCTAAGTTGTTTAAAAGTCGTTTTTCAAAGTCGCGTCCAATGCTATGTCGGTCCCAGTCACCTGTGAAGCATCGGTAAAAAAATCATGCAAATCCGATAAAGAAAGTGGCATTCCATTTTTTTGGCGATAACTTCGTAATTAATAGGCCGATTTGCATGCGGTTTTCGGTATTCTGAATATTTATTTTGGCAACGTTTGAATATAGAGCTGGGTAGTTTGAATAACGAGCTGGCTCTGAGATCGTTATTCAGAAAATTGTTTTAGTATAAGCCGAATACAGAGCTGGATAGTTTGAATAACGAGCTGGCTGTGATATACGGTTATTCAGATTTGCTTTGGCAGTATTTGAATACAGAGCTGGTAAGTTTGAATAACGAGCTTGCTGTGAGATTGTATTTTCGCAACATTTGATTACAGAATATTCAGAATATACAGAAAACATAGTACTGAATAATGATCTCAGACCCAGCTCGTTATTCAAACTACCCAGCACTGTAACTAATGTTGCGAAAATACAATCTCACAGCCAGCTCGTTATTCGAACTTACCGTCTCAGTATTCAAATACTACCAAAGCAAATCTGAATAAAGATAGCACAGCCACCGTTCGTTATTCAAACTATCCAGCTCTGTATTCGGCTTATACTAAAACAATTTTCTGAATAACGATCTCAGAGCCAGCTCGTTATTCAAACTACCCAGCTCTATATTCAAAACAAACGTTGCCAAAATAAATATTCAGAATACCGAAAACCGCATGCAAATCGGCCTATTAATTACGAAGTTATCGCCAAAAAAATGGAATGCCACTTTCTTTATCGGATTTGCATGATTTTTTCACCGATGCTTCACAGGTGACTGGGACCGACATAGCATTGGACGCGACTTTGAAAAACGACTTTTAAGCAACTTAGGCTGCTTTATTTGTAAAAGGCAGTTCATTTTGCCGCAAAAAGGGCACGCGAGAGCTGAATAACGATCTCAGAGCCAGCTCGTTATTCATACGTGCCAGCTCTGTATTCGGCTTATACTAAAACAATTTTCTGAATAACGATCTCAGACCCAGCTCGTTATTCAAACTACCCAGCTCTATATTCAAACGTTGCCAAAATAAATATTCAGAATACCGAAAACTGCATGCAAATCGGCCCATTAATTACGAAGTTATCGCCAAAAAAATGGAATGCCACTTTCTTTATCGGATTTGCATGATTTTTTCACAGATGCTTCACAGGTGACTGGGACCGACATAGTCTTGGACGCGACTTTGAAAAAACGACTTTTAAACAACTTATGCTGCTTTATCTCTAAAAGTCAGTTCATTTTGCCGCAAAAAGGGCACGCGAGAGCTGAATAACGATCTCAGAGCCAGCTCGTTATTCATACGTGCCAGCTCTGTATTCAAATATACAGAAAACATAGTACTGAATAACGATCTCAGACCCAGCTCGGTATTCAAACTACCCAGCACTGTATTCAAACACACCTGTTTAAATGTCGACTACACAGCCAACTGTACATTCGAAGTAACCAGCTCTACATTCAGATTGAACAGAAAATGCGAGTTTGGATGTCGATTGCAGAGCCAGCTGTACATTCGAAGTACCCAGCTCTACATTCAGATTGAAAAGAAAATACGAGTTTAAATGTCGATTGCACAGCCAGCTGTACATTCGAAGTAGCCAGCTGTACATTCAGATTCACTCGAAAATACATGTGTGAATGTCGATTGCAGAGCCAGCTGTACATAGGAACTATCCAGCACTACATTCATATTCAGCATAAAATGTGATTTTGAATGTCGATTGCAGAGCCAACTATACATTCAAAGTACCCACTCTACATTCATATTGAACAGAAAATACTAGTTCAAATGTCGATTACACAGCCAGCTGTACATTCGAAGTGCCCAGCTCTACATTCAGATTCAACAGAAAATACGAGTTTGATTGTCGATTGCACAGCCAGCTGTACATTCGAAGTACCCAGCTCTACATTCAGATTGAACAGAAAATGCGAGTTTGAATGTCGATTGCACAGCCAGCTGTACATTGGAAGTACCCAGCTCTACTTTCAGATTGAACTGACAATACGAGTTTGAATGTCGATTGCAGAGCCAACTGTACATTGGAAGTACCCAGCTCTACATTCATATTTAACATAAAATGCGAGTTTGAATGTCGATTGCACAGCCAGCTGTACATTGGAAGTACCCAGCTCTACTTTCAGATTGAACTGACAATACGAGTTTGAATGTCGATTGCAGAGCCAACTGTACATTGGAAGTACCCAGCTCTACATTCATATTTAACATAAAATGCGAGTTTGAATGTCGATTGCAGAGCCAGCTGTACATTGGAAGTACCCAGCTCTACATTCACATTCAACGGAAAATTAATGTTTGAAATGTCGATTGTAGAGCCAGCTGTACATTGGAAGTACCCAGCTTTACATTCAAGATTGAACTGACAATACGAGTTTGAATGTCGATTGCAGAGCCAGAGCTGTACATTGGAAGTACCCAGCTCTACATTCAGAATTGAACGGACAATACATGTTTTAATGTCGATTGCAGAGCCAGCTGTACATTGGAAGTACCCAGCTCTACATTCATATTGAACAGAAAATGCATGTTTGAATGTCGATTGCAGAGCCAGCTGTACATTGAAAATACTCAGCTGTACATTCAGAATCGACTGAAAATACATGTTTGAATGTCGATTGTAGAGCCAGCTGTACATTGGAAGTACCCAGCTCTACATTCAAATTCAACAGAAAATAAATGTTTGAATGTCGATTGTAGAGCCAGATGTACATTGGAAGTACCCAGGTCTACATTCAGAATTGAACTGACAATACGAGTTTGAATGTCGATTGCGAGCCAGCTGTACATTGGAAGTACCCAGCTGTAAATTCAGATTGAACAGAAAATGCGAGTTTGAATGTCGATTGCAGAGCCAGCTGTACATTGGAAATACCCAGCTCAACATTCAGAATCAACGGAAAATATATATTTAAAGTCGATTACAGAGCCAGCTGTACATTGGAAATACCCAGCTCTACATTCAGATTCAACAGAAATTCATGTTTGAATGTCGATTGCAGAGCCAGCTCTACATTGGGAATGCCCAGCTCTACATTCAGATTGAACCGACAATATATGTGTGAATGTCGATTGCAGAGCCAGCTGTACATTGGAAGTACCCAGCTCTATATTCAGAATCAACGGAAAATACATGTTTGAATGTCGATTGCAGAGCCAGCTGTACATTGGAAGTACCCAGCTCTACATTCACATTCAACGCAAAATTAATGTTTGAATGTCGATTGTAGAGCCAGCTGTACATTGGAAGTACCCAGCTGTACATTCAGATTGAAAAAAAAATACGAGTTTAAATGTCGATTGCACAGCCAGCTGTACATTCGAAGTAGCCAGCTCTACATTCAGATTCACTCGAAAATACATGTGTGAATGTCGATTGCAGAGCCAGCTGTACATAGGAACTATCCAGCACTACATTCATATTCAGCATAAAATGTGATTTTGAATGTCGATTGCAGAGCCAACTATACATTCAAAGTACAGCTCTACATTCATATTGAACAGAAAATACTAGTTCAAATGTCGATTACACAGCCAGCTGTACATTCGAAGTGCCCAGCTCTACATTCAGATTCAACAGAAAATACGAGTTTGATTGTCGATTGCACAGCCAGCTGTACATTCGAAGTACCCACTCTACATTCAGATTGAACAGAAAATGCGAGTTTGAATGTCGATTGCACAGCCAGCTGTACATTGGAAGTACCCAGCTCTACTTTCAGATTGAACTGACAATACGAGTTTGAAGTCGATTGCAGAGCCAACTGTACATTGGAAGTACCCACTCTACATTCATATTTAACATAAAATGCGAGTTTGAATGTCGATTGCACAGCCAGCTGTACATTGGAAGTACCCAGCTCTACTTTCAGATTGAACTGACAATACGAGTTTTGAATGTCGATTGCAGAGCCAACTGTACATTGGAAGTACCCAGCTCTACATTCATATTTAACCATAAAATGCGAGTTTGAATGTCGATTGCAGAGCCAGCTGTACATTGGAAGTACCCAGCTCTACATTCACATTCAACGGAAAATTAATGTTTGAATGTCGATTGTAGAGCCAGCTGTACATTGGAAGTACCCAGCTGTACATTCAGATTGAACTGACAATACGAGTTTGAATGTCGATTGCAGAGCCAGAGCTGTACATTGGTAAGTACCCACTCTACATTCGATTGAACGGACAATACAAGTTTTAATGTCGATTGCAGAGCCAGCTGTACATTGGAAGTACCCAGCTCTACATTCATATTGAACAGAAAAGCATGTTTGAATGTCGATTGCAGAGCCAGCTGTACATTGAAAATACTCAGCTGTACATTCAGAATCGACTGAAAATACATGTTTGAATGTCGATTGTAGAGCCAGCTGTACATTGGAAGTACCCAGCTCTACATTCAAATTCAACAGAAAAATAAAATGTTTGAATGTCGATTGTAGAGCCAGAATGTACATTGGAAGTACCCAGGTCTACATTCAGATTGAACTGACAATACGAGTTTGAATGTCGATTGCAGAGCCAGCTGTACATTGGAAGTACCCAGCTGTAAATTCAGATTGAACAGAAAATGCGAGTTTGAATGTCGATTGCAGAGCCAGCGTACGTTGGAAATACCCAGCTCAACATTCAGAATCAACGGATATATATTTAAATGTCGATTGCAGAGCCACTGTACATTGGAAATACCCAGCTCTACATTCAGATTCAACAGAAATTCATGTTTGAATGTCGATTGCAGAGCCAGCTCTACATTGGGAATGCCCAGCTCTACATTCAGATTGAACCGACAATATATGTGTGAATGTCGATTGCAGAGCCAGCTGTACATTGGAAGTACCCAGCTCTATATTCAGAATCAACGGAAAATACATGTTTGAATGTCGATTGCAGAGCCAGCTGTACATTGGAAGTACCCAGCTCTACATTCACATTCAACGCAAAATTAATGTTTGAATGTCGATTGTAGAGCCAGCTGTACATTGGAAGTACCCAGCTGTACATTCAGATTGAACTGACAATACGAGTTTGAATGTCGATTGCAGAGCCAGCTGTACATTGGAAGTACCCAGCTCTACATTCATATTGAACAGAAAATGCGAGTTTGAATGTCGATTGCATAGCCAGCTGTATATTGGAAGCACCCAGTTCTACATTCAGAATCAACGGAAAATACATGTTTGAATGTCGATTGAAGAGCCAGCTGCACATTGGAAGTACCCAGCTGTACATTCAGATTGAACTGACAATACGAGTTTGAATGTCGATTGCAGAGCCAGCTGTACATTTGAAGTACCCAGCTCTAAATTCATATTAAACTGACAACACAAGTTTGAATGTCGATTGCAGAGCCAGCTGTACATTGGAAGTGCCCAGCTCTACATTCAGATTGAACAGAAAATGCGAGTTTGAATGTCGATTGCAGAGCCAGCTGTACATTGGAAGTATCCAGCTCTACATTCACATTCAACCGAAAATAAATGTTTGATTGTCGATTGTAGAGCGAGCCAGCTGTACATTGGAAGTACCCAGCTCTACATTCAGGTTGAACTGACAAATACGAGTTTGAATGTCGATTGCAGAGCCAGCTGTACATTGGAAGTACCCAGCTCTGCATTCAGATTGAACTGACTATATATGTTTGAATGTCGATTGCAGAGCCAGCTGTACATTGGAAGTACCCAGCTCTACATTCAGATTGAAAAGAAAATGCGAGTTTGAATGTCGATTGCAGAGCCAGCTGTACATTGGGAATACCCAGCTCTACATTCAGATTCAACCGAAAATACATGTTTGAATGTTGATTGCAGAGCCAGCTGTACATTGGGAAATACCCAGCTCTGCATTCAAATTGAACGGACAATACATGTTTCCATGTCGATTGCAGAGCCAGCTGTACATTGGAAGTACCCAGCTCTACATTCAGAATCAACGAAAAATACATGTTTGAATGTCGATTGCAGAGCCAGCTGTACATTGGAAGTACCCAGCTCTACATTCACATTCAACGGAAAATTAATGTTTGAATGTCGATTGCAGAGCCAGCTGTACATTGGAAGTACCCAGCTGTACATTCAGAGTGAACTGACAATACGATTTGAATGTCGATTGCAGAGCAGCTGTACATTGGAAGTATCCAGCTCTACATTCAGATTGAACTGACAATATAAGTTTGAATGTCGATTGCACAGCCAGCTGTACATTGGAAGTACCCAGCTCTACATTCAGATTGAACAGAAAATGCGAGTTTGAATGTCGATTGCAGAGCCAGCTGTACATTGGGAATACCAGCTCTACATTCAGATTCAACCGAAGATATACATGTTTGAATGTCGATTGCAGAGCCAGCTGTACATTGGGAATACCCAGATCTACATTCAAATTGAACGGAAAATACATGTTTCAATGTCGATTGCAGAGCCAGCTGTACATTGGAAGTACCCAGCTCTACATTCAGATTCAACCGAAAATACATGTTTGAATGTCGATTGTAGAGCCAGCTGTACATTGGAAGTACCCAGCTGTACATTCAGATTGAAGTGACAATATGAGTTTGAATGTCGATTGCAGAGCCAGCTGTACATTGGTAGTACACAGCTCTACATTCAGATTGAACTGACAATACAAGTTTGAATGTCGATTGCAGAGCCAGCTGTACATTGGCACTAGCCAGCTGTACATTCACTTTGTAAAGTACAAATGTCGATTGCAGAGCCAGCAGCGCATTGGAACTAGCCAGCTGTTCATTCAAGTTTTCTACATATCCTAACTTTACAGCTCTACATTCAGCTCGACATTCGATTTGAATGTTGATTGTCGATCTGCGATTGCAGTGCTAACTTCACACAGCCTATTGCAGCTTAGTCGTGGCTGCGAGTGGAGAGATGGGCCGTATAAATTTTGCGACCGGTGTAGATCCACATCAGTCTGTGCATTCGCACAGTCTGATCAGGATCTGCACTGTTTGCAATTCCTTCGATGAAACACACGTCATGCTTCCATGTAGATCGTTATCGGGCTACAGGTGTGTGTTATGTGATCTGCATTTACACTGGTCACATATCCGATAATCCCTTATTTATGCAGCCGGGAGGCCTCGTCCAGTATTCCCGCGACTTTTCCAAGTTTATATCCCCGATGAAGTCCACAAAAAGGCCATTCATTCCTTATAATTCCAGCATTTGAAATAAATTCATCAAGAAAATGTGTTTATTTTCCGTTTTTATAAGAATTATTTTAACTGCGCTTGACGGTTACGGAAAGTAGTTCGGCCTGGGAGTTTACTGGGATATAAATTTGGGCAGAGACTTGCTACGGACCAATCAAATGTTAAGGAAGTGTGTAAATATTTTTGTGCTGGAATTATAAGTTGACAACATCTCAGAGTACATAATGTATGTCGCATGTTCTTGGAAAACTTTATCAACATTTGACGCCATTTGTGGAAAATATTAAACGTATTTCATGAAATTGCGCAGATGTCCGAAGGTACAAAGTCACATGGCGTGTCTCAAATTTTAATAAGCTTACACGTTTTGAGAACAGCACAGCGCAATAACATCCGCGTGTTTCGAATTCGCGGATTGTTCTACGGTGTTCTGTTAGGGCCACTTAAAATTCTAGCATTCTCAACTCATACACGAGATCTTAAGATTGCTGGAACGCGAGGCTCAAATGCGAGAGTATGTCTCACGGGACAGTTGGCGGCTACGGTCAAAAAGGGGGTGGAAGAATTTCTTTACAGTTCAGCACTAAACCTGCAAGTTGCATGAATGTGTGATGAACAATGCGTTTATTAAAATGTATTTAGGGTGTAGGGCTAGAGAATGTGTACTTATTATTTCCGAATTTCAGAAAACTGTGCTAGCTCTGCGAGCTCTAGCTGCATTGAACATGGCGGTACCCATACAGCGGTTTCGACCGACAGCAACAATTCGAATTTTGGGCATCTATGACAGTTCCGGTAGGTAAAAATTGATGTGGTTTTGAGCCCGTTCCGAAAACTTTTTTACATTTCGATCCGGCAGTTCATATCGGAGCCCGTGTGCCTTATATTTTCATAAATGTACCTCGTGTGGCATGTCATTCGCGAGAAAGTCCACACCCAAAAATAGGTGGGTTGTGTAATTTCGAAATAGTGCCAATATAAATAGTTAAGGAGCTTGCTGAATTGTTATTGCCACACATGTACTGTATTTCCATTATCAGTGATGTTAGATATTTATCACAAGGGCCACCTGAAAGTATTTGGCCCAGCGTTAGTTTTCACAGGGGGGGGGGGGGGGGGGGGGGGCACCACAAAGCTTGCCCTGTTATACCGCATAGAGCTCCCGACGCATAGAGTTCCTCGCGAACCTATATGCGCTGTAGCCACAACTCACATAGAGGTCCCAGGGTCGAAGGTACGCATAAACTTTAAGGTGGGTATTTCACCTTCCCACTTCCGCTAATGGCTCAATGTAATCTGTAGAACCATTAACATTATCATATGCGGTGTGCAAATAAGTATCATGGCGTTGTGTACAGACGTATCTCAACGATATAAAATTATTGATGAATGTCTTCTTCCAGAAGTCTATTGATCAATGTCACCAACTAGGTAAAACGAAAGGGCGTTTCGCTACGAAGTCCAGTACAGGTGGCGCTACGGCCAAATTGTACACGATATGATCTTACAGTACGTGTCTTGGTAAGTCGTCCTAAGTCCTGGTGAGTCGGAAAGGCTCACCGATTATTTTGAAATGTTCACAAATGTCGTTTTAAATCGTCCTGAGTAGGCGTGAGTATTGGTGAGTCATAGTGAGTCACCATGCTATTCCTGGTGAATCGTCTCGAGTTGGCATCAATTTTAATCACGAATCACCAAGATCTGGTACGACACCAGTACGATGCACACGATAACTCAGGTGCTGTAACACGACCGGCGAAGACACAAGTACGAATCAGGACAACGGTTGAACCCCGAATCACAACGACAAAAACAATATGTGGCTAATTAGTGCCAGTAATCGCATGTGTCATATCGCAGAGAAAATCCTTTTTAATCGGGACACCGAGCTATCGGACCATAATTTAACCGGCATGTTAAGCCAAAGATACATGTTAACCTACATTGATAAGAGGCGAATGATCGCAGATGATTGTACGGATGACGATGATGATGATAATGATGATGATGAATTGATGATGACGATGACGACGATGACGACGACGTCCACAAAGATGGTGATTTGTCGTTTTTGATGATGTTATAGGAATTAATGGCCTTTTTGTGGAATTTATAAGGGTATAAACTTGGAAAAGTCGCGGGAATACTGGACGAAGGCCGGAAGGCCTCGTCCAGTATTCCCGCGACTTTTCCAAGTTTATATCCCCGATAAAGTCCACAAAAAGGCCATTCATTCCTTATAATTCCAGCATTTGAAATAAATTCATCAAGAAAATGTGTTTATTTTCCGTTTTCTTAAGAAATATTTTAACTGCGCCTCACGGTTACGGAAAGTAGTTCGGCGTGGGAGCTTACTGGGATATAAATTTTGGACAGAGACTTGCTACGGACCAATCAAATGTTAGGGAATTGTGTAAATATGTTTGTGCTGGAATTATTGATTGGGGAATAAAGGAGTAGAACTTAAAGTAAAAAGAATAGCCAATAGTTTATGTGGTAGTAGTTGATATTTGATAACAGGTAAGCTGAATGCGGGAGGATCGGGCATATTGACGCATTGAGCTCATCGGAAGCTCTACTGGACAGGAGCTTTATGTGGTTCTTTAATGACACATAAAGCTACCTGATGAGCTATATGCGTTAATAGCTATATGCGGCGCCACACTGTGCTTTCAACTTCCGCTGGTGCATTAGAAGAACGCGAGACTAGATTACGAGAATGTGATGCGAGAATCAATGTGTGGGATCACCTGGTTTATTATCCCCTCGCTGATAGACAAGATGGGGTATAGCGTACAGACGTGCGTACGTATGTATGCGCGTATGTTAGGTAACACCTTCAATAACTTTGCAATAACTCGTTCCGCTTCACCGATTTTGATACTGTTCCGCTACAATGTGTGTTAAAGTTATGATAAACTTCTTCTTTGTATTAAAGGCAAAAATGTTATTAGTTGTTAGTCCAAACATTCTGTAGAGGCATTTCACGACTTCCAAATGCAAAATACGTTTATCCGAAATATCTCTACATAATGTTCAGACTATCTACAGACGTAATGCTGCTATAAGTGGTTATACGTGGTACATGTGTTGTCGGACTTGTAGTCAACGGTAGGAATATGGTCGTCAACATTAAAAGGAATAAACCGAAGTCTTATTGATGAAAAATATAAGATTTACCTCACAACTAATGGGCGCTGCCATTATGCAAAACCAAAACAATAGACCACGTGATCCCACACCGGAGAAGATGCCAGGTTGATTTTGGACTAATGTATGTATCGAAACTTAAACGCAAATAGCGGGATATAGAGAACACCAAGCCAGCGTATTTTGATATCAAGTTTATCAGGCAAGGCTAGGGAACGCGTAGGAAATCCGAGGCTCGCCAAGGAATTCCTACCGTATCCAAGCCGAGCCGGAAAAACTAGAATGGTATTCTATGATCAGGAAATGTTTTATGATAGCTGATGGTCAATATAAGGTTCGACAATGTCCAGCCGTATGTAACCGTTTTGCCATGGCACGAGGGAAATTTTTGAACCGCAAGGCCGTAGGCCGCGGGTTCAAACAGTTCCCGAGGGGTACGGCAAACGTTTACCCCGGCAGGACATGGTCGAACGTTATTGTTACATTTCCGTCGGAAACATCGTGTAATTTGAGCATAATATAATTTGAGCCACTGTGTAATTTGAGCCACTGTACACGTCGCTTGATGCTGCCGCATCAATTTCAAAATTTCAGTGCGACCTTTGTGAACTGGTTTGGTGACATAATGGCGCGTTGGTCCATCAGCACGCGCTGTACGTTTGAACACGGCTGTGCGCGGTGTCAAACAACACTAGTCATGTAACAATATTAGACTGAAGTCATTCGGTAACGTCATGTGACGCCGTTCGACTAATGAAACGTCAGTTTTCAATTCGTTGTTACCCGGATATTCGCATCAGGTCAATGCCTGATACGACATTATGTTAGCAGTCTAATACGTATTGGATCAATACAAAGCTCCTTACCTGATAAACGAACTTAACATGTAAAGCGCATTGGTAATGTACGTACACCGTTAGGTTTATTTTCTCAGCGGCGGTAGTCCAAATCATTCGGCATCTCCTAGTAAATTGAAATCCATGTTTAGCTTAAGTCCTTTTTGTCGCGGCGGACGAGATGGTTTTATCAGTGTAAGCGCCAGTGGGATGGAGAGAAAAAAACTGAGCCATACGCCGATAATGTACTTTGTATAATTATCTTCCTGTGATGATGTATTAAATATACACCATCTTCGTTTCCACCGTAAAAAATCACGGAACTCTAGAAAATACGGATGATAAACGATTGTATCTCGATCGTGTCTTTGCACTGCGAGAGTAAAACCGTAATATAGTGTGAATGAAATAATTACCGTCTGTTCCACGTTTTGCTGCCGACGAACATTTGGCCATTAAACACATTAAATCTAAAAAATATTTAAAAGTAAATACTTTTTAATCCATAACAAAAAAGTCACCCACCCCCAAAAAAATTATTTGATGGAATTTTATTGATTTTATTGTGAAAAACGATTTTCCTATGGGAATTTAACATGGAGGCTAAAAATAAATTTGTTTTAAATATTTTTTTTATTTATGGACCGATTTTCAAAATCTAACTTGTTTTCTTAGTTACATCATTTTCAAGCTATCTCGCCAGGTTTCGGAGTCAATTTCAAAAACTTTTCGTTTCTTGATCCTTCAGGATAAAAATACGAAAGTTTTGGAAATTGACTCCCCATGATAAAATCGTTTTTTCGCAATAAAATCAATATTTCATGGAATTTCATCAAATAAATGTGCTTAGGGAGCGTGACTATTTTGATATTCATGAAAAAGTACTTACTTTTAAATATTTTTTATATTTAATGTGTTTAATAGCCAAAAGTTCGTCGGCAGCAAAACGTGGAACAGACAGTAGAAAGTCATGTACGAGGTGTCAATACTGGAACTCGATTCATTCAGGTATGTACTGATTTGAAAGCACTACATGTATGTGTATAGTAACACTATATAGAAATCCACAAGACTCGAGTGTAATTTATCTATATACCGTGTACATTGTATACGTAATATTACATGCTGCCCTGTGATTTATCGTGATTCTGGAGGCATTTATTTCATTGAAGAAAATATTTCTTCCTAGACTTTCGCGAGACGTAATTGACGTCACGTTTTGACATCATTTTCGGCGAAGAAACAATTCATAGGCTAACGTCCAAATTGTCAATTTTGACAACGTTATAAGCTGGTCTAAGAGCAAATTTCACATGTTTTCGAAGAGCATGTAGATCTACCATATTATTTATTCCTCTACCATTTTGAAATACCGGATTTATTTCCCTTGACATTTCCAGTAGCCAATTTCATCAAAATTGCAAATCATTGATTTTTCCGAAATGCATTATTTCATACAGAACTAATGATTGCATATATTTGATGATTAAAACTATGCAGAATTTTTATACTGAATTTATTACATTATCACAGCCAAATTGGCTGTGATAATGTAATAAATTCATTATAATAAAAATTAATAAATTTATCCTAAAATTGAAAATTTCTCCCTCAAAGTATACTTTGCTAGGAAAGTATACTTTGCAATATTGATGAAATATGCTACAGATGTCTCAGGGAAATATATCCGGTATTTCAAAATGGTAGTTGAATAAACACTATTTAACGACCATCTGTTTTGAGGATATACATGCATAGTCCATCAGCGGAGTTTAAGTAAAACATGCGGGAACTTAACTTCACTACCCTCATTGGTTATGGAACGCCAAATCTACATAAACTCAAATATATATTGCTAGCAACAAATATTTGGAGCTAGCAATAAATATTTGGAGAGCTCTCGAAATCATTTGGAGAGCTCTCGAAATCAATTAATGAAATCTCGAAATCATTTAGAGAGCTCTCGAAATCATTTGTAGCGAGCATTATATAACTTTGATTTGGAGAGCTCTCTAAATCATTTGGAGCTATCTCTAAATCATTTGGAGAGCTCTCGAAATCATTTGGAGAGCTCTCGAAATCAATTAATGATATCTCGAAATCATTTAGAGAGCTCTCGAAATCATTTGTAGCGAGCATTATATAACTTGATTTGGAGTGCTCTCTAAATCATTTGGAGCTATCTCTAAATTATTTGGAGAGCTCTCGAAATCATTTGGAGAGCTCTCGAATTCATTTGGAGATATCTCAAATTCATTTAGAGAGGACATTATAAACTTGATTTGATGCTAGCTCCAAATACCACTCCACGTGGGAACTGGAGGAAAAAAACAATACGCGCTTCCTTCCCGCGCTTTTAAAATCTCTGTACGCATGCGCCTATTAAAAACTTCGTAACCTTCAATATGGAGTATATGGATGGAGTAAAAAAAAATTGTTTAGCTTATTTCTTTTTCATTTATTGATGCTTTTAGGCATATTTAATTTATTTATAGACCTCGGTCCGTTACTTCAACCTGTGCTGTAAACATGCTCGACATATGTGTATTCACTACTACACGTGTGACAGGCGACTACCGGTCTAGGTAAAGTCGCACTAAATTTGGGATGGCACGATTTACCCAAATCTACCCAAATCTTCATGTAATTACTATATTTGTTAATAAATAAAGCTATACACATTATAATAATGATGTTTGGACTGTACTTACATAATATCTGTCATTAATTTGCTTATACCAGGGCCTTTTTTAATGTTTTGATGCAAAATGGAAATATTTGTACAGGAAATAAAGGGAGAATACCGCGATTCACTTATGCTAGTAAGCAAAGGAATATAATGCGCTTTATAATGGCTAAATGGGAATGATGATTTTTAATTGAAATACTCATAAAACAGTAGAACCTCTCTAATGTTGACATCCAAGGAGACAGTGTGTAAAAACTGTTATGTCAACTAGTATAATTATATATTTATGTACGGTAGTAATATATAATTTAAATATATAAACTACCAATATTTTAAAACTAATACTGCATTAATATGTATATGTGGCTGTGACTGGATAAATGGGGCTTATCGAAATTGTGACCATTGTAGGTTCCGATTAAATAGATCCCTTCTGTAGCCTGGTAACGACCTACATTGCTTGTTCGAAGCATGACTGGGGGTTTCATTTATGGAACGACGAATGTTGCAGATGCTGATCAAACTGCGGATGCACATGCTGATCTGGATCTACACTGGTCGCAAAACCCATAAACCACATTTCTCCAGTCACAACCACATTATGTGCGATATGCAATCATGGTCGATGATAACTTAAAGTTAGACAACTGAGACATAATTAATGAGTCTCGGTAGTCTCCGTTTATAATAATGCTATATTAATCGTTTTCCCGCAGAAATAGGTGCTTTATTCTTCCTATGTTTCAGTAAAAATGTGGTTATTATATGATATACTAATGATATATTGTAGAAAAAGTATATAATATAATCATAAATGTTATTTTTAATGAAGATTTGGGTATATTTGGGTAAATCGTGCTGCTTAATTCAATGCGTAATTCAATAATTCAGGGAGACAGCGTTTTCATAGTTTCAAGCGATTTAATGCTAGCTCCAAATAATATATATATTGCTAGCTCAAAATGAATTAGAGATAGCTCGAAATGATTTCGAGAGCTCTCCAAATAATTTCGAGAGCTCTCAAAATGATTTAGAGACATTGTTCATTCAGACATGTTTGTTATTGTTTTTTCTGACCTACATCGGGACGGATTCTACGACGGCAATACAATGACATTTACTGAAACTGAATGTCGGGTGATATACGATGCGTATGACCATGGTTATCATAACGAATACAATTTGTCCGTTCGCTAATGAGTATTCATTAAAAGCCATGTCAGCTCGTCGTATATCAGTGAGTAGTCCGCCTGACTGGCAGTCGTGTCATAACAAAGCCAGTCATATGGTGCTGTGACTGGAGAAATGGGCGACTAGTGTAAATCCAGATCCGACTGTTCGCAGGATCTGCACTGTTCGCCATTCCATCAATAAAACACCTGTCATGCTTCTAACAACTATATAGATCGTTAGCAAGCTACAGGCGTGTGCTATCATGAGTTACATGTAAACTGGTCACAACTTTCATAAGCCCGATTTCTTCAGTCACCGACAGATAGAAGACCATTCCTTTCTCTTTTGTTATCAAGATCATCAGTCAATGGTATGATACACACCAGTTATCAGGTAACGTTCTATGAATGGTAATGTGTACGTATAACGTGGGGGAATTGAAGAGACTCGGAATTGTGCGTCATTATATTGAATCGACGTGAATGGGTAACGTCACGTGATATCGTTAAACCAATGATACGCCGCTGTAGGTAGTTTACAAATCTTGATTGACTGCGATACATAATGTCAGAGCATCAATGCCGGATACAGCACTGTTAGTCGTTCCGTCGACTAACTGACGTCCGTGAAATAGGCTACATGACCATATCATAGTTCAGGCTCTTCATCGTTCGCCATTCAATGAGGGATCGTAGCTAGTTATCTCCCACGGATGTGCAGTCTGATCTGGGTTTACTCTGATCGCAATATCAATGATTGTACTCGGTGTTTAGTAAGAAATAAACGCTAAAATACAACACAGGACCGGATCTCTATAAATAGATTTACAAAGGGAAATAACTAGCTACGATCTTTCATTACTTATGTGTCAACCACTTAACCTTCGAAGAATACTGTGGAATAGTAACATGTTGTTTACCATTGCTGACTTGTATACACTATAGGTGGAAATCCTATAAGCCCTTTTATGAGAGATTGACCTATATATATGCAGATCGAGGTCAAGCCGGCAATTAATGCCCATATCTCTTTCCTGTTTCTCGACGATAGCTTTTCCCCCGAGTGTATCGGTCATCAGTCGCGCATTTGATTACTGATACATGTAAGTGGACATATGGCATGAAACTATATAAATGAATGAACGCAACTAACAACAATGTGGACATATGGCATACAAACATATATGTGTATGAACGCAACAAACAACACTATGGACGTATGGCATACAAACATATACGTGTATGAACGCAACAAACAACACTGTGGACGTATGGCATACAAACATATACGTGTATAAACGCAACAAACAACACTGTGGGCGTATGGCATACAAACATATACGTGTATGAACGCAACAAACAACACTGTGAGCGTATGGCATACAAACATATACGTGTATGAACGCAACAAACAACAATGTGGGCGTATGGCATGCAAACATATACGTGTATGAACGCAACAAACAACACTGTGGGCGTATGGCATGCCAACATATACGTGTATGAACGCAACAAGCAACACTGTGGACGTATGGCATACAAACATATACGTGTATGAACGCAACAAACAACACTGTGGGCGTATGGCATGCAAACATATACGTGTATGATCGCAACAAACAACACTGTGAGCGTATGGCATACAAACATATACGTGTATGAACGCAACAAACAACACTGTGGGCGTATGGCATGCAAACATATACGTGTATGAACGCAACAAGCAACACTGTGGACGCAACAAACAACACTGTGGGCGTATGGCATACAAACATATACGTGTATGAACGCAACAAACAACACTGTGGGCGTATGGCATACAAACATATACGTGTATGAACGCAACAAACAACACTGTAGACGTACAGCATGGAAACATATACGTGTATGAACGCGACTAACAACACAGTACGTGTGTGTTGTTACTTACGTTCATACATGTAGATGTTTGCATGCCATATGTTCCACTTACATTTATGAACTAAAGTTGATAAGAAATTTATAAAATACATCTACATCTAGCATTTTAGTGGAGAGGCAGTTTCTACGGGGCGCCATGCAGGACAGGTTAATTATGTGTACAAAATTGAGTTTTGTAACATTAAAAATCACAAAATTCAATTCTGTGTCACAAAATTCAATTCTGTCAATTCTGTGTCACAAAATTCAATTCTGTGTCACAAAATTCAATTCTGCATACGTTTCGTATACAAAATTCATTTTTGTTATAAAGGATTCAATTTTGTAAGACAGAATTGAGTTTTGTGAAGAAAATTCAGTTTTGTGGGACAGAATTCATTTTTGTCCACAAACATTAGTTTGCGTAGGATAGTCTATGTCATCTCTACGTTGATTGGTTGAGATCGGTCTTAGTCCATTTTACTAGATGGTGGAGTACACTTGCAGGTTTAAATATTTCAATGCGAAAATATAACCCAATATATCAATATTATACTTCTTTATGGACAGTTATTTTGGTTATATTATGATCACAAATGAGTGGTCACACCATATAAGCATATATACTTTGAAGGAGAAATAAGAAAAATATTCAGAATTTTCCCTCAATTATGTAAACAAGGTCAAACATAAAGTAGCCGGGACATAGCTAGACCTGAGAGCATGCCCATATATAGAGAATACCAGGCTAGTGTATTTTGATATCAAGTTTATCAGGCAAGGCTAGGAAACGCGTAGGAATTCCGATGCTTGCCGAGGAATTTCTACCGTTTCCGAGCCGAGCCTGATAAACTTGATATTAAAATACACTAGCCTGGTATTCTATTTATCAGGTAACGTTTTATGCTCGAAAATGACATTAGATGACATCGTATTCTAACAGTAGATCTAACCTTGTGAAACAAATGGTATTGGATCTGTGTCTACTAGTTGCGAAGTTACGTGTTCGCAACTATGTGTCTACATGCATTATTTACAGTATACACCATCTTAGTATCCATGGTATCTACACAAATACTACAAATGGTTTCCTCAAATGGCCCAATACACACATTATGTTTATAAACACAGACAGCAGTCAGAACACAGGCCACAGCGCGTGTATTATTGATTTAACTGGGGCAGATGTACATTGCGATACACACAATACATGACGTCAGTACTCGCGGGAGATCCACATGTACATGAATTATGTGTACAATTATAACGCAAATGAGTTTAAATACGAATGGGTTTGTCAACGTTTGACTGTTTGGAGATAGTTGAAGCAAAATGGCATAATGAGAAATGAATCATCGGCAGAATGAGAAATGAATCATCGACATTGAATGTGTAGATCGGCGACCGTGACCCATTTCTCCAGTGCAGTTTCTGACCAATGGTAGTCCTTCTTACATGCGTGTGCAGAACTGACAGAATTGAATTTTGTGGCACAGAATTGAATTTTGTGGCGCAAAAGTGAATTTTGTGACACAGAATTGAATTTTGTTACACAGAATTGAATTTTGTGGCACAAAAGTAATTGATATTTTGTGGCACAAAAGTGAATTTTGTGACACAGAATTGAATTCTGTGGCAAAAAAGTGAATTTTGTGACACAGAATTGAATTTTGTGGCACAAAAATGAATTTTGTTGACAAAATTGAGCCATGTCCCACTTGGCGCCCCGTAGTTTCAATGTAAGTGGCTTATAAATGACTTATGTTCGACCCAAGAGAGCAAAAGCAACAACTATGCGAGATAGATACACCATACCTTCCTGAACATGAAGCTGGTTTCTGTTATTTAAATCGGGCGGGAAAATGTCATTTTAGGGTCATTATGTGCAAAGAGGTGAAAAGAGTTCGAAACATATTTTATATCAGTATTATATAAGCATAAAATATCCGAAATGACGGAAATGGTTGTTTTCTTGTTCATTGTATAGATACATGTGGCTACATGGTTTTGATGAGTATTTGTCAGACATTTTGAATTCTTATAAATTTTGTACATGTAGTCAACATTAATGTTTAAACTTAATATATGTTATCCAAATGTATTTCCGCGACCGTGCAAGCAAAATTCAGTTGCCGATTTGCTTAGATTTCTCAATTGTTGATACTTGGTGGCCATCTTGAATAGCGTGATGTTCTAAAGCACAGGGTTGTCCCAGCTAGCCGTATAGCTGTGTATATGGCTCATAAAATAATACAAAATGCTTTATCGGATAATATTTACACCTTCTATAAATTCATAATGCAAACGCCTATGCGACGTATTGCGTTTACATCACAATACAATACATTAGACACACGTGACGTTGCGCGATGTTGTTGATTGGTTAAAGTTCGCAACGTCGCTGTTTCAGGAATTGAGACAACCTGACGTAAATAGAGGATATTCCATCGTGCATTTTGAATAGCGGGAAATAATACACGAGTATGCGTCGGCTTCCGAGTAAGCAACGAGTGAGCGTAGCGAACGAATTGCTTGTACGGACGCCGACGGACACGATTGTATTATTTCTGCTATTCAAACATGTACGATGGAATATCCTATTTATTACACTTCCACGGCGATATATATGTACATTTAGTCTAATTTTGAGATTATTATCAATGAATTGTAATGTGCGCTTGAATAGTTATACAATGACGTGTGTTCCCGCATGTTGACGTTACGTTGTGTGACGTCAAATGTGACGTCATGTAAACTTTTAAATATCCAAATTACGCAGCTGTTTATATGAGCCAGATATATTTGAGTGCATGTTTGGAATGTGTTCAATCACATTAACATTCTAGATTAGTCGAGACCCTTTCCAAATTTTCAAATAACTTAATTGTGACTGTATAAAAATTAAACATTTTGCATGTTAGCTCGTGGTTTCCAGGAAAACAGGCGCGCAATTACGGGTGTTCTCCTGACGGTGTATTATTTGTAAGGGATTGATTACGGGTTTTCTATCACAGCGAAACCCGTGCAAATAATTTGCAAGAGTGTAATAAAACAAGAGTATTGTTAATTTTAACGCCATATATGGTTATTTACAGTTTTGAAACTATCGGAAAATGCAGTGTAAATAAAAATAATACAACCATAGGCTGCTGCGTTTACTGGGGTGAACAATACATTTGGTATGTTTAATGTTTGCGAATAGTCCTGCAGAGTTCACGCACTTTAAATAGACCAAATATATGGTACACCCCAGTAAGCGCAAGATCCCATGTGTTTGTCCCGCCTGCTGTAGCAGAAGCCGGACATACGCATAGCTTTTCCGTCGGCGTCGGCGTCGACGTCGGCGTATGCGGTTTAGCTAAGTTTAGCTAAGTTTCCAGAAAACAATAAGTCTTACGACCTCCATACTTGGTATACATCAACACTGTGGTGTAACCATCTCACACAGAGGGAGCCCATGTGACCTCGACCTACTTTTCACATGCATTCAACGTTAAGTTTTTGCGTTTAGCTCTGTTCATTGTAGCTTCTGTTTCGCTCAATTATGTTTCGCATCATTCTGCAGAAAGCCCATGGTGCCCGCTAACCCCAAAGGTCAAGGTCACTAACTTAGAAATTTCCGGGTTTGGAAAAATTAACGCTCGGTTTAATTTATTACAACTTCCGCTTCCCTTGATGGAATGCTTCGGTATACATCAACATTGTAGTGTAACCATCTCACACAGAGGGAGCCCATGTGACCTTGACCTAGTTTTCATGGTTTATTGACCTACATTTCACATGCATTCAATGTAAAGTTTTTGCATTTAGCTCAGTTTCCGGAAAACTATAAGTCCTACATTGTACGACCGCCAAACTTGGTATACATCAACACTGTGGTGTAACCATCTCACACAGAGAGAGCCCATGTGACCTTGGCCTAGTGTTATGGTTCATTGGCCTACTTTTAACATGCATTCAACGTTAAGTTTTTGCGTTTGGCTATGTTTCTAAAACTTAACGCTCAGGTTAATTCGTTGTAACTTATGTTCCCCTCAATGGAATGCTTTAATATTCCATACATGTATCCCGCATCATTCTACAGAAAGCCCCATGGTGCCCGCTAACCCCAAATGTCAAGGTCACGGGCTTAGAAAATTCCGGGTGACTTATGTAAAATTGATGGAATGCTTTAATACGTCTTAGGAGTAAATATATAGCAACATCTGGCATGATTCTACAGAAAGCCCATGGTGCCCGTTAACCCCAATGTCAAGGTCACGGGCTTAGAAAATGCTCAGTTTTGAAAACTTAACGCTTGGGTTAATTTATTGTAACTTCTGTTTCCCTTGATGGAATGTGTTAATAGTTCATACATGCATTTGTAAAAACATTCCGCATCATCTGCAGAAAGTTCATGGTGTCCGGTAACCCCAAGGTCAAGGTCACCGACTTTAGCATCGGTGCCAGGAGATACATGTCGTTGGCGGCATTCTTGCTTGTGTTTAGCGGTGTTTGTTGGAAAATAAGTGTTTTTGTTTTAGTTTATTATCCCCTCGCGTCGCGAAAAGGGGATATAGGGATGCAAAAGTTGTCTGTTCGTCCGTCTGTCCGGGCCAACGTCCGGGGATTTGAGAGCTTAGGGGCGGGGTTAGGAACAAAAGATTCCTTTGTAATATTCCGTAAGCTCATAAACTCTATTGTTGTTTAGGGGCTTTTTCATTGTTCTTCAAACAATGGAAATACCCCATAAACCCAAAATGTTGGAACGTCCGTCTGTCCGTCTGTCCATCACAAACATTAACATTGGGGTTAATCTGCAATACCTTCTGTTTCCATTAATGGAATGCTTTCATATTGCATAGGTGCATTTGTAACATCATCCTGCATCATTCTACAGAAAGCGTATGGTGCCCGCCAACCCCAAGGACAAGGACTTAGAAAATGTGTTGTTTCATTAACTTTACACTTCATTATAACTTCTCTTTCCCTCAATGTAATGCTTTACTATGCTTTAATATTGCATAGGTGTATTTTTAACAACATCTCACATCAATCTACAGAAAGCCCATGGTGCTCACTAACCCGAATTATGTACTATGAAACTGCGCCAGGCGGGACATCTTGCTCCGCGGAGCTCTTGTATTCCTTAAGCATGGTGACGGCATGCATTTACATATAGTACTATCACTACTGAATACGTTTTGCATTCATTTGACCCTTTTGTACGTAATGACCCCAAAACTGACATTGCCCATTCTGATTTGATTGACCGACAACGGATTCGTGTTCAGGATGATAGAGAATATTAGCTTCGTGCCGTGAATGGGAAAAACTATCTGGCAAGGCTTAGGAAACGGGATGGGCGAGGCTCTGCCGAGTCCATCCCGTTTCCGTGCCGCGCCAGATATGTTTCCCATTCACGGCACTCCTGCTATTCTAATATCCAGTCAACACCTACAAATAGCTTTAAAATGCAAAATAAATAACCCCAGCCGCATTCTCAAAATCGGAGAATCGACTAGTATGACAACCGCACATATTCATACGCAGTGATTATGTCGTATTGACAGGATATCAAAAATGTTTCACGGCACCGTGCAGGCCTCGACAAATCCACTCGTCCGCTCGTATTTACGAGTAACTTTTCAGTCTGGGCGAGTGCAAATTGAAAGCCGCTCGTCCAGTCGGGCGAGTGGAAATTTGAAGATCACCACTGAGAAAATGCAAATGCGAAGTTTTGCGAAGCGAAATATTAAATTCGAATAAAATATTCAACTGATTACCGAGCGTGGTAAAGGGAGACTACCTACTACACTCGCATTTCTGCGTTGTCAAGATACACATATACAATGTAGACTGTGTCCGACTTATTCCCATTCATGGCTGCAACTACTGAATTTAATATGTGCATTCTAGAACCAGTCACCGTGACTCAGCATCCTGTTTAACTGTCGTCTGCTCTGTGTTTACAAACAAAACAAGATGTGAGACATACGCCGGTTTTTGCATGGCGGCGGAGATATTGATAGATCCAATGAACAACTCGAAAAGGCGAAATTAATCACGGGTATCTGGCGAATTATATCTAAAACTAATTAAAGACATCATATAATTACCATTTCTGAAAATGTATGTTTTGTTATTTGACCAAAAGTTTGGACGAGTAGAAGTCCAGTCTGGACGAGTAGATTTTTATGTTCTCTCGTCCAGTAGGACGAGTCAGAAAATAAAACTTTGTCGAGGCCTGCCGTGTTTCACGGCACTTACGCACTGTGTTGACGGGATACATATCATACGTTGGTTTAAAGTAGTCATTGATGTTTGCACACTTGGGTGGAACAGAAGTCAGTGTTAGGGTAGCTAGACACCTGATATATGACATTACGTCGTATTGAAATGTGTTCAAATATCAATTTCGGCTACAATGTATTTCATATAAACGTGTGATATCTTATATGTACGTATATGTCCCTATGATTAATACATCCAGTTTGAAATAAAAAAATAATTGTATTCAACATTTGTTAAGTACGGTTGATTGCAGTTTTATCACATAGGGTAAACCTATGTATTGCGATCGCCTCCGACAGTTAGCCACGCCCCACCCCCCTCGATGCGATGGTCCGTAGTGATATCTTAGAGTAACCATAACAACAAAATGCATTGTGTTACTCAACATTTAACTGTCATACGCAACCGCTAATTGAAAATAATATTATGAAAAACTACTTGCACTGCACAATATCAACAACGGATGTTCTACGTACAAAAATACATCGGATTATTTTGTTGCGCGTGATTTGCCCCCATTTGCGGCACAAATTGTTCGGTCATCGCTAAATTTAGTAACAGGCTATATATATAGTTTTCGGCAGAGTTAACTCCCCTCCGAATACTCTCCGAAATACGCGACGCGCTTAACACACAAACGAAATCAAGTTTGACCTTCCGACAGTCTATTTTTAAACTCACCCGACACCTGTGCGAAACAAATCTCGCACGTGTGGGTCTAACTGATGTTTAATCCTCATTATATCGATGGATTTACAGCGGATTTTAGTGACATTCCCGAATTCGGCCTGATTGACATTTGTCTATGGTGGCCAATACACGCCAACATGAGTGTCAATTCTACGTTCAGTGAAGGGGGTCAATAAGTCAGTATTTAAAGTGATACATTACAGTCAAGGAACAAATTAATGACAGTATAACACATCCAGTGTATATTAATACCCATATTAATGCAAGTACTGAAACTACGAAGAAAACAAATTCTAACAAGTTTGGGCTTCCATAAATTGACAATTTTGTCAGCGGTTTCCCAAATGACGTCATTTGTATGTTTTAATATACTCGATCCGGGGCCAACTATTTAATTCGCAAAACAAAAGTAAACATGGCGATGTACCGACAAGGCATGTTCAGGTGCGACACCGCTCCCGTGGCGGAATTCTTGTAACTATTGCTCTTCAATCAGTTTTCAATATAATGATCATAGATATCTGTAATCTGTATTTATACTTGAATTGATGATGTCTTGTATATGTGTTACCGTATCTTTCTGATATTGCTATGCATAATCTGTAATGTTGTTGAATGTTTTGGTACATACTGTAGCAGTAAAATGTCATTTATAGGAATTAAATAAATGTATAACTGTGTCACTATTCCACCAGTTCTAAACGTTACAAGTGCCCGCTATGCATATATAATCATTTAGTAATATTTATTTTACTGATAGTGACGCGCGGTGGTATCAGGCTATTTTCATATGCAAATGAGGCATGATATTTTTTAATTATTTATTTATACTAAAGAAATGCGTCACCTGAACAAATAATATTTTCGACATATTTTAAAGTATGATCATTGCACATCATAAAATAAATACAGAGATTAAATAGTAATGTCCGTTAACATTTTAAGCAAACACGGTTATCGCCCCTGATATCAGTGTGTAAATTTACGTCTGATACAAAATGTATAATAATGCCAATCAGTACGTGGGATAATGGCGCATGAATGTTTATTTTGCCAGGAAATGTCTCAAATGATGTCTCTGATGTAAAGAACATTTTGTACCTACTGAGTGGGCATGTACCTTTAAGGGTTAATGAAACTGCAACTCCAACAAGCAATCAATCAATCAATCAATCTAGTTTAATCTTGTATTACCCTATGTCAATCTACATTGTATGTTCAGGAAATTCGGTACATGGCCACTCAGTAGGCACAAAATGTTCTTTACAGGAATTAAATAAGTGTATAATTGTGTCACTATTCCACCAGTTCTAAAAATTACAAGTGCCCACTATACAGATATAATCATTTAGTAATATTTATTTTACTGATACATGTAGTGACTCTCGGTGGTACATGTATCAGGCTATTTTCATATGCAAATGAGGTAAGTTATTTTTTAATTATTTATACTATTAATTAAATGCGTCACCTGAAAAAAATAATATTTTCGACATATTATAAAGTATGATTATTGTACATCAAAAGATAAATACAGATATTAAATAGTAATGTCCGTTAGCATTTTAAGGAAACATTGTTATCGCCCCTGATATCATTGTGGAAATTTACGTCTGATATAAAATGTATAAAAATGCCAACCAATACGTGGGGTAATGGAGAATGAATGTTTATTTTGTAATTTTAGAACTGGTGGAATAGTGACACAATTATACACGTATTTAATTGCTGCGTATGAATATGTGCGGTGGCTGTGGTTATTTTTTTTTGCATTTTAAAGCCATTTGTAGGTGTTGGCGGGATAAATAGAATCGTAGATTAGTGCCGTGAATGGTAAAAATATCTGGCGCGGCACAGAAACGGGATATGCTCGGCAGAGCCTCGCCCTTCCCGTTTCCTAAGCATTGCCATATATTTTTCCCATTCACGGCACTAAGCTACTGTTCTCTATTTGTCAACTTTAATGATTAACAGGCAATGCTTTCCTTTCTTGGCATCAAATCTATAATCATTGCCTTGAGTCAAGCAGTTAATTCGCCATTTGCAATTGCAGAGTTCAGAGAGGTATTTATAGAGAATAGTAGGTTTGTGCCGTGAATGGGAAAAAATAGCTGGCAAGGCTTAGGAAACGGGATGGGCGACGCAGTGATTAGATCGTATTGACAGGATATCAAAAATGTTTCACGGCACATACGCACTGTGTTGACGGGATAAATACAGATTTAATATCGTTCCAGAATAATATAAGATTCAGTAGCCTAAATAGATGACTGTTCATGAAAATGTTTGCAAAAACTGTGACATCTTCTATAAAGGACGTCGAAAGTCGACAAAAATTGCCATAGCAAATGCAACTTTCGACATTCTCTACAGAATATATTGTAAATTATGTACCAATAGTTAATGAATAAACGCACATGTTATATACATACTTTCGTTTCCCATTGAAACACAATGCAACACAAAACGTCAATATGTGTACATAGTGACGTCTGGTGAGTTCATATTGGGCAATGCCGGAACTACGCTTCAAATCGCAAAATAGTTCCTTCTAAATCACCAGCATTTTTTTTATCATTTAATTAAGTTTTGTATATTTTTTGATTGTTGCGAATGATACACGTATATAATAAAAACGTATTTAATTTGTATGTGAATACATGCCAATCGTTCCGCTGCGCAACAATATTGTTAAAGTCGCGCAATATCGCACGCTGCGGAACTCGTGCATATATTCACATACAAATCAAATAACCTACATATATTCATATGTACTGTTGGCATTGCGTGTCTCATAAATTATATACTCCAACTTACCCAGAATATTTTCGGATTGAATAGATTTAGCCGCCGATGAGTTTTTGCGACAGAATGTAACATAGACACTACAGCATCCACATCCTCCAGCGATGATATAGCCTCGTCCAGAGTGTACATTACCATCTTCACGTGACCCTCCAATTGTTTATTTTCACGCATCTCCGCGATACTGTCATTGCCGAGGATATTGGCAAACATCGACCGCACCTCCACGTTCGTTTCAAACAATCTGTTGGGTAAACATATACATGTTACAATATAAATGTCAGCCGTGAAATACGAAATACATGTGAAAATAGTTGTGCAATCGGGAAATGACGAAATAATACGTTACTCATAACGCATAATGAACCGATTCTCATTGGCTCAATCACTTGCCTGATCCGGTTCATAACAAGGGATACACACCAGTAGATGTACAATGTACAATTACGTTATTATTTTAGATTTAATCACAAACACATGTGTATGCCAGACATGTTCCAACGTCGCAGTCAAAATCATTGTGTTAGACACAAATATGATAGTAGACACATAGTCGGACAATACCAAGCCCGGACGCTATAGTACACGGCATCGGAAAATACCAAGCACGAACGCTATATTTTCGCACACTAGGTGCGCTGAGATAAGGATATCCGTGTATAGTCAAACCCATGTGAGATGTCCTTGTCTCACCATACGCGTGCGTATATCACATCTAGCAACGATACATTTTCTAATATGACAAGATTACGTCTAATGGGTGTTACAATTATCCAATCAAATAATGAATATGGTTGATGTATAGTGTTTTCAATGGTTGGTGACATGTTTATTATCACGTCATGGCGTCATGACGTCGTTTAAATTTTGATGACGTCACAACATGCGACGTACATTATGGCGTCGCCAGGGCTATATCGCGATGACATCGAACGTTAATTTGGTCATAATTTGTAAAAGATCCACTGAACTGGCATTAGCGTCCAATTCGTGGGTAAAAACTTGTTTACATGACGAACACGTTGCGTGTGTCGAAAGTTGCATACATTCAGCGCATAATAGGATGAGCCTTATTCTGGGTCAAATATACATTTTCAGAATAACAAATATGTTCGATATAGGAGCGAGAAAAAGTATCCATCATACGCACTGGTGTTGGATAATGACATTCTACTCTCGTGATCAGAATATGTCGTCAGAAACTCGGCAAAGCCTCGTTTCTGACAGCATATTCTGACACTCGGGTAGAATATCCTTGTCCTACACCAGTGCCTATGATGGATACTCTTAATACACAAGGTCAGTCCCGGACGTTATAGTAGAAACCATCGAACAAGAACTAGCCGGACGCTATAGTAGACAACATTGAACTAGACCAAACCCGGACGCTATAGTAGACACCATTGAACCAGACCAAGCCCGGACACTATAATAGACACCATCGATCCAGACCAAGTCATGACGCTAAAGTAGACACCATCAAACCAGACCGAGCCAGAAAGGTAAAGTAGACACCATCAAACCAGACCGAGCCAGGACGCTAAAGTAGACACCATCAAACCAGACCGAGCCAGGACGCTAAAGTAGACACCATCAAACCAGACCGAGCCAGGACGCTATAGTAGACACCATCAAACCAGACCGAGCCAGGACGCTATAGTAGACACCATCAAACCAGACCGAGCCAGGACGCTATAGTAGACACCATCGAATCAGACCAACCCCGGACGCTATAGTAGACACCATTGAACCAGACCAAGCCAGGACGTTACAGTAAAAACCATCGCAAAAGATCGAGCCCGGACACAATAGTAGACACCACCGGATCAGACCAAGCCAGGACGCTACAGTATAAACCATCGGACTAGACCGAGCCCGGACGCTAGAGTAGACACCACTGGACCAGACCAAGCCATGACGCTACACAGTCATTCCACGGTTTTACGTACATTTTGCTGTTTTTCGTGTCACACGAACATAATTCTTAGATCATGTGCTTGTAACATCGCCAAGTGTGTAATTAATAGACGCCGGTTTTAATTTCCTCTTTATATGGGTTCATGGGTGTTCTTTGGGTATATTATTCTTTACTTTTGTCTGTTTGTAATAGCATACAACAGAATTACTAAAATTATATTAAATCGCATTATTCTTTGCTTGTCACATCACTCAATTTTACTAAAATTATATTAAATCGCATTATTCTTTGCTTGTCACATCACTCGATCGCCGGCTATTTCAGACGCGGATACAGAACTAATTGCAGAACTAATTGCAGGGATTCCGCGAGAGGGAAATCGTAAAGTTGGGGGGTCTGGGGGTCCTCCCCCATGAAATTTGTAAATGCCAGATCGCCGCAGATGCGATTTCCCGACACTTTTTTTTTTCTTTTGCCGGGAGCAGGGGGGGAGGGGGAGGGGGTCCGGACCCCTTGACCCCCCCCCCTGTATCCGCGCCTGTACATGATTTCTGCTATAATTACACTATGAAGCTGAATTGAAACTCTTAGTATTTGTCCGATTGTATCAAAAGTGAACAACCCCAATGACGTACTTAATAATTCGCCCTACTTTCAATGCCAATCGCTGGCCAGTAACGCGCTCCATTTAGTCATATGTCCAATAAGTCATATATTACCACATTTAAAGGTACATGCCTTTGTTCGTCCATACATTAGATATAACATTGTTCGGGCAACATGAACAGTCATGAACCATTTTCAGACGATATAATTGGCATTTTTAACATGAATTTTCACACTGATATTATAGTGGCGATAACCGTTTTTCCTTAAAATGTTAACTGACATTACTATTTCTTCTCTGTAATTACTTTTTGATGTGCAATGATCATACTTATTAATCTGTCGAAAATATTATTTTTTCATGTGATTCATTTAATTAGTATAAATAATTGAAAAATACCATGCCTCATTTGCATATGAAAATAACCTGATACCACGGCGCGTCACTATCAGTAAAATAAATATTACTAAATGATTATATCTGTATAGCGGGCACTCGTAATTTTTAGAACTGGTGGAATAGTGACACAATTATACACTTATTTAATTCCTATAAGAACATTTTGTGCCTGCTGCGTGGGCATGTACCTTTAATAACTACCTGTTCGACAGGAAATTGAAAATCAATACTCTGATGGGAGACTGCATTATAAACCTGACTATTATAAGTATGTTATTGTTCACATATTCGGTTTTAAGGAATTGATGCTGTAGTCGCTAACGCTCCCTCGCATTTAATTCCTTGAAAACCAAATATGTGAACAATCACTTCTACTTATTGATATTTGACGTCAGAATGTGAGACACGCGGAAGTGGGATGCACTTAGTGTTGGTAATTGGTTCACAATAGTGTGTTCTCTTTTTGTATTTGAATGCTATATATAATAATAGGTTAGTGCCATGAATGGGGAAAATATCTGGCAAGGCTTAGGAAACGAGATGGGCGAAGCTCTGCCGAGCACATCCCGTTTCCATGCCGCGCCAGATATGTTTTCCCATTCACGGCACTAACCTGCTATTCTATTTATCCCGTAAACACCGACAAATGGCTTTAAAATGCAATAAAAATAACCCCAATCACCACACAAATTCATACGCAGTGATTAGGTCGTTTTGACAGGATATCAAACATGTTTCACGGCACCGTGTTTCACAGCACATACGCACTGTGTTGACGGGATAAAAAGGGATAATAAGCAGTTTGTAAAATGTAAATGTAACTTATGAAGTATTCAGTCTTACGAAATGTTGTAAAATTGGCCCTCCAGTTTATAAATGTACATGTACCTGTATGAACACCGGTCGTGTGTCTACCCTATTAATATACTCGCGATTATGTAATTCGTTAACATTACGAATTGTTGACATCTGAGACAAGCCATGTGATTTTTCACCTAAGAAGATGTGCGAATTTCGTGAAAACTATTTACAGAAACTTTGGTATTTACTGTAAATGACGTCAAAAGTTATTGATATTTTCATAGCAAAGCGGACATCTATTCACATATATAGGTAAGACCATACATGTACATGCAGGACTCTATACATGGGGTTCGATTCGTGATAGAACTAGTCTAGTAGCCTATTTCAACAACATTGCAAAGTATACTTATATAGCAAAGTATACTTTGAGGGAGACATTCAATTTAATGATAAATTTATTAATTTTAATAAAACTGAATTTATCACATTATCACAGCCATTTTGGCTGTGATAATCATGATGCTGTAATAAATTCAGTATAATAATTCTGCATACTTTTAATCATCATACTTTTAATCATCAAATATATGCAGTCGTTAGTTTTATATGACATAATGCATTTCGCGAAAAATAAATGATTACTCCCTCAAAGTATACTTTGCTAGAAAAGTATACTTTGAAGTGTTGATGAAATAGGCTACAGAGGATATATACATGGTTTTACCTTGAGCTGGTTTTGGAGTATAACTTATTTTCATTGCTGATTCAATAGGTACAGGATGTGGAATACCAAAAACAGTTGAATGACATATTGTCATATTTGGGCAATTTGAGATATTCTCGAATTATCTCCCTTGTCGAAATGTGCTTATTTTCACCAATGTTCACGTTTTAAGAAATTAATTTGTATGTTTAAATGACATCTACCGCCCCAGACTTAAAATACTTTAAATGTCACGGTGTGTACTCTGCTAATATATAATATCATTACATGTATATGCATAATTACCAAATGACCGTTCCAAGATGGAGCAATGGCTATGGATTGTTTGAAACTCCTCACGCAGATGTGAGTCATGCATCGATGGATAATGTTTCTAGATGATCCGTGTCATTTCTGGTTTCTACTGACATTTGTTCATCGGGTGTGTTTGGAACTGTATACAGAATACATGTACAACAATCATCGTTATCGGTGTGGCAGCGTTAGGTATGTCGCGGCACGGAAACGGGATGTGCTCGGCAGAGCCTCGCCCATCCCGTTTCCTAAGCATTGCCAGATAGTTTTCCCATTCACGGCACTAACTTACTATTCTCTATGTACTCCAAAACCAGGTGAGTTCTAAATTCTGTCGGACTACATGTGTCGCTTACATGTAAGGCGACAACTGTTTATGAACATCGATGAACTCTTTACAATTAGTATGTAATAGAGTGCACAGCTTATAATTATAGACTATAAGTGGTTAAATATAATAATTCAGTATAAGGGTCGTAAACGGGTGCTAATGAATGACACAGGTAGACACATATCGACCATGGACTCTAATATCTGGTTATGCATACGCTGTCATCGTTACATGCTTGGTCATCCTACCTGAAGAACATAAGAACGCAGGACTGACCATTCGTCGCTTTGGCCAACTTACCTCAAGAACATAAGGACGCCGGTTTCCCCAATTTGGCGCGCTATTGCTTTCCATGACTTCGTGATGTTGTATCGCTGTCGGATGGTGAGGGGGAGACGTGGGTCGTACTCCTGCTTGTCCGGCTCCAATACCTCGATACTGTTCAAGCGCACTGAGTTCTGTTTGAAAGCGCGGGCTAAGATAGACCTGTCCATACCGCTCACCGTGCACCCCATCGCACTGTCTATTCTCGCCTTTGTTTTGTGTAATAATATTAGCTTTACACGTTGTTTTGTATTCCGGCTTTCCAAAGGATGTCACGTGTATTTCCAAATTGTATAATCAGTTTACATTCGGGTTGTTTTCATAAGCGCTGTTGGGAATCATTCGATGTAGTTTCAGAATACAGTCGCAGTTCATATGTTGGTTGTGCACTCATGACATTCATAGCGTCAGGTGTAGTTTTATTGGTCCTTTTTAAAGGAAACCCAAAGTGAAACAACCTACATGTATTGTGGGGCACACATTAAATGGTATGAAACTTGTATATGTATATTATTTATTTATCTCCGTTAGTAAGTCCTTTCTGAATATTCTCAAATTGAGGGTATGCACACTGCATGAGGTGTCTCTTCATGATACATGTATATTCCACGGTTACACTACATACTTGTACACGGACTCCAACGGGTACGTTTGAAACTCGTTACACGAACGTCTATTAACTTCACGTTTGTGTTTCAATGCCTTCGTTATATGTAAATGTATATGTGTTTTAACTGTGTATTTACAAATGGAATGCCATAAATGTACAATGCGTTTGTACTTATTTATTATTATGCCGTCAACACAGTGCGTATGTGCCGTGAAACACGGTGCCGTGAATCATTTTTGATATATTGTCAATACGACCTAATCACTGCGTATGAATATGTGCGGTGGCTGTGGTTATTTTTTTTGCATTTTAAAGCCATTTGTATGTGTTGACGGGATAAATAGAATAGTAGGTTAGTGCCGTGAATGGGAAAAGATATCTGGCGCGGCACGGAAACGGGATGTGCTCGGCAGAGCCTCGCCCATACCGTTTCCTAAGCCTTGCCAGATATGTTTTCCCATTCACGGCACTATCCTTATTTCTGTAACGTTCGACTATGGCGACCAGTGCATTGTATGCTATATCGGTACATGTTACACTGTACGCTGAAGTGAAAATTCTTCAATGATATAGTTTAAGTCCTATCGGCGTATTAAGTCTCCTGGCAAGCTTGACAGTATCAGTATCGTAATGAACAGGAGAGCAAGCTGCGCTGCCGATCGGTTTCATAATGAACATGAGTGACAACTTAGACCTTCTGATGTTTTCTACCAGCGGACCCTGTCATATTGACATGCGTTTCTCAGAAAGGATATACATAGAAACGCATGTATTCCAATTAGCATATACATATAAATTACAGACGATAATAAGTTGCTGGAGGTCAATCGATGAGTCCAAAAATAGGTAAACAGATGTATTATCATATTATAGCCTCATTTTCGTGTATAATAAATACATGATGGAGTGCACGTGCATGTATGTCACTATAATAATGTTTCTTGGTGATAAACAATATACATGTAGTGTGTGGCTCAGTGGTATCGAAGCCGGCAATCCACAAGTTTGTAGAACTTTTGTTCAATCTATCTGGTCAGAGTTCGAACCTCACAAAACACATTACTTTTGTCGATAGTATTGTGTTCCTCTTATAACTGGTTGGCGGACAGGCAAATATGTGAAACGACGAGGGTTATCACTATTGCTGTATGACCTCAATGTGACATGATCGCCGAGAATTCAACAGGATTCTCCATGTACTGTAGACATGTCAAATGATGGACACATATGAAATGTGCATTTAGTTATTATAGTGTTCTTCAGTGAGACTAACTTTCTATATGTAAACTGTCTGATGCAGAAGTTAATGTAATTTGTAAAAGCAACATATACAAAAAAGAAATATGATAATAAAATATATACAAATAACAAATAGTATCTATATGTATGAAAAATTAAGATTCGAACTCCGGGACGACATCAATCATATACTGTCACTCTAACCCCTCGACCACACAATACTTGGTGACCAATCTCAAAGTCACTATTGAAAAGGAATGCAGACACGGGTATATTTACCGGTCTCACCTATTCTGTGTTTTGTTTATGACCGGTTTGTGTGTAAACTAGTAGCAAGTTATCGTCTGTGGATTTTTTTCATAGAACGCCTATATTCTCGTGAATAGTTACTGGCGTTCTATATTTATAATCGGTCTACGGGCCGAATGGGGTTCGCTGTGGGAAACTTCGTAAACTGAAAGTGTGCCAATACCAATAAGGTATATGTTCGTTCAATATTGAAACATGCTAACACCTGTAAACATTCGATAGGTTATATTAAAATAATAATACGCATGTAATTCGCAAAAAATAGCTTCCCAATGAAATTTAGTTTAATAGATTACCCCTTATGGAGCCTCATTTAGAACCCCTCGTATGCCATATAGTCCGTATTTGAACCTTTTTACTAAGAGCCACAGTGTCATGTGTCCAATTTATTGGACACAGGACACTTTTTTGTAATGTAATATACCAACCAGTAACAAATTTAAGTTTAACAAGTAAGCTATTTGTTGTAAAATGCGATTTTATTTACATGTGTGACGTCATACTATATTTCGTGTTAATTATGGTTAATTATAGTTACGCTATAAAAAGTAATTCCAAAAATAAAATATTTTAAAAGGTAGATACGTTTGCTATATCCTCAATTCAATCAACTAATAACATACATGTATACTATAAGGAAGTGAGTTTTGTCTTTATCTATTTGTTGCTGGCTTTATTTTAGTTTACCTGCCAAACGCGTAATACCACAATGATTGGTCATATTGCCATTACACGTACTGGTCCAAGCCATCGTGAAATTATTGCTGTCTCCATTGTTGATAAGCTCTAAATACGGAAACACAGATACCCATTGTGTACTCGACGATTTGAGAATGCTACAGACGTACATTTCTGCAAATTTGCTAAAGTTGAGAGGACAATACGGCGACAGCCAAGACGCATCAATAATTGACCTACATTTTACATAAGTCTAGCCTTTGGAACCCGTTCACCGGTGCATTAATAATTAAATCGGGTTACCCACCCCTACTAGCTAGCTGCCAGACACGAAACATTCGTTTCAGGTAGGAATTATTTGTTTATTACTGTTGACCAATATTTGAATCGTGCTGACTTCGACAGCACTTTTAACCACAGGGCTACTAAACTAATTCCATTGTATTCAATCTAACATGAATTCAAGTGGGTGGGGGATATTCAACATTGCCTGTGCTTTTAATAATCATTAATGTGTCCAGAAAAAAACACACACATGTGCCGAGTCATTGGTTTTCGAGACCAATTTTGTTTCCACAATGGCACAATTGTTGTTTAAATAGCTAATGTATGGTGCATCTCGGACTCTGTGTGTTTGTGGCACCTCGATACTTGTAGATTCACTTTGAATATATGTTTTCAGTCCAACAAGTCAATTCATTATCTATGTAGGCTTAGCCTAGTATCTGTTACTTATTGTCTATATAGGCTTTTAGCCACTTACAAAAATACACTACCTTCATTCCTCCCCCCCCCCCCCCCCTCCTCGCCTGCCCCCTTGTGATAATCTGCTTATTGTTATCGAGAGTGTCTGCTGGATTAACACATTATTAATCATGTATGCTGGATTAACACATTATTAATCATGTAATATGAAACGGATTGATGGTTGGTTGACTATATTTGTAATCAATTACTGAATTAGAACTGGTTTCTAATCTAAACAACAATCAAAGTACTGAAAGAACTGATACTGTATCGCCAGAAACAAAACGTAGGAAAGTGTGCCTGCCCCACAGTGGCCAATACACAGTACGGCCATAAAGCTTTTCGGCATTCACCATTGCACTTCGCCCCCATACTCGTTGAAATGTAAGAAACCACAACCTCACCTTGCCGTGTTAATAACATTTAAATTGATTGCTCTTTCATGCTATGTGAATCGTGCTCTCACATCGCGGCTCTACTATTCAGAGTTGAGGCAAATGTCCGTCTAGGATACTCATCACGCGCATGTACTGACGAACCCTGTAGGTGGAACAATGACTTTGTGAAGTCCGTGACACCAAGTCGTATCGCAGGAATCAACTTCTTCAAGGACTCCACTAAACAGAAAGCGATGGAGCGCCGACGTCGACGTGAACCAACATGGAGCAGTGCCACTGACAGCGAACAATAGGACTTCCTAACCCGCCTGTCTGCTTGTGACAAGCCACCAATAGGCCTAAGTCTATCCAGTGCTGAACACTCAAAGAAGTTTCACTACACGGCACCTGTGTGAAAACTGTACTACCAAGGAACCTTCGGGATCATTATTCCCCAGAATGTGAAAATGTAGATGTGTTAGTCAATGAAATTTGTTCAGATACGTTGTCCAACAATCAACTGCGATTTGTTGAGGAAGCAACACAGTTGCAGTCCCAATCAATTGAGTGACACACACTGAGAACGGGGCGAATTACAGCTCGTGACTGTGCACACACAAATATTGAGAACCCCTCACGAAGTGTTGTTATGAAAATAACAAATCCACACACGGCTCCTCTTCAGGTACCAGCAGTACAGTGGGGAAAAGAAAATGAGGAAAAAGCTTTGAAACAGTTTGAAACTGAGGCAGTCAATACACACACCAACCTCACAGTGACGAAAACCGGGTTGCGGTTACTGAAAGAAATGCCTTTCATAGGTGCTTCGGCAGATGCGGTGGCATCTTGTGATTGTCACAGTACACGTGTCGTGGAGATAAAGTGTCCGTACGCAATCAGAGAACTGGCTACCGCCACAGATATCGCCAATTTGAAGAACTTCTACTTGCAACCAGACTATCAACTGAGGAAGGATAGCTGCCATTACTATCAAATACAACAACAGATGAAGGTGTGTGATGTGGAAGCGGGATATTTTGTTGTGTGGACACCAAACTTCTTAGTGGTGTAGGAAATAGAAAGTAACACCGTGTTTCAGACGGATCTAGTCGCTAAACTGGCGAAATTCTTCAAGCGTGTGATCGCACCAGAATTGGTGACCAGGAAAATGGAGTTGAGGTCGGTGGAAAGTGCACCTTCATTTGTCAGCCGAAGTGACGAGGTCAGGTGTAAATGTGGACAGGACAAGCCAGGTATTGTTATTGGATGTGACAACGAGCATTGTACCATTCAGTGGTACCGCTTGAGCTGTGTGAGACTAAAGCGAGCCCCAAAGGGCGATTGGTTCTGTCCGACATGCCGACGGCCTACGCGGAAGGCAACAGGCAATGCAACATAGGAAATACAATACATACTGGGTCACTTCCTAACAAAACATACATTCGCCTATATAATTATTTTGTTTACTGAATATCACCCACCCCCCCCCCACCCCCCACCCCAACCCCCCAAACAAATGTTGCCAGATTAGTTTTTTATGTATATATAGTGGAAGAAAAATCATTATTTTGTTTAATGCTAATAACAACAAATTTTGACGAAAGCCTTCCCCCAAAGTCACTATTCGGTCACCGACTGCATTGACCCAAACTGGTATGCCGTTATGCCACATACATCGTATGTTGTCAATCAAAACCACATGTCTCGGAGGTAACCTCTCCATCTGTTGTTCTATAGGCTGGCAGTAGCATTTATCACATTGTCGTGAAAATTATTATGGCGGTCATGTCTGAGATATAAAGTTTTGATTGACTACCAACGATGGGTGATTGGATTAAAACAAAAGGCTTGAACAACAATAACACTGAACAACTTATATTAATTTCTTTTGTCATGTTCACCTCAGAATATAAATATATTTACATGTCATATAAATTGCATGATACATGGTTCAATATCGATGTATTTTTCACACCGATATATAGAACATAGTCACATGATCTGGGACTAGTATTTGTAACGCTTATAAAACTTTCTAAGCATGTTCTGATTATTTATACAGATGTAGAAGTCGGTTGGATTGGCTGAGACAGAACACCTCAACCAATAAAACTTTCAGAATTTTAGTAATTTATATTGAAAAAAATGTGATTATTATTTATTTCTTCATACAAGTATATATGTTATCAGCACTCATTCGAACCGTCTCTGTAGTGGTAACTTTTTTATTGACATATACTTAAAAATGTGATGACTTAAACAAAATGTGATTATTTTTTATTTCTCCAAACAAGTATACATGTTATCAGCACTCATTTGAACTGTCCCATTGAGACGGTTTATACGAGTGGTAACAACATATACCATGTATACTTTAAAAATGTGATTATTGTTTTATTTTCCATTTTAGAGGTTGTATTGTCCTACCAATGATACAAAACTGATCGGATACACTGTATGCACTGTGCAGTACGTGCATGTACTAGGTTGAACAATACTTTATTAACCACGAACCCACTCTTCAAAGACTTTTATCAGGGAATTAGTGTCTCTAATCCGTTATAACGTGGATGCCACTTAGTGGATCGTAGACACTAATTCCGTGATAAAGGCATCGGGCCGAAACATTGGAAGAGTGGGTTCTTGGTTAAACAAGTACCGTTTAACTGATTGAACAACCGCAGTGTATGCCCTGATGCACAAATTAATCTGGAGATACATTGGTTGGTAGTTATAATACATTTTGTCAGCTAATGGGCCAACGATGCATGCTGGGAAACTTGTGGACTATAACTAGTTACAAAATAGCAGACAATTCATTATATCTTCTTTTATTTCTCCCTGTAACTAGCATGAATATGTCTTAGCATTTCATTAGAATCGAGTCCAGATGATGAAATTGTAATGAAATTTAAGACCTATTTACAGAGAGAAATATTAAAGTAAAATACTCGTATCACAAAAAGGATTAATCTGCCAATTTATAAACATAAATTTATTTCACACAATGTATGATATGTAATATAGATAATGGAAAAATCCTTCCCATGTAATACATATAGGTTGGCGCTAGAATTGTGAAATTAGTAGCCAATGTGAACTGATGACGTGAAAAAATACCATACATTTGCTCCGACATTTTTAAATACCCATAATAGCTTTAGTAGCCAAATGGCTACCGCAGCTACCAGAATCCAGATTGGCACTACTGGTAGCCGCGGTAGCCATTTGGCAACTTAGAACTTCAGAAATTAATTGAAAGTCCTACAAATGTAAACTAATAGTGTCGTTTCACTCAATCACTTCATTATGACTACTAATTTAAAATTTCTAGCTTCAACATATAGTAGTGTCAACCTAGAAATTTGTGTGCATCACAACTTTGTAGTATGTCATGTGAAACAATCTTGCTTTTCATAAAACTAGATGTAACATTTACAGAGCTCCATATAAGTTTTATGTGTAAACAGTATTTATGGTACATGTATAAGGAATAAATTAGCAAAACAGCAGAGAAAGTTGCAAATTCACTCATTGGAGCTGTAAAAAGCAACTCGAATATGTGACTTTACAATTTTATTAGACCATTTTTACTCATCAGTTTGAAAACTAAGGAGTATTTTCAAATTAGTGTTCGTATTTTGTACTTTACGCATTTATTTTAACTGAGGAAATTAATGAGCATTCAGTTAAATAAATGCGTAGAGAGGCCGTAGACTACACCAATACACGCCTTATCTGGAGCTCTCCATTTATAGTCATCACAGTTTCATTGTTGTAAAATAAAAAATGTTATTTTAACCGACACTTTTTCTTGCGCATTCTTGTTTTTCTGTGACCTTACTGACATCATGGTTTCCCATCACATGATACTCATCTACATTGGATTGGTCTACATCCATTCAACAACAAGGTCTTACGTGGCTGTGACTGGATAAATAGGGCTTATGGATTTTGCGACCAGTGTAGATCCAGATCTGATCAGGATCTGCACTGTTCGCCATTCCATCAATGAAACACCGGCCATGCTTCTAACAAGCGACCTAGATCTATATTTGGCTGCACTCATCGACAGAATTCAAGTGGAATAAACAGTAGTTAACCCTTACACTGCTATCTCAATAGTTTGTCGTCTGCTATTTATTTTCTATTTTCCTTCAACAAAAACATGCTTTCACAGCACTTTAGAATACTTTACAACATGCTTTGGCAGCAATATAAAGCAAGATATAAAAGCAACAGCAGAGGACAATTGTTGTGTGTAGCGGTCTAAGGGTTAAAGTCTCTGTCCATTCTACTCGGAATAAACAATACCATCACCAAGGTTTGTCAGAGAACCACAATTACGCAAGATCTTATCAAATAAGCACACATCAGCACCGCTTAGCTCATCCACCATCGACTTAACCAAATTCAAAGACACTGGTCCATTCAAAATTTTGAATCTGTTTTTCATTAAACCTATCACTCGTTCAATGTGGATTCTGATAGCCGACAGCCTACGCGACGACTCCACTTCACGGGCACTCAGCTGCCTTTTTCCCTTTGTAAAACTGGGAATTATAAGTTCTATCCCTATGCAGGCAAAGTCGTCCTGTAACGTAAATCCCAGGTCAGCCAGTATTTGGTCGCCAGGCAAGTGGTCTGGTATGGTCAACAGTCCAGATTGCCTTACAATTTCCATGTCGCTTACACGTCCTCCGCAACAATTTGGCATGAAGTTTATAGCTCCATTTGGGCTACACACTATCAATACTTTTACTGTACTGTGTTTTTTGTAGTTTGAATACACTTTAGCTCTGGCCAATAGCCCATTGGGTCGTTCCATAAGAATCTCAAAACAGTCCATTATTCCTGTCATCCTAGGAAAGTAGGTTTTGAACACTGGTGGGATGGTTTTCCTGATGACATCCCTATCTGACCATCTCACTAAGAAACCAAGTTTGACATACATCAAGTTTGTCCACCTCCAAAAGATCTTACTAACTGTCCCACACGAAATGTTGTGCTGTGTTCCCAGATATTCAAATGGTATGTTCAACCTGTATTTAACTAGCGTCAACAAAAACTGATTTTCCAATGATAGTAATCTTATTTTATTTCCGGCCATGAATGTACTTAAAAAGGTAAATATGGTTATAAATACGGAACAAGATAGTCCAGTTAAATATTTAGTATCTTCTTCCTTGTTAGATATAGATGCGAATGTGAAATCTTTCTTCTTCTCTAGTTTCTTTTCCAGCTCCTGTTTTTCCTGTCTCAAATTGTTTATTTCTTCATACAGGGAATCCCGTTCTCCATCGCTAAGAGGACGACTCAATCCGGTTACAGCTGTTGTCGCTGCATCTCTGTCTGTTGTTACCGCACTTGATGCTGTAGTTACGGCTGGACCCAGTGGAATTGCCACTAGAATGTCGGAGTAGGCCGAATAGGAATGGTCATCATATGTGTCGTATTCATATATGTGTTCTTCAGCTTCATCGGTGAAGTCACTTGGTGTAATGATTTCTTCATTGATACTTCACAGCCGAGCGGCAATGCTGTCACATGGAGATGTGTTGTCAATTTTCATCAGGTTATCCGTACTTGTAAGAATGTTACGTTTTCGCTTCGGATTTGCTTCTGCGCAGTCATCGTCTAGTGGTAATGTGTCTATATTCTCAACAATTACTTCCATACCAAATGTCAATTTACATTTGACATTGTCTTTGGACATGAGTTTTGGCTTTACAGCAGTTTTTGGAGTCTCTGTCCGTTTCTTTAGACTGCTGTATCTTCGGAGCTTCTCGTTATTTCTCCTGTTGTCGGATTGCTTGTGGGGGGAGATAGATGGTATGTAATCTGGATGGCTTGAATCCTTGTTACTGGTACCTGGAAATATAAATATATTGTTTTTGTTATAAGTTACATAATAAGATGTAGAGCAATGATTACAAGTCAAGCGATCCACGATAAGCGCCAATAATGGCTACCAGAAACATATAAACTGCACAAGTTATTTTATAAATAATTTCACCTACGGAAAATTCTCAATATTTTTCTCCAACGTTATAAGGGGCGCACAATTGACTGATTTTTAAAAAAAGTTCTCATGGAAATATAAATAATTATTATCATGATTATCAATTTTGTCACAGTGGACTCGAAGCATGCTTTTCTAATGTTCCAATTGTCTGCAACAATAATCATTGAGTTGTGTTCACTACATAAGGTTGAAGACAAAGGATTAGAATTTTCCATTTGATTATGATTTACATAAAAAATAAGAAATGCGTCTGTCGAACGCGGATGCCACCTGCAGCATATTTGAGAAACTGTGACAAAGTGGTTAACCGAAAAGTGTGACGGACAGACGGACTAATTATTAGCAAAACTAGATATTCCATATATGTTTCACGTTATATATGTGGTTGTGACTGGAGAAATGGAATGGCAAACAGTGCAGATCATGATCAAACTGTGCAGATGCACAGGCTGATCTGGGTCTACACTGGTTGCAAAACCCATAAGTCCCATTTCTCCAACCACAGCCACATATAAATGTATCTTGCACACTACCGTATATGTGATACCTAATTAACCTTAGTAGATATCTCATCTGCTCATACAAGATATGTTGTATTTGTTATATAAATATATACTGAAGTTTAGTATATATCCCACCATGTATACATGTACATTTACTAGTTATCAAATAAAATATACAAGATAACAAATACAGATGGAGATTATTATGTTTTACTGAACATTGACATGTTAATGTGGGCAAATGTTCTCTGGCTCCCATTTTTTACAAATTATAAGTAACAGTGGCCTTCCACCTAAATATTGCTTGGTGGGCGGTGAAGACGGATGTCAAGCCACCTTCCACAAGGTTGTGCCAGTGCTGTGCACATTTTCTTGCCCTGTTACCGCCACTTCCCGACTGAAAAAATCAACTAAACACTTCCAGCTAGACCCCCACAACCACCGTGATAATTTATACTGGTCTGCCCGGTGTTTGTGCTAATTAAAGCTGTCCACTATCTGATGATAATTAATGTATTTAAAACCTCTCTTCAGACATACAGAGTGCTGTCAATTACTGGGTCAGCCACATGGTAATCGACAGCATAATTCGGTTAAGTTTTTAGCATTTTGAAAGACTGAAATTTACAGATGTTTTCTTCCCAGATACCCCCCCCCCCCTCAATTTTGTCTCTTCCATACCACCCCCTCAATATTATCTTCGACACCCCCCCCCCCCTCAATTTTTTCTTCCCGGATACCCCACCCCACCCTCCCCACCGCTTTAATTTATTTCTTCCGGATACCCACCCCCTTAATTTGTTTTCTTCCCGGATACCCCCCCCCCCCTCAATTTTTCTCTTCCATAGGGCAGGCCAGTAGCCAGACCTGTTTGAAGGGGGGGGTCGTTTCGAAGGCCCAAGGGGCCCGAGGTATCTAGGGGGGTCCGGGAGCATGCTTTTTTTGCTAACAAAGTGGACCTTAAGGCTGGGCGGTGGGGGGTCGTCCGACCGCTCCGACCCCCCCTGGCTACGGGCCTGTAGGGGGGGTGGGGGTACTTATATAAACTGGAATATCCCATTCGGTTTTTAAGTTATTGGATGACTGAAATTTAAGTAATTATAAAATAAGTTAGTTTCATTTTCCATCATAGAAAGAAAATAATGGGTTGTTTAAATCATGTAAATACCAAATAAAATGGGTAGACCAGTTCCCGGACCTTGTGTGAAACAGTGGGTGGGGTAGGGTAATTCCAGTTTACATTTTGCCGAGTTATTGGAGAAGCAACTGCATTTTTTAATTGATGAAAAATGACAGTGATAAAAGAGATAAAAACTAACCAGTTATAAAGCGGTTTCCACACAAGTACGCCCAGTTCGTGGTTGGCTCCCATCGACAATCGGAGCCTGAGGCCGATGACCGGATTCCATTTTCGTCCACCCGCTGTACGGCCTGAACCCATTTTTCCCACCGTTCGCGTTGTTTCTCTTTATTTGGGAACTGGGAGAAGCAGAGGTCTCTGTCCTTTATGTTGTGGCTGTTGCAGCCCCAAGCTACTCATGTTTTCGGCATTATTCACATGTTATTGTTGTACCTGTTCTACAAAGTGTAAAGTGTGTGTAGAACGCAATAGAACGACCGGAAATTAAAAAACTTTCGGATAACTTCGGTTTCGATTAAAGAACCCGGATGATAAAGCGATGAATTGCGGTGGATGGGCTTCCTAAAATTTATCACAGGGTACCCATGTTTGGTCTGGGGTGGTGATGAGGGACTTCTTTGCTTCATTGGGGTGACCTCACGAAATATGGTCGGGGGTGGAGACCGTATGTTTGTTGGGATTACAATCTTGTCTGTTAATTCTGCGCACCTAATAATACTTTTCGTGAAAATGTCCATATTCGGTCTAAATTCCCTGAACATTTAAGGCAGTTCTTAGCCGAGATAATCACGGCTAAACGGATGGCTTTTACTATTTCATCTGTCGTCTTTTTTCTGTATCCGCCTAGCGGAGACCCAGCCAAATTTGATAAAAATATCAGTCCATTTTGTCCTTGAGTTTTGCGAATAATACGGGAATAAAATTATAACCAATTTCGATATATTTGCATGTGTATTATTGGTTTATGAAGCTTTTTTTAACAGACCTGTTGTTGATCTATTAATTTAGTAAGCAGGACCACTAATCAATTTGACCATGTTCTGAATAACTTTTTACCAAACTATCGGAATGGGATAAAATTGTGACTTAGCATACCGTTAATCAGCTGATTTATTCCAAAATCAACATAATTTATTCTGACGTAAACTGGGCAAAACATTACGTGAATTGTGCATTAGCCGGTGCGCAGAATTACATGTAGCCGAAATTACATTTTTTATATGCATATCAGAATGTCAGTTTTCATTGGTTTGATACATGTACAGATATGTATGTCTCATTATTATTGAACCATGTTATTGTAGTTGCGAACAATAACTCTTGCAATCTACTCCTGCACCGTATGTAGGCTTCCTCTACATAATAGCTAATCAGATCTGATTTACACTTTAGTTGTTAATTGTGACACAATTTGTATATTTTTCATTTGAAAAAAAAATATTATAAAAGTAATACGTATGGATCACGATTTGCCTGGTTTGGCCCTCAGGTACGTTTTTATCTTTCGCTCTTTATGTTACATGGGAGTTGAATTGGGTTATTGCCCATTATAAAAGTAGTAAGATTATTACTGATCCTACTGCTTTTGGGAGGGGGCCCATGTGATTCTGGTGTGGTGAGGACCTGCCATCAGATCAGGATCATCCTGATTTCAGGGCTGAGTATATAGTTCTTTTATTGTAAATATTCATTTCTGAGTTTAGGATTTTCCCCCCATTTGTACATGTACTTGAACCATTGACCCGGCCTTAAATGACGGCAGCTGTTGATAGGCCGTTAAACCCCAACAAACAAATAAATAATACATGTAGGCTTCCTCTTAGTACAGAATATCTAATCAGATCTGATTTAAACTTTAGTTGTTAATTGTGACCTAATTTGTATATTTTCCATCTGAAAAAAAAAAATATTATAAAAGTAATACAAAACTTTACGTGGGTGGTGGTCGGGAGAACGAGACGGCGTAAATTGACCCTCCAGTACATTTTTATCTTTGACTCTTTGTTACCTGGGAGTTGAATTGGGTTATTGCCCATTATAAAAGTAGTAAGATTATTACTTATCATACTACTTTTAGGAGGGGCCAAGTGATTCTGGTGTGGCGAGGACCTGGCATCAGACAAGGATTATTCTGATTTCAGCGCTGAATATATAGTTTTGTTATTGTAAATATTCAGTTCTGATTTTGGGATTTTCCCCCCATTTGTACATGTACGTGAAAATATACATGTACTTTTCTTTTTATATGAAACGTGAATTTCGTCACTGATATCAGGGGTGATAACCGTGTTTCCATTAAAGGTTAATGGAAACTATGTTCTCTCTGCTTAGTTTGTTTATGTGCAATGATCGTACTTTATAATGTGTCAATAAAAATATTTGTTCGGGCGACACATTTAATTGGTATAAATAATTTAAAAATGTCATGTCTCATTTGCATATCAAAATAGCCTGATACCACCGTGAGTCACTATCAGTAAAATCAATATTACTAAATGATTATATGTGTATAGTGGGCCTGCACTCGTAATTTTTAAAACTGGCGGAATACATGTACCGTAGTTACACAATTATACACTTATTTAATTCTTATAGACAAACTGTTATGCCTACTAGATGGGACCACAGGTTGAAGTACATTGTAACGGACCTAGGTCTATAAATACATTACATATGCCTAAAAGCGTCCATACACGAAAATAAAAGCTAAAAAACGTTTTGTTACTCCCTCTATAACACACACATATACATACCTCGGTCCGTTACTTCAACCTGTGGATGGGACCCCAACTTTAGCTGCTACATGTAATTTGCGAATCAGATCTCTTATTCACTATTCTGCAGAGGAACACTATGAATGGAAACGTAACTCTGCTACGGACAGTAAGGTTGTAGATTTCAAGAGTTACTGTTCACAACTATGAACAATGTGGCTTACTCGTTTAACACATTTATCCAAGTGTTGTGAGTTTGATTCCCGGGTGGGATGTAGTTCTCTAAGCACTGTTTCATGTTGGAAAGTTGCGGAGTCATTTACTGAGTAATAGTTAATACTGGTAAGAAATTCAATAAAAGGCTAACCATGTACATAATAGTGTTTGATTGTTTGTTTCAGGGAAGCCGTCTACATATCTTAGCCATCTGGATTATTCGTCGAGCCTCTTCAACTTCACCCTGCAGTCGAGGCAGACACCAGCAGGGCTATTGATATAGTATATGGGCGGTCCCAGAAGAAGCAGATAAGGCGGACATTGTTTCTCATTCTGCTGTTGAAGGACAAAGGCCACCAGAAGAATCGCTGCCCGAAGACACTACTCCACCTGGGCAACAAGTTGCCAAACACTCGCGAAATGGGAACTGATCCAGTTCCTGATTTACACGAAGCAAAATATAGTGTCGCCATGGCAGACTGTCATCATCTTAAGATCAGCGACATCTGAAAATATAACCCTCAAGGAAGAGCTTGAGAAAGACAAGTTCAGTTAAAAAAATTAACCATTTAATCGGAGTACCATCCATGCCAGTGGCAGTGTTTGTGTGTTTCTTAACTCTGATTTATGCTCTAATCATCTAATCAACCTGTTTTAATGATGTATGTTTGTGCTATTATTGATTATCATGATTATAATTGAAATCAATGCCCAATGGTCAAACTTGTAACAAATTACATGTTTGCAATAAATTTCGACTTCGAAATTTGACTTCGAATGAAATGGTGCAATTGGTTGATATTTGTCATTTGCAGTGCATCATGTGAGAAACAACATATTGAGGCATGATCTGTAACACAGTGCCTTCAATCATGATTCATACCCAGGCATACAAAGTATGTCGAGGTGTATATAGTTATATCTGCAACCGTAAATCGCATCGAGTTGAATCTTCATATACTTCTTTATCGTCATCCATATTTTTTATACTGTAGCACACCGATGTGGCTTTCCTGCACAAGGTCAAATTACTTAAAGTTTTGAAATATTTGCGTCAAACATGTCAAAGTTTTTAAGTACACAATCTCTGCAACCGCAAGTCGAGTTGACTTGGAACTTCATATATATATACTTCTTTATGATGTTAGAAGATCAATATTTTCTTTCTATAGCCCTGGTGGGTGCATGTGATGGGTAATTTAACAATCGCGATTCATCCTTACCGGAATTCCGACTGGAGACCTGGTTTGGCCCTCACATACGTCTTTGGCATTTTGTATGTAACAGTTGAATCTGGTTATATCCCTTGTGTGAGTATTAGACCATAGCTGTTGATAGGCCGTTAAACACCATTAAACAAACAGTCTATAGCCCACTCATGCGGCTTTCATGCACACGGTGAAGGTGAAATTACTTTGAAACTTGCGTTAAATGTTTTCAAATATATGCGTTAAAGTTTTAAGTAAACAATTTCTCTGCAACCGTAAGTCAGATTGAATTGAAACTTCATATATTTGTCTATCAACATCCATATTTTCATTTTATAGCCCATGCATGCGGCTTTCGTGCCCAAGGTCAAGGTCAAATTGTGTTAAATGTTTTGAAATATTTGCATTAAAGTTTTAAGTACACAATTTATCTGCAACCATATGTTGGATTGACTGGAAATGCCACATACTTCTTTATCAACAGCCATATTTTCATTCTATATCTCACCTAAGCGGCTTTCATGCCAAAGGTCAAGGCCAAATGACTTTGCTATGGCCGAGGGTATGTGTGAGACCCCGCTCACTTGCTCTAGTCCTTAAAAGCAAGAATAACATATCTTACCATACTGATTTATTTTGTTTTTTTCGGAAACATGTACTGATTTTGTGTCCCGAGCATAACTATAATTCCTTTTTGTATATTTATCACAACTCTTGCCTCACTAATATTCCAGTGTTCTCCCTTTGTTGTTTCATGCATTGATTTTGTATCTGGCACATGGCGATATTTCAAATTTGACCAAATATGGTCCTGATATATATCAAATCGAAGGTATCGTGGAGACAATCACTCTGGATATTTTTTTTGTCAAAATCGGATGATACATCATACAAGATGGCCGCCGACAGGTCATACTTTAATTATAGATTTCGTCTTCTTCTTGTGTACCGTTTGACCGACGTTGGTCAGACTACATAGTTGTGGTGCGTGGGTGAAGCATTTTCATATTTGTTAAAATGGAGGTTGTCGCATAATCCAAGATGGCTGTCGTAGAAAATTTGGTAAAATTCTTAAAAAAATCATGTCAACCATGTTAATTTTACATTATTATTCTTTTTATATCAAGCTTGAATTGTCACTTTGATATCAAGGGCGATAACACTGACTCTTTAAAATGTTAATGGAAACAACTATTTATTCTCTCTATTTACCTTTTGATGTGTAATGATCATATTTTGTAACAAGTCGATAAAAATATTTATTCAGGTGATACATTTAGTTGATATAAATAATTTAAAAATTACCTGCCTCATTTACAATCAAAATAGCACGATGATACAACCTATCAGTAAACTTAAGATTACTAAGTGAATATTTCTGTGTAGCGGGCACTCGTATTTTTTAAAGCTGTTATAATTGTACTTATTTAATATTTAATTCCTATAAAGAACACTTTGTGCCAAACAGATGAGACCCCAATTCAAATCATGATTTGCAACTTTGCTGAAGGATGTCTGGCACCCAGTCATTAAGTACAAAGGCACAACACTTGTCACATGGATTCACCAGTGGGTGTAAAGTACGAAGTCCAGTGACATGGTGTGTAATTGCATCCCGTAACATTTGGTCAGATGTGTATTTTTTTACTTTAACCTACGTTTTCTGGGGGAAATAACTACCTGTATAATATATGTGAAAATCACTACAATGGAAGAAATTGAACGTAGGTTCTCGCACACCCTTCCAAACTCCATTCACAATTCACACCCCCTCTGCATGAATCTGGCTACTCCACTGCAGTGCAAAGTCGCAGAACATTTTTTGACATACAACCGTTTGAATGTGTACTTGTGTGTATGTAATATTTCTCAGACTTTTTCAAGGCAATGGTTTCTGTTTCGATGTAATGTATGACATGTCGTGAATTTCACTCACAAGTTCATATTGGTGCTTGTAGGAGTATTTGATATCCAGTATACATTTCCATGGCTTTCACATTCTGTAAAACCGTCTGGTGTTTCGACAATGAAATGGAGAAATGGCAAACATTTTCATGTGTCTGAATGTGGATTATTTCTGGCACTCATATATTTGGCTTATAACGTCGTTCAAATTGTACTGCGTCAATTTTATCGAATTTAGGATTGCATATTTCATGACTCTTCATTCAAAAAGCCAGTTTTATAAGTTGATGGTGTTAGGATGTTTATATCATGCACTGCAGTGCCGGTGATAAGTCGCTAGGTGGCGTTGCCAAGTCGGACTGTTGTACTGTGCGGACTCATCGAAACGAACGGCTAGTGGACACGTTACACTATGTTTGCAATGTAATCTCCCTGGGTAAGTTTATAGATCGCGGCTCAGTCAGCGTGCGACTATATGCCGTTTTTTTTTGTTAGGGGAAAGTACTAAAATTGGGAAAAATGATGAAAACAGATGGCAAGACGGTGTGTCCTCCGAGCCCGCGCAATATATAAAATTGCGCAATGTCAATTAAAGGTGGTGCAGGATGTTGAATGTAATATCATTATAATGGAAAGACTGAGTTTAATGAAACATAACGCAGTAAATGCTTAACAGGTTGACAATTAGCATCCCCTCGCCGATGGGCAAGAGGTGGTATATCGTTAGTCCATGTACGGGCGTACGTATGTACGTACGCTAGTAACACCTTTCATTTTTCAATAACTCGTGAACTGCTTCACCGATTTTGATATTATTTGACCATAATGTCTGTCTATGGATGGAGCATGGTTTGGCATATGACCCACGTTCGACCGCTCAAGGTCACGGAGTACTTTTTTATTATCAAGGCTGCCAGCGAGGGGATTAGCTTCGTTTAATGATACCAGTGCGAGGGGATTAGCTTCGTTTAATGATGCCCGTTCTTGTATTATTGTAAAGTTTGTTGTAATCTAACAATTTTCTGGTTTTGACGAAGAATCGGTTACCATGGATGTGAATAAAAATCTAAAGAACGTGAATGTAAGAAATAAACAGTACTCGATTCTTCAGGACAGTTATAGGTTATCGTAAAGAACTTTTAGAGCACCCATAAAACACATAATTTGTTTATGTCACTTCAATGGTGTGATACATATCATCGAAATCTGTCCATTTGCTTGGAAAAGTTTCAAGAAAATTTACTGTAAAAATTACGTCACAGAATATGTCACGTCGGAAAAGCAGGTTCGGAAACCACTGATCCCATACACTGATATCTATAACTTTACATGCTACTTGCAAACATGTAGTTGGCCTCAGTAATAATAACATACACTCAAAGCGTTCTTTTATAACGTGATCATTCATGTTATAATTGTTCTTGTTATACTTTAGTTTGCCATTGAAACACAATGGAACGGAAGCCGTCAATATTTTGTCCATATTCACGGCTCGTGTGTTCGTATTGGTCAGTGCCGGAACTACGTTTTACCTCGCAAAATAGTTCCTTCTAATCACCATTAAGTTGTTGTTTTTATTTATACTTCGTATATTGTTGAGGCGTATATAAATTGCGAGAGATGGACGTATATAATAGAAAGGTTATTTGATTTATATGTGGATATATGCCACTCGTACAGCCGCGCAATGATATTGCGCGTATAAATAATTAAAACTGTTGTTACTTTTAATTTCTTGTTGTCCAGACATTAAAGGTACATGCCCATTCAGTAGGCACACAATCTTCTTTATATGAATCTGGCAAAATAACCGTCTTGCAAAAATGTAGCGAAGTACCCAGAAAAAATCGCTCGCATGCCCAGTATGGCGGCCACCACTCCATCTTACAAAGTGCACCGGTCGCGGATTGAACCCTGACCGCATTTACGTGATTGTGCTACTACGATAAACATAACTATAGTTATTGTATACAACTGACGTGCTCATTGCAATAACGCATCGTATCCATGGGCGTCACCAGCATTGTTGAAAAACGGGGTTCGGCTTTCAGCTGCGAAGCAACCGAAATATGTAAGGGGACCAGAGGCCTTACATAATTCGGTTGCATCACATCCACGGAACTTCTTTGATTTCTAGAAGCGACTATCTCACCTGGACAACAACTATCTCCTGGGCGAATAGTTTTGAACCAAATTTAAAAGCGAATTTCTGAAAATTGGCATACTGCAATACGTAAGCGTCGCTTGACTGTGCTTTGTATGTAAAAGAAATCCTACTGGCTCCAAAAAAAGGGGTTCGCACGTACCCATCGAATCTCCCCTGACGATGCCCTTAGTATTCATAAGTTCTAGTGTAGCTCATATTCATAGGATATCACTAAAACGTGCTGGTTGATCAGTAAATATTCAATATATGATACTGCGCTTATGCAATAAATATAATATGGCATTGGTGTTGACTGAATATGCTATTTATTAAACTCGTTGACTGTATTCATATTAATCTCGGCATCGCCTCATTTATTATGAACTCGGTAAATATAAACTTGGAAAAGCCACTTTCCCAATTGGCGATAAAAATAAACAATTGGCTATAAAAAATTAAAATTTTCGAAAAAAAAAAAAAAAAAATAATTTTTTTTTCGAAAATTGTAATTTATTATCGCCAATTGTTTATTTTTATCCTATTGGTTATTATAGGAATGAATGGCCTATTTGTGGAATTTATCGGGGTATAAACTTGGAAAAGTCGCGGGAATACTGGACGAAGGCCGGAAGGCCTCGTCCAGTATTCCCGCGACTTTTCCAAGTTTATATCCCCGATAAATTCAACAAAAAGGCCATTCATTCCTTATAATTCCAGCATTTGAAATTAATTCATCAAGAAAATGTGTTTATTTTCCGTTTTCTTAAGAATTATTTTAACTGCGCCTCACGGGGCGTGGGAGTTTACTGGGATATAAATTTTGGACAGAGACTTGCTACGGACCAATCAAATGTTAGGGAATTGTGTAAATATTTTTGTGCTGGAATTATGATTTATTAAACGAGTGGAATGATTTCATATGAAACTCGTTTGCTAAATACCAGTTTAAATCACAAATAATGTGATGTTAATTAAAATAATGACAGATTTCATAAGACACGAGGCAAACTCCTTTCATAAATGTTATCGTGATCATGTGAGGTGTGTATTCTAAAGTTGAGCGATTTACCAGGTCATTGTTCACAACTATGTCATTAAAGCGTCTCTGTCATAGACCTGTGTGGAAAATGACGACATAATTATAATTTAGTTCAGATAGGTATTGTTATTTCTAAACAATCGTGCACGGACGTGAAACCTGAACAAAAATATGGATTTCTTATATATGTGTGTACGAATAATATATACTGCTGAAAAATGACTAGTGTTCCTTTAGCTGTAGAAAGTACAAGTTCGCAACTAGGTTTCTGGGGCCCATTTCACTAAACTTCGTACGACTAAAATGTTCGTAAGTGCAAATTTATGATGCTCTGGAAATTTCAATTGATGGATTTACATTTATTGAGCATAGGCGCATGCAGCCTATGCTCAATAAAAGTAAATCCAATAATTGTTTCCAAGAAGATATTGTTAATATGAAATTTAGAGACTATTATAATGTTGCACTTACAAATATTTTAGTCGTACTAAGCTTAGTGAAACGGTGGTCCCTTGTGGGCTAATTTAATTGTTTTATTGTTGGTTATAACTCAGCCGCAAATACATCGTAAAATGATAAGGCGCCCGTACGATGTGTGTTTTTCAAGATGTCCTACTGGAATCGGCGACATCCTACGGACATCTGTGACTTTTTCGCCGATGTTTGGGCATCGTAGGGGTCATTGGCAACATTTAACGCTGAGTTTTGAAGACCGTACGATTTTGAAAATCTGGAACTGATCGCAGGCATATCGTAGAGGCACCATACGGTTACCTTGCGGCGGCATTGAGATGACCTAGCGGCATCGTGAGACACCATACGGACATATTGAGAGTGTTGAAATTTGTGAATTTCCATTTTTGTCTGTTATCTCCCTTGATATAGCATATTATGTGAAGCAAATTTCTATGGGGGCATCCATATTGTCGTGCTACGACTAAATGACGAGTACGACCAAGAAAATAGTGCCCTGTGCCGACTTATGCTATGGCGTTTTGGTCTGTTTTGTTTTGTATCCAAAACTGTGCATATACTATTCTCTATAGTTTTCACAGTCGTGGGCTCAGTTTATCAGTTAATTTCTGCAAAATACGAATCAATACATTTCGTGCGTATAAATACAGCAGCTCTTTAGTTCTCACAGTTAGGTAGCAGTGACTAGTTAGCCGCCAGGTTCGTACAATTTCAAACAGTTTCAAACAGTAATTTATTCTAGAGAAAACGTATGGATGGGAATGGGTTTGCACCATCACATTACATTTGCCTCTGGATGACGAAAATATGCAACTTTATGTCTCTAGTTCCGCAAGTGATCCGTTTTTGTGGAGATAACATATTTCAGTACTTTCAGTACTTTTATTTACTACGGCGCCCACACGGCGCCCGTACGGCGACCGCACGGCTTAATAGGACGTCATACGGTAATCGTAGGGTAAACTTGCAATAACCGTACGGTTGTCGTACGATGTCAAAACTATTGCGGGGTCCCCTGTTGCAATCGTACGGGCGCCGCACGACATGGATATACATACAATGGAACCTCTCTAAACCGGACACCCTGGGATGTCCCGGTGTGTCCGTCTTAGAGAGGTTTCATTGTAATTAACCATTACATAACCACTTTTCGTCATATTTAATCACGAACAGACAAGGCAGTGAAATAAATGCAGTGAAACCCATTTAAATTAAGCACAATGTGGTCCCCAATGGGTCCTGCTTAGAGAGGTCTCACTGTAATATAAATACAAAATGTAAAATTAAATTAGTAACTATCGATTCCATACAAACTAACTAAACGTTAGTGGTTTTTCAGTAAACATTTGCATGCGACTCGTACATGTACGTACAATTAGACATGATGTTAATAAGAGACAATCCGTGTGATTTTGTACATGAGCTATTTTTCATGAAAACATACTTACAGAAACTTTGATATTTTCTGTAAATGACGCCGAAAATTGATGCCGAAAATTGACGAAATTTTCGTAACATATGCGGAATTATATTCCACATTTGTTATGTAAATTTCGTCTGCTTTGGACGTCATTCACGGAAAATCTTGTAAATTCTGTAAATATGTTGCATGAAATATCGCATATGTTCTTAAACTTTTATAAAATTACATGGCGTTTCTCATGTTACTAATCATTTTTACTAATCTGTTTCATCACGTGTTGTGCGTATGTGAAACCAAAACCTATTTCCAGACTGTCTGACAACTTTTTTCACGAGTATTAATTTATGGAGCACAAAACAAGACAGGAGTGGTCTGACGTCATTCCGCGGTATATAATCAACTTTGTTCGGCAATATCTGCTCCCCAAAGGCAATAATGCATGCGTTTAGCACTACACCCTAATTATGATGTCTAACAAAAACTTTCTTGATGGTCTGTATAGCCAGCTGGGCAGAACTTATATCTTCATAATAATATTGATTATACATGATCAAATACGTATGGTGGAATATTTCTGCCATCTACTTACCGTGATAATGAAGTCGTCTTAATGCACCTTATAAGTCGTCTTAACTACATAAATATCGCATCCAGACCAGATATATTGGACGCGATAACACAAAATGTCGTCAAAAACGTGATACAACCCACTAGATGCATATATTTCACAACATTTTATCTCTTCTTGATCAGTTAGTAAGTCGTCTTGACACGATAGTTTGAAAATGGCTAGTCGGCCCATTTTCAACGTACTCCCCTCGATACACTGACGGGAGTACTTTGAAAATGGCTAGTCCGCCCATTTTCAAAGTACTCCCCAAAAATATACTAAGCTGTGTGTTTAAGAAATGGCCTTGTATACCCATTTCAAACCACTCCCCCCTCAGAATATATCAGGACATATGATGAAAGTTGCACTTAATGCCCAACAATGTAGACACAGATCCTATATACTGAACGCGTATACAAACTGCGTAGATTGATCGAAACTTTAGGGGAGTACTTTGAAAATGGGCCGACTAGCTATTTTCAAAGTACTCCCTTCTGTGTATCGAGGGGAGTACTTTTATCAGGGTCACTGCTACCTAACTATGAGAACTAAAGATAATAGGAGCTGTATATGCTCATGAAGTGTCCTGGTTCGTATTTTCCAGAATTCAACTGATAAACTGAGCCCAAAACTGTGAAAACTATAGAGAATAGTATATGTAGAGTTTTAGATACTAAGCAAGACAGACCAAAACACCATAGGATAAGTTGGCACAGGGCACTATTTTCTTTGTCATACTCACCATTTATGCGTAGTACGACAATATGGCTGCCCCCATAGAAATGTGCGTGACATAATATGCTATCTCAAGGGAGATAACGTATAAAAAATGCGATGCCTAAAAATAGTAGCATACATCGGACGCTGACATAACTGTATCTGGCTATGCAGTAAAAAATATGTCAACATCTACCAGGACCCTTCCATAGATTCTTCATCCGGCTGCATGCCCCCGCATCTTCGGCTTCTTCATCTGTGTCGTGTGTCGCAGATTCTTGATTAATCCCCGGCAGCAACCGCACCACCTGCTGCTGTTGCCTCTTTATGTATGTCTGCAACAACTTGCACATGCACGCATGTAACAACCAAGGTCACATGCAACTGACCTTGGCAAAATGGGATTAGTCATAATTTAGTTTTGGAAATTTGATTTCAAATTGTAAAATTAATGTTTTAAGTGCCCGATACCATATACAAATGATACACTACATGTTAGGAGTGAATATTTATATCAGTAGCATTAAGTCTGCAATACAAAGATATTCATTCTACATGTGTAGCTCAGTAGTACATTGTTAGTTGTGTTTCTTTGAAAATTGATAAGATGAATGCATTGAGTTTACCAATCATTTATGTGTGTCATGATTATTATGATCTAATATGAAGGTCACTTAAAGGTACATGCCCACGCAGCAGGTTACACTGTACTACTACTTTTCATTTTCTGTCATGCCTTATATGAGCCATTTGACTACCCACTAACGAGTTATTTTTAATTACGGCGCGTCACGTGACACGGTTAACGTGCGTTTGACATGCGCAGTGAAGTATCGGACGTTGAGAAGAAAAATCTCTGTTCGAGTCCAAATCTAAATCTCCACGTAACTCTTTCCATTTGGTGATCTGGTCGCCAATATTAACCACTCTCTCTCTGTACTGCCTGTCCCTCAGACATTTCGCCTTTTTTTGACCGACGCCGTTTCATACAATTTCCGTCCTGGTCGTTTCGACATATTGGGAAGCCTACTGGCGCGCGTAGTATACTGCGAATGCGCACCGCAAGCCGTGATGTGAAAGTCGTCGTCCCCGCACATTATCAAAATAGACTGTTACCGCCGCGCGTCGCTAACAGTAAATTGATAATTAATAAATGATTATATTTGTCGACATTTTCGCTAAAACTGACGTATTGCGAACACATATTAAATAACCCCTTGATTAACCAGGTCTGCAGAAGTTACTGTCTATGTGTGTGTATAATTTAGAAATAAAGAGAAAAAGTAATTCCATCAGCAACTCAGAAACAATTGGGGGAATCAGAAATTACGAATGTGATGTGAACGCACGTGTAGGTTTGAAAATCATATTCTCCAAAGATCGATGACGTGACGTTATGCAACAAATGGCTATACATTTTGAACAGCCTGTAGAAACATTATAATTTATGTGTTTTCGAATATTATATACTGGAAAATATGGTGAATAATTATATTTTATTATGATATTATGAATTGTTATTGTCTACTTTTTTGTAGTAGGACTTAAAATGGGGACATATATTTTGAGCCACCCTGTGTGCAACCAGTATATGTCCAGTAGCCGATTTCATCAAAATTGCAAAGTATACTTAACTAGCAAATTATACTTTGAGGGAGTAAGTATTTATTTTTCCCGAAATGCAATATTTCACATAGAACGAACCACTGTATATATTTGATATTAAAAGTTTGCAGAATTATTATACTGAATTTATTACATTATCACAGCCATTTTGGCTGTGATAATGTAATAAATTCAGTATAATAACAATTAATAAATTTATACTTAAATTGAAAATTTCTCTCTCAAACTTTGCAATTTTGATGAAATAGGCTACAGATCAACCTGCGCAGCTTGACAATATGTTCGATACTACACTGTTCCACAGCGTGTGCACCGTTTCAGTATTGCGTTAGTAGAAATATGTTATCATAATTGAATTGTGACGATGTTCCTTATTTATGTGTGTGTGCATCGCTTTTCACTATCAGGATTCGAAAAACTTTGAAATATATAGAGGAACTCATATGTGGCTGTGACTGGAGAATGCGGCTTTTCGACCAGTGTAAATCCAGATCTGCGTTTCCATCCGCACAGTTCGATCAGAACCTCCACTGTTCGATGTTCCGCAGCCCGTCATGCTTCTATCAAGCAATATAGATCGTTATTTATCCCGTCAACACAGTGCGTATGTGCCATGAAACACGGTGCCGTGAAACATTTGTGATATCCTGTCAATACGACCTAGTCACTGCGTATGAATATTTGCGGTGACTGGGGTTATTTTTGGTTGCAGTTTAAAGCCATTTGTAGGTGTTGACGGGATAAATATAATAGTAAGTTAGTGCCGTGAATGGGAAAACAATATTTGGCGCGGCATGGAAACGGGGTGTGCTCGGCAGAGCCTCGCCCATCCGTTTCCTAAGCATTGTCAGCTATTTTTTCCCTTTCACGGCACTAACCTACTATTCTCTATATTACTACATGAGTGTTACTTGATCAGCACCGGCACTCGCCACAAATCTCATAAGCGATATTTCTCCAGTCATTGCCGCATATGTAGCCGTAACTGGAGAAATGGGGCTTATGTGATGTATGGCCAGTCTAGCTCCTGATCTGCCAACGTAGTTCTGTGGCAGGATACCAACTTATGCTGATTTCTACAAGCCGGACAGCTGTTGTTTCACTGACTGAATGGCGATCAGTGCAGATCCTGATCAGACTGTGCATCCGCACAGTCTGATCTGGATCTACACAGATCATAAATATCATAAGCGTCATTTCCCCAGTCACAACCACATATGAGTGATAAGTTAATATGAGTTTTATCAAACAAGTTTACTGATTTCATAACAAACGAGACTATGTCGAGTTTCTATTGAATTACTAAATATCATATTACATCGGCATCGAGTGTTAGATTCACTGCATTGCATAAGCAGAGAAGCATACATTGACGTTTTACTTATCACCCACATTGTTTCCTGTAGCGTTATCATTGACAAACGTATTACACTAGTGTACATGTACAAGTATAATGCATTTTGATGCCACACAAGTGTTAAAGGTAGGTGCCCACTAAATAGGCACAGAATGTTCTTTATAGGAAGTAAATAAGTGTATAATTGTGTCACTATTCCACCAAAAATTACGAGTGCCTGCTATACAGATATTATCATTTAGTAATACTTATTTTACTAACAGTACTCAGGCTATTTTCATAATGCAAATGAGGCATGATATTTTATTTATACTAATTAAATGAGTCACCTGAAAAAATAATATTTTCGACAGATTATAAAGTAAAGCTGTGCTAAGAATAATCAGCAGGGAATAAATAGTAACGTCCGTTAACGTTTTAATGAATGACGGTTATCGCCCTGATCTGATATCAGGTTGGAAATTTACGTCTGATATAAAATGTATAAAAATGCCAATCATAATTGGGATAATGGTGAATTAATGTTTATTTTGCCAGAAAATGTCTCAGATGATGTATCTGATATAAAGAACATGTCGACCTACTGAGTGGACATGTACCTTTAAATAATTCCAGCACAAAAATATGTACACAATTCCCTAACATTTGATTGGTCCGTAGCAAGTCTCCGTCCAAAATTTATATCCCAGTAAACTCCCATGCCGAACTACTTTCCATAACCGTCAGGTGCAGCTAAAATAATTCTTAAGAAAACAGAAAATAAACACATTTTCTTGATGAATTTATTTCAAATGCTGGAATTATAAGGAATGAATGGCCTTTGTGTGGAATGTATCGGGGATATAAACTTGGAAAAGTCGCAGGAATACTGGACGAGGCCTTCCGGCCTTCGTCCAGTATTCCCGCGACTTTTCCAAGTTTATACCTCGATAAATTCCACAAAAAGGCCATTCATTCTTATATTACACTGCCAACACCATTAGTATGCCATAATCATTTTTACAGACAAACGCGGTACATGTACATGCATTGTTGATATTTATTTTACTATAATTAAATGGATATTATTTAAGTGTTCTTACAGACATATGCGGTACTATTGTGAATATTTTACGACAATGTATTATGTAGGATGGCCTTTTTACATATAAAAGGTGCATGTATACATGTACAAATATGACGATTAATACCACCTTCAATTGTGGCGTGATACATGTATTTCCAGATCCCAATGTATATTATATATATATATATATATATATAGACATGTATACCGATGTTGGATTGGCCATTATAAAGACATTCCTTGAAATAGGAAAATCTATTATGTCTGCAACTTTAATTGGACATGCGGACCCATAGTTTTCTTAGAATCAGCTACACCTGATTTCTCCATTAACCCCTCTTAGAAGGCGAGAAACGAAAATTGTCGTTTTTTTGTTGTTTCATATTAGGATGTGTTTCTCAATAAAAACATGGTTTGGCAGCACTTTAGAATCATTTCCATTGGAAATGATTCTAAAGTGTTGTCAAACTATGTTTTGATGAGGAAAACGGAAAATGAAAAATAAACAGTAGACGATAAAGTGTAATTCGGCGTTGTAAGGGCTGAGTGGAAATAACATGAAAATGCCTGTGCCTTTGTAAACGCTTTTACAGAAATAGTAGGATTGGGTTGGAACGGGGTAGGGATGGATCACTTATGGAACTCGGGAAGTCACCTGATTTGTATAGTAAGACACTGTCGTTTGACCCATATAATAGTCATTTAAGACGTAAATGCTTTACGATTAATAAGACATATCAGCAGATAAGGAACAGAAACCTTTGTTAATAAACTCGATGAGTTGCATGGATCTAATTCTAGTGCTGTTTCGGACATGCTCAATTCATAAAAAAGAGGCAATGTTACTAATGATACCCATGATATTGAGCCTTCGAGTTGTAAAGCATATTTTGAAAAACTCAACCAGGTCAGTCCAGATAAAACAGGCATATGTTCAAAATTTAAGAAATGTATGACTCACTTCCTGATCCAGTAACTTTAGACATGCTTGATAAGCATATAACAGTTAATGAAACCAGTAGTGCCTGTATGAATTTACATAACAGTGAAAGCTGTGGCCTTGATAACATTATATAGGAAATGCTAACATATGGACAATTTGTTCTGTTACCATGCCTGGAGAAACTATTTAATATAATTTTGACACACGGTTGTTACCCAAGTGTTTGGTCTAATGGGTAAATTCTTTCACTCTATAAACCTGGCAATTCTAGAGGTACATGTATAGCCTTTAATAGATGTATCGGTAAACAATTCAACAAGATTTTGAACCAACGTCTAGAAACATATTTCTTACAAATGATATTATCACTGAGTCTCAGATTGAGACATCAGGGCCCGGTTTTTCAAAACATCAGTTAGCTTAACGGACTGTTAAATCCTTAACTGAATGGTTAAAATCTCTGTTTAACAGAGATTTTAACCATTCAGTTAAGGATTTAACAGTCCGCTAAGCTAACTGATGTTTTGAGCAACCGGGCCCTGATCATATGTTCAAGCTGAAAACGTTAATAGACCAATACGTAAGGTATTGGGTCATAGATATATACACTTGACTTCAATGATAATTGCCTCATAATAGTGATGTGAATATAACAAAATGTTTTTAACAACATGAACCACCATTATAAATATCCTCATACACAGAAAATTAACTTTTACTTGGCAAACCACACAACGCATACCATATATACCCACTACTGTACTCTGTTGTTAGCTATCAAATCCAGTGACATGTAAGCAGTTACCCGAGTGTATTGTCCATGGTATCTACTCACCTACTATGCAAGCAACTATGGATTTACTTATTGGTAACGTGTACACTAACATAGGCTGTGCATTATATTGAAAAGTTCACACATCAACATTTTTCAATTGATGGGAGAAATGCTCAGATATCTCGTCTGTTGTATAGTTAGCTGGCATAATATTTATAGCTTACCGTTGTCATATCTGTCTAGTATGCATTGCACCAAATTTTATTTGGTTTACTGTCATATTATTTACTGTATGTGTCAAACGCTCAAAGTTGTGAAACTGTGCGTGGGCTTGTACATACAAAGATGGCGGAGATGGCAACTCAATGCTCCATATAGTAAACAGTAACAAGACAATATTCACATATGTTATATTCATATATCACATCACTCTTATGAAGCAATTATCATTGAAGCCAAATGTATCTATCTATGACCTAATACCTGAACAATATTCGTCAATATATATTGTTATTATCTGCCGTAATCTTGCAGCGTTTGTTAATCAGTGTTTTCTTAGTAGGGGGTGCTGGTATGTAGTGCCGATCGGTATATAAAATGGGTCTTTTGCGAATCAAGTGTAAAATATGGCCTAGAGGTTTACGAATTAATTTATTTCAATGGTGACGAATGCCAGTTTACATAATCTTCATACCCGGGCGCTTTTGAATTGTTTTGTACATTGCTGAGAAAGGTGTTTCATGTATATACACACAATAATTGACCATCCAAAACACGCTAGAATCACCTGTGTTTACAGGTTGAGTAATAAAACAATTCATGGTCATTCGGGAAACAGTCAAGACATATTGTCCCTCGGTGCTGTGGACGACCCGAGGCACTATTGCCCTCGGCCTTCGGCCTCCGGGCAATAGTGCCTCGGGTCGTCCACAGCACAGCGGGCAATAGTTTTGACTGTTCCACGAATGACCATGAAATAACTGTATACTGTAGAACTTCCAGTAGTTATGTCACAGTCTACGACACAAACGCCTCCTATCGCACGCAGTATATGACTCCGGTCCCGACATAACTGAATTTAGTTGGTCAAGACTGAACTAACTGGATTACTGAAATGTGGATGCGACTGGAGAAATGGAGCTTACTGGTTTTGCGACAATTGTAGCCCCATCGGCGTAGTGTGATCAGGAGCTATGATGTTCGTTATTCAATCAGTTAAATACCCATGTGTATCAGGTATCGAGCTTTTTATTGGCCCAATACGTACTGACTGATAACATAGTGCTGTATCAGGCATTCACCGGGTTACAACATCCGGGTTACAACACATTGATAAATGACGTTTCATTGGTCGAACGGCGTCACATGACGTTATCGAATTACGTAGTTGAATGACTTCACGGAAACAAGTCCGCGTTCTTTTCAACGAAAACGACGTCATAATTGCTCATTCTGTAGCCAAAAACGTTACCTGATAAATAGAATACCATGCTAGTGTATTTTTATATCAAGTTTATCAGGTTATGCTTGGAAACGGTAAAATTTCCTCGGCGAGCCTCGGAATTCCCACGCGTTTCCTAGCCTTGCCTGATAAACTTGATACCAAAGGACACTAACCTGGTATTCTCAATATGTAATAGTTATAGCTCATATATTGAATTTCTAATAAAATAATTTTGTAGCGACCACAAGCGAGCTGTGTGAACTATAACGTACTTATTGTTTACCAGCTCACTCGCAAAGCTCCGCCCCTAAACGTGATTTCGAATCGCTATACTAGCATGTGATTTGTAGTGTGACACGAAGTAAGCGTGTGTGTGTGCGGTAATATGATTTGCGTCTCGTGAACTGATGACAATAAGGCGAAAAATCAGTTCTAAATATAGCGGCTGAACATTTAATGGTTAATTCAATATATATTGGCCAAAGTGTCGCAATATGCGATTAATTGAGACGAAATGCTGTTCTTTCATTGGTCGAGAAACGAGGGCAAACAATAAACTAGATAAACACTCAATGAAGATCGTTATCAGGCTATATGAGTGTGGTATTTCATCAGGGGCTACACCAGTTACAACACCATTTCTCCAGCACAACCACATATAATAAAGTAACACATGACTGACAAACGAGATATATATTGTCACAAAATAGATAATAATACTAATAATCGTTTATTCACTGAGGTAACATGACATGACAAACACGCTGATACATGCAACAACATTGCCACAATATACATATAAACTGAGTTGAATGTTCTCAAACGAAGCCAATGAAAACAAATGGAAAACGAAGTAAAAACGATCGTTTTGTACAACGACATGCAAAGAAACGAATATCGTAATTTTGTTATTGTTGTCTCTATTTGTCGCTCAAAGTTATTTAAATGTCGGTATATTCTTTCAACGCATGTCATGTCATTTTTTTACACGCATGTGGTGTCGTTTACCCATCGTTTTCGTTCTTTTTTGTCATTTTCGTTGGTCTGAACGTGAAATATCGATTCGCCTGCACAAATGTGGCTGTGATTGGAGAAATGGGGCTTATGGGTTTTGCGACCAGTGCAGATCAGTCTGTGCATCCACACAGTCTGAACAGGATCTCCACCGTTCGCCATTCCATCAACGAAACGCCCGCCATTTTTTTAACAAGCAATATAACTCGTTGCCAGGCTACGTAAGTACGTTATTTGATAAGAAACTGCGCTGCTAACAAATCCCATAAGCATATTTCTCCAGTCACAGCCACAAATATAAATGAACAAATATCAATAATAAAACATTGTACACATTATGATAAGTAAATTAAAAACATATATTTGTCGGTGACTGGAGAAATGGGGCTTATTGGGTTTGTGACCAGTGTAGCTCCTTATCAAATAGCACAGTCATTTATCCTTATAATGATCTAGTTTGCTTCTTAGACACACAGTGGGTACTTCATTGATGGAATGGCGAACAGTGCAGATCCTGATCAGGCTGTGCGAATGCACAGGCTGATCTGGATCTACACTGGTCGCAAAACTGATAAGCCCCATAAACCCCATTTCTCCAGTCACAGTCACATATCAAACAATGACACCATTTCATTTGAACAACTGTCAATACGTATACATTATACATATACATATACATAAATATGTACTGTCAGAAAGAGGGGAGATAACTTTCTTAAGTATTTTCGCAAAGCAAGGAAATTTAGGAAATAATCTTTGTTTAATTAAATGATCACACAATACCACATTTATATAAAAAAGGCGACATTTATGTACAATTGGGCTCAGAAATACGATGTAACTCTAAAATTAAAATGTTTTTACTAATCTATTTCGTCACTTTGTGTGCATAATATCTGAGACTCAGTGCGTTAAACGCATTCAGCACGTGAAACACATACACATCAGAGGTGAAGTTGGTTCAAATAGATCCGATCTATTAGTATAGTCGTAATCTATTATCTTCGCCATTCGAGTCGGCTGAAATCTCACAGATTGTTTATTCCATTCAGCCAGAATCGATAGACAACGGTTCCGATATACATTGATGTGTCACGACACAACTTGACGTATTGTCATAGATACCAACCTCCAAGTTACATGAAGCAGTCGATGATCTTTTATCGCCTTAATCTGAATACAATGTGTATGCCCCCCCCCCCCCACCACCCTTAAAGGTGAAGGGGGCATACTAGTATATTGTTACGGGCATCCGTCCCATGCGAGCCGTACGTCCCGCTCGTGTATCTCATAATGTCTGTTTCCTTTCATGTATCTGCTTCATATTTCACGCATGTATTCCTCAGATGGTTATCTATCATGCTGGTACAACTAACACCAAGGTCAATGTCACAAAAATTCAAAATCTTTACGCTCGGGTAAATTTGTTACAATTTATGTTTCCTTTCGCATAACCTCTTCATATTTCACACATGCATTCGTCTGCTGGGACAAATTCACGATCCTCGGGTCCACGTGAAGGCCAATGTCAGTGTCATATACTTAGTGCATTCAAAACCTTAACATTCAGATAAATGTCTTGCCCCGTAATAGGTTTGTGGTGGGTCGGGGCCACCAAAATAAACAGTACACAATAATGCATGTAATATTCATATACAATTACATACATGTACACATATACATGTACACCCTGTTCTACTCTTGCAGTACTGGAGCCCGTTTCACTAAACTTCGTACGACTAAAATGTTCGTAAGTGCAAATACAGGATCGTCTGGAAATATCAATTGATGGATTTACATTTATTGAGCATAGGCTGCATATGCAGCCTATGCTCAGTAAATGTAAATCCAATAATTGTTTACAAGAAAACATTGTTAATGTGAAATTTACAGACTATCATAATTTTGCACTTACGAACATTTTAGTCGTACGAAGTTTAGTTAAACGCCCCCTGAATAGTACTGAATCACTGTCATCTGCTTGTTTTCCCGCCTTCTCCTTATGCAGAACCGGGACATATGCATAGCTTTTCCGTCGGCGTCGGTGTAGGCGGCGGCGGCGTAGGCGGCGTAGGCGGCGGCGTCAACATTTCACGTTAAGTTTTTGCTTTTAGCTCAGTTTCCAGAAAACTATAAGTCATACGACCTCCATAATTGGCATACATCAACACTGTGGTGTAACCATCTCTCACAGTGGGAGCCCATGTGACCTTGATCTAGTTTTCATGGTTCATTGACCTACTTTCCACATGCATTCAACGTTAAGTTTTTGCGTTTAGCTCTGTTTCTAAAATTTAACGCTCAGGTTAATTCATTGGTACTTCTGTTTCTCTCTATGGAATGTTTTAATATTTCATACATGCATTTGTAACAACATCCCGCATCATTCTACAGAAAGCCCATGGTGCCCGCTAACCCCAAATGTCAAGGTCAATGACTTGTTTCCGGGTTTGGAAAACTTATCGCTCGGTTTAATTTATTACAATTTATGTTTCCCTTGATGGAATGATTCGGCATACATCAACACTGTGGTGTAACCATCTCACACAGAGGGAGCCTATGTGACCTTGACCTAGTGTTCATGGTTTATTGACCTACATTTCACATGCATTAAATGTTAAGTTTTTGCATTTAGCTCAGTTTCCGGAAAACTATAAGTCCTACGACCTCCAAACTTGGTATACATCAAGTGGTGTAGCCATCTCACACAGAGGGAGCCCATGTGACCTTGGCCTAGTTGTCATGGTTCATTGACCTACTTTTCACATGCATTCAACGTTAACTTTTTCCGTTTGGCTATCTTTCTAAAACTTAACGTTCAAGTTAATTAATTGTAACTTCTGTAACCTCTATGGAATGCTTTAATATTACATACATGCATTTGAAACAACATCCCGCATCATTCTGCAGAAAACCCATGGTGCCCGCTAATCCCAACGGTCAAGGTCACTGGCTTAGAAAATTTGGGTTTGCAAAACTTAACGCTGGGTTTAATTTATTACAACTTCTGTTTCCCTTGATGGAATGATTCGGCATACATCAACACTGTGGTGTAACCGTCTCACACAGAGGGGGCCCATATGACCTTGACCTAGTTTTCATGGCTTTTTTACCTACATTTCACATGCATTCAATGTTAAGTTGTTGCATTTAGCTCAGTTTCCGGAAAACTATAAGTCCTACGACCTCCAAACGTGATATACATCAACACTGTGCTGTAGCATTCTCACACAGAGGGAGCCCATGTGACATTGGCCTAGTTGTCATGGTTCATTTACCTACTTTGCACATGCATTCAACGTTACCTTTTTCCGTTTGGCTATGTTTCTAAAACTTAACGCTCGGGTTAATTCATTGTAACTTCTGTTTCCCTCAATGGAATGTTTTTAAATTAATATTCCATACATGCATTTGAAACAACATCCCGCATCATTCTACAGAAAGCCCATGGTGCCCACTAACCCCAAAGGTCAAGGTCAAGGTCAAGAAAATTCTGGGTTTGGAAAACTTAACGCTCTCTATAATTTATTACAACTTCTGTTTCCCTTAATGGAATGCTTTAATACTTCTTATGTGTGAACTATAGCAACATCCGGCATGATTCTACAGAAAGCCCATGGTGCCAGCTAACCCCAAGGTCAAGGTCACGGGCATAGCAAATGCTCAGTTTTTAAAACTTAACGCTTGAGTTAATTTATTTTAACTTATGTTTTCCTTGACATAATGTTTTAATATTTCATACATGCATTTGTAAGAACATTCCGCCTATTCTGCAGAAAGTTTATGGTGTCCGGTAACCCCAAAGTCAAGGTCACGGACTTCAAAAATGTATAGTATAGAAATTTAGCATCGGTGCCTGGAGATACATGTCGTTGGCGGCATTCTTGTTTGTGTTTAGCTGCGTTTGTTAGAAAATAAGTGTTTTGGTTTCAGTTTATTATGCCCTCGCGTAGCGAAAAGGGGATATAGGGATGCAACGTTGTTTGTTCGTCCGTCTGTCCGTCTGTCTATCACAAAAAAAATAACATTGGGGTTAATCTGCAATAACTTCTGTTTCCATTGTTGGAATGCTTTAATATTTCATAGGTGTATTTGTAACATCATTCTACAGAAAGCGTATGGTGCCCAATAAGCCCAATTTCAAGGACTTAGAAAAGGTTTTGTTTCGAAAACTTTACACTTCATTGTAACTTCTCTTTCCCTCAATGAAATGCTTTAATATTTCATAGGTGTATTTTTAACAACATCTCACATAATTCTACAGAAAGCCCATGGTGCTCACTAACCCCAAGGTTATTACGAGCTCCTTATGTACTATCAAACTGCGCCAGGCGGGACATCTTGCTCGGCGGAGCTCTTGTTATTTTAACATTTTAGTTCCGGTCTTTTACAATAAAATACATGTTCATATACATTCTCATATGCATACCTCTACAAAAAACAACAACAGATTATTACCTTATATGAATACATGTACACGCATATTGAGAAAAAAAGTTTATACAGAGTTTGCAATATCAAAATTGTAGTTTTCTACCTTAGACAATGTTACATAAGTGAAGAAAATTCATTGTTATATAAATATGTGTAAATATAGTTTTCAATCGAACAATGTTTTAAGCACATCCCATATATGCTCAGTTTGTGTTCCATTTGCCGGGGGATAAAGGTATATAGCATATAAATCCATTTGTTTATAATATCTCAATTTTATTAGAAAATTTAAATAACACGGAATTGTTTTTTGCATCGTATACATATTGTGTGCATTGTTTTTGGGGTATCTGATGCACCTTTTCCGAATAAGAAAATAATTGTATTTATTTCGAAATCCAAATTGCATTTGTTTGTAGATTCAAAATTGCAAAGTATACTTATCTAGCAAAGTATACTTTGAGGGAGTAATCATTTATTTTTCCCAAAATGCATTATTTCATATAGAACTAACCACTGCATATATTTGATGATTGAAAGTATGCAGAATTATTATACTGAATGTATTGCATTATCACAGCCAAAATGGCTGTGATAATGTAATAAATTCAGTATAATAAAAATTAATAAATTTATCATAAAATTTAAAATTTCTCCCTCAAAGTATACTTTGCTAGATAAGTATACTTTGCAATGTTGATGAAATAGACTATTGAGGTCGGGGAATCATACTCCTGTAGATTTGACCAAACTAACAAAATATCTTCCGAAAATTTCCGAACCTAGTTGAGATTAATTGTAACCCTTCTCTGTTTAAATACCATATTTTGTCCCCGCCAACGTTCTTTAATTAATATATTATTAACAACAGTTTCCATTGAGAAATTATTCGCGGATTTACTAACTTGCTTACAGATGTCGTTGTAATGCCTTTTCAAAAGCGCCAACATGTGGCATTTTCAAACTACCCTCTTCCAAAGTATTATAATTATATTTCTTTTAATCTTATCAATCTTTCCATTCCATAAAACGTTTTATTTCGTTCCTTCAAGTCCTTCATGTGGTTCTGGTAGGACCGAGAAGCATTGAACTTACATTGGAAGTGTCAGTGTTTTTATCACAGAAATCTTTCCACTTATAGATACATTTCGAAAATAGCAGTTTGATAGTATTTTTGCAAAACACCATTTTCTTGAAGTATGTTATATTTTATGCCTAGACGTTTGAATGTCCCTGTATGGTCACATATACCATTTCTGTTTGTATTTAATTCAATTCCACAACCCCGTCTCAACGTTAGCCTTCAGTCCAGAGCATGTTGCAAGTTTACGGAAACTTCGTCGTCCTGTAAAGTTAGAAAAGAATCATCTGCATATTGACTGACGAGATAGTCAGACGAGTTAATTTCTATTCTATTTATAGTAGTGTTGTTTTTCAATGATGCACTGAGTAGTTCAACACAGACAATGCAAATATATGGTGATAAAGGGTCACCTTGTCTGACGCCCCTGTTAATCTGCATGTATTCTGAAGAATGTCCAGTGTTTAAAACACAACTCGAAACATCACTGTAAAAACTATTAAACCATTTTAATATCAAATTTCCAAAATTATAGAAACGGAGTTTTTTGGTAATAAATGACCATTCAATAGAGTCGAAAAGCCTTTTCAAAATCAATTAATACAACTTCCCATAAAACCTGTTTGAGTGTCAGAAATTAATTTTAGTAAAACTAAATTAATTTTGTTCGCTACAATGTACAGCTGCAGCTCCTATTTTCATATCAACGTTTAACAAAGAAATAGGGCGCCAGTTTTTCATATACAGTTTAGATTGTCCTTTTGGCAAGTATGTAATAACACGTTTGTGTGTGATAGATAAATGTATAGTTTCTAACATCGGATAAAAATAAACTCGGACCCTGGGGATTTATTGTTTTTCATATTTTTAAAAACTCCGATGCCGTTAAAACTCCGTCCATGTTTTCTTGTTCTGTATTATATAATTTTGTTATAAATGGATTGTTCGGATCAAAACATGCGCTTTCATGAATGTGTTCCACTGCTACTTGACTAGCCGTATATAGACGTTGATAAAACTTTGCTTAAAATACTCCGTATTATCATCTTTTATTAAAAAAGTGTCATTCTATGACCCACCCGTGCGGCCCCTGTGGCCAGTGTCAATGTCAACTTTGAAAGTTACCTAAAAGTGTTTTCTTCGATATAGGTTAAAGTTTTTAACAACACTATATCTCAGAAACCGCTTCGCAAATTCACTCGAAACATCACCTGTGTGTTTATCATCATTCATATGTTCATGCTATGCCCAACCCGTGCGGCCCTTGTGCCCAATGTCAAGGTCCAATTACTTTTGATTTTGGTGAAAGTTTTTAAGAACACTATATCTCTGAAACCGCTTCGCCTATTCATTCGAAACTTCACATGGGTGTTTATCAGAATCCATATTGTCATCCTACGCCCGACCCATGCGTACACTGTTCCCAAGATTGAAATTTACTTAAAGATTTGTTTTATTTAGGTTAAAGCTTTGAACAGTACCAACTCTGAAACGTCTTCGCCAATTCACTCGAAACTTCACATGTGTGTTTAACATCATCCATATTTTCATTCTATGTCCAACCCGTGCGGCCCCTGTGCCAAATGTCAGTGTCAAATTACTTTCAAATTGACCTTAAAGTTTTTTATGAAAATTTGGTTAAAGTTTTTACGGATACTGTATCTCGGCGGGAGCGACATGCGGGCCGCGGCCATCTAGTTGTATATACGTATAACTTCTAAATATCTTAATAAAAAATCATATTTTTGTCAACATTATTGGTCCGGCAGTCATGTGACTTGCCGGACCTGTACCGACGCCCCTGTAGTACAATAGAAATATTTATTGAAAACACGTTAAAGCCATATGGCCGACGAAGAGAATCCGCCATAGTGTGCTGGTACTACATGTAGCGTCATTGTATTGTAATATTACAATAGGAATGGCACGAACGGGATACTGACCCATCTTCTGTTTTCATCTCATGTGTATGCCGTCGCACTGTCGGCTTCCATTTTGAGATGAATGCTGAGACAATCTAACCAGAATTCGGATGTTTCCCTAATTAACATTCGGGTATTTTCGGGACGGGAATGGTAATGTAATATTTCCTTTTAATATTGCCTGCTGCGTTGTGAAGCGGGCGACACGGTATATTATTTGTATCACGTGATATGAAATTGACCAATGCAATGAGGTATACTTATAAATAAAAAAGTTATTGAAGTCTCATCAACTTACAAGCACAAAATCATAAGTAACACAACAAAATACTACATTGTCATTCTAAATAAGAAGTAAAAAAGACCATGAACATGTACATTATCACGTTGCTCTAATAACACATATATATCATATTTGCTAAACATACACAATTAACAAAAGAAACAAAGAAAAATCGAGGATCTACCGTTATCTTGGACTTAATTTAATGTATAAAATGAATTAAAAGAAAGGGCTTGCATATATTAATATTTGATATATGTGTATGTGCAGACGCAGTGATATGGTTACAATACATGTACATTTAGGCGCCAGCTGCTTAATTAAAATAATATTATACTAAACATCCGTTACCGCTGTTGATAGATCAGCAACGATCTGATTAACAATCATGGTTTCTCCTACAATGTGTGGGTTAAATAAACTTCTGTCCAAGTGGTGGCGTAGTGCATGGTAACGCTAACCTGGTTGTATACGATTGTGTGAACAAGCTCCGCGAAGTCGTCGCCAGTGAGATACGATCGTTTTGCGGATTTCCGATATTCTTAAGCCATATACCAATGGATTCAGTGCCATGTTAATGAGCATTAAGATATAAAACATAAATTTAACCTTTCGCGACAACTCACCGGCAAAATACTCGTATATTGGCATGCAGTTAAAAGGTGTATTTCAAATATTTAATATAAGTAGTAATATACCTATCGTAACTAAAACATATTTATCCCGTGATTTCATCAGAGCTTTCAGCTGAGAATTTCCCGATGCAGCCGCGACAGTAAATATTGACGTCCTCGTATGCCTGGAATTGTATTCATCTAGACATCGTTTGTTGGTAAATCCAGCGATCGCTTCAGATGAATCATTGTGTGTGTCAATAGAACGTACAGTGGGGTCAGCTGTGCCTGTTGTGTTGACTGTGTCGGTTCGTGATGCTCCTGCTACTGGACGTCCATGGCCTACACTTCTCCATTGAGACCTCCTTTTCAGGTCAATGTATATATAAGCATAAATAATGGAAACACACAATTATGATGTAATTAGCGTTACAGTCATTGTAAAAAACATCTTAACGTATGCATCGCCGAATAACGTGTTCAACGAGCAAACGCGCAAGTGTGATGTACGTGGTGAGACGAACACTTGAAACAGTACCAGGGCTACGGCGATCGCCAATGTCCATGGCAAGACAACTTGCATAGCTAACTTACAATGGCCATCCCGCGCCCGACCGTGTGACGGTAGCTGAATACGAAATGTAGCGATGGCTCTCTGTACGCATATGGAAAGTAGATGAAACTGGCCTGCAAATTGAGATGCAATAGAAAAGGCGAATATCATGGTACATGTTACATAGTGATATGAATCGTTCATCAAAGTCCAAGTCATCGGTATTATCGATAATCCCGAGATAGCATCAGTAGCGCTAAGTGAAATAAGTTGTAGGTTGATGACATTGCTTATTTGTTTCTCACTAGTTACTAAGACCATAAATAATCCAACGTTAGAGATGATTATCCATCCGCAGAGTAGTAGTACAAATACTACTATAAGCATAGGTGCTTTCTCTAGCTGTATGCTTGATGATGTGTTATTCATAACAGCTATCAGTGCCATCAGCGACGAATTAAATTGGTTTGTATCGCCCATCATTGCAATCAAGGACGAATTCACCGATCTCTGGTCACTAGCCAGTGACTTGGTAGACGAATCCATGGTCGAGTTTTTAACAACCAACACTGGCAGCGAGGAAACGAAACCGAGATGTGCCGTGGCGATCACTTTGTTGTACGTACCACCGCTTTTGGTAATGCTACTCGATGTTCTGTAAATGCAAGATATCGGCACATGAACTATAAATATGACTGTGAAGCTTGTACATACTGTGTATTCAACCTGGTGAGATGAGCATCGTAAAATAATGCCAGAGTGATTTAAATATGTAACTGTAGTAACCAAGCGAGTGAGTGTAGAGACCCGAGTTTGTTTATCGGTTTGCACCTAATCATTACTGTCTGTTCCACGTTTTGCTGCCGACGAACCTTTGGCTATTAAACACATTCAATCTAAAATATATCTAAAAGTAAGTACTTTTTTATCAATAACAAAACAGTCACCCTCACCAAAAAAAATTATTTGATGAAATTCCATCAAATATTGATTTTATAGCGAAAAAACGATTTTCCTTTGAGAATTTAACATGGGGAGTCAATTTCCAAATATTTTCGCGAAACCTGGCGAGATAGCTTGAAAATGATGTAACTAAGAAAACAAAAGTTAGATTTTGAAAATCGGTCTACAAAGAAAAAAATATTTTAAAAAAATCTAATGTTAGCCCCGATGTTAAATTCCCATAGGAACATCTTTTTTTCGCAATAAAATCAATTGGGAGGGTGACTTTTGTTATTGCTAAAAAAGTACTTCCTTTTAAATATTTTTTAGATTTAATGTGTTTATAGCCAAATGTTCGTCGGCAGCAAAACGTGGAACAGACAGTAGTGCATTGTTTCATGATAAGATAATCAGATCACCTACATTAAGAAACATTTTCTGACTAAATATATGGTCAGTATAACATATATGACTGACAGTAGATATCAAATACGGGGTCTAGCACATTTAAAAATTAAAAATTAAAAAAATCAAATAAAAATAGAAAGTCATAAATCCTACCTTATTTGCGGTTTAAAAATGACCAAGACGGTTATACTAACGTACGCTAACGCTCACCACGCGGTCGCATTTACAAATCTAGTTGAATGAACAACATTACCACGCTGGAAGAGCTTCCCGCGTTTCCAGTCTTGGTAACGAAGTTTATCACAGTCCCAGCTTGAACTTCAATAGGATCAAATACTGTGAAAGTGGATCTATATCCAGCATGCTTCGTTATACCAGACTCTAGTTCGATTACATTTAAAACTAGGTTAACACGGACTTGACCCATAGCATTACCCTTTGCGTTCACCGAGCAGACTGCCATTCGTAGAATCGTCCCGGACGCTGCCATGGTGTATCCTGTATACTGGTTGGTTGCGTTAACATTGAACAGATATAGACGTCTTCATCATCACAGTCTTAAACAGTTCAGCGAAACAGTGGGAACCATTTCGGTTCACACCTTTTTAGGTCGAAATAACCTTGAAAAGCTAACATACAACGATGGTAAGGCTGTGTATATACGACGTAGGAGCATTAGGATTTTGACAGACTTTTGATAATGTTTTGCAATGTCTCCATTTGACAATTGTTTCAAAACATACAAGCATAGATGTCCGCATATAACTGTTCCAGCCTTTTGAACCTGTTGAGTGTTGTATGAGATTGGCTGCCCTAAATATTATATCAGCTCAGTACGTGGTTGTAAACCATAGCTATCAAAATAGAACTTGTCTTTTCCATTTTTCCACCATGCAACCCAATGTGTGCCACCACCTGTCGTAGTTCCATATTGATCATTTAGGTTGTTATTGTCATTTAGGTTGTTATTGTCATCTAGGTTGAGTATACCGCACTCCTTCTTCCTCAGACGACTGATCAACTCATTGCGCATAAACACCCCTCTAAAGTTTGGTATTCTTAATGACTTGACAGCATCTCGTCATTTATACTGATGTTCATTTTTTTAAATAGATACTATAATGTTGTTAATGCGTCAACGTCAACCCAAGAATTAAACGACTCTGTGTATCCAAACCACTTCACAAGAGCCTTTTTACCCTTCTGTCCTATCACCCTCTCAATCCTAAACATCTCTTGGTTAGTCTTATGAAGCTCCTGCTCGTAGAATGTACCTTGAATCTCCTCTTTGTTATTGTATATGATCGTGTATGTTATAGGGTTGGTATACCGAATCTTTGATATTGTAAACACCTCCTCAGTCCATCTCGGTGTGTACCCCTTCTCAAGCGTCTTCTTCTTCTTGTTAATCCTAACCAACAGTACATTTTGGTTCTGAGTTGGGTTGCGTCGCATTATCCTTATCATCGTACAGATTTGTATACACACGACTCTCATTCGTTTTCATACTAGCTTCTACATGAGTCATTTTGATTGAAGAATGCTTTGTGCTGTTATATTGATCTGCAATACCATTTAATATATCAATGTACTTCCTGGTGGAATTAGCGCTGAAGTACTTCCACATATTTTCCTTCATTGTTCTGTTCCATCTCTCAACCACAGATGACTTCTCTTCATTCTCCGTACTGTAGAGCTCAACAAAGCCTTGTACATTCTTGTTATAAAATTCTTTACCCTTGTCCACCCACATCTTTTTTGGTCTCCGATCCTTTAAGATCTGCTTTAATGCATCTGCAACAGACTTCCCAGTCTTATCTTTTATCAGTATCATCCAACCATACTTTGAGAATATGTCAATTACAGTCAACAAGTACTTGAAGTTCTTTTTTTCTCTGGAAAAGCTTTGCATGTCCACTAAATCAGCGGCCCAAATCTCATCTATACCATTCACGTAGACTCTTCTCCTCTGCAACTTTGTAGTGACTGGCTTGTGTAGTTCTTCAGCTAATTGGTCATTCCAAACTACTTGAGCTTTTTTTTGGTGAGGCCCATCCCACATTTCATCTTAGTTCCAATTATTTTTCGAACGATACTTCGCTCTATTTTTTCACGTAAAGACTATGGAAAACATCCGAAACAGGGTTGACATGCAGTTGGTGAATAACGAAGGAAAGACTATGAAGCTAGCAGCAAAGCCTAACTACAAACACTGTACCATCTTCGAAGAAAACCTAATAGCCATTCACATGAAGAAGACCAAAATTAGGTTTGGCAAACCGGTTTACCTGGGTATGTCTATCATAGACTTGAGCAAAACCTTGATGTACGACTTCCACTATAACTACATGAAGAAGAACTATGGGGATAAAGCTAAGCTATTGTTCACTGACACCGACAGTTTAGCATACGAGATTGAAACTGAGGACTTGTATAAGGACATCAACGGAGATTTAAAAAGCACCTTCGACACAAGTGGAATACCAAAAAATCATCCATCATGTATACAAACTGGTATGAACAAGAAGGTCATCGGTATGATGAAGGATGAATGTGGTGGAAAGATTATGCAAGAGTTTGTTGGACTAAGGGCTAAGCTGTACAGTTATAATATGTATGAGGGTGAGGAAGAAAAACGATGCAAAGCTGTAAAGCAGAGTGTGGTCAAAAAGGATATTAGCTTCGATGACTACAATACCTGTCTGTTGAGTAGAAAGGATCAGTTCAGGAAGATGAACGTAATCAGAAGCCATGGACATGAAATATACACGGAGGAGGTAAACAAGGTAGCACTGTCTTCAAACGATGACAAGATTGTTATTCAGGAGGATGGGGTGCACACGTTGGCATATGGACATTGGCGATTGGTTTAAAGAAAATAAATTAAGAATAAAAATGACTGATATATTTGGTAGTAAGCATAGTGAAAATAATCAAGCATTCTCTGAAGTAACATTTAGTTACATAAACAGTAATATTTTAAGAAAGGATGGAACGGGTGAACTAACTGGCCCACTAAATATGAATATAAACAGAATCCCTAATGTCGTGTATCCTATTGATGAGCAAGATGCGGCAACCAAGCATTATGTAGATGAACAGAACCAAACAAAAATATATTACAAATACTAAAATTAATTTGGCTCAATTGATCAAGAAATTAAATAGTCAAGACAAAGAAATAGAAGTATTAGAGGATAAAGCAAAGAGACTCAAAATGTCCAATCAGAAGTCAGTTATTACTGTTTACGCTGAGGAGCGTGGTTCACTTACACCCGGAGTCGTCATTTGGTAGCAACGCAACCAACCAGTATACAGGATACACCATAGCCGCGCTAGCGTCCGGGACGATTCTACGAATGGCAATCTGCTCGGCGAACGCAAATGGTAATGCTATGGGTGAAGTCCGTGTTAACCTAGTTTTAAATGGAATCGAACTAGAGTCTGGTATAACGAAGCATGCTGAATATATATCCATTTTTCACAGCACAGTATTTGATACTATTGAAGTTCAAGCTGGGACTGTGATAAACTTCGTAACCAAGACTGGAAACGCTGGAAGCTCTTCCAGCGTCGTAACGTTGTTCATTCAACTAGATTTGTAAATGCGACCGACATGAGTGAGCGTTAGCGCGTGGTGAGCGTTAGCGTACGTTAGCATAACCGTCTTGGTCATTTTTAAACCATGGGGGCGTGGCTTAAAATGTCAACTCTATTAATGAAATGTGTCTTCTTGTTAATCGTATTACTATGTTATTGTTTAATGATTTGTGTAAACTGTATTTTATGTATTATATATTAATATTATGAGACGAATATCAGCATAATAAATTATAAAATGTGGAATTATTTTTTATGCAACAAGTTGATCATGCTGATAAATGAGGCAATACTGTTATATGGTTATAACATAAACAGAACATTTGTTGTTTTCAGTGTAAGATCGAATTAGTTTTCATCTTGTCGTCTGTTCGTCTGTTAGCGATTTGATTTGCGCTCAAAATAATCTTGACATAGGATCCTCAAACTTGGTATGCATGTCAGTAACGACCAGTGTATGACCAATTTGACTTGACTACAGTGTGTCAAAGGTCAAAATCACGGTGACTTTAGACAATAAATCTATTACTAGATAATCCCTATTGATTTGAGGTCAGTAGGTCAATGTCGCGGGGTGACCTTGGACAAAAAACGAGTTCGGCTCAATAACTCAAGAGCAGTTGGTGCTAGGATGCTCAAACGTTTGATTCTGAGGTCACTATGCACATGGTGGCACCACTGCGTGTCTCTTTGAGAACGGGGGTGGGGGGCTTATATGTTTGACACACAACTCTTGTTAAACGAATATGTTAAATGTCAATGTGTCATTCAAAGCTACCATCGGGCGTATATTGCTCTGCTTCGTTTCTGCTCTGCTTAGTAGTTGCCTCCTGCTCTTGTATTCATTATAACCCTTTCAACACCAAGTAACTGAGATGGAATCTTCCATGTTATATTTCAGACTATTCCATTAACCATGAGATGTTCATTATAAATTTAAAACATTTTACATTTTGTTGTAAGATATTCGCTGTAAAAATAGAAATTGTGTCACAAACAGTGCAGATCCTGATGAGACGGCTCGTTACGAGCCGGCTCATCTGGATCTACACTGTTTGCAAACTCCAGTATATAGGTATGTGGTGTTTAATGGGTTAAAGGAATATTATTACATTTGACAACGTTTTTATGGCCCCTATGCGATAGCAAGGGTGGCATATTGCTTTGCTTCTGAGGTTCCGTCCGTACGTCCGTCCGTCCGTACGTCCGTCCGTGTACATTTGCGTCGAAAACTTTGTCCAAGTTTCTCCATCATGTCGATGATGATGATAAAATATTCTTTTAAAATCTAAAGCTGATCTCATTTTAATCATCTAAATAGAACACCCAATGATTGGAACATTATTATATATGTAAAGTGTATTGGACATGTAAATATTGAACAGGCGAAACTGACCATCGGTTAACAATGGGTACCATAATGTTTTATATTTAGTTACTATTATCATAGAAGTTTACATTTCATGCGATAGACTCTATATCACAGACATGGAGATTAAAAGTAATATAACAAGAGGCCCAAATCACCTGAAATTATTATCCAAATTATAAAGTAAGTCAGAAATGGTCCAGACTGTCTATTACATGTATATATACCATGAAAATTTCTTCTGTCCACCATAAACTGTAGTAATAGTTGGCTTGAAACATAAAAATTGAGAGCAATGTAAATAGTATAATGCTGTTTATAAAGCATTAACAATTGTGATGCAGAACAAATATGAATAAATGATAAACGGTATATATAACAGACAGTCTGATGCACAAGAAAAAGACGCTTGAAATCACTAATAAACTTTCGGCGGGCGGTCATCTAAATTATGTAATCATTCGATGTCGACCAAAAATGCTCCAGAGTGATCGTCTTGTCGATACCTTTGAGTCGATACATATGACATGACCATAGACGGTAAAATCTGAAATTTGACCCCTACTTCATCTCCGGCCAGCCCTTTCTTGACCCAGGGGCCACCATTTGAACATATCTGAAACAGCGTTAACTATCGTTCATTCCTACCAAGTGTCATCGAAATCCGTCTGGCGGTTCGTGAGAAGATTTTTGTTTAAATAATTTGACATACTTTTTTACGGCGGCCATTTTGGATTATGCGATGATCTCCATTTTAACAAGTATGAAAAGTCTTCACCCACGGACCATAACTGTGAAGTTTGTCTAATATCCGGCTGTTCATTAAGATAAGACGTTTGAAATCTCTAATAAAATAATGACCTTTTGACCTTTCGGCGGTCATCTTGGATTGCGTAATGATCAGATTTCGACAATAAATGCTCCAAAGTGATCGTCTTGTCGATACATTCGATTTGATAATGATATGACCATATTCGGTCAAGTTTGAAATTTGCGATTGTTTGAAATATTCGTTTATACCAAAAAGTGAAAAATATTTGGGTGAGATTTTCGGTTTGTGATATATTCGGTCGAATTCGGCCAGTATTCACCGAAATGTGTGACGGATTCGCACGAATACTTCACACGTGTGATATATTCGTTTCTGTGACATATAAGGTTCAACACAAGTCTTCTACACATATTGAAGATGTGCACCTTGCTGTTTTTATGCCATAAAACTATTTTTTAACAAAGATATCACCTTTTTAAAATTAGCCATTTGTTCTACATGTTTGTATACAATTCTATACAGGGTACATAGTTTGTGTATACAACTCCTTTGAAACAGTTCCATTCGATATGAAACTATACACACGCTTCTACACATATTGAAGATGTGCACCTTGCTGTTTTTATGCCATAAAAATATTTTTTAACAAAAATATCACCTTTTTAGCTCAGCCATTTTTTCTAAATTGTTTATCCAATTCTATATAAGTTCTACTATTCATATCTCTACCTAAATTAGTGTACCTGTTTATCACAACAAGAGGGAGAAATAATATTATAGATTTTCAAAGTCTCATTAATGTTTCTTGCCTTTGTGACAGCTTCACATTTTTGCATCTTCGCTGTCTGTCCCATCTTCGACCGGCTTATTTTGTGACTGACGGCACTATTGTTCTACGTATGTTTATGCAATTATATATAAGGTACATAGTTTGTGTACACTATTCCTTCGAAACCTTTCAGCCGATCGATCTGAAGCTATACTCGATGTGCACCTCGGTATTTTTATGGAGAGAAAAACATGTTTTAACAAAAATATTACCTTTTTAACTTTGCCATTTTTTCTACAGTTGTTTATGCAAATCTAAATCAAATCAATAAAATCAAATACTCATTATTACACCCCATCACAGTATATCATTATTACACCCCATCACAGTATATCATTATTAAAGCCATCTCAGTATATCATTATTACACCCCATCACAGTATATCATTATTACACCCCATTACAGTATATCATTATTACACCCTAACACAGTATATCATTATTACACCCCATCACAGTATATCATTATTACACCCCAGTATAGTACATCATTATTACACCCCATCACAGTATATCACATGCAACATCAAGGTGATTGATCACGTGGTTACAACAACAACAACGTCGCCCACTTCAAAGTAAGTATTATTTGATATTTTCCTTAATATGCAACTGATTTTGATGAAATATGGCGCAGCAAACGCGTCTTTATGAGCTGCATTTGGTGTCTATGGAGTTTGGCACAGACATATGTCGTTTTTGCGAAGAATCGATGTCCGTGTCGGAGCCAGGGAAATCGATTATTCGCAAAAATAACAGAAGTTTGGGCGAAAATACAGAGACCACCAAATGCAGCTTAACAAGACGCGTTTGATGCGCCATATTTCATCAGAATCCGTTACGTAATAATGACACTATAAAAGAATACGTACTTTGAATCGGTACGTGTTGTTGTTGTTAGTACCACGTGATCTTATACCTTGAACATGGGGAAATACACATACATATCGTTGAATGTCGTTGACTGATACCATATGAAACTCGGCATAACCTCGTTCCTCGTGAACTCAGTAAACTCGTTCAACAAATATCGGGCGGGCGGGCGGACGGACGGACGGGTGGGCGGGCGGACGGACGGACGGACGGACGGACGGACGGAGGGCGGGCGGGCGGACGGACGGACGGACGGACGGACGGACGGACGGACGGACGGACGGACGATGGACGGACGGACGTTCCAACATTTTGGGTTTATGGGGTATTTCCATTGTTTGTACAGACTATAAAATAAATGTTACTCTACCTTTTACTGCACTACTCCTCTGGATAGTTTTCAGGTGATAACTACTACTGCATCTCCTCGGGATAGTCTTCAGGTGATAACTACTACTGCATCTCTTCGGGATAGTCTTCAGGTGATAACTACTACTGCAACTCTTCCGGATAGTCTTCAGGTGATAACTACTACTGCAACTCCTCGGGATAGTATTGCAACTCCGATGCGTTTCCTCGACCATAGCATATGGTGAAACTGCGATGTGCGGTGCTGTGCGGTGCGGTGCGGTGTGCGGCACATATATGTATGTGGCTGCAACTGGAGAAATGGGGCTTATTGGTTTAGCCACCGGTGTATATCCACCAGATCAGCCTGTACATCCGCACAGTCTGATCAGGATCTCCACCGTTCTCCATTCCATCAACAAAACACCCGTCTTGCTTGTAACACGCAATATAGATATATGCTACAGCAGTGTGTCGTTTGATCAGGAGCTACACTGGTCACAGATCCCATAAGATCCGTTTCTCCAGTCACAGTCATATATGCGACACGCCATGTGATTTTGTACCTTCGGACATCTGCGTAATTTTATGAAATACGTTTACAAAATGTACAATATTTTCCGTAAATGGCGTCAAAAGTTGAAAAACGTTTCAGAGTACATGCGGAATTATGTACTCTGAAACTTTGGATTTTGTAAAAGTAATTAATGAAATTACGTAGATGTCCGAAGGTACAAAATCACATGGCGTGTGTTATACGAACATTCACTGGTATACGCCCAATCGTCGTGTCGCCGGTTGGGCGTATGCTATTGCATCTGCGTATGTTGTTGGCATGGTTACGGCATTTGACGTTTCTATATATATATATAACTACTAAAGTGAACAGTTATAATTGGCTTAATTTTATAGTTCAGCCTGAAGTCACAATGTACATGTACAGGCTGTCGATATATAATTGGGTTTGTTTAACCCTTAATACGCTGAATTAATTTTGTCGCCTGCTGGAAATGTTTTATTTTCAATATTTCTAGATAAAAACCTGTTTGGCAGCGCATGAGAATCTCATGTGCTGTCAAAACAGTTTTTTTGTTAAGAATTAAGGCAAACATTAAAAAAGCAGACGACAATTTTCGTCTCCAGCGTAGTGAGTGTTAACTAATGGTTCCGTTTGTATATTAAAGGCGCTGCTTCACAATTCAAGCTCCAAAAGAGCGCAGAAATATGCTAATTTGTCAAACTATATCAAATAAATAATTCGGAATTAAATCGACGGTTGGAGCAGAACACAAACCTATCGAAAATGTGGTGTATAGCATCTTTTGAAAGTGAAAGTAGAATCACTGCTGAATGTTACGTGAATCCATGTCTAAAAATAATCAGCATGGCGTGGCAGTGTCGTTGACGCAGATACAGTCACGTGAGTTGTGTTGTTACATTTTCTCACCAAATGTATCTGTTTTAAAATTAGGTAAATCTGTATACAGTTACTGATACAGACGTGATTATTCCTGGGAATATCCCGTGAGTTTGTTCTTTCTTTCTTTCTGCTTATATTCACTGTGTGGTTACTTGGCGACAGCGGGCCGGAAGTCTACAAGATTAATGTCCCGGAGTCTACGTGACTATAGCAACGAAGTAGTTGGAGATCAGTGGCAACTGAATGCAGACATATGCATTGGTGCTTAAATGGCACACAGCACGATTAATTGCCATGGTAAATGCATTGATTCAGAATAACTTACCAATAAACATTAGTTGTTACTACGACGTCCTGTAGTATTGATGTAATACGTTTATATCCATTAGACAAGTGAGTTCAGTTAATGTATTGAAAACTATAGTCTGTTTCACGAAACCTGCCCAAATGTTACGGCCATATAAACAATTCAAAAACAATATTGTTTTCGATAATATTAAATTAAAGCAAAATTTAAGAATGAGCCTTCTTTTTATTTCGTGAAATTTTGTCAAATATTGGTTTGATTACGAAAAATTGATTTCTCTATGGGAATTTAACATGGGGAAAAAGAGTTAGAGGACTTGTGGGAGGAGTCAAAAAACAATTTGTTTTGGAAATTGACTCCGAAACCTAGCTAGATAGCTTGGAAATGATCTAATTAAGAAAACAAAAGTTAAATTTTAAAAATCGATCCAGTATTTCTGAAATTCTAAAACATTTCCCCATGTTAAATCCCCATAGACATCTTCACTCCGTGAAGATGTCTATGGGGATTTAACATGGGGAAATTTTGTTTTCGCAATAAAATAAATATTTCACCAAATTTCACAAAATAAAAAGAAGGCTCATTGTTAAATTTTCCTTTAATTTAATATTATCAAAAAAAATATTGTTTTTGAATTGTTTATATGGCCGTAAAATTTGGGCAGCTTTCGTGAAACAGACAGTAGTTGGAATATAAATAGTTGAGGATGAATTTGCGATAAACTCATGTGGGAACACTAAATGTTATATGTCACTGAAAGAACAACTTGAAATAGATTATGCATGACTAACTAATCTGCAATTATTTTGAGATTAATTATTTTCAAAAAGCGACGGAGTCTGACACCTGGGCTACGGAGTTAGCATGGTAAGAAATTCAGGGCTACGTAGTCCTCGTGATTTATGTTCTACAAATTGTTATCAACCTGAAGACATTGTTGTCTCAATATCCGGTTATGTTGTAGTCGTTGGCCGGTATAATGTTAAACTGTTATTATATAATGATATGTGTTTCTCTTTCCGCAAGAAACACAATCATAATAAGTGTTACAATGATCTATTATCACATAGCTGGTCCCTTTTCCATTTTACTATTTTGATTATGATACATTTCATTTGCTCTCGGTGTCAAAATACTGCAATATTTATATTTTCTATGCGTTCGGAATGGGTAACATATACGTTTGGAAACGTGTAGTAACTCAACGCTTGTAACGAACTGGAGACAAACTCAACGGAAATAAAACAACAAAACGTGTAAACTAGGAACAGTTTGACGAGCAGTACTGCATTGTCGATCCATTTAATTAATTCATTCGTTGTGTTGCTGATATTTCTATAACTCATATTGGTCTTATTTTCAAGAACAATTCAGTTTGCCGCCGGTACTGTCTAAGCAGTTCTACGAGTATTACGGATGCTGTTAGACACATGTAATACTGATTTATCCCGTCAACACAGTGCGTATGTGCCGTGAAACACGGTGCCGTGAAACATTTTTGATATCCAGTCAATACAATTTTTGCATTTTACAGCCATTTGAAGGTGTTGACGGGATAAATATCTGGCGCGGCACGGACACGGGATGTGCTCGGCAGAGCCTCGCCCATCCCGTTTCCTGAGCCTTGCCAGATATGTTTTCCCTTTCACGGCACTAACCTACTATTCTCTATCTATTTTCCTTATTTCTGAACCAAAGTATATGTTGTAACCACTCATTCGAACCGTCTCGGCGAGACGGTTCAAATGAGTGGTCACAACATATACTTCTGATGAGAAATAAAGAAATTCTTCAGCCTTGCCGGATATTTTTTCCCATTCACGGCACTAACCTACTATTCTCTATATACACTCACGAGACGATACCGTGATGTGTCCCTGTGTAAGGATAGCGTGAACTTTAGACCACGTACGTTCCCGATTAAAGGTGAAGACATACAGCGCGATACTAAATACGTATCCAGAATAAATACGTCAACAAAACATGTCCACAAACGCTTATTCACTGCAAACTCGTTCACGGCAAGAAGATGCGTTCTAAAATGTTGTTGCTCTTGATGTGTCCGATGTGCAGGCAACTGCAGACAGCGATACTTTAAAACTTGCTGTTGATGAATTGCAAACATTGTTGCCTGCTGTAACAGAACACTTGCGACAGTACAACCGACTTCATCAATGGATAACGTGTTTCATACTTATATCTGAAGGACAGTTTAACGTCAGCCATGTGGCTGGGCAGTTATTTCTGGACTTAATCCGCTTCAATGAAGCCAAGTCTATACACGCCATGCGTTTCACTGATGAAGTTAAACAATTTTGGTCAGTTGGATTAGCACTATTTCATGTGAAGTTCATTAGATTCATGGGTGGATTGAAATGTGTAGGTCAGCTCACTGACGACTCGAACAGTACAATGAGTGATCTAACATCCGATGTATATAAAGTTAACTGTGTATGTACAAATATCAAATGCCTTAAAGATGAGATGAACAAGTTCACCATAGACTGCAAACAACCAGACATAATACATTCTAACATCGAGACAGTTGTAGGTCCTGATGATGTGTCTGTACTAGTACCAGGAATCTCTGGCTCTGTCGCGTCAGTATTCAAAACCGGTTCGGCTATGCCCTGGGAAACAGTCGCTGGCTCATCTCATGCTACCTCAATGTTGTACGAGATGTCCAACTCATCCATAATCATGAACTCGCCCTCTATAAACGAAAGATTCATGTCCACTAAATGGCATACAGACTCCGTCGTCACCCTGTCAGACTCCGTCGCTGCTGAAAGTAGAGCATGCAGAGTCCTTCGCTTTAAAACTGAAAACGATCTAGCAGAAACTGTCAGTTTCGACTATGCATACATGGGGTAATTGATGTTATGAAACAAATACAATGTGATATATGACCTGGGACATAAACATGCAGTATTTTCGGGACAGTATTATCATTTTAATTCTTCATATATTTACATGCAAAATCCCATACCTCTGATAGCAAGCAAAACATGTTCAGCTTCAACAATAAAAATAAAGAATACATACCTTTTGATATGCAAATCAAAGTTGTGCGCGCTAAAAACTACATTACATCCGCACATTACGTGCCTATAGTCACGTAGACTCCGGGGCATTAATCTTGCAGACTTCCGGCCCGCTGTCGCCAAGTAACCACACAGTGATAGTTAAGGGTAGGAATTGGCTCTAAGACCTTCCATACCCGGACATATAAGTCCAAAAAGGCCGAATTTTGAAGTGTTTTATGTGATATATGTTAGTACAGGGCGGACAGACGTGTATAGATGTGTGCCGAAATGGTACACTGCTTATGTCCAATACGGTCCTGTAATTCCGCGCAGTGTCCCGGTGCACGGGAGGCGGGAAGAAGAGAGGGGGTAACTGGGTGTGTGTTTGTGCGACTGTATGCTTTATATGCGTACCGTATATGTCTATGGTATGCTAATAATGTATTTTTATTGTTTCGTAATTGATAATAGTCCCACAAATCGTCAACGAGTTCCTTAAAGGATGGGGATTTGCTCGAATGCATAACAAAGTGGTTGTTTTTTTTCAAACATATTTTTACAAACACATGCTATACATATAGTGATTAGTTGTTGTTGTTGTTGTTGTTGTTGTCTTCCAAACATATTTATACAAACACATGCTAGATCTATACGTATAATTCAAAATCATACAATTGCATGTCATAATACAAGAGTTAACAATACGTGTACATGTATAAAATATAGCTACCAATACGATATGGTTATTTAAGTACATGTATGTTTGAACTTTTTACATCAATATGTGAATAAAAGAAATTAAAAATTGAGAAATAGAGTGTTATGCAAGCGATATACAGATATGGAGCCGTAGCAGTGTAATAATTTGTTATTATTATACTTTGCTGGTTAGTCAAGGCAACTAAATTAAAGGTACATGTCCACTCAGTAGGCACACACAATGTTCTTTATATCAGAGACATCATCTGAGACATTTTCTGGCAAAATAAACATTCATTCACCATTACCCCACGTACTGATTGGCATTATTATACATGTACATTTATATCAAACGTAAATTTCCACACTGATATCAGGGGCGATAACTGTGTTTGCTTAAAATGTTAACGGATATTACTATTTATTTTCTGTATTTATTTTTTGATGTGGATCTGCAATGATCATACTTGATAATCTGTCGAAAATATTATTTGTTCAGGTGACGCATTAAATTAGTATAAATAATTAGAAAATATCATGCCTCATTTGCATATGAAAATAAACTGATACCGCCGTGCGTCACTATCAGTAAAATAAATATTACTAAATGATTATATCTGTATAGCGGGCATTCGTAATTGTTTAGAACTGGTGGAATAGTGACACAATTATAGAACATATGTGATTCCTATAAAGAACATGTTGTGCATGCTGAGTGGGCAATGTACCTTTAAAGCAGGAAGGGTGTCAGGTGGTATAAGCGATTTCACCGGCCACACACAGTCCGGAATTGTTCCACCAAGAATTTGGGGTTGTAATGTGTGTCTGTAGCCTATTTCATCAACATTGCAAAGTATACTTATCTAGCAAAGTATACATTGAGGGAGAAATTGTCAATTTAAGGATAAATTTTTATTATACTGAATTTATAACATTATCACAGCCATTTTGGCTGTGATAATGTAATAAATTCAGTATAATAATTTTGCATACTTTTAATCATCAAATATATGCAGTTGTTAGTTCTATATGAAATAATGCATTTCGGGAAAATAAATGATTACTCCCTCAAAGTATACTTTGCTACATAAGAATATTTTGCAATTTTGATGAAATCGGCTACTGGTTTCACAAACTAACGATTGCTTATCGTTTACACATCGTTTCGGACGCCGTTTTCATTTTCATAATTTGAAAATGAAGTTTTAATTGGCTTAAACGTGTCACGGCATTCCACTGACGTCATTCGGTAACGTGATGTGATGCTGGTCGACCAATGAATGTCAGTTTTCAATTCAAGGTTTGTAACCCGGATATTCGTATCAGGTCAATGCCTAATACAGCAATATGTTATCAGTCGGTACACATTCGGCCAATACAAAGCTCGTTACCTGATAAAAGACATTTGAGCCGGTCACTAGACAAAAACTGCTTGCTTGTTTTCTCTTATATTTAAGCAGAGCTCCAGATTAAAATTGCCAAACACCCAATTGAAATCATAAATAGCGAGGATCAAAAAGCAATAAAAAATTTGTGGTACCTTTATCATGCTGCAGAAAACAATAAACAGACCACAAATATAGCATATTTTTCTTATTTTCCATGAAAACACATCTTGATATATCTCCAAGGAGACAATTTTAATGAAATGCCAAGAAATGTTTTCATTTCGAAGCAAACTACATGTATTCAATAATTGCTGTTTGTTGTAGTATGATTTTATTTTACCCAATTAAAATTTTGAAATACCCAATTGCTTAAGAAATGATGGAGTGACAATACTCAATTACTAGTTCCTTATCTTGAGCCCTGTTTAAGGGTATAAAAACTGCGTTTATGCAATAGCTGTAAGTAGAGCTGAGAGGCATCTCGTCAGGAAACCGGTGCATTTTATTTTTCGATGTGAAACATCTTACGCCGGCGCGGAGTGCATCATCTGTGAAACATAAGCAGTGAACCCGTTTGGGAAACAGCATTGAAGACACAATTTCGTCATGAAAACGGACTTTATATACCGTTTACAGGGGCGGTTCCAGTATGTGTGGAACGGGGGGGGTGGCTGTCTAGTTGCGAAGGTAACTGTTGCAATCTACTCCCGTACCGTTCGTAGCTAGCTACGGACGGTACGGGAGTAATTGCAAGAGTTATCGTTCGCAACTAGGGGGTTGTCCTGTTTTCGATCTATTCGAAATGCACTTTCCTGTGTTTTACAGCATTTAAATTGAGACTCCAACTGGCGGTAAACTGTGATATATGCAAACTCCGTGGCTGAACGTGGGGGTTGCAACCCCGGAATCCCCCCACCTCCAGATCCGCCCCGGATTTATTGTGATTTGCTAAAACGCATTATATCCTCTTATTTGGCTATACGACACTGGAGTGCGATGTTTTAGTGCACCAACCTATCTGTAGGTAACATGGGTTACACATGTACTATACAATGGATGACGTTCACCTCGACGACGGATGTTGATACATTAAGCAGAACGAGGCTAATCATGTGCCTATTAGTGAGACATCATTATTGATATTCACACACGTTATAATGACAGAGCGCGGACTTGTTTACGCTGCATCATTGCACTGATGTCACTTGAAATCATCCGACCAATGGAACGTCAGTTTTCACTTCGTTGTAACTCGGATGTTTGTATCAGGTCAATGTTTGTATCAGGTCAATGCCTGATACAACACTATGTTATCAGTCCGCACGTATTCGGTCAGTACATGGATGGTTACCTGATAAACTAGAGTATAACCTTGCCAGATTGCAGGATTGCGCCGGCAGATCATGAGCTAGCTACACAGATATCCAAGAACATAAACACTCCCAGCTGAACTGGATGACGAACAGTGTAGGCCCTGATCAGACTTCGCGAATGTGCAGGCTGATCTGGGGCTACGCTGGTCGCACGTATCAAGGTGATTCCGATTAGAATGAACTCAGAACTGTAAATGCGTCGGTATATAATCATTCATTGACATGTCTTGACATATGATTGGGTGTGGTGTCTTATAAACCAATATATCAGGAAAAAAATAGGATTTAATAACAATGATTTTGATATCGAAAATAAATCCGCTTTACGTGGTGATGTATGATGGCCTTGTACCGACACAGTGACTGCCATATTGACATACCTATGCGGATGTGACTGGGGAAATGGGCTTATGACATTTGTGTCCAGTGTTTCATTGGTAGAATGGCGAACAATACAGATTCCGATCAGACTGTGCAGATGTATAGGCTGATCTGTATCTACACTGGTCGCAAAACCCATAATGGAGATAACATAGACTATTAATTAAGTTTGTATTCCTTTACAGCCCGACCCGAATTTGTTTGCCCCGACCCAAATGCACAGGCGTTTGAACAGATGGTTAGTATGTTGGTATCATATGGGTATATTAGTAGTGGGGCTGCTATGTGCACAAATATGCTAGAATACTGCACTTTTGGAAGAGTCTGCCATTTTTTGTGTATATGTTAAAAAATATGTGTGGAACATTTTCAGAAGGGTGGGCAAAAAAAATATCCTCCAGAATGACCTCATTTGCATAAATCCAAGATGGCCGCCGTCAGAAATGACCCCTAGACTAAAACTTGCAGATCTCTGCATATACTTGGCAGAAACAAATATTCTTGGAGTCAATAGTTATAGTTCTTTGAGTGGGCAATCAAATGAAATTATATTCATGACCCTCAGAGGTCAACTTGACCGGTCAATGTCAAGGTCATATACCAAAATCACTATTTTCATTTTTTTTTGTAATTTCTTTGCATATCACTGCTTCTAAATAATATATTAAGATAATATTAGGATCTAGTATGATATTTGTATGTGTGACCAATCGATTGGGCTTAGTTGCAGGTACCTCGGAGGTCAACTTCGCGGCCCCAGTGTCAAGGTCAAATGCTAAAATTACAATTTCAGCCATTAAACCAGTTTTTTTCTCTCACAAATTGTTGCTTCTATATTGCCGATTAAGGAAACATTGAGCTCTAGAGTACTATAATCAATCAATTAAAGTTTGTTTCAGGACATGCTCCCTCTCCCTCCTCTGCTTTGGGTTGTCAAGTTCACGGGTCATTGTCAATGACAAATGGTGAAACGACCAACACAATGACAATACTACAGGGCTTGCCCCTTGGTTCATGGTGCTCAACCATACCCACTACGCTAGATGGGTGCCAGAGTGCACATACGTGACATGGTTACACTATACAAACTACATCCTGAGATAGCTGCTGAATTTGACAACAAGCACTTTACTGTCAACAAGACAGGGCGTCCGTTTTCAAACATGGCAGTTGACCAGGCACATGAACAGAACAATGTCACAATCAAGGGAGACGGTGGTGTATCGGGCAGACCCATGATGTCGATGCTCTCAACCGTTGGTCTCTCGCTTCACCCGAGGTTGCACGCGTCATCACAGACTTTGAGGGGATTATGACCACCAGCACCAGTACTGCAGAGTATGCAACAACTACAACACACCATGAACAAACGAGGCATTCCAAGAAAAGTTCTTGAAAGATGTCAGATCATTGGAACAAGGGATTAGTAACATGTGCAACCCCTTTGCTGATAACGGCAATGTCCTGTTCCGCATGCACACGATGGATGTCCTTCCAGAAGCCGCAGTTCTCTGTTCACAGAAACTTCACGATGCAGGCTTGGAACAGTTTGAGGCATATGTCAACAATCGTCTGAAGGCACACACCGAATCTGTATCCAAACCAAATCCAGAAGAACAAGCTTCATCTCATGGCCCCTACTACTACCAGACAAGTAAAAACGCCACGGGAGAAGGCACTTCAAGACACAGCTCTACTCTAGCCCAATTATATGTGTCTAGTGAAGTGCGTGTAGGGAGTCCAGATGAATTCTTTTCCCATGAAAACCAGATACATCCGCCGTCTATCTCAGAAAACGGAAATCTTCGGACGAAAACAAAGAGTGACATTGTCTCGGTCCTCGAGAAGACGGCTAGCACCACTCCTATAGCAGCTACTCCTAAATGCAGATGTGCTTTTGATGGATGGGGCAGCAGTTGTCCATTACCTGCCACCGACTAAAGGCAAAACATTCGCCGACTACATACACAGTACATTCCTACCTCACATCCGGCGTCAACTTGATAAATACCTCCGTGTGGATATTGTATTTGATGTGTATAAAGAAGACAGCTTAAAGGAAGGTGCACGAAAATCTCGTGGGAAGGGTGTGCGCATCAAAGTGTCCCTTAATACACCGTTGCCGAAAAGCTGGCCTCTCTTGCTGAACGATCCCGACAACAAGTCTGAACTTTTCAGGCTTCTTGCTGAGGAATCATTGTCACTGTCTCTTCCCAATAAGCAGTTGATCATCAGCTTTGGAGACAGCGTGGTCTGTGTCCCAGACCACGAGAATACACATAGTATCTGCCCATGCAACCACGAGGAAGCAGATTCGAGGCTGATGGTGCACCTGGCTGATGCAGTTGCTGAGGGATTCAAGACATTCATGCTTCGGACGGTTGATTCTGATGTAGTGGTCGTAGGCGTGGCAGCAGTGCCACGCCTAAATCTTTGTCAGTTGTGGGTGTCTTATGGTACTGGGAAAGATCATCGTTACCTCTCTCTACACAATATTTCGGCGGCCATCGGCACTCAGAAGTCTTTTTCCCTGCCATTTGTCCATGCATATACTGGTTGTGATACAGTATCAGCGTTCCATTCCATTGGAAAAAAGACAGCTTGGAGCACCTGATGTTCTTTCCCTGAGGTGACTGAAGCTTTCCGTTTGCTGGTTGAAGGACCTACTGAAATCAGTGACGAGACCATGCAGCTCATAGAACGCTTCACCGTCTTACTTTATGACCGCACAAGTGAATTAAACAGTGTCAATGAAGTTCGAAAGCACCTATTCACTGCAAAAGGCCGTACACTTCAGAACAATCCCCCAACTCTATCTGCTCTTGAACAGCACATCAAACGGGCAACACTACAAGGGGGTCATATCTGGGGTCATGCTCAAGACGTACAACTGCTGGATGTCTCACCAGATTCGTGGGGATGGACTAGCGAGTCTGGAAAATGGCAGCCACTATGGTCCTCCCTCCCAGTTGCTAGTGTGTCGTGCAGGGGTCTCATAAGATGTGGCTGCGTGAAAGGGTGCACTGGTCGGTGCAAGTGTGTTAAGGCAGATTTGCCATGTACTGCACTATGTCTAGGATGTAAAGGGGTATGTCAAAACAGTGCAGCTTAGTCCAACATACATACAGTTTTGGTACATATTTGACCACTTGACACCCTGGAGCCATGTGTATTATGGAGTGCATTATTTTGCCATGCTGAAGGCTCTGTAACCACTGCTGTACATGTGCCATAGTTTCTATGGTTGTATTGATACTGTTGTGTTGGTCCTGCTCATTGCCCCCTTAGGGTGTATTACTCTATGTTGTGTTTGTTTATACTCACGGCTCTGTAGTGTGTGCAGTGTGGCGGCTGTAGAATATCTCACCGTGCATATTACTCTATTTGGATAATTATGAATATGCATATTGATGGTAATAATTCCATTTTATCATCGACGATTTTCTGATGGCAAATTATGGTTATAGTTCGATGTTGATAATGTGCTGCGGTCATAAAATAGAGTAATAAATCCTAAGGGGGCAATGAGCATGACTAACATAACGGTAACAATACAACCATAGAAAACTACGGCACGGGTACAGCGGGGGTCACAGCCTTCAACATGGCACACAAATGCACATAACCAGCGGTGTACGGTCCCAACTCCTGTGTCGCATTTCGAATTTTTTATCTAACATACTAGTAATAGTGTGTCTACTAATCACATTGTCAGAAATATATGGATAGGAATTCATATAAATGTAATTGTCAGTTTAGTATGCTGGTTCGTTATGGACATTAAAATCTATGTTTCACCGTTGCATAAGAACAGAGCTTATATTCTGTTTTGGTAATATAACACATCGTAATAGTTTGCGATTGAGATGCATACATTATCGGATACTATACTATCGGATGTGTTACTTAACGTTTTAAGGCGGGCGACAAAACAAAGAAATAAAGTGTCCCAAATGAGCCACCATAGCTTAGACAATTAGGTCATATATGTATCCATAGTGTGGTACATATTGAACACTGACGTGCTGTTATTCATTTCACCTTTGCAGCGAAACATTTAACATAATACATTATAAACATAACGTGGCCTTGTAGAAGGAGAGATATGTCAAACTCAAACAAAATAGATACAATTGCATTTGAGAGACCTTGACCTTGACGCATGAACTTGCATGCAGGTAATGAAACCAATTTCATTTGACATGTACCATGAGGGATTACCATGATATATTAATATTGTCTCAATCCGCCAAGTAAAATCAATGATATGCAAAATATAGCGAAAAATTGCTGAAACTAGTTATTTTTTTTTTGCATTTGACCTTGACCTTGATAGATGCACTTGACCCCTGAAGATCAGGAATTCAATACTATTTGATTGGCCACTTAAGGGACTATCACTATACAGCCCATTATCCTCTCAATCCGCAATGTTTAAGCAGTTATATGCAAATATATTGCCAAAAAATGCTGAAATAGTGATTTTAGCGTTTGACCTTGACCTTGGAGCATTCAATTGACCTCTGAATGCCATGAAACAAGTTTTACCTGATTGGCCAGTCGAAGAACTATGAATACTGACATCAATATTGTTATAATCGGCCAAGTAGATGCAGAGATACCCAAATTTCAGATAGTGTCTGATTTTCGATGGCGGCCATCTTGGATTTATGCAAATGAGGTAATTCCCGAATAAATTTTTTTTTCCCACCCTTCTGATTTTTTTTTATTTGTTCTAACGAACATGTATGCAAATTTTGGCAGACTCTTCCAAAAGTGCAGTATCGTCGCACATAGCAGCCCCACTATAGTGGATTTTGGGTAGATTTGGGACGGTTGATTTCGTTGGTTTTGGGTAATTTACCTGGTTTTGTGCAACTACTAATGCTCAATCATTACACTCGACAGGAATTGTCAATTATCTACACATTCACCGTTCCGAACTTTCGGACCCCCTTTTATACTTTCTAAATACCCACAAAGGAACACGTATTACCGTACTTGTACGTGTAACTCGCGGGAGGTGACGTAAATTGTATAACACACCAACATATGAACTGTTCAACAGTTCTTCAAGAACCTGTGTTCAACAGTACCTGCATACCTGTCTGCTTACCCATGCCTGTAGCCTATTTCATCAACATTGCAAAGTATACTTTCCTAGCAAAGTATACTTTGAGGGAGAAATTTCCAATTTTAGAATAAATTTATTAATATTTATTATACTGAATTTATTACATTATCACAGCCAATTTTGGCTGTGATAATGTAATAACTTCAGTATAATAATTCTGCATAGTTTTAATCATCAAATATATGCAATCGTTAGTTCTGCATGAAATAATGCATTTCGAAAAAATCAATGATTGCTCCCTGAAAGTATACTTTGCTAGGAAAGTATACTTTGCAATGTTGATGAAATATGCTCCAGGTAGGTAAAACACAAACACACACTATTTTAATATAGGCCTTATCAAGCAACCTTATTAAAGGTACACACCCACTCAGTAGGCACAAAATGTTTTTTATATCGGAGACATCATCTGAGACATGTCCTAGCAAAATAAACATTCATTCACCATTACCCCATGTATTGATTGGCATTATTATATATTTTATATCAGACGTAAATGCCCACACTATTATCAGGGGCGATAACCTTGTGTCCCTAAAATGTTAACGGACGTTACTATTTATTCTCTGTATTTATTTTTTGATGTGCAATGATCATACTTTATAAACTGTCGAAAATATTATATTTTCAGGTGACACATTTAATTAGTATAAATAATTAAAAAATATCATGCCTCATTTGCATATGAAAATAGCCTGATACCACCGCGCGTCACTATCAGTAAAATAAATATTACTCACTGATTATATCTGTATAGCGGGCACTCGTAGTTTTTAGAACTGGTGGAATAGTGACACGATTATACACTTATTTAATTCCTATAATGAACAGTTTGTACCTACTGCGTGGGCATGTACCTTTAAAGGTACATGCCCACTCAGTAGGCACAAACTGTATTTTTTGTATCAGAGACATATCAGAGAACAAATTGTTAATTCGAGCGAACGAATTGTTAATTCGTGAGAACGAATTGTTATTTCGTGGGAACGAATTGTTAATTCGAGGGAACGAATTGTTATTTCGTGGGAACGAATTGTTATTTCATGGGAACGAACTGTTAATTCGAGGGAACGAATTGTTAATTCGTGGGAATGAATTGTTATTTCGTGGGAACGAATTGTTAAATTGAGGGAACGAATTGTCATTTCGTGGGAACGAATTGTTTATTCAAGGGAACGAATTGTTATATCGTGGGAACTAATTGTTAATTCGAGGGAATGAATTGTTAAATTGAGGGAACGAATTGTTATTTCGTGGGAACGAATTAATTTAAAAAAATCCATGTCCATGTCTGAGTTTTAGTGTAGATGGGCTATTAATAAGTACAACCCAATATGGAATGGATATGCCATTCGCTCATGTTGCACATTCATTGACATAAACTATTTGTATACACAGGCGAGTTTCTGACTAATCAACCATATGTATGTTAATTGTTCGACTTGCATGCCGCTTACAATGATACCAATTCCAAACAAATGCACTATAAGAAGTCCCTCTAGTTGTAACTACACAAACACATTCTGGAATGGTATATGTTTTTCATATGCATGAATTCCATAGCCAGCAGAGTATGATTCAGAACTGTAAGTACATTTAATAATATAACAATCTTAAATATTGCATGTAAACCAATATAAAATAAATCAATACTCCAACTGCTGGTCGTGGAATGCATGTTTGTGCCATGTTCAAAGCTCCGCCGCTATGTGCGTGTTATGTGTTTAACCTGATGTATTGCGTTTCTAGTATACATAGGTTCATGTGTCTCCTTTGTGTATCGTGTTATATATTGTCCATAGTATACCATGCACAAAGATAATGAGCTATGACAACAACGAAACATTTATGAAACGGCCATAGAAATAATTTATCCACATGGGTTGTTTATCATATCTGGAAAGATAACAAACAGAACTAGAAATACATGTATGAACTTGTATCATGAAACATGAAGACTTATAGGCAAAATGAATAATGATGCTGGATAAACCACTATGTTGACGTATATGACTAATTTCTCGTGACACATTATGGTAAACCAATCTCCTTTTCGTTTCTTTGTTTATTTTCATAATTCCGCCGATAACATGATAAATTGTAATATTTCGTAAATGTGTTGTATTTTCTGTTAACCATTACATACTGTTTGCATATTTGCGATACATGATTTTATTCTATAGCTACCCCAAGGCCAATAGTCAAAGTCAAATGACTTTTGCGCTAAAGATTCTGGAAAAAATGGTGTTAATATACTATCCGTCAATCGAATTGGCGGCCGGGGTTATCCATTGATGTCAGAATATTAGTTTTATATTGTTTATTTGTAAAGTATCTTGCCATTAATATACAACGCATACACCAAGTTGATATATACTGTATTCCTATTACGACCGCATACTAGTAACATTGGCTGAACGAGCAATTGCCGTTAAACGAGGATGGCTGGTATACTTTTGATAGGAAAATTCAAATTGGTACTTAATTTAATTACTGATAATAACTATAGAGTATTAACACTATTACATAAACACTTTAAATAACCGGACCGCTGTGCATGCATATATAGCAGATACTGATTCCATGAAATTTGCATTAAATATTATTTTCGGCAAAATATTAATATCCAAATGTGTGGGTCGGGCTCCATATAAGCACCATTAGTCTACACATGTATACGTAAATAGCGTACTTGTAACAACACAACGGCTGTACATATATTTTAAATATTAAACAATACAATACGTAGGTAGCAATCGTATTTTGTGCAGACATATATTACCAATACAAACAGTAGATGTGTCCAACAGATAAACTCGATTAACAAATGTTGTATTAAAAATCTGACCTTTCTGAGTGTATAATTATTGACTAATATTTTTACAATTATTTTAAAGACGGGCGGAGAGTAATGTAATATATATGCAACTAATACTTCCAACGTATATGATTAGGACATATCAGTCTAAACAGCATTGCAACGTTTAATTTCGGACTGGAACATGACGACCAATTTATGTACATGTACATACATGACAAAATGCCTGTAAAATGGCGGCCATCTTGGATTTACACAAATTATAATTATATTCCTTTAAAATATGAGAAGTAAATCTTTTGCAATGTGTCACATCATATGTGTCAGAAATTGTTATCATTTCCCTTCTGGTATTACTGGTACAAAATGATGCAATTTCTGTTAGCAGATTAACACTGGCCGCCACCCTTTTTCATATATATTAAATCGTTAATTATCTTCTGACATATGCCATTGTTACCACGATTGTGTATAATCATCTCGTGAGCCCGTCTATTTTGCCTTGTATCGAAGCTGTTCATGACAGGCAGTGTGTGCCAACTGATCAGCATAAGCATGATAATTTGTATAAAATGGCGGCCATCTTGGATTTATTGAACATGTATATATCACAAAATAGCCTGGTAAACCGGTGGATGCATCATATTTATTAATTATCCGAAGTTGGTTGGCAAATTCCCTTCGTTTATGCATGTACGATACATCTAGAGAGAGAACTTCTATAAAATAATGTAATTTTCAACAATTACTGCCATCTTGTTTGTGGAACTTAACAAGTGTGCACGACTGCCATGATGCTTCTAACACATGTAATGTTCAGAATACATATATCTGAACGACTGATGGCCGTATTACTTCATAACTAGTGTTTGGTACCCACATTGACAGCACGTCTTTGTCAATTTATTTACATATTTTAGGAAATTCCTGTAAAATGGCGGCCATCTTGGATTTTCACAAGCTCGGTTCAAGCTTATATAGATTGTTATATATTCGATAATGTATTAGCTATTAAATAAATGAAGATGCGCCAATATGACCCTTCTAATATTGGTTCCACAATGTAATATATATCCTACGGTAGCCGATGCTTTTTTCACTGGCGGCCATCTTGTTTATGCAAATTAGTGGGCTTAAGCTCCTACTTTGAAAAGTCTATCATGCGGAAATATATACAGTATGTGTGTCTAAACACATTGGCACCAGAAATCTTTGGTGCGCTCGGATGGTACCGACAACCCTAACGCGCCCAGGGCCTATATGCCCGATCGTCTCGCATTCAGCTCATCTGTTATCGAATATAAACTACTACAACTTAAACTACTGACTACAATAATGGAGGGGGGCATTTAGTGTTACCCGTGTCCGTCCGTCCGTCAGCCCGTCAAGGATAAAGACCCATTTTAAAGTTGATGTGTACCTTCGACCCATAGAGCTCGTCTTCTGTTGTATGTCTGCATATATCAGAAGCATGTAAAGTACATATTACAATTTCAGTCATGTAGAGCCATTCCAACTACAATAAAACCAATATGGCCACAGTGAAAATCAACCACATAGAGATTCGTTTTTGTGTCTACGCCCATGTTTCCGAGACCAATGATTCTATCTAGCAGCATTTCAGTGGCGTAGTCTCATTCACTGACAGTAAATCCAATATGGCGGCCGTATATGAGCAAATCCGTCTCAAAAAGTCATAATTTGAGAACCGTCTTCTTTTAATATGTGTGTGCATGTGTGTGTGATATCAGAAGCATGTAAAACCATACATTGCAATTTTACTCCTATAGAGCCACTCCAACTGAATACATTCAATATGGCCGCCGTGAAAAAATAGTTATAATTTGATGTAAAAGAATATTAATTAGTTCAAACAGGACTAACTCATAAATCACCCAGTGACTTTGGTTTCTACACCCATGTGTTTGATACCAATGCATCTACATGTGATAGTTTATTGCCCATAATGTCATTGAATGACGGTGAATCCAATATGGCCGCCTTACTATAGAATATGGTACATGGGAAAACAAGTTTGCAACGTTCTTCTTTATGTAACGAGGTATGGCAAACATCACAAATTGAGAGCCATATAGATACATTCCTATTACGGTACATTAAGTCCATCATGATCGCCCTGAATTTATTATAATATATAATACAATCTTTACCTGTTTTTGGTTCAACGTTGTTAAATTAATGTACTCAAATGATGTCTGCTCGAATCAAAGATGAGAAATCCACCGCACACTAAATATGGCCACTGTCAACTGTATCGCCCAATTACATGGGCGCGATTAACAATTCATTGTGAATCTGTAGTATTAACAGTACATATAAGAACATGTATATTGAATCCGAAACCCACACAAGCCACAAATTGCAATATGAACCAAAATCAATGTGCACATAGCTAACTCATGGTAACGAGATTCTATCTCGTGGGAACGAGATGCTATGTCATGGGAACGACATAGCTAACTCGTGGTAACGAGATCCTATCTCGTGGGAACGAGATGCTATGTCATGGGAACGACAAAGCTAACTCGTGGTAACGAGATCCTATCTCGTGAGAACGAGATGCTATGTCATGGGAACGACATAGCTAACTCGTGGTAACGAGATCCTATCTCGTGGGAACGAGATGCTAAGTCATGGGACCGACATAGCTAACTCGTGGTAACGAGATCCTATCTCGTGGGAACGAGATACTATGTCATGGGAACGACAAAGCTAACTCGTGGTAACGAGATCCTATCTCGTGGGAACGAAATGCTATGGCATGGGAACGACATAGCTAACTCGTGGTAACGAGATATTATCTCGTGGTAACGAGATACTGTCTCGCGGAAACGAGGTGCTATCTTGAAGGAACGAGATGCTATGTGGTGGGAACGACATAGCTAACTCGTGTTAACGAGATCCTATCTCGTGGGAACGAGATGCTGTCGTGGGAAAAAGACAGAAAACAATTAAGCATGTCCATTTTAAGCTACCGTACAAAAGTCCGAAGGTACAAAATCACAAGACGATCTAAGAAACAATTGCAGACAATGTAGACCGTACAGATCTTCTGGCTGCCGTGTTGCTTGACAGCCAGTAGCCTATTTCATCAACATTGCAAAGTCTACTTACCTAGCAAATTGTCAATTTTAGGATAAATTTATTATGTTTTATTATACTGAATTTATTACATTATCACAGCCATTTTGGCTGTGATAATGTAATAAATTCAGTATAATAATTCTGCATACTTTCAATCATCAAATATATGCAGTCGTTAGTTCTATATGACATAATGCATTTGGGGAAAAATAAATGATTACTCCCTGAAAGTATACTTTGCTAGATAAGTATGCTTTGCAATGTTGATGAAATCGGCTACAGATCAATCGGGTTACATATCCTGTTGCTCAATGATCCGCCCGGTACATGAATTGGTATCATCGATACATTCATTCTATATTCCGCCCATGCGGCTTTCATGTATCACAGGCGATTGAACTCCCCCTTCTCCACCCTACCCTCCTTACCAACATACTATCTATTACACGTACATGTATAGTCGGAACGGAGTGATCTATCTAAGGCCAACATAAATATTGTTCGTTTCCTATTACGCTAATTAATAGGTAGGGAGGTAGGAAAAGTTTTTATTTTGTAAAAACTGTTTGTCTTCTATCAACATCAGATCCACGCCCAAATTTAGAGCAGTAATTGTTATGGCTAACTATTTAAGTTTATATAGCCTATGCTAAACAACTATGTTACCATGGAAACATATTTAAATCATAATGTGTTGAGGCCTAATGGGGGTGGGGTATGCGGGTGGTCGGACAGGCAACATCAAGCCTATCCGTAAGCCCCTGTCCATTTGCTATCTTTTGTTCATTTATTGCTTGTTTTTGTTTTTTTGTTGGTGTTCTTTTTTTTCTTTTTATTTCATAGTTTTTTATTTTCCTGTCTCTTTGGCACCCATGTTTTACCAGTGGCAAAGGTCGGCGCTCCCGTTCGGGAACAAATACCACTTATTCCGCTGAATTACAGATACACAAACGACGGATTATTAATACAATTTCGGACGGGATTAAGTGTAATTCGGACAACATATCTAATGGCCATTAACGTATTAACAGTGTGATTATTTACTTAACAGCGAATTGAGGGTGCTTTGTGAACACTTGATTTGGCAATTGACGATAGTTTCGCCACTTCTTAAACTTGGTAGTATTAACGATTTCAAACCAAACAGAACATAAAGCCAACATGTACAAACGCTGTGGATCCAGATGAGCCGGCTCGTAACGAGCCGTCTCATCTGGATCTGCAGCGTTTGCAGTGTTTAAAGAACAATCTGAAATATTCTTATTAATGGAAAATTAATATGGAAAACCCAATGCTGGATATATAGTTGTTAAAGGTTTTTTTTCAAGTGCGGCTTACACGCGTTAAAGGATTAACCTTTTGTTTGATTATGGCGTATATACGGCATATAAACGTAAATACGTCATTGATTACGACAAAATGGACACGGTGTGAATACCAGTGGGCATTGCGGCTTTTGCGACCAGTTGCCGATTTCAGCAACATTGTTAAGCATACTTATCTTGCTAAGTACACTTTGAGAGAAAAAACATTATTTTGTATTATACTGAATTTATTACATTATCACCGCCATTTCGGCTGTGATAATGTAATAAATTCAGTATAATGTAATAAATTCAGTATAATAATTCTGCATATTTTTTTACAGTGGTCACCAATTCCATAGCCCCACCCCCTTCGCCAGTCACAATCACATGTCAGGGGCCCGTTTCACTAAACTTCGTACGAATAAAATGTTGGTAAGTGCAAATTTAGGATCGTCTGTATATTTCACTTGATGGATTTACATTTATTGAGCATAGGCGGCATATGCAGCCTATGCTCAATAAATGTAAATCTAATAATTCTTTACGAGAATACGTGTTAATGTGAAATTTACAGACTATCATAATTTTGCACTTACGAACATTTTATTCGTACGAAGTTTAGTGAAACGGGCCCCTGAAATGTGATTGTGACTGGCGAAGGGGGTGGGGTTATGGTATTGGTGACCACTGTAGCTCCCAATATAAATTGTGACTGTAGAAAGAGGGACTATGGTATTTGAGGTCAGACTAGCTCATTTTGTTTGTTCGTGTTTCGCTAACCGAATAGCGAACATACAGATCCTGATCAGTCTTTGTTCGAATAAATGAATGTACTGAACTGGGAATTTCAAAGTTATTTGACCTTGACCTGGGAACAGGGGGAGGTATGCTGGGGTGGTAAATGAAAATATGGATGATGAAGTGTTAGGAGAATACAGTAAAGACGTTATAGGAGAATGGAGAAACGCACATCTACGAGACCGAAAATTCCTTGGACATAGGGGAGCATGTATGGGGCGGGGAATGAAAGTATGAATGATGAGAAATATGCACATGACGTTTCAAGCCAATCGTTCATACATATCCGAAGTCATAGAACAATAGAGACACGTGCGCACATATACTGGACGGAAACTTCAAAGTTATTTGACCTTGTCCTTGGGCATGGCGAGAGCATGTGAGGTGTGGGGAATGAACATATGGATGATAATAAACATGCACATGAAGTTTCAAACTAATCGGTCAAACAGTAAAGTAGTATATGAGAATGGAGAAACCCGCGCGCTTCTGCTGGGCGCAAATTTCAAAGTTCATTTACATTGGGCATGGGGAGAGCATCGGCGGGGTGGAGACTGAAAATATGGATGATAATAAACATACACATGAAGTTTCAAGCCAATTGGTCATACGGTAAAGAAGGTACAGCAGAATGAAAAACGTGACAAACGGACGGACAACATTTGCATCCCTATATCCCATGTTCACTATGCGACGGGATAAAATGTATGTACATGTATACATATTGATTGTATAAGTTATATTCATGGTTAAGTTAGTAGCCGTCGATTGCAGAAAAGCTCGCTAATATACCACGGGACACAATACTAGCGTTGGAAACATAATTGTACTGATCCAATTTTATTTTAGGCGATTTATATGTGCAACGTGGTTATATACATGTATATATATTTTCTTTAATTACTAATCTGGGGGCCGTTTCACTAAACTTCTTACGACTAAAATGTTCGTAAGTGCAAAATTATGATAGTCAGTAAATTTCACATTAACAATGTTTTCTTGTAAACAATTATTGGATTTACATTTATTGAGCATAGGCTGCATATGCAGCCTATGCTCAATAAATGTAAATCCATCAATTTAAATTCCCAGATGATCCTAAATTTGCACTTACGAACATTTTAGTCGTACAAAGTTTAGTGAAACGGCCCCCTGTTTCACAACTTTCTACGGATATTGATACACGAGGCCTTTAAAGCTGGGGTTCCACATCCCATGTTGTAAGTATACGTTATTGTTCAAATAATTGATTTTTAAGGAATTAAATGCGAGGAAGCGCTAGCAACCACAACATTTAGTTCCTGAAAAACCCAATATGTGAACAATAACTGACGTACAGTTCAGCCAAGTGTACAACGCAATGTCCCATCCTAGTATTGAGTTTCCATTTCCTGTCGAGCAGTTAATCATTAACTGACTGGGTTAAAGGTTACAACATAGAAATGGTTTCGTCCATTCTTTAGATATGACACTTTTCGGAAATATAAACATTGATTTACCACTACGAGACGTGTTAATTGACATTAGTATACGTTTTATATCCAACGTGAATTGCCAGTTTGATATCTGGGGCGATAACCGTGCTTCCTTAATATGTTAACGGAAACAACTGTTTATTCTCTCTATTTATATGTGATGTGCACCGATCATACTTTATATATGTCGATAAAAATAGGTATTCACGTGACGCCGATAATTAATATAAATAATTTAAAACTATCCAGCCTCATTTACATATTCAAAATAACCCGATACAACCGCGCGTTTCTATCAGTAAATTAAATATTACTAAATGATTATAGCTATATAGTGGGAACTGGTAATGTTTAAAACTGGTGGAATAGGTACACAACAATACATTTGCTTACTTCCTATAAAGAATCTGGGATCCCAGCTTTAAACACGGAAATGCGTCAAGGTAATCCATAGTTTCCGAAATATTGCACGAATGTAATCAGTAATATTTAGTGAATAATATCTAATAAAGGTATGCAGTTATCTGCCATATTAGGTCGCTACGTTGCCACAGGAAAACGATGAGACACGCAATTCGCGTCCTGTGAGGTCACAGGTTACAGTCTGCGAGTCTTGCGGTTAAGCCGGTTGTCAGGACGCTATCGATGATTAACCGTCTAAACCTGTGACATTGGTGCATCGTACTCGTACTTTGGTATCCATTTTGCATAATACTCTATCATTGATATGAGCGTAAATATATCGTGATATGCAAAACTAGAGAAAGTGAGCAAGGCCGTACGTATACTCCCGGCCGCCGCCTGGACAAAGAAATAAAAACTTTAGCGCAAATTTAAGTAATTTGACCTTGACTTTGGACATGAAGGCCGCATGGGTGTGATATGGAATGAAAATATGGATGATGATAATGAAGTATTTGAAGTTTGTAGTTAATCCCGACTTACCGTTACAGAGATAAACGGAAGGGCGGAATTACGAAAACAATATACCCCTCGACCGACATACTTCGTATGCCGGGGTATAATGACACTGTAGGCTATAGCTACATGGAGTAATATTGACATGTGTTGAAATTAAATATTAACGCATTTGCCTTACAAACAAGGTGAACATGATTCCTCAGTGACCTTGACCTTGGGGGGGGGGGGGGTCGGACGTGGGTTGTATGCAAAACAAAGTACCATCCCTAGACACACATTGTATCCAAATATTATCAAAATCGGTGAAACGGTTCATAAGTCCGTGAAAAATGGAAGGTGCTGCTAACATACGTACGCATTCACGCACGCACATAGACTAACGATATATTCCCTATTGCCTATCGACAAGGGGATAACAATGTTCATGTACGCTGTCTTACAATAGTCTGTATAACATGACAGTATTTTATTATAGGAATTAATGGCCTTTTTGTGGAATTTATCGGAGTATAAACTTGGTAAAGTCGCGGGAATACTGGACGAAGGCCTTCCACATTCATTCCTTATAAGTCCAGCATTTGAAATAAATTCATCAAGAAAATGTGTTTATTTTCCGTTTTCTTAAGAATTATTTTAACTGCGCCTCACGGAAAGTTACGGAAAGTAGTTCGGCGTGGGAGTTTACTGGGATATACATTTTGGACAGAGACTTGCTACGGGCCAATCAAATGTTAGGGAATTGTGTAAATATTTGTGTGCTGGAATTATGTTTGTTTATGTGCTCAATGCAATAATATGTTTAGTTATACACAGCTCAAATTAATTAAAATAGCGCAGAAATAACATGAAATATTGTACATGTAACGATAAGTAATAGGTATTTTATAAAGTCACTTAGTTACGGTGTTCTGTTAAGGCCATCGTAATATCGCTATCGGGTCGATACTACGATAGTACGATAGTACGATACTACGATGACGATAGTACGATACTACGATGACAACGATACTATGATGACGATAACGCAATACCACGATGAATATAACGCGATACCACGATAGTACGATGACGATAGTACGATGTTATATCGTAATATCGTCATCGTAGTATCGTACTATCGTACTATCGTCATCGTACTGTCGTGATCTCGTATTATCGACCCGTTAGCGTTATTACGATGACCTTAACGGAACACTGTTTATCGTAGTATCGTACTATCGTCATCGTGCTATCGTACTGTATCGCCTTCCGGATGGACATGCGCATTCGCATCCAAACAATGGATGACGAGGTAATTCGCCGGTATTTTGATAAATATAATCATCATTAGATTGATTTAATTTAATTTAATAGGTATTTAAGATAGATATTTGAAATAGTAATCTTGTTTGCGCCGTTTGCGCCGAAATTCTTGTTTGCACTATTAACAAGGTGTGGGATCACGTGGTTTCCGAACCCGATGTTTCGAAGTGACGTAATCTGTGACGTCATTTTTACAGTCGATTTTCATTAAAATCTTCCTAACAAATGGACGGATTTTGATGATATGTAGCGCACCAAATACGATGGCATATGTGTTTTATGGGTGCTCTGAAAGTTCTTTACAATAACGTTTAAATTTCACAAATAATCTACTGTAAACACATCTACAAAACATAACGTCATGCCGTTCGGAAATCACGTGATCCCCCACCTTGATTAAGGCGTACCGCCATTTTCGCAGACAAACAAGGCGCATGCGCGTGTCCATCCGGAAGGCAATACCACGATGACGATAGTACGATACTATGATGACGATAGTACGATACTACGATACTACGATACTACGATGACGATAGTACGATACTACGATGACGATAGTACGATAGCACGATGACTATAGTACGATACTACGATAAACAGTGTTCCGTTAAGGCCATCGTAATATCGCTATCGGGTCGATACTACGAGATCACGAAAGTACGATGACGATAGTACGATACTACGATGACGATATTACGATATAATATCGTAGTATCGTCATCGTACTATCGTGGTATCGCGTTATCGTCATCGTGGTATGGTACTATCGTTATCGTGCTATCGTACTATCGTCATCGTAGTATCGTACTATCGTACTATCGTATTATTGACCCGATAGCGATATTACGATGGCCTTAACGGAACACCGTACTTAGTACACCCGAGCATATGCATGTGTGCGGGTTGCACAGAATTGTCAATCTTAGTGTGTCTGGGAAGCTTTCAAACAGGTTTTCTAGCATCACACCCCTATAAAATCCTGCACTTTTTGAGCAGGGTCACATTACTGTTTTCCTAATAATATAGCCAAAATGTGCTTTACGTGTGCAGAACCCCCTATTGTTCACCCTCCCTTATTGTTACCCAGGTAACAATAGGGGAGGGTAACCGTATCGGAGGACTGTATATTTGTAGAACCCCCTATTGTTCACCCTCTCCCATTATTACCCCTCTGTAAGTTCGTCCATTCAGTTCTTGTGAGTGTCCGACCACCATATTTGCCGACCAAAACAGATGACGAAATATTGTATCGGATATCGATATCGAGAACATGTACATGCCGATATCACCATTGTATGCCGATATCACCATTCTGGTCGATACAATATTTCGTCATCTGTTTTGGTCGGCAACTTTTGTTGTCGGCAACTCACAAGAACTGAATGGACGAACTTACAGAGGGGTAAGAATAGGGGAGGGTGAACAATAGGGGGTTCTACATACGTGCCTAATTCATTTCTTGTCGCTGTGTGTGTTCGACGCTATCTAGAGGTTGTGGAGGTTGCACGGGCGGTGCAAATGTTGGAACACGGCCTGTCTCAGAGGGTCGTAGCAGCAACCATGGGCGTGTCTCGAAGCGCCATCACCCGTCTCTGGAGACGCTACCAGGAGACGGCTGAATACACTAGACGTCCAGCACAGGGTCGGAGACGCATTACCACTCCGGCACAGGATCGGTACATCAGACTGTCTGCCCTCCGGAACCGACAGAGTACGGCAACTAGGCTCGGGGTTCTAACACACAACAGGAATGCGTCTATCTACCCAAACTGTGCGCAACAGGTTGCACGAAGACAGTATGAATGCTAGACGTCCGGCTAGACCTCATAGCCATCACTGAAGATGTAGGTTAGAAATCGATCGTGAGCACCAATACTGGACTGTAAATGACTTTTCACTCTGTACTCTTCACAGATGAGAGGAGGTTTCACATGAGCACGTATGCCCGTCGTGTGTGTCTGTGGATCGCAGAAGTTGACACGTTTGGAGGGGGTCCGTTATGGTGTGACACGTGACATGCATGGCTGTGATACCCCGCCTCAAGAAACCATCAACATACTGATTTGTGCTGATGAGTAAATGATTTGTTCCACCATGAATCCTCGTTCTTTATAAATAAATGTGTTGAATTAATTTGAGCAGTGTATATAATAGTGCAGTATCTATCTGTATCTGATTTGAAACTAAAATGCACGTATACACATCTAGAGTATCAGCTACATGACGTACATACAAAGCCTTATATGTTCGTTGTTTGGAGAAATCTTAAACAGTTACTGAAAAAAGGAACAAATTAAATGAGCATACAAGGCCGCGTACTGCATACAACCAACGAAACAGTGTACGTTCGTGAAACCACTCTAAACTAAACACCCTGGAGACCTACCAGAGGTCCCACTGTAATTAAAGGTACATGTCCACTCAATAGGCACAAAATGTTCTTTACACCAGAGACAGTAAAATAAATATTACGAAATGATTATATCTGTATAGCGGGCACTCCTAAGTTTTAGTACTGGTGGAATAGTTACACAATTATACACTCATTTAATTCCTATAAAAAATAAAGAACAGTGTGTGCCTACTGAGTGGGCATGTACCTTTAAGACCCAGTGTTCGGCCGAGAATGTCCGCTGTATTTGAATATTTTACGATAATCCAAGCTGAAATAAAGCATGCTCTTACTTCTAGTGATATACAGTGTAAACAGCCCATTGACATACCATGATAATTTTCTAACTCGTATGCATGGAGTGTCTAAGGGTTGGTAGCAATATTATAATGGGCTGCTTAGATAACTCCTGATATGTGGCTGTGACTGGAGAAATGTGACTGTGTGATTTCTGACAACTCTAGCTCCTGTTCAACTTCATCACTCCTGTAAACTGCTAATGACCTGCGTTGCTTGTTAGAATCATAACTGGCGTTTCATTCATTTAATGGAATCGCGAACAGTGCAGATCCTGATCAGACTATGCGGACTGGATCTACACTCGTCGCAAAACCCATATGCCCCATTTCTCCAGTCACAGCCACATATACCGTAGGTCACTCACTGCTATCGCTAAATGACACTTATTGCCTGATCTGAGGCTTTTGAACTTCAACTGATTAAAAGTTGGTAACAAATTGATAAATAGAATAACATACTTTCCTATGAGTCACTGTGATCAAATGGAATGTTTTGATTTTTGCGTGGCGTTGTTTCTGGTTTGGGTCTCATTTGCATCCGGTCGTTTTCAGACGCATTCATTCATTCATTCGGCTTATATTTAAGGGTGAGAATTGGCTCGAACACCTTCCATACCCGGGTCTTCAGACTGTGTTTTTGTTTTTTTAACGCGCAATGACAGGCGCACGTACGGATACCAGGACATAGCTGTAACTGTGGGTTTATATTTGGTGGCATAGAGTGTTCTCACATCATTAATGGTTATTTGATAAAACCCACTTTTTTGTAGAAAAATGTGTATATTGTTTTCATCACGGGTGTCTCTTTGCAAACTTGCCTTATAAGTAGTATAATATCTAAACTGATTTAGCTTCAATACATGCTATATATTTTCTTTATAACGGAAGGTACAGTGGGGTCAGCGTGTAAGTGCACACACGAACGAACACGACAGGTTGGAACCAACCTGTCGTGTTCGTTCGTGTGTGCACTTACACGCTGACCCCACTGTATATACTGGAAATGAATTTCAATTTTAAATCCGACCCTTGCGACATGGATTATCTCCCCTTCTGGAACTAAATTGTTCGTATGTCCGTCCGGCACGTTTCTTGTAAGAAGTAAAACTTTTTAACCGTAATTGGTAGGATCTTGAAACTTAGTGTGTGCCTTCCTTATGGTGTGGAGATGCGCAAAGTGAATTTCGATTTTTGATTCGACCCCAGATCATGTATTATCTCCCCCTTTTAGTCTTATAATTTCTAAAGTTTGCCTTAAGAAGTAAAACTGTTTAACTGTAATAGCTAGGTACTTGAAACTTGGTGCGTGTATTTCTTATGGTGTATAGATTCGCAAAGTGAATTTCGATTTTTATTCGACCCCCGGTCATGGATTGTTTTAATATATGTTATATGGATCTATTGGATATCATAATTATATTATAATTATTGTTGTTTTTGTTATAAAATCACATATTAATGTTTTGTTGCGAATGGTAACTCTTGAAATCTACTTCCGTACCGTCCGTAGCCAGATTATTTGCCTGAATAAACCCGTAAAATGCAAGATATTGCATCTAAGTTTTGAAAAAAATGTCCGGGGTGGGTGTGTGGGTGTATGTGGTGGAGTGGCAAGTCCCCGGTGCCCCTAGCCGCCTCGCTCGCTTAATTGGATCCCACACACAACTGGGCTTCCACATCAGCCAGGCCTGGCGACGTCCCAGCAGCCTATTTCATCAACATTGCAAAGTATACTTTAGTAGCAAAGTATACTTTGAGGGAGAAATTTTCAATTTTTTTAAAAATTTATTAATTTTTATTATACTGAATTTATTACATTATCACAGCCATTTAATGGCTGTGATAATGTAATAAATTCAGTATAATAATTCTGCATACTTTTAATCATGAAATATATGCATTTGTTAGTTCTATATGAAATAATGCATTTCAGGAAAAATAAATGATTACTCCCTCAAAGTATACTTTGCTAGTAAAGTATACTTTGCAATGTTGATGAAATCGGCTACTGATGTATTTCGGATTCAATGGGACCATAATTGAAGGTGTCAGTGGAAAAATGGGGCTATGTCCTTATGGACTTAGCGCCTGTTTCCATTGACCCCTTCACTTACAGATGAGTCAGGAAGAGGAAGAAGACAATGCCCGTTTGTTTTTCAATCATGAACATACCACATTATCAGAGATAACTCACAGTGGTGCCTATCATGGTTAAACAAACTGATGATTTTTCGGCGTCCAGTTTAAAGACATTCTACTGCATCTTATTTCACTGGTGTTACACTCCGCGCCGGTGTAAAATGTTTCACGTCGAAAAACTATACCAGTTTCCTGAAGAGATGCCACTCACCTCTACTTAGAGCTATCTTATATGAGCATTTTTGTCTTGTAACAGGTGCATATGTTATGTGCCGGTTACTAGACGAAAATACATGCATGTAGATGAATGAGAATTCGTCAAGAATTCGGCGCCTATTTCAATGAGAAACAGTTTACCCCGGCGGGGTGGGCTGCGCCATTGTACATATATTTACAACGGAGGAATGTTCCCATGCATGTACAGTGAAACCAGGGTGTCCGGTTTAGAGTTGTTACACTGTAATGCGGATGCACAGGCTGATCTGGATCAACACTGGTCGCAAAATACATAACGGTCTGTGTTGCTTGTTCGAAGCATGAGGGGTGTTTCATTGATGGAATGGCGAACAGTGTGGATCCTGATCAGTCTGTGCGGATGCCCTATTTCTCGCGTCACCGCCACATTTAGCATTGACCTATGGAGGAATGTTCCCATAGCGTGTCTAGTATTGGCTCTGACGCTACTCCAGCAGGGCAGGATGTGGTTACCATGGGTTTGTTTATTTACGGATTAACCGGCCCATCCGTCGTCCTGGAATAACGATATTATCAATTAAATTAAATGGTTGAAAAAATTGTTTTAATCTAATCGTCAAGCAGGTATTCTTCATTGGTTACTTTAACATGGTATATAAATCTGATGACCTGGGTAATGATATCATTTTGATTCGGTAATAATAATAATTTACATGTAATAAAAATGTAATAATAAATAAACTCTTTCACGTCGATATCGGCGCTGGATTCCTGACGAATTCCCATTCAGCTACATACAGAAGATACTGCATAGACACATGTTCGTCTAGTAACCGGCGCCAGAAACTTACGCCGGTTACCAGGCGGAAAATACGTTTATTGCGATAACTGAAAGTATAGATGAGTGACATATCGTCAGGAGACCGGTCATTTTTTCGACGTGGTACGAACCCTAGATTTTAAGGAATTACCCACAATCCCGCAAACAAAGGGCGGGATTTGTTAGACAAGCGATGTAGTGGCGAATTGAGATATCAGAAATCCCCCAGTATCCTACATAAGCCAACACACACTGCCAGTAACGCGTAAACAAACAACTTTATGCATTAAAAGGACTTTAAAATTTGGTGATAATCACCAAGTTGAACTCGACTGAAGAGTATATGTCGAACTAGGGGTGGCATTGCCTCTCGATATGAATATACAGTGGGGTCAGCGTGTAAGTGCTCACACGAACGAACACGACAGGTGTGTGCACTTACACGCTGACCCCACTGTACAGGATACAGCGAAGATTGGTTGAAAGTTCCCTTACGAAACAAAACGAAAACGAATGGCAAACGACAGTTTTGTACAACGATATGCATAAAAACCGTTTGTTATGTACGTTAAAACGATATTTACGTATAAGTACCCGGCTTTCAACAATATAATATAAATGCCAGTTGGTTCTTTCTACGCATCGTTTTCGCTGTTTTTAATTAGCAAATGATGTTTTCGTTGGTTTAAACTAACGAAAACATCGTTTTCTAATTATAAAAACGAAAACGGTGTCAAAGCGATGAGTAAACGATACGCAACCGTTCGTTTGTGGAACCAGGAACAAATCCAGACTATATACAATTTGATAAATTCAAAATAGACAAAAAAATCAAATTCGTTGTTTTCTAAATAGTGTGTCCCGTCTAATACCGATGTTTCCTATGCATGGAGCCGCTAGGTCTGGCCTTCATCCCCACCCATACACCCTAACCTGGGGGCCGTTTCACTAAACTTCGTACGACTAAAATGTTCGTAAGTGCAAATTTAGTATCCTCTGGAACGGTCAATTGATGGAGTTGCAGCCTATGCTCAATAAATGTAAATCCAATAATTGTTTACAAGAAAACATTGTTAATGTGAAATATCCAGACTATCATAATTTTGCACTCACGAACACTTAAGTCGTACGAAGTTTAGTGAAACGGGCCCCATATATTGATAAGTGCATTATCGTACGATGGTTCGTTCTGATAATTTCGTCTCGTCGTCGTTTCTACGCTGCGTAGAGACGAAAATTAAGAACCAGGGGGCCGTTTCACTAAACTTCGTATGACTAAAATGGTCGTAAGTGCAAAAGTATGAGAGTCTGTAAATTTCACATTAGCAATGTTTTCTTGTAAACAATTATTGGATTTACATTTATTGAGCATAGGCTACAAACGCAGCCTATGCTCAATAAATGTAAATCCATCAACTGAAATTTCAAGACGATCCTAAATTTGCACTTAGTTTAGTGAAACGGCCCCCAGTCGCTCAGGCATTCGCCTCGAAACTGGGAGGTCGACGGTTCGAGTCTACGCTTGTGGCCGGTTGGTGAGCAGCCAGCTAGTTAAATATAAGGGTACCAATTGCCTTCCTGCCGGGTGCCTGGCATAAAGGATAGGACTTGGGAAGTACTGATTGCTCGATAGAGTGTCTCATAAGTCAAATATGATTGGCCCTTCCAATAGGGGTGACACTATAATAAACAAACTTTTTTGTTTACCATAGTTATAATTTTAACAACAAATAGTTTAAAAATACTCATCGAAGTCATTAACAGCGATTACTTACGCTTGTGTTAATTATTTTCACAATTAATTCGTTACTGAACGAATAACAAACAACGCGCTTCGCAAATGGCGGTTTGGTGGGTAAAATGTATGTGACGAAGTCCTAATGGGCGGTTACAAAACTATTAAATCAGCATGTTTGACACATTATTACAACAACAACATAACATTAAAGTGAAATGTTAGTAAATGTTTAATATTGCAAACACCTTCTGCCGGAAACGTTTTATTCCCGTTTTTCATCAATCAATAAACAATTACAAACATTAACACACAGAGATACACATTAGTACGGTGCCCCGCAGGGTAAATGGATTTTTCTTATTAATTCGTTCCCACGAAATAACAATTCGTTCCCTCAATTTAACAATTCGTTCCCTCGAATTAACAATTCGTTCCCAATTCGTTAACAATTGTTAATTCGATGAAACGAATTATTATATCGTGGGAACAAATTGGTTAATTCGTGTGAACGAATTGCTAAATTGAGTGAACGAATTGTTATTTCGTGGGAACGAATTAATAAAAAAAAATTATACGTCCCCTGCCCAGTTGATAACAACGTAACCGGCTACATCAGCTATTGTTGAAGGTTCCTAAAGGGTTGAGGAAGCTTTTAACATAAATTTGCCTTCGTTTTTTGTCAATGCCTTGTTTGTTTTTACCGGGGTTTTGGTCATGTGGGTGGACGCTTAACATAGAAAAGATATGGTATGGCCCAAGCTATACAGTTGTTTCTGTAAACTGTTTGTTCTATCTTGTTTAACTCTATTTTATAAATGTTATCCGTTTGTATTGCCGTTACATGTATTTCTTATTTTTAACACGGTTCCTTTAAAAAGTACTCATCGATGTCATTAACAGCGATTATTTCATGTCACGTGTCTGTCAATTAATTGCACTGGGAAGGTGGTATGAATTAAAGAAATGTGATTTGAGTGATTGTTTGAGTAAATTGCCATTGAGATCAGTTACGAACATTTGTGAAACAATTAAGTTGGTCAGTGGAATAATTGCCATCTCCCCACGACCCCTTCAATTAAAGTAGCATCGATGACTAGACAAAATTACGATCAAAGGTACATGCCCACTCAGTAGGTTATAATATAGTGAGACAGATAATTTTGTTTATTCTGTACACATGATATTTTTTGGCAATATAAACATTCAGGTGACTCATTTAATTAGTATAAATAATTTAAAAAAAAATAGTATGCTGGCGGGTTTTGCGACCAGTGTAGATCCGGATCATCCTGTGCATCCGCACAGTCTGATCAGGATCTGCACCGCTCTCCATTCCATCACTGAAACACCCGTCATACTTCTAACAAGAAAGTATAGTAATCGCTATTAGGAGTGCTATTTGATCAGGAGCTACACTGGTCACAATTCCATAAGCCCAATTTCTCCAGTCACAGCTACAATTACGTTTTCTGTGCCTATATCAAGGTCAAGGTGCATCATCACGTGGTTACAACAATAACAACGTCGCCCACTCCAAAGTAAGTATTATTTGATATGTTCCTTAATGTTCAACGGATTTTGATGAAATATGGCGCAGCAAACGCGTTTTCATGAGCTGCATTTGGTGGTCCATTGAGTTTGGCACAGACTAATGTCGTTTTTGCAAATACACGGAAATCGATTCTTCGCAAAATACAGAGACCACCAAATGCAACTTAACAAGACGCGTTTGATTAGCCATATTTCATAAAAATCCGTTACGTAATAAGGACACTATAAAATATGGATTCTGGAAATTACAGTAATTGTTGTTGTTGTTAGTACCACGTGATCATAGCATGGCCTAATGACCTTCGTTCTATACTGTGTATATAACAGTATTACATTTTATCCCGTTAGCACAGTGCGTATGTGCCGTGAAACACGGTGCCGTGAAACATTTTTGATATCCAGTCAATACTATTTTTGCATTTTAAAGCCATGTTTAGGTGTTGACGGGATAAATAGAATAGTAGGTTAGTGCCGTGAATGGGAAAAAATATCTAGCGCGGCACGGAAACGGGATGTGCTCGGCAGAGCCTCGCCCATCCCGTTTCCTGAGCCTTGCCAGATATTTTTTCCCATTCACGGCACTAACCTACTATTCTCTATTTATATTCTATATGACCATATTCTAATACGATGGAATCTCTCTAAACTTGATGCCAACACAACAACTGTGATCTTATGTTGATGGGCTTCTTGGTCATTTATCTCAGGTGATAATATCAGTTCACGATCGCATATAGCACATGGACATATGGACATATGCCTGATTCACAGTGACTTATCTCTAAACTGGACAACTTTTGACTTCATTTATGAAAAAATATTTTAAATTTTGTAAACATATTTAATGAAATTACGCAGATGTCCGAAGATACAAACTCGCATAGAGCGTCTCATATGATATAAGATTGTTAAGTGTCATGTCATGTCTGCGCGGAGTAGAAACGAAGGAACGAAACTCAAGGTTTTTATTGTTCGTCTCTACACGAAATATGCATAACGACGAACCACAGCCAAACACAAAGGTAACTACATGTATATATTATTCCGCAACAAATAGCTTTACGTAATTGGAAACGTACACTATACATTGTTTATTAACGTCTCAATCGTACATCATAGAATACATAGTCATAATAAAACATAGATACATGTAGAATTGCCATTCTAACAGAATTACAAGAGACTGTTCATTATAAACGTAGAACAAACCTTTATACAGGTCAGCATACACATGAACAGCGCGCACAAATGAGCAAAAAATAAGTAAATCGTTGAAGATGCCCTTGCCACCGCGCTTATCCTGGTTACAACGTATCGAATACACCAAACATATAATTATGTAAAATTTACTGGCCAACTATGAAATGCAGCAACTCAAGGTGTATGATCACGTGGTATTAACAACAACAATAAGTGCATGTACTGATACTCCCAGAAGACATCCGATTCAAAGAACATATTTTTTTATTTTGTCCTTATTATGTAACGGATTTTTATGAAACCTGGCGCATCAAACGCGTCTTGTTAAGCTGCATTTGGTGGTCTCTGTACTTTAGTCGAAACTTCTGTCGTTTTTGCGAAGAATCGATTTCCGGGACGACCAAATGCAGGTCATGAAGACGCGTTTGCTGCGCCATATTTCATCAACATCCGTTGCATATTAAGGAAAATATCAAATAATACTTACTTTGGAGTGGGCAAGATTTCAACACTTTCAGCCATTGTTGTTGTTGTAACCACGTGATCATGTACATTGTAACTGAATCAGTATGAACTGCATAATTATTCGAACCATATGAAACACCTTATGAAATGTTTCATATATAAAAATAATATTGGTATGAGACCTTGGTTTACTGAATAGTCATATGAAATACATATACAACGACATGAATTTTTTCACATGAAAATCAGTTCAATTAATGAATAAGAAGTGTGTACATTATATTCTGTTTCACGAAAGCTGCCCAAATTGTACGGCCTATACGGCCTACAATTCAAAAACAATATTCTTTTCGATAATATTAAATTACGGTAAAGGAAAATTTAAGAATGAGCTTTCTTTTTATTTCGTGAAATTTGGTCAAATATTGGTTTGATTACGAAAACATTATTTCTCTATGGGAATTTAACATGGGGGAAAAAGAGGTAGAGGAGTTGTGGGAGGAGTCAAAAAACGAAACATTTTGGAAATTGACTCCGAAACCTAGCTAGATAGCTTGGAAATGATCTAACTAAGAAAACAAAAGTTAAATTTTAAAAATCGGTCCAGTATTTCTGAAATTCTAAAAGAAATTCCCCATGTTAAATCCCCATAGACATCTTCACTCCGTGAAGATGTCTATGGGGATTTAACATGGGGAAATAGTTTTTTCGCCATAAAATCAATATTTGACCAAATTTCACGAAATAAAAAGAAGGCTCATTCTTAAAGTTTCCTTTAATTTAATATTATCGAAACAAATAATGTTTCTTAAGTGTTTATATAGTTATACAATTTGGGCAGCTTTCGTGAAACAGACAGTAATTAATGTGCTGAACATAAGTACATGTATTTGTATGTGATGTATATGGTGGGTTGCTCTGTCATATAAACTGGACAAGTGCAAATGTAATGTTTGCTATTCACAGAGTGTTAAAGTATTATTCTCCGCGATAGTGCGTAAGGATTAAAGATATGTGGGAATTTGTTATTTTGTTAATACGTTAACGGGAAAACGACCTATTCTCTTTCGTTTTATCGGATTAGTGTTAACAATGGGTTAATATTTTAGTTTGGAATAAAATAAAGAAAACAATAATCCTCAACACCCTGTGATTTCTTAAGGATATTCAACAATTTCAATTGCTTTGATAGCGAATCAAATTCGCATGTTTAATCAAATGTGGTTTTAACTGACCAATCCGAGAGTTCGTGTGATCACAGAGAGTTGTATAGTTTCCTGTGAATGCTAGCTTTACCTTAATGTATACGAAACTCTCACGGAATGTGTCAGGTACTTGCCGGATACATGGAATTTCGCGTATTTATATCACACAGGTCACCTACAAGTATATGATGCCCGTGTTTTCTATGTTTACACTGTGTGAAAACATACGTGTATATACATAGTATGTGAATTATTCCGGAATATATTAGAACTACATTAATATACATGTACGCGACAGATGTATGGATTGTTCACAAAATGCGTGTGTATAAAAATACATGTGGCATGTTTAAAGTGATCATCATGAAAATAATTACCCAAATACCATTTATATATTGTGTTTAATTTGAAAGATTTTATTTTCTGGATTGAAGAAAAAGAAAAAAACACTCTGAATACATGACTGTGTATTTCGCTTCGTTCCATTGGAATACGTGCTAAAATTACCTGTCAATTTCTGCCCAGGTATCACCTGTCAAAAGCACGTGCCATCTCCCGCGAGAAAGACATTGAGTTGACATGCGACAAACAACCGATCATAAACTAATTAAGTGTCGCTATTTGAGTCAATTAGGCCAATTAGTTAGCGATATGTACTTAAGTGATGACTTTAAGTTAGTAGTAGTACCTTTACAGATGACTTATATTGAAGTTGTGACTTTTGTGATTGAAACACTTGATAATATGTATTTCATTGTGAACGCATCTGAATACATTGGATAATAAACGGACTTAGATATCAAAATACAATTCGGTATCACAGTATTATTCTGACAGCTTCACAGTGAAGGAATAACAGTTTTATTGAACCATCTGCTACGGGATTATCTGTGGACATTTTGGTGTTGACGGCAGTATAGTTTCAAGAGTATTTGATCGGCTGAGAGAGACGACACTAAAATGATTGAAGTGGAAAGTGTACGGCGGGTCTACCAGATCGGTAAGTTTTGTGACATTATATTTTTTATTTATATTCAATACTTGACATGTTAAGACGTTTATACATATGTATGGTCCAGGGGCCCGTTTCACTAAACTTCGTACGACTAAAATGTTCGTAAGTGCAAAATTATGATAGTCTGTACATTTCATATTAACACTATTTTCTTGTAAACAATTATTGGATTTACATTTATTGAGCATAGGCTGCATTTGCAGCCTATGCTCAATAAATGTAAATCCATCAATTTAAATTTACAGGCGATCATAAATTTGCACTTACGAACATTTAAGCGTACGATGTTTAGTGAAACGGACCACAGCTAGAACTAGTACAGTGGTTAACACGCTGGGCGGTAATTCAAAGACCTATGGACTGGCTGCGGTGAAACCGATTTTTGACTTGCCATATTTTCTGATATTTAATAGCCCGTAACTCTTCTCAACATTACTTTAAACTATATACATGCATGTATTCCTTTAAAAATATTATAAATGTATTTACAAACTATGCATGAACTACATGTATATCAAAATGCACTTAAACATTGATGAATGGAAATATATATACACAAATATAAACATATTTATAAAATATGTACATTTAAATCTAACAAAGCATTATTACCTGATTACAGTATAATTTGTTTCTAATTACATTCTCCAAAATGATACATGTCTGTGACTGGATAAATGGGGCTTATGGGTTTTGCGACCAGTGTAGATCCAGATCACCACGTGCATCCGCGCAATCTGATCAGGATTTGTACTGTTCGCCATTCCATCAATTAAACACCCGTCCTGCTTCTAACAAGCAATATAGATCGCTATCAGGTTACAGCAGTGTGCTGTTGGATCAGGAAATATACTGGTCGCATAACCCATAATCCCCATTTATCCAGTCACAGCCACATATGTGTGTGTTACAATAACCCTTTCACCCCTATGTCACTGGAATGGATTTTGATATGTTAATTTTGCAACCTATCCAATCATCACACAATGATTTTCAGATTTGTCCATTGGGAGGGTATTTTTTGTTCTCAAAATATGAAAATTACTTTCAAAAAGTGCAGATCCTGATGAGCCGGCTCGTTGCGAGCCGGCTCATCTGGATCTGCACTGTTTGCATAAACCGCTATATCGGGCTGTCGGGTTTAAAGGGTTCACGGTATCTGTATAATATCGGATGAAAACCGGCTCACATGACTTTTTGAATAAACGAAAACGCTTATGGAATTGTAATCATGTTTACTTTTTACGTTTGGCAATGATGTCCTTATTTCATCTCCTGTGACCCTTGTTTGTTGTTGTTTTTTTTTTATTGACGTTTGTGTTCTAAGCCTCATTCATTGTATTCATTTGTATGTATAACTCACCCTACTTCTAAACCAATCGGCGGCCAGTATCGCTCTCCACTTATTTCACACATTGCGAGCTTTAGCACAAATAAGTTACATACTACCATATGTAATTACTACCTGTTCGATAGGAAATGGAAACTAAATACTTTGTTGGGAGACTGCATTATAAACCTGATCAATCATAAGTATGTTATTGCTAACATATTTGATATTTAAGGAACTAAATGCTGCGGTCACTAACGTTCACTCGCATTTAATTCGTTAAAAATTCGAATATGTGAAAAATAACATATATACTTGTTGTCCATTTCTTGTCATGGCCGGGAGTTCTGCTGAGTTACTGCCCGTAGCTATCATTGATCTACATACCTCTAATTACATTACATTAGATCTCCATTGCATTACATAAAAGCAACTCATTGCCTATATATCGGAAAACGTGCACCAATCATATCATTCACATGTTGAAGTAACGGATCAAGGCCTATAAATGCAATAAATATACCTACAAAAATATTAATAATTAACAAAAATAAATTCAATACTCTTTTTACTCTCTGTTACAGAAGAATACATGATATTTTTCTTTTGTATGGTCCGTACTGGGACGGCATCGAGACAACGGACTCTCACGAAATAGTAGTCTCATATAGCAGCAAGCTAAACAAATATATTTTGTTTGTTGATTATTGATACACGTATTTTGTATGTATATGTAATGCATGTATAGATCTTGGTCCGTTACATGAACCTGTGCGACCATTGACCTCCAGCGATGATTTATTAAAGGTTCCCTAATGAAACAAACGAATATGAATGGAAAACGAAGTGAAAAATATCGGTTTGTACAACGATGTGCATAGAAACGAGTATCGTTTGTATTTTCGTACGTGAAAGCAAATACGTTCAAATACCTGACTTTCAACTATTTAAACATACGTCGTTTCTTTCAACGCATCGTTTTGACATCGTGTTTCGTTGTTGTTGTTTTTTTTTTAAATTAGAAAACGATGTTTTCGATGGTTTAAAAAACCGACAACATCTTTTTCTAATTAAACACAATGAAATCGATGTGTTAAACGCTGCGTTGAAAGAAACGACATGCGCTTAAATAGCTGAAAGCCGGGTAATTAAACGAAACTATCGTCTTCCCGTAAGCAAACGATAATCGTTTCTATGCATATAGTTTCACAAAACGATCGTTTTAACTGCGTTTTCCATTCGTTTTCGTTTGTTTCCTTTGTATTGGCAATCTTCAATAAATCAACGCTGTAGTCCATCCAACTATATACATGTCCATTCCATTCGTTTTCGTTTGCTTCGTCTGTGAACCTTTACCAACTCTTCGTTGTATCTCGATTACAGGGCATTACGAGCCTGGCATCATGGGAGGACATCCACTAGCCGGACCGCCTGTTGTCCCAGCTCCTCCGGATAAACATAACGTGCTCGTACACTGGAATCATAGCAATCAGGGGTCAACGCAAGGGTCAAGCCCCGGGTCAAGGTCAGACGAGGACGAGGATGAGGATGATGGTAAGTTACTTTAAGGGGCAGAGCTTTCATTAATAGGAATCAGCCTGTTACATAAAAATGACCAACACAATCGTGAAATTGGTAGATTTCCGTCTTTGTCTATATACAAAAAACTTTCCTGAAAATGAATATTAATGCTACTGAATCGAACAATATACATGTATGATCGAAAATGGTCATGTCAATGGAAATAAATTTATATCTCCATTACAGAATACCGGCCGTTCACCCCTCCGCCGCCGAGAGAAAGGCTGAGCTATACGCGCTACCAACTGGAACTTTTGAACGGAATCTACATCGAGGTCCGCTATCCCAACTCCACCCAAAAACAGCTGATCGCCAAGCGTGTTGGGATTACACGGGAGCAGGTTAAGGTAAGTCATGGTTAATGCCACTTATTAATACCGTTGTATTGTTTATATTCGTTTTAACTAAAGTAGATAATCGAGATCACTCTCAATGAGCCTGGGGCCCGTTTCACTAAACTCCGTACGTGTTCGTAAATGTTCGTAAGTGCAAATTTAGGATCGTCTCGAAATTTAAATTAATGTATTTAAATGTATTTAGCATAGCAGCCTATGCTCATTAAATGTAAATCCAATAATTGCTTACAAGAAAACATTGTTAATGTGTGAAATCATAAGTTTGCACTTACGAGCATTTTATTCGTAATTAGTTTAGTGAAACGTCCCCCAGTTCTACGGCGTTGCATATTAGCAGCCAGGCGTGTTATGAGCCACAGTTATATCACGATTCGTCCGTATATATGAGGAGATAATCTGCGAGCTTTAGCGAGTATGTGCGGACGAATGTGATCTGACTGTGTTATCACATCTTCATGTCTATGCATTGCACATGTGATGTGTAAATTCGGAAACAAAACTCGAAAATGTACCAAAAATATGAGTTACACTGACTACAACCCCTCAGCAATTTATTTCCAAAATTCATTTCACAACATAAAAATGTACATGTTTCACGATTAAAAAAAAAATATATATTAAAAATGTTAGTGCCCATGTACTTCATGCAATATAGAATGCGTTTTTGTTTGTGTCAGCAATATGTGATACAGTATAACACGCATAACAAATAACCGTACTAGACAGATCTCCAGATAAGGAATTAGTAATTGAGTATTTTCACTCCATCATTTCTGAAGCAATTGGGTAAAATAAAATCACACTACTGTTTACACATCAACAGACAGCAATTATTGAATAGATTACTTCGAAATGAAAACATGTATTGGCATTTCATTAGAATTGTCTCCTTGGAGATGTGTTTTCATGGAAAATAAGAAAAACATGCTATATTTGTGGTCTGTTTATTGTTTTCTGCATCATGATAAAGGTACCACAAAATTGTTATTGCTTTTTGATACTCGCTTCTTCTGATTTCAATTGGCAATTTTAATTGGGTATTTAAGCAAATATGCAGCTTATCTGGAGCTCTGCTATACTTTTATTGAAAAACACAGAGTTGATGGGTAGGAGCGCGAATAGTTGTTTATGACTCGCAGCAACACATTAACTGCACTTTAACACTTTCACGCCTAAGTAACTGAATGGGCTGCGATATGTTCGTTTTGCAACCAATCCAATCATCGCAAAATCAGACTAGTCCATTAGTTCTTAAAAATATGAAAAAAATACTTTTAAACAGTGCAGATCCTGATGAGACGGCTCGTTACGTGCCGGCTCATCTGGATCTGCACTGTTTGCATAAACCGATATAGCGGGATTTCGGGTTGAAAGGGTTAAGAAAGAAATTTGATATGTAATTATATTTCTTATATTTATAGCCATTTCTCCACAGTTAACGCATTTCATGTACATGTCATTTAATACAGTGGGGTCAGCGTGTAAGTGCACACACGAACGAACACGACAGGTTGGAACCAACCTGTCGTGTTCGTTCGTGTGTGCACTTACACGCTGACCCCCCTGTATATGTATCAAGACATTCTGCAATTATCTTAATATTTACAACTAATATATAATAATACCGTATTCGAATATCTACGTGTATCTATATTTAACATGTATATCGTGACAACGGAATTGCTGAAATTGCTAGAAATCTCCTAGCAGTAATGTAATATCAATTTAAAGACACGGGAAAATGTAGCTTAACGGCATTTCCATTAAATTAGCAAATTTACCAACAAGCAGCATCAGACAAGACAGAACTTCCATGCGCCTCCGACCACTGAATAACCACTATATACATGCAGTATACAAATGACACACCTAGCAATATGTATTGTACACAATTAGCTTCAAAGTCAAATTAAAAGCAAATTCCTCGAGATATGACTCGAAATGGCAAAATGAGGTTTATTATGTTCTATATTGCGCTGGAGAAATAACAATATCAATATACCCCGTATGAATATTTGATCTAATCTATATTAGTCTCTTATAATTCTTATTCAGAATGGCAATGTACTATTGTAATGCACTTGTAAATGTACTGTTAACATTTTAAGGAAACGCGATTATCGCTCCCGATATCAGTGTGGAAATTTTCGTCTGATATAAAATGTATAATAATGCCAATCAATACGTGGGGTAATGGTGAATGAATGTTTATTTTACCAGAAAATGTCTCAGATGATGTATTTGATATAAAGAACAGTTTGTGCCTATTGAGTAGGCATGTACCTTTAATAAACAACAATAAAATGAAATAAATAAAGTTCATTCGGTTGGCTGATCAAAACCTATAATTAAGCCCGTTTTCTCGCGGCGTGTTGTATATTTCGGTGGCTCAATAAAGTACAATGTTTGTGTATAGCGAACCAATGGAGTAATGGGAAAATTGTTGTCAACACAGGTTGATCAGGGCCTACACTATACACTATTGTTGGAGAATCACTATACAGACCACGTATCAACGAAAGTTCATCCGTACATGGCTATACTAGTGGTAATAGTGTCCCAGCACCACCGGAACTAGGCTGATCTTAGCCCCCAATTAACCCCGTTTTATCACGGCGTGTCACATATTTCGATGGCCCAATAAAGTAGAATGTTTGTGTAACGAACCAGTGGGGAAATGGTTGTCAACACAGGAGGGTTGGTTGTCGTGATTATCTCCTCATAAACCCCGGTGTTAAAACCAACATTATGATAATATACGGATAATGGCTTGATTATGAGAAGCCTTAAAAGCTAAGCAGTTCGTGTTATCGCTGGTTATCTCGGGTGTGGGTAGGTGGTTCCAGGGGCATCTCGATAGAGTGGAATTTTTATATACACGATTTCAGTAGTCAGGAATATTTAAAATTTAATGAAAATTTAGAGGTTTCTTGATAAGTGAAATGAATTACACACTATTTTAAAGTCACTCTTTTTATAAAATTTTTGACCACATGGTGGTCGAAAATTTAATAAAAAGAGTGACTTTAAAATAATGCGTATTAAATGTGCTTCGGAGGTTAATGGAAATTACTAAAATTAATTATATCGGAATACAGCTCTGCATTGAAACCAGCTCTGCATTGAAGCCTGTGTAAACCTATGTGGCCGGTTTACAGATGCGCACGCATGTGATCATTTCAAGGTCCTGACCCATCACATCTCTGCCCTATTACGGGGAGAATAAACACGAATAAAGGAAAACTAAAGTTTCAATAATTGTGTTTCTTCTTATTTGTTTGGTAACCACATTATATCTACTGCTGCATGATAAGTCATCATTCATAATTATGCTTTTATCTTTTTCTTCATAAAATCTGTTTTTTCAGTAACCTTTTGGTTTAAATATCTAAATATCTAGCACACGATGACTATTTAATCTTAGAAACGTTATCCGAAATAGGTGTCGGACTTAAGATACTGTCGGTATTAGATAAGTTTATACCGCCGAGAAGACATTCGTGACGATTATAACACGGTCAATCCCGAACAAGTAATAAGTAATACTAGTATACCCATAGTGGGTACATATACAGACCCGCCTGCGTTAATCTTGCCAAGATGTCTACGTTTCTGAACGTCTTTTGGCAATCTAAACTTACCATCAAGAAGTTTGATTGGCTCAGGCTCAGTCAACCAGCTGCTTGATTTCAAGCACAATATTGAAGTATTTCGGATTAAATAAATTGACAACTATTGGCAATATTAGTGCGGTCACAAGTGTACTAATTCCTAACTTGGGCTCGTGCTTACAAAACGTTCAGTGGCCTATTTCACCAACTTTGCAAAGTATACCTTTCTAGGAAAGTATACTTTGAGGGAGAAATTTTCAATTTTAGGATACATTTATTAATTTTCATTATACTGAATTTATCACAGCCATTTTGGCTGTGGTAATGTAATAAATTCAGTATAATAATTATGCATACTTTTAATCATCAACTATATGCAGTCGTTAGTTCTATATGAAATAATGCATTTCACGAACAATAAATGATTACTCCCTCAAAGTATACTTTGTTAGATAAGTATACTCTGCAATTTTGATGAGATCGGCTGCTGAACGCGTTCGCCAAATTGGTACTCGAAATCAGGTAGTGTTATCGCAAAGAGCCTTGCATATTGAGACGAGCCATGTGATCGTGAAGCAAAGAAGATGTGCGATATCTGATGAAAAATATTTACAAAATTTACTATATTTTCCGCAAATGACGGAAGTTTACGACATCTTCAGAGCAAATGCATTCCGCATTTGCTCTGACAATATCGTCAACTTTCGAAGTTTCTGTAAATATTTGTCATCATGACATATAGCATGTGCACGAGACACGCCATGTGATATTGTACCGAAGAACATGTGTGATATTGTACCGAAGAACATGTGTGATATTGTACCGAAGAACATGTGTGATATTTGATAAAAAATATTTACACATTTTACGATATACATTTTCGGTGAAGTCGAAAGTTTAATTTTCTCGTCGTCCCTGTCCAAGGCAATGTTTTTTATTTTAAATTTTACTTCTAGATCTGGTTCCAAAACCGTAGACGAAAAGATGTCGTTGGGAATTCTGGGAAATCCAAGTCGTGTGACGTCAGCAGCAGCAGCAACACGAGCAAGGATTCCGCAGACGAGAAATTAGCAGACGACAGCTCGTCGGACGACTCGGCGAGCAGCAAAGACGCGGAGGAATCTGTCGTACCGAGTGAGGTTCTTAAGGGGGTCGTCGGAGAATTGTTCAGGTATACGAAAGACCCTTTAAAGGGCAAGAAAAATAGAAAGAAAGCGAAATCGAAAAAGCAGAATGAAAAACAGGCGATAAAAAAAGGACTGGCGACAACGTTACTAGCGGCACAGTACGACATGGTATCACCGCCCAATCAAGTTATACCAAGTGCTTTCTTCGAAAAGGTGAAAAAGGGATTTAACCATTCCAAAGGATTGTCTGCGTTTGCGGTACCCAGGGATCCAACAAACCCGGCGCAGATTAGCAGCATTTCAAGTACGACGCGGGAACCAGGGTCACTGACAGTTTCCAGTGGTATAGGAAACGCACCCTCAAACTCCGTTACAGTGAGCAACCATTTGCATAATAAATTGCTTAGCAACCGTAGTCTTGGCAACTACCCATATTCCGGCCAGACGGGACATTTTATACATAATACGTTACCAACCATTCAGACAAACGGATGTGATCTACCCGTGCTATCTGACTTGCTGTCCTATAAATCAGCAATGGACTCGAGACATAAAGGAATAATGTCCACTGCTGGTCAAGGTCACCGATTGCCAAACACCACAACGTCTGCTCCGTCAACGACAAGTGACACAGACAGAAATATTCGCCATCATTCTATAAATAGCTACAACTCCGGAATGCCCGTCAGACCTATGGGAGGAATATTCCCGTTTCCATTTTTGGCCGAACAACCGATGATCTTGTCGTCGCTAAGACAACCCGACCAAATATACCGTCCATCACCCCAATACCCCGTGCCCCATTATAATGAAGACCCTTACCAGCCGCTGATCATCTCGTCGCTAAGCAACCCATACTATGCCCCGCCTCCACCCGCCTGGACCAACCAGAACAAACCTGCAGCAAATCCGACGACCTTTACTCAGTTATGATTCAAGTAGGACCTAAAACGTGCATATCAACATATTTGTATGAACCAAATCATGGCAGCAGTTCAACTCGACGTTTTAGTAACATCAGTGCGACAAACACGTTTCGACAGGTCACAGCGACATGTATCTAAGGTCACAATAACCCGAAATGGGCACGACTCTGGAATTACATCCCTTATTCCACCATCAAATATTGATTTCAATGTTCTATATATGATTGATATAAATGTTAGAACACATGGGGTAAGCACATTTTGTGGAAACTATATTATGCTATTGCATAACATTGGCTTCAAGAGTGCAATAATTAACCCATTGTATTAAAATCATAATAACTAGGTGTATATGAAATCTAGCATGTGTGTTGGTTTAATATGATATTAATACTCAACACAGCCTCGTTTCTTATGAAATCAGTAAACTTCAGTAAATATCATATTAATACATCACTCATGTTAGATCCTCTATTAAATCAATATGTGCGAGAGAAAGAAATGAGATAATATGATGGAATTAATTCCACGGAAGTTCCCATTAACTATAATGTCATTGCTCATATGAACACCTCAGTTACTTACACTTACTTACATGCACTCTACTGTCTGTTCTACGTTTTGCTGCCGACGAATATTTGGCTATTACACACATTAAATGTAAAAAATATTTAAAAGTAAGTACTTTATCAATAACAAAAAAGTCGCCCTCCCCAAAAAGAATTATTTGATGAAATTCCATAAAATATTGATTTTATTGCGAAAAAAAGATTGTGGGCTAAAAATATTTTTTTTATTTGTTGACCGATTTTCAAAATCTAAATTTTGTTTTCTTAGTTACGTCATTTTCAAGCTACCTCGCCAGGTTTCGGAGTCAATTTCCAAAATGTTTCGTGGTTTTCAGGATCAAAAAACTAAAATGTTTTGGAAATTGACCCATGTTAAATTCCCATAAGAAAATCGTTGTTTCTCAATAAAATCAATATTCGATGGAATTTCATCAAATAATTTTGTTTGGGGAGGGTGACTTTTTTGTTATTGATGAAAAAGTACTTATTTTTAAATATTTCTTAGATTTAATGTGTTTAATGGCCAAATGTTCGTCGGCAGCAAAACGTGGAACAGACAGTAAGTTTTACATTGCAGTTGTTTGTATTTACATGAAACCCTCAGGCTTACTTACAATATATATTTACATGTAATTTATGTACTGTTCAATGATTACATTCCCACCGTGTCGAATGGAAACCGGGTCCATCTGACTTGATTTTGAATGAAGCTGGTGTAATTAAAAACTTAAAAAGAGTCACAACACAATGAACCTAATCGATAAACAATGATCATAATACGAATTGGTTCACTTGCCAGCAAAGATTAAGATTTTAGATATGTTTGTATCTACACTCGTTATCTCAAACTCTCCAACTACTGATAACTCAAAGTCAGATACTTGGTTCCCAGTATATGTTACTTATATAATAACTCAAGTTATGTATTTTCCTCAGTTCATTGGGCTTTGAGTAAACGAGTGTAGACTGTACATGTGTGTACGTTGGATATTCATTGTTGTGATGCATTCAATGTAAATACGTGTATTTCCAACATTACCAGTTGAAATCCGAAATGTTCTTAGATGGAATATGTGAAACGTGACTTATGGCGTTTGCGATCAGCTTCTGCATAGTATAATAAGGGTCTGTACTACAGTCAGTGAAACACCCACCATGTTTGTAACAAATTGTATTCTTGCAACAGGCTGGCAGATCCGTAGTTAAAGATCATAAATGAATGGGTCAGTGGAAAAAGGGGGCTAAGTCCATGGGACTTAGCTCCCTTTTTCCACTGATCCCTTCAAATGTTATAAGCTCGATTTCCGATTTTGCAATCGCATATCAATACACATCGGTATTGGTATCCATGATTAGGATGAGACATATACCCGGTACTAGTCTTGGAACGGTCGGCTACCTCTTGTTTCCACTGCATGTTGTACAGAGATTACAGCTAGTTTCTTTTTATATATTTATACATGTATAATAAAATGTAAATTTCATGAACTTTGTACCTTTATTTGTTTAAAGATGGGGTCCCGCACATCAGGATGTATTGTAAGGGTTATCCTTTAGTGTTTCAACCATTAGCTATGTCATTAACTCTTTGCTGCTGGGAAACTTGTGGGCTATAAATAGTTCAAAACTAGCGGACAAAAATTAATATTTTCTTGTATTTTTCCCCATTAATATCATGAATATGTCTTGAAATTTCATTAGAATCGAGTCACGAGGACTCAATTCTAATGAATTTTCAAGACATATTTACAGAGAGAAATAAAACATACACTCCTAATTCGTTTGGCGATATTTTCGCCGCTAGCACGCAGAGTTAATATACACAAATATAATTACTTGCTGGTACACTTATTGGCATTATATTGAATGACGCATTTTAATAATTTTGAGGTCAGGGGAGATAACCGAGTTTTCTAAAAAATATTAAAACACTAGATGGCCGCGGCCTGCATGTCGCGCCTTGTGGCGAGGCATGGACACTAAAAAAAAAGATATAGTATAACGAAAAACTTTAACCAAAAAACTTAACCAAAAAACTTAACCAAAAACTTTAACCAAAAAACTTAACCAAAAACTTCAAAGTAATTTGACCTTGACATTGGGCACAGGGGCCGCACGGGAGGGGGGTAGAACGAAAATATAGATGATGATAAACACCCATGTGAAGTTTCAAGGTAATGGGCAAAGCAGTTGCAGAGATATAGTATAACGAAAAACTTTAACCAAAAAACTTAACCAAAAAACATAACCAAAAACTTTAACCAAAGAACTTAACCAAAAACTTCAAAGTAATTTGACCTTGACATTGGGCACAGGGGCCGCACAGGAGGGGGTAGAAAGAAAACATAGATGATGATAAACACCCATATGAAGTTTCAAGGTAATGGGCAAAGCAGTTGCAGAGAGAGATGTAGTATAACCAAAAACTTTAACCAAAAAAAATTAACCAAAAACTTCAAAGTAATTTGACCTTGACATTGGGCACAGGGGCCGCAGGTAGGGGGTGGGAGTAGAATGAAAATATAGATGATGATAAACACCCATGTGAAGTTTCAAAAGGTAAGGTAATGGGCAAAGCATGTTGCAGATGAGGTATGATCAATGAGATTCAGTACTAATAGTACTAAATCCCATATATTACAAATGGGGTGGGGGGGGGGGGGTCCCAAAATCAGAACTGAATATTTCAATAAAAATCTATATATTCAGCCCTGAAATCAGAATAATCCTTATCGGATGCCAGGTCCTAGCCACACCAGAATCACTTGCCCCCTCCCAAAAGCAATAAAATCAGCAATAATCTTAATACTTTTATAATGGGCAACAACCAAATTCGACTCCCAGGTAACAAGAGACAAAGATAAAAACTTTTTTTTGCCAGAAAACGTCATATCTACAGAATATACAAAACTATCTGTCTCCCTATAGTATAACCTGGCATGTGGGACCCTAGCTTTAAGGAACCTTCAACATATTTTCGCTGCAGTCCACCCAAGTACTGGTGGTTATCTGGATCAAAGTGGATGCAAACATTGAAAACAAATATATTCAGCCCTGAAATTAGTATAACCGGACCTGGTGGCAGGTCCACACCAAGGTCACTTGGCCCATTCCCCTAAAATAGGATTACGAATAATCAGAATACTCACACAAGGGGTATAACCAGATTCAACTGTCGCATACAATAATGCCAACAACGAGCGTGAGAGTTGTACAAACACAATAAAAGGCTTTAATGATTTTTGTATTTTATGCATAAATATTCATTTACAAACAGGATAATGACATTTTCCACATATATGGTACATGTATTTTACAGCATTCATCACTAACCGCTCGTCAGACACTGTGTTATAAATATTATATACCCACTTCCGTACATGGGTTTCAGGTGGGGATGAAATGTGATTAAAGGAACATTTAACAGTATACAGCTGATTCTCGTTATCTCGATATCGCTTATCTCGATATACCTGCTTATCTCGATATATGTCCGAGGTCCCGGCCGAATTCTCTATATAAATAATGTATTTTACTCCTGATAAATCGATATCGGAAATGTCGATATTTCTGTTATGTCGAGGTGGAAATTGAGTCCCGATAGCATGTTTCCTTCATATTTGTATTCTGATAACTCGATGTGAAAAATAAGAGCCTGGCACCGCCGAGTCCGATTCAGAGTGATTATCTCAGGTAAGTTTTCACACGTCTATAGAAATCAAAAACGCAACCGCTAAAAAATGTGTTAAACGTTGCACAAACATCTTGGATGAATTCACTTAAACCATAATTAACCAATGCGACATCGGATCACTTTAACATGAAGATGAAATAAACGGCGTGGCAATCAAGACAATTGAACTTGTCATTTCCTAACCCTTTGAACCCGAAAGCCCGCTATAGCGGTTTATGCAAACAGTGCAGATCCAGATGAGCCGGCTCGTAACGAGCCGTCTCATCAGGATCTGCACTGTTTGAAAGTAATTTTCATATTTTTGAGAATATCAAATACCCCCTTTTTATAAATGGAATAGTAACGCCGATTTGATTTGAATTGGGCCGAATTTGTTTGTGCCAGTGGCCGACGAGTCCAAGTCCGACGTGATTTGGGGACGAAATACGGGTCTTGCATTTTGCGATTGAATAATAACATCGTCAGAAAAGACATTTAGTAACGCTTATTCATTGATGTGTATTGGGTATGCAAAACAATTTGTTGTGTACCGGAAATTGTGTCATGCATGTGCGATATATTTAGTAACAATGCATGCGCGTTTCGTTAAAAGAAAGTGTGTGATTTATGAATACCCGGAAGTAAAGTTAAGTTGGTATTTTTTTAAGCGATTTTGTTCGGATTTTTTATAGAATTGTCGCTAAATTTGGCGAATTTTTATCTTGAAGTTCGGATATGTCGATATATTTTGCTCAGTCCGGTCAACTTCGAGATAACGAGAATTATCTGTAGTTGTATTGGTTTTCAGACCGAGGCAAAATTCTCAAGAAACTGCAAAAAAACACATACATGTATATACAAATGTACTTTAATTATTTAAAACCAACAAGTGCATCGTTATCACTAAGCTAATCCCCTTGCTGGCAGCCTTGATAATAATAAGAACAAGAAATGCGTCTGTCGAACACGGGTGCCACCTGCAGCATATTTGAAAAACTGTGACAAATTGGTTAACCGAAAAGTGTGACGGACAGACAGACGGACAGACGGACGGTCCAAACACTATATGCCACCCGTTTCTTCGAAACCCAGTGGCATAAAAACAAGAAATGCGTCTGTCGAACGCGGATGCCACCTGCAGCATATTTGAGAAACTGTGACAAAGTGGTTAACCGAAAAGTGTGACGGACGGACGGACAGACGGACGGTCCAAACACTATATGCCACCCGTTTCTTCGAAACCCGGTGGCATAACAAGAGGGCCATGATGGCCCTAATTCGCTCACCTGACTCCCTGAACACCAGAGGAGAATGTGTTTCAAAAAAATTGTGCTATTTTTAGATAGCGGTCATCTTGGATTAAGCGATGACTCATTTTACCAAATCTGAAAATGCTTCACCCAAGGATCTTAACTTACTATGAAGTTTGGCCAGCATCGGCCATGTGGTTCCTGAGAAAAAGACGTTCAAAATCTTGAATAAATGGACCTTTTGGCGGCCATCATGGAAGACATAATCATCCGATTCCGACAAATATTGCACCAGAGCAATCGCCTCATCGATACCTTCAATTTGATATATGACATGAGCATATTCGGTCAAAAATAAAATTTGACCCCAATTTGACCCCACAGGCCACGCCCATATTTGACCCCGGGGTCACCATTTTAACAACTTTGAAAGAGCATTGTACATCGATCATTCCTACCAAGTTTCGTCGAAATCCGGCTAGCGGTTCATGAGAAAAAGATTTTTTAAGAATTTATGCTATTTTTAGATGGCGGCCATCTTGGATTAGGGATGACCTCCATTTTAACAAATCTGAAAAAGCTTCACCCATGGACCATAACTTTTAAGTTTCGACAAAAAATGCACCAGAGTGATCGCCTCGTTGATACCTTCAATTTGATATATGACATGACCATATTCGGTCAAAAATAAAATTTGACCCCACGGGCCACGCCCATTGACGCTCATTTGACCCCGCGGTCTCCATTTTAACAACTTTGAAAGAGAATTGTACATCGATCATTCCTACCAAGTTTTGTCGAAATCTGGTTGGCGGTTCTTGAGACGAAGATTTTTGAAGAATTTGTGCTATTTTTAGACGGCGGCCATCTTGGATTACGTAATGACGTCATTTTAGAAATTTTGTAATCCCCCTACCTAAGGACCATGACCATGAAGTTTGGTGACTATAGGCCCAATAGTTACAGAGGAGAAGACGTTTGAAAATGTTCACGGACGACGACGACGGACTACGACGACGGACAACGGGCACATTGCGGTAACAATAGCTCACATGAGCTCAGATGAGCTAAACAATAGTGACCATGATCTTGGGCGGTCAGAAGTGGTTCACATGCAAAGCAAAGCACCATCCTAGACACACATGGTGGCCAAATATTATCAAAATCGGTGAAGTGGTTCATAAGTTATTGCAAAATGAATGGTGTACATAGACTAACGCTATATTCCCTCTTGCCTATCGGTGACAGGATAACTAGTTGAAATTAAGTGGAGAACAATGGACATAACTGGCAATAACTGGCCTTGAGCACAGTGGGCCATATGTGTGGGCTATAAGAGTGTGTGAGTGAGTGAATAGGGTTTAGCGTCCGCTTTTCTGACATAGAGGTACAAGCCTCAGGGAGTCTACACACAGACGGGTCAACGGGGTCGTGTCCCGTATCCACCTGTCCGAGGGGGGTAAATCCCAACTTCAGAACTCAATATTTACAATCAAAATATATATTCAGTCCTGAAATTAGAACAACCTGATCTGGTGCCAGGCCCTTGCCACACCAGCATCATTTATCCCATCCCCTAAAAGTAATAGGATTAGTGCTAATCTTACTTTTATATATGGGGCATAGCCTGACTCAACTCTCACATACAAGAAAGCCAAAAATGTACATGAGGGCCAAATCCGGTATAGTGGGTTCCGGAAAGTATGAACCCAATCGTTAAGCCAGTTTAGTCGCCTTTTACGACAAGCAATGGCTACTGAAGCACTATTCTCAGGATCAGTTGATCCCGCCCCGGTGCCTGCACGGGGCGTGTGGGCTATAGAATGTTTGTTTGTTTATTGGTGTTTAACGGCCTATCAACAGCTCAGGTCATGTAAGGCCGGCCCAACGGGTTTAATCCTGTATTTAACAAAATCTTTAACCCATACACCCAGCTGCTGCTTGGTCCGACTACCAAATATTTGGTCTTGACCTTGGGCATGAAAGCCACATGGGTGGGCGATAGAATGAAAATATGGATGATGATAAAGAAGTATACAGCGTTTCAGGTCAATCCGACTTATAGTTGCAGAGCTATTGGGTACCCAAATCTTACGGACGAACGGAAATAAGCTATATATTCCTCGTCATACATTGTATGCAGGGAATAAAGACCCAGATCAGATTACATGGATGCGACTGCTGATCTGGGTCTACAATGATTACAAAGGCCATAAGCTCCATTCATCCAGTCATATCGACAATTAATAAAATAATATATTTATTTACAATATCAATCCATATGTGAATTTGTATCTCTGGCATTATTGCCCGTTGATGAAGTTTCGGACGAAAATCTTTCTAATCTTCTTCGCCGCACCTCGTCCATTTCGTCGGTATGCTCTTCTCTTCGTGGATCCTCCCATTCTGGTATCAGTTCTTCTTTTGCAGGTGTGTAACCAAACGCCCCCGCTAAACTAGACAGATCTGTAAGCGAACGGAAACTTAATCGATTAGTCTGTTTAACGAAACCTGCCCAAATTTTACGTGGAGGAGCTGTGGGATGAGTAAAATTTGTTTTTTAAAAATTGCAAATCGACTCTGAAACCTGGCTACAGTGGGGTCAGCGTGTAAGTGCACACACGAACTAACACGACAGGTTGGTTGGTTCCAACCTGTTGTGTTCGTTCGTGTGTGCACTTACACGCTGACCCCACTGTAGATAGCTTGGATATGATCTAAGAAAACAAAAGTTAAATATTGAAATATCCGTCCATTATTTCTGAAATCCTAAACATTTCCCCCATGTTAAATCCACATAGACATCTTCACTCTGGGGATTTAACATGGGGAAATTGTTGTTTTTTTTGCATTAAAATCAATATCTGAACAAATTTCACGAAATAGGAATGGAATGGTGTTTAATGGCTCATCAACACAAAAGAGTATCATTTAGGGCCAAGCAATTTTAATAGATGAAGACGAAAATAATAGTATGATAGATGTGGTAGGCAATCAAATGATTAGGGTAAAAATAAAACTATGATAAACAATATAAAAGAGCAACATGTATACAATGATAAAATTATATTTTCCCATAAAGTGGAGAAAGCTATTAAAGAAAACCTTCAATGTTCTCCACCTGGCATAACTCTGCAAAAGAAGTAACATTGAAATAACAAAGAAGGCTCATCTAACATGATCGAAAAAAAATAAAATAGTTTTTGTATTGTTTATATAGCCGTAATATTTGGGTAGGTTTCGCGAAACAGACAGTAGGAAACATGAACAGTCAAAGGGTTTAAAGGCACTGGGTCTCAGTAGCTGATATCACCAACAATGCAAAGTATACTTATCTAGCAAAGTATACTTTGAGGGAGAAATTTTCAATTTAAGGATAAATTTATTAATTGTTATTATACTGAATTTATTACATTATCACAGCCATTTTGGCTGTGATAGTGTAATAAATTCAGTATAATAATTATGCATACATCAAATATATGCAGTTGTTAGTTCTATAATTTATGAAACAATGCAATTCGGGAAAAATAAATTAGTTCTCCCTCAAAGTATACTTTGCTAGAAAAGTATACTTTGCAATGTTGGTGAAATAGGGTTTAAAGGCACTGGGTCTCAGATATGCTTAGAAAGTGATGAAACAGAATGAAAAAAATATTTGTACATTTATGTCGCACGGCCTATCAACAGCTAAGGTCATGTAAGGCCAGGCAAACGGGTTCGATCCCATATTAACCTGCTGCATTGGGGGGAAATCCCAAAATCAGAATGGAATATTTACGGAATATATTTATACCGGGGAATGTTAAAAAAAATATTTATAATATTGAAACATAACTACCGTTGCTATAAACCAAGTTTTTATTAATCGATGGTGATCAATTTATTTTATTTAAATTATTTACATTAGCGTCTAGAATGAAAACTTCTTTCTAAATGTGGCATAGTATGACAATTTCACAACAAAAAGTCTCATGTTTTCCTTATTGGCAAACCGACCAAATTATCTCCCCTGTTTACCAGTGATCCACCGTACGTACTTGAATATAACGTAGAACTATGTTTTTGAAAACTTCATCCACTACATTGCGATTGATTGATATAGGTCATTTGCATGAAGTGAAGTATACATATTGTATATCTGAGACATCATCTGTAGCCGATTTCATCAAAAGTGCAAAGCATACTTATCTAGCAAAGTATACTTTGAGGGAGTAATCATTTATTTTCCTGAAATGCATTATTTCATATAGAACTAACGACTGCATATATTTGATAATTAAAAATATACAGAATTATTATACTGAATTTATTACATTATCACAATAATGTAATACATTCAGTATAATAAAAATTAATAAATGTATCCTTATTAAACTTGAAAATTTCTCCCTCAAAGTATACTTTGCTAGATAAGTATACTTTGCTAGATAAGTATACTTTGCAATGTTGGTGAAATAGGTTCCTGAAACACAGTCGCTTTAATGTGCCAATTTAATGACATACAGAGACTTTGATTTAGCTAGAGTACTTCTGTCATTTTTAGAAATCACAAGTGGGTCTGTGATTGGAGAAATGGGGCTTATGGGGTTGTGCGACCAGTTTGTTTGTTTGTCTGTTTATTAGTGTTTAACGGCCTATCAACAGCTAAGGTCATGTAAGGCCGGGTTTGCGACCAGTACAGATCCAGATCAGCCTGTGTATCCGCACAGACTGATCATGATCTGCACTGTTCGCCATGCCATCAATGAAAGAAGTTTGTATTTGTGACAGTGACTGGAGAAATGGGGCTTATGAGTTTTGCGACCAGTACAGATCCAGATCAGCCTGTGCATCCGCACAGACTGATCATGATCTGCACCATTCGCCATGCCATCAATGAAACCCCCACTATAGATCCTAATCAGGTTAGAGGAGGGTGCTATTTCATCAGGAGATGCACTGGTCACAAATCCCGTAAGCCCCATTTCTCCAGTCACAGCCACATATATGGAAAATATAATTGTCGAAAAATGGCCACACACTAAGGGAGGTAATTCGAAAGCAGGAATTATTTGTGGCTGTGACTGGAGAAATGCATCTTATGGGATTTGTGACCAGTGTCTGATCAACTAAATGACTTGTGTAGCCTGATAACGATACATATTGCTTGTTAAAAGCAAACTGGGTTTGATGGAATGGAGAACAGTGCATATCCTGGTCAGACTGTGCGTATCACTGATAATATTAAATTTTATAAAAATTTAAGAATGACCCTTCTTTTTATTTCGTGAAAATTGGTCAAATATTGATTTTATTACGAAAAATAGATTTGTCTATGGGAATTTAACATGGGGGGAAAGGAGATAGAGGAGCTGTGGGAGGAGTCAAAATACGAAAAAAATTGGAAATTGACTCCAAAACCTGGGTAGATAGCTTAGAAATGATCTAAATAAGAAAACAAAAGTTAAATTTTGAAAATCGGTCCAGTATTTCTGAAATTCAAATAATTTCCCAATGTTAAATCCCCATAGACATACTCTGTGAAGATGTCTATGGGGATTTAATATGGGGAAATGTTTTTTTCGCAATAAAATCAATATTTGACCAAATTTCACGAAATAAAAAGAAATTTTGCTATAATTTAATATTATCGAAAAATATATTGTTTTTGCATTATTTATATAGCCGTAAAATTTGGGCAGGTTTCATGAAACAGACAGGTAGTGTGTCAGTTTTACATTGAATTACGCTTAAAGGGGGCAATAGGCCGACAATGGATGGATTTGATTTTGAGTTAATGGTGTTTAACGTCCTGTCATAAGCTAGTCATTTTAGGGTCAAATGATGAAATCCCATATGTCATGGGGGGTAAATCCAAAAAATGTAATCAGAACTGAATATTTACAGAAAAAAAAATATATTCAGCCCTGAAATTAGAAAAACCTCACCACACCAGAGTCACTTAGCCCCACCCCCCAAATATAATAGGATTAGTACTAACCTTATTACTTTTATAACGGGTATAACCAGATTCAAAGCTCACATACCAGAAAGCCAAAAATGTACTGAGGGTCAAACCAGCGATATTGGGATTCCGTTAAGAATGGACCCCATTGTTAACTTTACCCTTCGCAGTTCCCAACCAACCACACAATGGGTGATAATGGAATAAAACACTCATGTCCGTCGGCGTCCGTGCAAGCAACTTGTTCGCTATGCTCACTCGTTGCTTACACGGAAGCCAACGCACACTCGTGTATTATTTCCCGCTATTCAAAATGTACGATGTGATATCCTCTATGTACTCGACTTCTACAATGGAACTTCCCTACACCGGACACCAAGAAAACACCTGTGATCTTATATTTGATGAGTTGCTTGGTCATCTATCTCAGGTGATGATGTCTGTTCGTGATCCCATAGCACACAACTATGGCTCAGAATGATCAAATGCTTGATTTACAGTGAAACCCCTCATAAGCCGGACACCCTGGCGAGCTGCCAGGGTGTCCGGTTTAGAGAGGTTTCACTGTATCACATGTACTCACCTGTTGCTTCAGTATTTGTATTATCGGTACCACCTGGCACCATTGTTGGTGACTCCCGTCCGCGCGACTCCTGTTGTACTATCGTCTTGCTGCTATTCTTGGGCCGTGCCCCGGCTTCACTCGACTGGGATTGCGACTGGGACTGGGGCTGGGGCTGGGACACGGTGGGGACTCCCGGGGGTGGCTGAGCCAAGTTTATACCAGCAATACTGGAATAGAACAGGGTCACGATTTACTCTCACAATTGAACGTGAAAGGGTTTAACGTCCCAGCAACAGCTAAGGTCATATAGACGGGACCACAGTTTAAAGTCTCAGTCGACAGACCAGTGGAATGGAAATACTGTGAAAGTACACAACCTCCAGATTAGAAGTCAGGTGTTATAACCCCTAGGCCACAACCAATTGCATACCGTTTTACTGAATATACAAAAAAAATGAAAAGTTGCTTAAAACTTTTTACAAAGATATTTTCAACATTGTACTCTTCTATATAATCACCATAAACACTACACATCCGCGCAATGTAATAGACAAATTTAACATTGAGAGAATTAAATGTAGTTGATGACGTAGCGGTCAGTCAAAACAAGATTGTCACCTGACTGCTAATCACAAGTGCATCACTTCCTAGACACACTTTCTTTTTTCAGGTCGCCCATGGGGTCATATATATTCAGAAAACAGATACAAATAAACCATTAGATGCTCTTTTTTACCAACTGTTTTCCTCACATTTCATCCACATCTGAGATCAAGGGCCTTTAAGAGATTATATAAGGGTTATATATAGGCTGCATTTTTTACACCAGTGGCACGTTTTCAAAACAGACCCATTTGGGGAAAAAACCTGTGTCTGTAAGATGCAAAATCCTTCCGGTGTACATGCTGTTTAACTGTAACCCATTTTGCCAATTTCTTCCTTTTCAATAACCGTCTACAAACTTTTTGCCAACATTTCAATTGGATTTTTTTTTCGAAAATTGTAATTTTTTATCGCCAATTGTTTTATTTTTTTTGAAGTGGCGATTTTTTTATTTTCCCCAGCGGAATCCCTGATGGGGCTGGAGCTCATAACTGCTGCAGACCTCAGATGAACAACAAGCCTCCGAGGAAGAAGGCCGTCCCTACTGCTACTCGTGTGGTGGCATACAAGAAGGCTGACACTCCGGAGCCCGAGACCAGGCTCCTCACCATCCTCCTGATCAATGATACGATTTGCTCCCTGGGGTTTCTCAGTCTTAGCAGGTTGTGTAGACAGACGCAGGTCGACACGATGGATGTCGCCGTCTCAGGTTTCTGGCGCAGAGTAATTATCAGGCACTGGGATCAGTGGGCGTTTTCGACTGAAACGACGAGCCCTGGAAAGCTGGTAGCTGAAGATCCACTCATTTTCCGTCCTCTGGCGTTGGGAAAACGGTTTCATCAGCCAAGACCTCAGGGCGAGGGAATATGGCATGTCTTAGTCATCACCAGATAGAGGCTCTGCTGGGGGAGAAGCCGCTGATATCATCCTTGATGGCATCTTTCAGCTCCAAGTTGTTGAAGACTTGGGCAGATCTGTTGGCGCCAACATCCACGCAGGTGAACTTGTAGTCTGCGTTCACCAGGGCCATCAGCATGACGTAATGGAACCCTCTGTAGTTGTAGTAGATCGATCCTTAGGGCACCTCATGGTAACGTGTTTGCTGTCCAGGGGGCCGTTTCACTAAACTTTGTACGACTAAAAAGTTTGTAAGTGAAAAATTATGAAATTTCACATTAACAGTCCTTTCTTGTATTAAACAATTATTGGATTTAATTTTATTGAGCACAGGATGCCTCATCCATCAATTGAAATTTCCAGATGATCCTAAATTTGCACTTACAAACATTTTAGTCATACAAAGTACAGTCGAACCTGCTCGGGCGGTCACCTTTAATCAGCGGTCACCGCCTTTCAAATTCCTCCCACGCATTTTTTCTGTATAAAACGCTTTCATTCAACGGTCACTCGTCTGACGCGGCCAGCGGTCATTAATTATCATCTCAAACTAGTGATCCAATTTCATTAAACGGTCACCGCTAATCCCGATGTCAATGTACCCTGCGGCGGTCGTTACCGAAGCGCGAATTAACAATGATGACGGCAGTCAATGCGGGTAATTCGGTCGACATTTTCTCTGCCGAATCACAATCTGGCCTCTATTATTTGAGTTAACTTTTGAAAACATTTACCGGGTGCATATCGGTCGGTATCATTTTGCCATGAAAAATATTGCATGACGCCATTAACGGTAAATCCCAATATGCATAATGCAATTCAACGCACGTTATAAAACTCCATCATTAGTTTCGAAACTGTGTGTTTACTCGATGCTGATTCGTCCAAAGTGGCAAGCCTAAGTTAGCTGGCCGACATCAAACACACCGCGTGTCAAGATTTACAACACGAAGCCATATCAAAATTCAATACACGCAGTTGCTGACGTCAGTTTCGTATTCGTCACTAGACTGGTACCCTGTCTGATGCGTGCCTAGTGAAACAATTCTATCGGGAACCAGTCAATTTATGACACGGCAAACGTGTTTATGTGAATTGGGTCTCTATCACTGACAAATCCCGGCTTATTGCATTAGCAGCCAGACCAGGCGGTGCATTCAAGTAGTCTGCACATGGTTTACAGTGTTTGCCAATCTCTAATTAAAAACATCATAATTACGTCAGCAGACAGTGCAAATTGGTCATAGCTATAGGCTGCTTTCAGCGTTTGTCGACATTTCAGTAATTTACGGAAGATACAACTGATTTTGAAATATTACACAGGCGAGATTTGTGTGTTGCTTTGTTAAAAAAAATCGATAACACCCAGCCGTGTCAACTGACAGGTGTTTAACGCATGACATCATTCAGCACGAGGCTGTAAACTGTGTGACCTTTAGGCTATGTTTTGAAATTGCTCTGACTGGTCAACACGCCTTTTGATGTGCCGCAGATGTCACGTCATGGGACAATCAGTAACCCATTTCATGAGGATACGCTTATGTTTGCGGAAAATCCTAAATATTTTCCTTCTATGCATTCAGAAGTATATGCCGCGACCACCATTTAAACCGTTTCGTCGAGACGGTTCAAATGAGTGGTCACAACATATATTTTCATTGAGAAATAACAAAAATTAAAATAAAATATTTAATATATTTCATATCCGTAAATGTGTATTCCTAAAAAAAAACACTGGAATATACGCAGATCTGTCGCCATATTTCGCCGATATTGAATTCGAAAATATTTTCCGTAAATGGCGTTATCTTTATCTTCATTTCAATTTTCAACATTTACCTGAAATGTACCTGAAAACACAACCCTCTATTAAGAGGTCACCTCTGTTAAGCAGCCAGTTTTGTCACTTCCCTTGGGTGGCTGCTTAAGACAGGTTTGACTGTATAGTGAAACGGCCACCAGAGCACTGACTGGGGCAATGGTGGAACTACCAGAGCTCTGAGTGGCAATGTGTTTCAATTCTTCTGGGGTGGTCGGACAGGGCACGACTTCCGCATAGTCAGATATGATGGCTTCACACACTTCACAGATCAGCAGGGAGATGGTGTTGTGGGCTACCCGGAACCCGTACATCAGGAAGTGGTAGTTGTCTCCTGAAGCTAGGTACCGCAGCGTTATGGTCAGCTTCAACGCTGGAGAGCCTTTCGGTACAGAGTATCTTGCTTGGTGATTCTATGTAGTGGAGAACTTCTGGGAACATCTCAGGATCGATCTCATTAGACGGGTGTACTGCCCTAGTATCGGTCGCCTATGGATCCAGGGTCAGACCCACATGGTTGTTCGTCTTCTCTGCCTCATCCTTCTTCTGTTGTTGCAGAATCTCTCTGGCCGTGAGTTTGTTGTTCCCAGCATTCTGTCTGTTCAACTGGAGCTGCCAGCTCAGCAACCGGAGTCTGTTCAGGTGGTTGTGGGACAACTGCGCCATGATCTGACCTGTCTACGAGCGAACTGAAATCCGAGTAGATTTCGCTCCTATATATAGCTGCACTGTGACACGCCGGGACCATTCATGAACATCCTTGACGCCACCGTGACCGCCGTTGTACCACCATGATACACTGTGACCGACCATGATAGTACTTGGTGGCACCTTGAGCCATACTGGCAACTTGAGCGAATCGTAGTGGAACTGGCATGCATCGTATGCACGCCAAGGACTGCCGTAAGAGATTAGTAGTGATACCGTACTATCACAGGCACAACCCACTACAGCCAACCCGTTGCTACTACTGATACTACGACGGTACCAGAGAGCTCCAAGGATGGCCACAAATGTTTTGAACAGTTCAAAACCTCCTGGGCGACCTACGCATCATCCCAGATCACCATGATTCGTCAAGTTATCACTACAGTCTGGCTACGGACTGACCAAGGTTCTCTACAGATCGCCTAGGACCGAGTTCCGGGGTGGTCCGGGGACCATCCGTAGCCCTGGTGAAGTAACTGTATTAGTTTCATGCCTAAGACAGGGATTCCACCCACAACCTTTGGTATTGAAGTACAATGCTCTGAATTAGACAATCAAAAATGTGACAGTGAATGGGTTTAACGTCCCAGCAACAGCTGAGACCATGTAGAGACGGGACATCAGTTTGAAGAAATGTCTCACCCAAAAGACCAGTGGGATGGAAATACAACTAGAGATTATGTTTGTGGCGCGAGTGTGTGACAAATGTTCAGGTGATTCAAGTGTCCAAGTATCGAAGCATTCCTTCCCATAATATTGAAGATATTACATGCTGGAGAAACTGTTACAAACTTTTTGGCGTAAATGTACACGGACAGAACCTCAAAAGCAACACAATATGCCCACCTTGCTAACGCATAGGACCTGGAGGCATAACAAATGTATTTTTTCATGCCTAATGTGGGAATGCAACCACAACCTTTGGAACTAAAGTCGAATGCACTACACACTAGAAAATCAAATCATCCCAAATTGAAGTCTTGGCAGTTCATACCTTGAGTTAGCTGCCACAGTATTGTACTGGTGTATCAACAACATCGCTCCGTCCATTAACGCCTGTATATCACGCAGCCACTGTATCCGCGACTCTATATTCTCCCTTTCCGCCCCCTCCATTGCTCGCAGCTCCTCATCCGACATCCCGGCCATGTTTGATGGGGGACGCGGGAAACCTAGAAATAGAGAATACCATATCGACTGTCGGTTTCACGAAAGCTGCCCAAATTTTACAGATATATAAACAATGCAAAAACACTATTTATGTTGATAGGGTTCAATTTTATCAAAATTTAATTCTTTTTATTTTGTGAAATTTGGTCCCATATTGATTTTATTACGTTTAACATGGGGAAATCTTTCTAAGTTCAGAAATAGTGGACCGATTTTCAAAATTTAACTTTTGTTTTCTTAGATCATTTCCAAGCTATATAGCCAGGTTTCGGGGTTAATTTCCATTTTTCTTTGGGTTTTTTACTCCTCCACCTCCTTTTCCCCCACGTTAAATTCCCATAGACAAATATTTCTTTCATTATAAAATCAATATTTGACGAAATTTCATGAAATAAAAAGAAGGCTCATTCTTAAATTTAATATTATCAAAAAAATATTGTTTTTGCATTGTTTACATGGCCGAAATATTTTGGCAGGTTTTGTGACAGTAGTACATCAGGTAAGGGATAGGAATTTTTAGGCTTGCCCAGGAAAGTGAAATTGAATGAGTATAACGTCCCAGCAACACAGGGGCGCCAGAAGCATCATAAAATTAGTCCGGCGAATCTACTGGGTGCCCCCGGTATCCACCCAAAGTGTATGTTGTCACCACTCAGTTGAACCGTCTCGCGGGCGGCACTTTTTTTCAAACCCCACCACCCATCAATAACAATTTTTGTTGACCCCCAGCAAACATCAATTTAAAATATTACCGAACCCCACCACCCATCATTTAGAAAGAAGAAAAAAAACCACCCCCCCAGTCAAAAAAATAAAAAGCCAGCCCCACCACCCATCCATAAAAAAAATTATGTCAACCCCACCACCAATCAATAAAAATTACTGATCCACCTTATAAACGAAGGAAAGTAATGCCCATAACGAGCGACCATACATACTTAGAATAACAGTTGACGTAACGTGCGGTAAACTGAAATGGCCTACGTGACAATTGACATTTACGTTCAAACAAGATTTTCACGGTGTGTAATCGCCACCATATGAAACCCGACTCGAGAAACACAAATTAAGTTGTTGATTTATGAATTTGTCAATTGTTTGCACGGTCTAAGAAATCAAACAAATGTGAAAACAATTTTGTTTTTACAAAATATTAGACTCGTCTAAGGAGACGATTCTTATGTGTTGCCAAAACATGTTTTATTAAGTCATCAGACAAATGTGAAAAGAAAACCTGAATATATTGGTATTTCTTTACAAAAACATATTTTGACAAAATATGAGAATCGTCTTACTTAGGAGACGATTCGCATGTGCTGCCAAATCTTGCTTTTATCAAGAAATCAAACAAATGTGAAACTGCACAAGCTAATGCGTAAATTTCGATGACGTGAGCGACTACATAGCGTGGTTTTGGTATGTTCGTTTCCGCCGAGTTCTAAAGGTCAGTCACACTTTGCACGTGAAAATGGATTACCTGGATTACTGACTGATGATTGTAAATACCATCAAGTGTGCAGCTAGACCGAAAATGATATGTCGCAAATGTGCTAGTTGGGGATGGGTGGGTACGGCGGTATATTTTGTTTATGTTACAATCTCGCGTATTTGCGATCTTGATCTTGCCTTCCGCTTTTGGAAATACGATTTGCCATGCATTTGTAGACAGCATGCGTGTTGGATTTGCGTTCTACATGTACGTACGCACATATTTATAAAAAGCATGCTAGTTCGAATTGCGTTCTACGTACGTACGTGCATGTAATGTATGCGGAAAACTCAATTTCACCCAAAATTTAGTACAATAAATAGCATTAATAGGAACCTGCCAATCTCTGTATTCTATGTCTCTGACGAGACGTATGGTAATTACCGATACCACCATTAATTTTTTTGCAGTTTCACACTGCGAACCCATAATTTCTCGCGCGTATTTTTTGCTCGAGTGGACAAAAACGTGCGGGACGTGACATATGGTAATTACTGATACCACCATTAATGTTTTGCAGTTTTACACTGCTAAACCACAATTAAATAATTGCTGTGTTTCACTCGATCCCATAATTAAATAATTGCCGGTTTTCACTGGAGCCCATAATTAAATAATTACTGTTATTCACTGGCCCCACCATGCATCAATTAGAATTTCCTGTGGACCCAAACACCCATACATTTTAATTTCATGCAGACCCCACCACCCATCAATAAATAATTTGGGTGCCGCCCACCCCTCCCCCACGTTTAATTTTGGAATCACCCTTATCAGCTCTGAAATGTTTAAGAACTTACCATAAGGCATGAACATTGGGGGTACCATTGGCATAAAAGGAGGCACATTTGGAGTTACTGTCCCTGGCATCGCAGTGGCTCCCCCTGCTAATGTAGGTGGCACTGTTTGAGAAGAAGTAGGTGGCACTGTTTGAGAGGAAGTAGGTGGCACTGTGGTAGGCTGGGAGGAAGTTGAGGTTGTTGTTGTAGTTGATTCAGCAGACGAAGCTGGAAATGTGAGTATGCATATATTTAATGCATGTACTTGCAACACTAACTTAATTTGATTTTGTTCTCTGCTTCTTCCAGTTTTTTCAAGTATTAAGAAAATCAGGAACTGAACTTGTCCAAAACTGAATATGTTGTTTCTATGAACTGTGAACTTCACTTACTTGTTGTGTGTTGTTCCTTTATGTTTTTACTTTTTTCTTAATAAAGAAATGGTTTGATAGCATTTAGAATCATTTCCAGTGATAACGTTATAAACTATGGAACATCTTTCAAATGTGATGTTGTTTTCATTGAAATGGAAAATGGCAAATAAACAGCAGACGACAAAAGTTAACTCAGCAGGGTACAGGATACCATAATGTGCATACCTGGCTGCTGCGGTGGCTGCTGCAGTGGCTGCTGCCACATTTGGGGCATCTGTGGGAATCCCGGCATAGCTCCCGCAAACACTGAAACAGACAATACGACGGCATTGCAGCGAGGGATACAGAAATTACCATAATAACCATAATAAATATTCAAACACAATTAGTGTTCAGAACTCCAGTTAAGATGTGTAATTTGACCAAATATTCAAGTATTTTTCTTATTTCTTTACAAAACAAGAAACGAAGCAAAGCCACGAAGGCCAGGTTTTTTCCAAGCATGGACACTTGGATAACATAATTATACCCACTTTTTGTAGACTAGATGGCCGTGGCCTGCATGTCGCGCCTTGGGGCGAGGCATGGACACTAAAAAAATAGATATAGTAGATGGAAAAACTTTAACAAAAAAACTTTAACCGGACACACGGACGTACGGACGGACGTATGCCAAAATGCCGACGATACCGCGCTTTCCGCAAGCGGGTGCGACAATGATGATAAACACCCATGTGAAGTATCAAGGTAATGGGTGAAGCAGTTGCAGAGATATAGTACACGAAAAAACTTTAACAAATAAATTCAAAATAATTTGACCTTAACATTGGGCACAGGGGCCGCACGGTTGGGGGTTAGAGTGAAAATATGGACGATGATAAACACCCATGTGAAGTTTCAAGGTAATGGGCGAAGCAGTTGCAGAGATATAGTATAACAAAAAAGTTTTAACCAAAAAATTTAACCAGACGTACGTTAAAAAGTCAATTACGTAGAAATAATAGGTGAAGGTAAAAAAATGGTCACATGTTGGATAGTTGTATGTGGTAGGCACCCCTTGGTTGTGAAGCTGTGAAAGTTTGGTGGTCCTAGGTGGTACAGTACCAAAGAAATGGACTTAAACACGAAAACTTAACATTGTAAACGCGAAAAGTTAACATTGAAAATGGCTAAGTCGATTGCGCGGAAAAAATGGGTCAAGTTAAAAAAAAGTAACATGTTGGATAGTGATATGTGGAGGGCACCCCTTGATTATGAAGCTGTGAAAGTTTGGTGGTCCTAGGTGGTACAGTACCAAAGAAATGGACTTAAACACGAAAACTTAACATTGAAAACGCGAAAACTTAACATTGAAAATGGCTAAGTCGATTGCGCGGAAAAAATGGGTCAAGTTAAAAAAAAAGTAACATGTTGGATAGTGATATGTCGTGGGCACCCCTTGATTATGAAGCTGTGAAAGTTTGGTGGTCCTAGGTGGTACAGTAACAAAGAAATGGACTCAAACAGGAAAACTTAACATTGATTGTGGACGCCGCCCGCCCGCCGCCCGCCCGCCCGGCTTTCACCAATCCAATAGCCTGGATTTTTTTTAAAAAAACCTGGCTAAAAATGTAAGTTGGGAGTTCTTTAGAATTGTCTCAATGAGACGATTCTAAAGCACTCACAACTTGCCATTTTTGGTGAAGAAATAACAAAATTGCCCCGAAAGTTGATCAAATTACGCACCATAACTGGAGCTCTAGTGTTGCAATGTTTTAATAGGGTTAGCATGGTTGTACTTGTTTATCGCAATAACAATGCATTTAGATACATTTTTTGTTGGAAAGCCCTATTTCCAAAGCAAATGGTGTCCGAATATTTAGGGTTAATATGGTAGAAGGAATTAATTGGTGCAGAATATCATAAGATTTTCTGATGTTTCAAAGTCAGACCTTGACACTGGCATAATAGGATCCGGGTAAACTTGTCGTAAAATGCTTTCAGATAATGATACAAATGTGTTCACAAAGAATAAAAGCAATGATTGCAGTGATCAGGAATTCATGGCACGATAAGCGTTCAGGCTTTTGAAGACAAGACGGACAAGCACCCTTTCCTTACTGTTGGGGAATTGGGGCGGAGGTGCCTGTGGCTGCTGCTGTATGGGGGCGGGAGGCGGGATGGGGCGTGGCGTCGGCATCCGGAGCACCTCCATGCGACACGTGGGACACGTCTGTTGTCGCTGGAACCACGATCGCAGGCAGTTCGTGTGGAAAATGTGTTTACACGGCAGCTTCTTACAGGCTGCAGTCATCTCCTCGCGACAGATTATACACACGTTGTCGCCCGACTGCAACTCTTCTTCCGTTGCATCTGGATATCTGGGGATTGATTATAAAACGGTGGTATACTGTCAAACCTCCGCGAATGGCCACCTCCCTACAACCCCAATAGCCAGTTTTTTGTATTCCTGTGGCTGGCTGTTGTATAGACTGAGAGGTTGAACTGTATACTGTTTATTCAACCAGGTCAGCTAATTCAAGGCAAATGATTGCATCCCGCCGCTAAACAAACGAGTGAGCAGATACACATATCCGCGTCACAACTACTTGTGAATTGGGAACTACTCTGGGGATTGATTACAAAATGGTGTTATACTGTCGAACGAATAGCCACCTATCTACGACAACCCTCTCTTATCTGACAGCCAGTAGTGTATATCCCAATCAAACACATCACATTATATTTGATGTCCCTACAACAGCCACCTCTCTACAACAGCCAGTTTTCAATCTTCCTGTGCCTGGCTGTTGCACTGTATACTGTTTATTCAACCACGAACAAGTATAGATAAAGAACAGAGTTTCTTTACTGGTAAGATCCTATCACAAGCGGTACACATATCAATTAACTGGCGAATACAGCAGACCGTAATCTGTCCGCAAATGCGCAAGCTGGTCTGGGGCTACACTACTGCCTGTTTCATAAAACCTGCACAAATTCTACGGCTATATAAACAATGCAAACAATATTAAATTTTATAAAAATTTAGGAATGAGCCTTCTTTTTAATTCAGACATTTGGTCAAATATTAATTTTATTGCGACAAACAATTTCCAATGTACCAAATTTCACGAAATAAAAAGGCTCATTTGTAAATTTTGATAAAATTTAATATTATTAAATTTGTTTTATATTGTTTTTGCATTGTTTATATGGCCGTAAAATTTGGGCAGGTTTCGTGAAACAGACAGTAGTCCCAAATGCAACAATATTACAACATCTCAAACACTGGCATTACTTACAATGTATTCATGTGCCGTATGGCCCGTCTAGACATTATCACGTCATGGAGAGCTTTCTTGAATGATCTGAAAAACCAATGATTTAAATGATTTACTGATCCAAATGTCGCTCCATTGAACAATAACATCTGGTAATATAGGTGACTAAGCTAAGGAGAGAAAAATGTGAAAGGGTTGAACACCCGAGCAGCAGCTTATGTCATATAGAGATGGGACCTTGGTTTAAAGTCTCACTTGAAATAATGGGAATCTATCGGCGAGGGGATAATAACGAATTAGAGATAAGGCCGGCCAATATACGATAGACGTAGCTGACAGCGAGGTATGTGGGTCAGATAGCGAACACTGGGAATCTATCGGCGAGGGGATAATAACGAATTATAGATATGGCTGACCAATCTACGATAGGACTTACCTGAGGGAGAGGTATGTAGGTTGGGTGTCGAACAGTGGCAGCTACCAGCGAGGGGATAAAAAACGAATTATAGATATCATATGGCTGGCCAATATACGATAGACTTACCTGACAGCGAGGTATGTGGGTCAGATAGCAAACAGTGGCATCTATCAGCGAGTGGACAACAAAAAATTATAGATATGGCTGGCCAATCTACGATAGGACTTACCTGAGGGAGAGGTATGTAGGTCGGATTGCGAACAGTGGAAAGGTGAGCACCTTGATCATAATGAACATGAACACCATGTAAAGCACCACCTTCACAAACCCTGTAAACATGAACACACACGCTGAATACTTATTACAATTATAACGTTGAAATCACAGGTTGAAGTAACGGACCGAGGTCTATAAATACATTAAATGTGCCTAAAATCATCAATATATGAAGAAAAAAAATAAAAAAAAATAGCTTATTTTTTTTCTGCATTTATTGATGCTTTTATATATGGAGTATATGGAGGGAGTAAACAAAAATTGTTTAGCTTATTTTTTTCTTCATTTATTGATGCTTTTAGGCATATTAATGTATTTATAGACCTCGGTCCATTACTTCAACCTGTGGTTGAAATATGTTGCTGTGACACGAGAAATGGGCTTTATGGGATTTGTGACCAGTGTAGCTCCTCATCTAATAGCACACTACTGTAGCCTGATATAGAGCTATATTGCTTGCTAGGAGCATAGCGGGTGTTCTTTGATAGAATGGCGAACAGTGTAGATACTGATCAGACTGTGCGAATGCACAGGCTGATCTGGAGCTACACTGCTCACAAAACCCATAAGCCCGATTGCTCCAGTCACAGCCCCATTGCTCCAGTCACAGCCCCATTACTCCAGTCACAGCCACATATAAATATCTGTATTCCTCGATAGAAGCATAATGTGCATTTTCAGACAGAATTTGAACAGTGCAGATCCTGATCAGACTGTGTGTATGCACAGGCTGATCTGGATCTACTCTGATTGAAATACCCAAGACCCATGTCTCCAGTCACAGCCACATATGTGATTGATTTCCTTCACAATACAAGTTGTTTTAAGTCCAATACACAGAACAAATGTATTTGTCTATTTACAAATATCATAAAAAATATACAAATATTCTATACTTATATATACGTAATTTATTTAAATTGAGCCGAACCTGTTAAACTTGATATCAAAAGACACCAGCATGGTATTTTATTTATCAGGTAACTTTTTGGCTACATGATCAGCAATCATGACGCTGTTTTCGTTGAAAGGAACACAGACTTGTTTCCGCGACGTAAATCGGTAACGTCATGTGACGCCGTTCGACCAATGAAACGTCAGTTTTCCATTTGTTGTAACCCAGATATTCATATCAGGTCAATGCCTGATACAGCAATATGTTATCAGTCGGTACGTATTTGGCCAATACAAAGCCTGTTACATGATACAGTTTTATCAATGACCCTTGGCCAGTCTGTAGGCCTCGCACTAGTGAGATGTAACCTATCGAGAATGAGTTGGGAGTGGCGCATGTACAGAATAAGGAATCTATAGCTTTAGTAACCCTTGACCAGTCTGATCAGTAGTCTATTTCACCAACATTGCAAAGTATACTTTTCTAGCAAAGTATACTTTGAGGGAGTAATCATATATTTTTCCTGAAATGCATTATTTCATATAAAACTAACAACTGCATATATTTGATGATTAAAAGTATGCAGAATTATTATACTGAATTTATTACATTATCACAGCCAAATTGGCTGTGATAATGTAATAAATTCAGTATAATAAAAATTAATAAATTTATCCTAAAAGTTGAAATTTCTCCCTCAAAGTATACTTTGCTAGAAAAGTATACTTTGCAATTTTGATGAAATCGGCTACAGGCAACACGCCATTCACATGTCCGTGTAATACCCCGAGAATGAGTTCTGAGTGGAGCATGTATAGTACATGTATATCTATAGCATCCATCGTCTGACAAGGTCACACACCATTCAGATGCCTGCGTCACATATCGAGAATGAATTCGGAGTGGAGCATGTATACTCACAGCTCCAGATAAGGTGCGTATTGGCGTAAAATACACACTTGGCAGAATATGCCTTGATTACCAAAAATGTGAGTACAAAATACTCACAGCTATGTGGAAATATGCATTGATTTTCAAATTGAGTAGTGTAAAAATACTGTAATAATGTTGAAATTTACTTAGTTGAGCTGCAAAAAGCAATCAGTGTTTGCATTTTGCAGCTCAAGTAAGTGAATTTTTAAATTTGTTTTATATTTTTTATCATTTCTTCCATATTTTATACGGAAGAAAATCAATAATACATTTGTAAAAGTAAAATACGCATTGAATTGGAGTATGGTTGTACTGATTTATCAAAATAATAAATTTGGTTACAATTTCTTTTGGGAACCCTATAGGGGTTTCCCAAAATAATTGGTGTCCAAATATTGATGGTTATTACGGTACATGTATATGCAATCTATAGCCACAGGTTGAAGTAACAGACCGAGGTCTATAAATGCATTAAATATGCCTAAAAGCATCAATAAATGAAGAAAAAAAAATAAGCTAAAAAAAATTGTTTTACCCCCTCCATATACATGTACTCCATTATACAAGGTTGTTTACTTTTTAATAGGCAGAACCCGGATGGCCTCGAGACCACGGACTCTCACGAAACGTCAACCGAGTTATATCATTGTCGCCTATTGCAGAAGTTTGGACAATGTTAGTATTCCGCATCAATATATTCCCCGATGCGCTATGTCAACGCATTTTCGAGCTATCGATTGTTTTGTTTTTAAAAAATTATCATCATTGCCAGGTCGGGAAAGAACGGACACATTTCCGAGGCCGATACTGCTATATAAAGGAGTAAACATCGGGTTCAAAATACATGTTTACGTCGTCCCGGCCCGTAAAGAAACATTTTGCATAGAGAAAACATTGTTTCCAATCGAACATTTGATCAAACCTACATTTATACCCGTCCTGTGCGTCACGACAGACAATTTAATCGCACAGACATTTCTATCATTTCTCGGGAAGCCATATTTTACAATCTATGTTCATCCGGAATTCCGTGTGACGTCATCTCATTGTAATGATCTTTTTGGTTGGTTTTCTTATCTTGTTTCCGGTATATGCGCGCTGGCGACTTGCCTTCCGCGGTTATCGGCCAATCATATGTAGTGTAACAACGACTGTACGTTTAGCGATGACGTCATCGGGGAAGCCCACGGTGATTGTAAAACATGGCTTTCCGAGAAATGATAGAAATGTCTGTGCGATTAAATTGTCTGTCGTGACGCACAGGACAGGTATAAATGTAGGTTTGATCAAATGTTCGATTGGAAACAATGTTTTCTCTATGCAAAATGTTTCTTTACGGGCCGGGACGACATAAAAGTATATTTTGAACCCGATGTTTACTCCTTTATATAGCAGTATCGGCCTCGGAAATGTGTCCGTTCTTTCCCGACCTGGCAATGATGATAATTTTTTAAAAACAAAACAATCGATAGCTCGAAAACGCGTTGAATATATCGGGGAATATATCATTGCGGAATACTAACATTGTCCCAACTTCTGCAATAGGCGACAATGATATAACTCGGTTGACGTTTCGTGAGTCCGTTGTCTCGAGGCCGTCCGGGTACGGCCTATTAAAAAGTAAGCAACCTTGTATAATGGAGTATATGGGGGTAAAAAACATTTTGTTTAGCTTATTTTTTTTCTTCATTTATCGATGCTTTTAGGCATATTTAATGCATTTATAGACCTCGGTCCGTTACTTCAACCCGAGTCATAGCAGCCTTCGTCGGATCAGGAGGGCATACACAGTTTAGAAAGTGAATGGGTTTAACCTCCCAGCAACAGCTAAGGTCATATAGGGACAGGACCACAGTTTAAAGTCTCATCCGACAGACCAGTGGGATGGAAATACTACAAAAGTATTTTTTGATGCCTAAGGCGAGGTTTGAACCCACAAGCTCCCGATTGTAAGTCAGGTGTTCTAACCCCTAGGCAACAGCCCATCCGCACACAGTTTCGATACTGGGTCACCTACCGAGAATGAGTTCCGAGTGGAGCATGTAGACGGCCTTGTTTTCCCAGGGGTTCTCCGTGCGCAGATCGACGGAGTGGAGGATGTACTTCATGACACTCATCACCACAATCGTCATCAGGATCGCATACTGAAATATTTACACCTTTCTTAAATTCACAATAGAAACGCCCATTCAACGTATCGCATTGATATCCCAATGTCTACATTATTAATAGCTTGCCAATCCATAATGTTGCGCTAATGATTAGCACAACATTTTTGATTGGCAAGCTATTGACCAGCAGTGTCAATATGTCATGAATTGTGACAATATTATGTAAAGCAAGATGAATGTTAATTTTAACGTCATATTGGTAACATTTTTGAACCATCGAGATAAGGTATGGAGTCTAGACAGTCATGGTCGAATTAGCAATGTCCGACTGTACCACCGTGGTACAACAGAAGAAAAACATCATTTACACGCTATTTTACATCAAAAACAGATGTGATAAATGCAGTAAGCAATTTCCAAAAATAAAATATGCATTGAATTTGAAACTAGGGAGGAAAATAGAAAACTTATATGAAGCTCTACTGATGTTTACCTCGAAGCCAAAGACCAGCTGAACGGAGGCCCCTTTGAGCAGCGTACTGTAGTATGCCGTGTTGACGAAGTACAGATCTACTATGGCCAGGAACGTGAGCAAACCTGTAAAATAGGGCAGAACCCGTGATTGTAAAACTTTCCGTGTATATTCTTAAAATTTGTACTCACAATCAGGTAGTTTGATTGGTCAATCAAACTTCCTGGGGCCCCGTTTCACTAAACTTCGTACTACTAAAATGTTCGCAAGTGCAAATTTAGAATCGTCTGGGAATTTCAATTGATGGATTTACATTTATTGAGCATAGGCTGCAAATGCAGCCTATGCTCAATAAATGTAAATCCAATCACTCTTTACAAGAACACATTATTAATGTGACATTTACAGACTATCATAATTTTTCACTTACAAACATTTTAGTCGTAGGAAGTTTAGTGAAACGGCCCCCTGATTATCAGCATGAGAACCGAGTACCTAGTCAGAAAGCAAAGATCATTTTCTAGCAACAAAGTGAGAGATTCTCATATATTTTTATAAAAAGCTTATTAACCCTTACTACGCTGAATTAAATGTTGTCGTCTGCTGGAAATGTTTTATTTTCAATATTTCTCGACAAAAACCTGGTTTTGACAGCACATGAGAATCGTCTCCACTGTCAAAACCAGTTTTTTGTTAAGAATTGAAGCAAAAATGAAAAACAGCAGACGGCAATTTCTGTCAACAGCGTAGGAAGGGTTAAAATAATGGCATTATGCAACAACGGACTACCAGTCTTGTATATTGTAATTGAAATCAATGTTCAACTATAATACTCTCCTGTATTACAAGTCTAACACACTGCCACAAAACATCCATATTTATCCCATCAACACAGTGCGTATGTGCCGTGAAACACGATGCCGTGAAACACGATGCCGTGAAACATTTTTGATATCCAGTCAATACAATTTTTGCATTTTACAGCCATTTGTAGGTGTTGACGGGATAAATAGAATAGTAGGTTAGTGCCGTGAATGGGAAAAAATATCTGGCGCGGCACGGAAACGGGATGTGCTCGGCAGAGCCTCGCCCATCCCGTTTCCTGAGCCTTGCCAGATATTTTTTCCCATTCACGGCACTAACCTACTATTCTCTATTTAAACAAGAACAATGTTGTGGCAAAAATACATTCACAAAGTACATACAAAATACATTCACAAAGTACATACAAAATACATTCACAAAGTACATACAAAATGTGTGACAAGTAGACTGCCGTTAACTTGTGTCGCATATCCATGATATTTAGAGCTCCGGATCAATCAATGTGCATTCAGGTAAAACAAAAGTGAAAGATACATCATTGTCGCGTCAACACAGTGCGTATGTGCCGTGAAACATTTTTGATATCCCGTCAATATGACCTAATCACTGCGTATGAATATGTGCGGTTGTCATACTAGTCGATTCTCCGATTTTGAGGATGCGGCTGGGGTTATTTTTTTGCATTTTAAAGCTATTTGTAGGTGTTGACAGGATAAATAGAATAGTAGGTTAGTACAGTGAAAGGGAAAAAATATCTGGCGCGCACCGGAAACGGGATGAGCGAGGCAGAGCGAGCCTCGCCCACCCAGTTTCCTAAGCCTTTCCAGATATTTTTTCCCATTCACGACACTAACCTACTATCCTCTATTTATATATACACACCCTATCCGGAGCTATGATATGTGGCTGTGACTGGAGAGATGGGGCTGATGGGATTTGTGACCAGTGTAGCCCCAGATCAGATAGCACACTCCTGTAGCCTGGTAACGTTCTATATTGTGTGTTAGCATCATGACAAGTGTTTCATCGATAGAATGGCGAATAGTGCAGATCCTGATCAGACTGCAGATCTGGAGCCACGCTGGTCGCAAAACCCATAAGCCCCATTTCTCCAGTCACAGCCACATATCAGTGGACCATTCCTGCAAGTCAATACTAACTGACAAGGGGAGCGTTACAAGATATACAACATATACGTTGACAGGCAGTTATTAATGGATCGTTCTTGCAAGAATACGTTTCACCATGCCAGCGAACATTTGTATATACATAAGCATCGCCAGAGGGGTTCGGGGGTGCGAACGAAACCCTTTTCAGTTTCAACTTTTGGGTGCAAGTATGACTATTGGAAATTATATAGCTCCAAAATGCATTAGAACGCGGGAAATTGCAATCAAAATATTTCCAGGGGAGGACCCCCAAACCCGCCGACTAACGAGAGGCGATACCCCTCCCGTGATCTCCCCGCCTCCAGCTTTCAGCTGCCTTCGGCGGTCGAACTACCCTGGAAAAGTCCATACTTACTGACAACCCGTATATGGAAGAGGAACGTAATTATGGGACTCCGCTCCATCTGAAAGTACAGCAATTTTATGAGTGAATAAACAGAGCACCAGATAAGGTGCGTATTGGCGTATTTTACACACTTATTTTAGCAGAATATGCATTGATTATCAAAAGTGGGAGCACAAAATACTCACAGCAATGTGACGATACGCATTGACATTCAAATAGAGTAGTGAAAGTGAAAATACAGTAATACAGTTGAAAATTAACTTAGTTGAACTGCAAAAACCAAACAATGTTTGCAGAGCAAATACGTCAATTTTTAAATTTGTTTTATTTTTTATCATTTGCTCCCTATTTAATAAGGAAGAAAGTCAATAATACATTTGTAAAAGTAAAATACGCGTTGAATTTGAAATCTGGGGCATAATATTCTTTAGATACCAAACTTATCTGGAGCACTGTATGAAGTTTCAAATCCATTCAATGGCAGTCGTTTGTAGTTGTGCTTGGAGAAATTACTGATGAAATTTGGGATCAGTGTAGACCCAGATCAGCCTGAGCATTCTCACAGTCTGATCAGGGTATGCAGCATTCACATTAAACTGCAATGACATATGTAGCTGGAGAAGTTAAGACTTATGCAATTTGGGACCAGTGTCGACCCAGATCAGACTGCGTGTCCACCACGCAGTCTGATCTGGGTCTGCATTGTTGGCCATTCGCTCAGTGAAACACCAATCCAGGTTTCAACAAACAGCACAAATCCTAATCAAATGTCAGGCTGAAGGAGCGTGACAATAGATCAGCTAATAGGTTGGCAGCCAATGCCATAAGCCCCCCATTTCGTCAGTCACGGTCATATGATACAGACAGAAATACACCGGCATTGCCAATTCAGTACAGATCGGGCATTGAAATTCAGTACAGATCGCAAGATTCCGACATAGTTTAGTTTAAACATATTGTATTGCATAAAGTACAATGAGCCTGGGGTACAAGTTCTCACAACATTAGTTAAATACCTTATCCTGGTATAATGTCAGGTGCTCTTAGCATAACAGATGATGTCATCACTTGTAAGGATGAATTCACCATTATAGTAGGGTCATTTCCATGAAACCCATGAATAATGGGGAGGATGTATAAATGATAAAAGTCATGCCTCTCTGAATTCACTCTCTGTTAAATTCCAGAGGGTTCAGATAGCACATTTTGCATAGAAACAATAGTCCATGCAAACTTGTGGTCATCTAAAATAGTGTGCAGATGTACAATCTTATCAAGAGATACAGTGTTCATTATTCTAATGCCAATCGCTGACTGTTTTGTTAGCTAGCTAAGTATACTTTGAGGGAGTAATCATTTATTTTTCCCGAATTGCATTATTTCTTATACAACTAATGACTGCATATATTTGATGATTAAAAGTATGCAGAATTATTATACTGAATGTATTACATTAGCACATCCAAGATGGCTGTGATAATGTAATAAATTCAGTATAATAAAAATTAATAAATTTATCATTAAATTGAAAATTTCTCCCTCATTGTGTACTTACATGTAGCTAGATATGTATGCTTAGCAATTTTTCGGAATTAGTCTACTAGAACTTACATAATCCACCCTGTCCTCGGCCAGCCAATGGAAACACTTGAAGAAAAGGAGGAGCGTAAACAGCGCGACAAACTTTGGGCTGAAGTCTTCGCGGAATACCGTGAATGCCAGACACGTCTCGGTCACTGCGTACCATGACCGCTCAATCAGGTGCTGCAATCATTGATTGGTTGGGGTTTATTAATAGATTCACTAAATGTCATTCTCCAGGCCCTCAGCTCTCAGTGTTGAACAAACAATAAACCCCGTTCCATGAGGTTTAAAGGTGCATGTCCACACAGTAGGCACAAACTGTTCTTTATATCAGAGGCATCATCCGAGACATTTTCTGGCAAAACTAGATTGGTCAGTAAGCGAGGCATACGGAATACCCCCCGCGTGGGCCCAGGTACCCCTAAAATATGTACAAATTTCCAAGTGTGTGGGCTTGTGACCTTGACTCTGGGATTAGCGCGAGCAGCATGAACGTGAATTTGTCACAGGGTGGTAGAGGTCCATTGGAGCAATGAGTGTGTGAAATGTGAAGCAGATCCGAGCAAGGAAATAGAAGTTATAACCGATTTCTCTGATGTTAAGTTTTGTAAAGAGACTACCGTATAACCTCGAATTAACGCCCCCGGAGGCGTTACATTTTACAAAAGGGGGGGGGGCGTTTATGAGCCAGTAAAAAAAAAAAAGAAGAAAAAAAAAAAAAATTACCAAGGACCGCCAATTTCAAACACAAATAAGGATTTAAGGATTATTTCTGTTTGAAATTGGCGGTCATTGGTAATAAATTATTTTTTTTATTTGGGGTGGGGGTGGGTGGGGGCGCTTATTAGCCAGTAAAAAAAAAGAAAAAAAATTACCAAGGACCACCAATTTCAAACACAAATAAGGATTTAAAGATTATTTGTGTTTGAAATTGGCGGTCATTGGTAAAAAAAAAAATATTATTTTTTTTATTTGGGGGGGGGAGGGGGGTGGGGGGGGGGGGGGCGGGCGTTTATTAGCCAGTAAAAAAAAAAAAAAAAAACCAAAGGAGGGGGGCGTTAAGCCGAGGTTATACGGTATGTATGTGACGTTGACCTCGAAATCAGCGGGGATTTGTCACACCATATGAAATATTAAGTATTTTCAATGAAAGAAATAGAAGTTATAACATATTTCTCTGATGTTAAGTTTTGTAAAGAGACTAAGTATGTGACCTTGACCTTGGGATCAGCGGGGGTTGGACACTCGTAGATTTGTGACAGCATGATAGTACAACCTTAGAGGAATGCACAAGTGAAATAATAAGAATTTTCAAGAGTATTTGACCTTGACATTGGGATCAGCGGGGGTTGGACGGTCATGGATTTTGCACAGCATGGTAGTAGAGCCTTACAGGAATGCATGTGTGAAATATTAAGCATTTTAGATGAAGGAAATAGAAGCTATAACAATATTTCTCTGATGTTAAGTTTTGTAAAGAGACTAAGTATTTGACCTTGACCTTGGTATCAGCGGGGGTTGGACGGTCGTGGATTTGGCACAGCATGGTAGTAGAGCCTTACAGGAATGCATGTGTGAAATATTAAGCATTTTAGATGAAGGAAATAGAAGTTATAACAATATTTCTCTGATGTTAAGTTTATCCGGACGGACGGACGCACGGACGGACGGACAACCTGACTCCAGTATACCCCCCCACAACTCGTTGCGGGGGGTATAATAAACATTCATTCACTATTACCCCACATATTGATTGGCAGTAGTATACATTTTATATCAGACGTTAATTTCCACATTGATATCAGGGCCGATAACCGTGCTTCCATCAAATGTTAACGGACATTACTATTTATTCTCTGTATTTATTTTTTGATGTGCAATGATCATACTCTATCGAAAATATTATTTTTTCATGCGACACATTTGATTAGCATAAATAATAACCAGATGGCCTGCATGTCGAGCCCGCCGAGGCATTTGACGGTCTCAGAGTGTATTTATTTGAAGTTTGAATTAAGGGTTGTGGAAATATAAGGTGTGTAAAAGCTTTAACGCAAATTTTAAAGTCATTTGATCTTCGGCATGTGGGCCACATGGGTGGGCTATAGAATGAAAATATGGAAGATATTAAATAATTATTTGTAGTTTGAAGTAAATCGGAGTAAGTGTTGTGGAGATATAAGGTATGTAAAAACTTTAACACAAATTTCAAAGTCATTTGACCTTGGGCATGTGGACCACATGGGCAGGCTATAGAATGAAAATATGGATGATGAATAAGAAGTATTGGATGTTGGAAGTAAATCGGAGTAAGTGTTGTGGAGATATAAAGTATGTAAAAACATCAACACAAATTTCAAAGTCGTTCGACCTTGACCTTGGGCATGTGGACCACATGGGCAGGCTATGGAATGAAAATATGGATAATGAAAAGGAAGTTGGAAGTAAATTGGAGTAACAATTGTGGAGATATAAGGTATGTAAAAACTTTAACGCAGATTTTACAATAACGCAAACTTCTAAGTCATTTGGTCTTGACCTTGGGGCACAGGGGCCACATGAGTGGGACACAGAATGAATATATGGATGATGCCCAATAAGCATACAAAGTTTCAAGCAAATCTGACTTATGGTTACAGAGATAGTAGGTATGTGAAAACTTTAACGCAAATTTTGACAGAAACTTTAATGCAAACTTCTAAGTTATTTGACCTTGACCTTGGGGCACAGGGTCCACATGAGTGGGACACAGAATGAATATATGAATGATGACCAATAAGCATACAAAGTTTCAAGCAAATCTGACTTACGGTTACAGAGATAGTAGGTATGTGAAAACTTTAACGCAAATTTTGACAGAAACTTTAATGCAAACTTCTAAGTTATTTGACCTTGACCTTGGGGCACAGGGTCCACTCATGTGGGACACAGAATGAATATATGGATGATGACCAATAAGCATACAAAGTTTCAAGCAAATCTGACTTACGGTTACAGAGATAGTAGGTATCTGAAAACCTTTAACACATGCAGATTTTGACAAAAATTTAACGCAAACTTCTAAGTCATTTGACCTTGACCACAGGGGCCGCATGAGTGGGATACAGCATGAATATATGGATGATGACTAATAAGTACATGAAGTTTCAAGTCAATGTGACTTAGGACTGCAGAGATAGAAGGTATTTAAAAACATTTCGGACGGACGCACAGACGCCCACATGGACGTCATTGTGATCACTATGTCTTGCTTTCTGCAAGCGGGCTCGACATAAAAACAGCATGCCTCATTTGCATATGAAAGTAGCCTGATACATTACTAAATGATTATATCTGTATTATAGCTGGCACTCGTAATTCTTAGAACTGGTGGAATGGCGACACAATTATACACTTATTTAATTCCTATTAACTGATAAAGAACAGTTTGTGCCTAGTGAGCAGGCATGTACCTTCAAGGTCTGTTTAACAATGAAGGCCGAGATCTTCACAGAACAAAGTGAACGACAGACAGGTCATTGTCAAGTTGTATACCATGACCATTCAATCAGGTGTTGCAATGATTGATGGATTAATTGGGGTTACATGTAATAACTGGAAATGTGGCATGTTGGCACACAAATGCCCCTGCTGACAGCCAAAGAAAACAAGGCACATGTGAAAACACAGAGGGTGTAGATTTGTCACAGCATGAAGGCAGACCATCAGTAGCCTATTTCATCAACTTTGCAAAGTATACTTTAGTAGCAAAGTATACTTTGAGGGAGACATTTTCAATTTTATGATAAATTTATTAATTTTTATTATACTGAATTTATTACATTATCACAGCCAATTTTGGCTGTGATAATGTAATAAATTCAGTATAATAATTCTGCATACTTTTAATCATGAAATATATGCATTTGTTAGTTCTATATGAAATAATGAATTTCAGGAAAAATAAATGATTACTCCCTCAAAGTATACTTTGCTAGTAAAGTATACTTTGCAATGTTGATGAAATAGGCTACAGAGCAATGGGTGTGTGAAATATCAAGCAGATCCATGCAAGGAAAGCGAAATAAAAAGAAACTTACACGAGTTACGAATGCACCAAGTACATGTATGTGACCTTGACCCTGGGCTTAGCAGGGGCAGTGGATTTTTCACAGGGCGGTAGAAGGCCATTAGAGCAATGTGTGTGTGAAATATCAACCAGAACCAGGTTTTGAATGCACCAAGTATGTGACCTTGACAGTGGGCTTAGCGGGGGCAGGATAATTGTGGATTTGTCACAAGGCGGTAGACGACCATTAAATCAATGCGCGAGTGAAATATCAAGCAGATGAGTGCAAGGAAACAGAAATCATAAGATATTTACACAAGCGTTAAAAGTTACAAATGCAGCAAGTTTGTGACCTTGACCCTGGGTGATATAGGACCATTAGAGCACTGCGTGTGTGAAATATCAAGCAGATCCGTGTAAGGAAACAGAAAATATAAGACATTTACCCGAGCGTTAAGGTTTCGGGACGGACACCGTTAACACTATATGCCCCCCTCAACATTCGGTGGCGTGGGCATAACAAACAATTGAATGATTGATTGACTGGGATTATATGTTTAACAAACAAGTGAACGATTGACTGACTGGGGTTTAATGTCTGTCTAACAACGAGGGCTGGCATCTTTGTAGAACATGGTGAACAAATTAAAGTCTCTGTCACTGCATACCATGATCGCTGAATCAGGCACCGTAACGATTTATTGACTGATTAATTGATTGACCATGGTTTACTGTCTGTCTGTAACAATGAGGTCCAGTAGCCGATTTCATCAAAATTGCAAAGTATACTTAGTAGCAAAGTATACTTTGAGGGAGAATTTTTAAATTTTATGATAAATTTATTAATTTTTATTATACTGAATTTATTACATTATCACAGCCATTTTGGCTGTGATAGTGTAATAAATTCAGTATAATAATTCTGCATACTTTTAATCATCAAATATATGCAGTTGTTAGTTTTATATGAAATATTGCATTTCAGGAAAAATAAATGATTACTCCATGAAAGTATACTTTGCTAGTAAAGTATACTTTGCAATGTTGGTGAAATCAGCTACTGAAAAGACCACAAGAGCATGCTTGAGCAAAGCATTATGGTGCTAATGCTGATTGATTGGAGATTGCCATGTGTTCAACAGCTGATGTTAACCTTTTCACCTCTAAATAACTGTAATGGACTGTGATCTGATAATTTTCCTACCAATACAAATGTGACAAAATGATTTTCAAACTAGTCCATTTATGAAAAGGTGGTGTTTTTGTTCTCAAAAATAAGAAAATTACTTGCAAAAAGTGCAGATCCTGATGAGACGGCTCTGGCTCAGCTGGATCTACACTTTTTTCCAATACCACTTCAGGGATTCCGCTGGGGAAAATCAAAAAATCCCCACTTCAAAAAAAAAAGGAATAACCAATAGGATAAAAATAAACAATTGGCGATAAAAATTACAATTCTTCGAAAATTGTAATTTTTTAACACCAATTGTTTATTTTTATCGCCAATTGCGAAAGTGGCGATCGCCAGCGGAATCCCTGCCACTTTACAGGCCTTTAGTGTTGAAGTATGTATATGGTATATAAGTTCATTAAACATGGTATTAATCTATGAAGTCTGCCAATTGATTAATTAACGCTTAGATCGCTACTCACAACAATTGTCGTCTGCTGTTGCTTTTATATCTTGCCTTATTTCTCAATAAAAACATGTTTGACAGCACTTCAGAATCATTTCCAATGGAAATGATTCTGAAGTGCCATATATTCCTGCAGAGGAACAATATAACTCATATGGGGTATTATTCTGTGTTCAGTGCCAAACTACAATTTCCTAATCTGGTGCCAGTCACTCTTACATGGTCATATTACAGTGATAATATTCAAGTTTAATGTTGCTAGGATTTACCTAGCATTTTTTATTTTTAAATGTGGGCCCCAGGACTCCCAACTTTACTATTTTGGGGGTCCCTGGTGATTGTGTAGGGTCCCAAGTTTCACACACATATTGCATTAAAAATAATATCAAAATGGTATTGATAGTCCTGAATTATCTAAACTGTTTTCTATAAAGAAAAGTCACACAGGTTCTCCCAAAAAGTGTAAAAATGCTGTAAACTTTTGAAAATGATTCATTTGCACCGCCAAGTTTTGAGGGTTCACGGGATGCAGAAAAATAGGGGTCAGGGAAATCCCTGATGTTGATATAAAACATAGTTGTACCGACATTCACCGTTTTTGTGATGATGCAACACTAAAGTACATTATAGGAACGAATGGCCTTTTTGTGGAATTTCGGGGTATAAACTTGGAAAAGTCGCGGGAATACTGGACGAAGGCCGGAAGGCCTCGTCCAGTATTCCCGCGACTTTTCCAAGTTTATATCCCCGATAAATTCAACAAAAAGGCCATTCATTCCTTATAATTCCAGCATTTGAAATAAATTCATCAAGAAAATGGGTTTATTTTCTGTTTTCTGAAGAATTATTTTAACTGCGGTTACGGAAAGTAATTCGGCATGGAGTTTACTGGGATATAAATTCTGGACAGAGACTTGCTACGGACCAATCAAATGTTAGAGAATTGTGAAAATAGTTTTGTGCTGGAATTATCTGATAATATGTGACACGCCATGCACCTTAGAACATGTATGATTTTTCATGAAAACTATTTTACAGAAACTGACATTTTCTGTAAACATGGTAAATTACACCGAAAGTTGACGAAAGAGAACGTTTACGGATAACATCGTAAACCCAATTGAAGTCAGAAGTAGCGAGTATCAAAAAGCAATACAAATTTTATGGTAGAAAACAGAAAGCTGCAGAAAACAATAAACAGACCACCAATATAGCATATTCTTATTTTCTAAGGAAACACATATTCGTATTGCATTAGAATTGTCTCGAAGGAGACAATTCTAATGAAATACCAAGACATGTTTTCATTTTGAAGCAAACATTCAATGATTGCTGTCTGTTTATGTGTAAACAAAACTGTAGTGTGATTTTAATTTACCCAATTAAAATTTTGAAATACCCAATTGCTTAAGAAATGATGGAGTGACAATACTTGATTACTAATTCCTTATCTGGAGCCCTGTTGTATACCACTGGTCTGGTCATGCCCGTGTTTAATTCTGGTGGAAACATTCATTTGAACAGTATGTTTAGAGAGAAATAAGAATATGTTTCCATTGAGAATCAACGCAGTACCACAGGTTACTCCTCAACTTGTACAGACATACCTCCATTTCTGCAGCTCTCAGTTGGCCAAAGAAAATCTTGCGGAATAGCTTTGCCATTAGGATGACAAACACGAATGCCTGAATGTACAGAATCTGCAACAGAAAATATCATCACTTATGTCTGTGACTAGAGAAATGGGGCTAATGGGATTTGTGACCAAAGTATCTCCTGATCAAAGAGCACCCTCCTGTAGCCTGATAACAATCTATATTGCTTGTCAGAAGCACGACGGGTGTTTCATTGTTGGAATGGCGACCAGTGCATATCCTGATCAGACTGTAAGGATGCACAGGCTTATATGGATCTACACTGGTCGCAAAACCCATAAACCCCATTTCTCCAGTCACATTTCACAAGCATAATGTTGTAATAGATTTATATTTTCAAACTTGCCAGGCATGTAAATATGCTCGGAGCTCAACAAGATGCTTCGAAGATACTATCACCGTCACTTGACAGACCCTTCCATGACCTGGTGCCTCGTGGAAGGATGGAATTTACCAATCAAAATTTTAATTTGGCGCATCTCTGGTTTACCAGGTGCAACATTTTAATTTTCTCAAACGATCTGGAATTAGTAATTCGCATTAAAAAATTATTCAATTATATAGGAAAAAAGATCAGATTTCACCCTGTGCTTCTCGACATGGGATATAATACAAGCTGCATAACGCCAGAAGCGCGAAGGTTGCGGAAATGGACGGAATCTGACTTCCAACATGTCATTACGAGACGCATATCTGGAACAGATGTATTTCTTCTTCTTCTTTTACAATAATGGCAAGCAATCACATCGATTATTTGGCCATGCGTGGGGTGTTAGAAAAGTGGAAGAATGCCAAGTCTCCCAAGCTACTCAATCCACTTAGGTGGACAAGGCATAGTGAATAAAAACTGGTGCAGCCCTAAAAACTTATCCCTACTAAAACCTATGAAAGTGTGCATGATATAGTGATGAAAAGAATGTTAGTAAGGTTAAAAGAAAAGAGCCTCAAGTTGCCTAAGGGAGTGTCAATGTAGCCAGCGCTGACTTAAACCTAAGGATTGTGTCAGCACTGACTACATGTGACGGGAGGGAATTCCACACGGTAACTGTCCTTGGGAAAAACGAAAACTTTTGGTAATCAACTGTGGTGAGTGGTTTTTGGAAAGCTAGGTGATGACTGTGTTGTGTATGCCTTGTTTGCGGTGTTAAGTAGTGGGAAGGGGATACAGCAACTGGGTTGTTTACCATCTTGTAGAAGAGGGTGAGACGACAAGCTTGTCTCCTCTGCTCTAGGGATGCCCACCTTAATTGTGACATAATGTTAGTCACCGTACCTGGAGTCTTCGCATAGTTGCCTGTTACAAATATGGCCATCCTTCGCTGCACATCTTCTATTTTGTGCACATCCTTGTGCAGATAAGGGTCCCAGGCTGCTGCACTATACTCCAGGGTTGGTCTAACAAGGGATGTGTTTGCTGCCTGTTTTGTTTCTGGACGAGCAAGCGGGATGTTCCTTTTTAGGAATCCAAGAGTCTGGCTAGCTTTGCTCGTTATCTTGTTTATGTGTGGGGGACATGATAAGTCATGCGATATTTCTACCCTTAAATATGTTGCTTGACTCACTGTTGTTAAAGGCTGGTTGTGAAGAGTGTATGTGGTTTGCAGAACCTTACATGACCGAGTTACGTGCATGATATGGTACTTGTCAATGTTAAAAAAAAAATCCATTCCTCCATCTCTTCTCCCATTCCGATAGACTATTGACGTGAGAGATACGGGCCTGTAGTTGCTTGCTTTGAATTGTTCCCCCTTCTTAAAGATGGGGTGTTACGTTTGGTCGACTCCAGTCAGATGGGACAATTCCAGTATTTATAGACTTATTAAATAATGCAGTAAATACTGGCGCAATTTTGTTGGCACATTCTTTAAGGATGCATGGTTTTATCGAGTCTGGTCCTGCTGCCTTTAATATCTATCTATCTGCCATTAATCCCAAACTCGTTTGGGACTTAGAGATATAAATTATACTTTATTTCATATATACATGTACATACAATACAATCGAGGTTCCCGGTAATTACATTTACTGCTGGGTGGACCGAAGCAGTGTGGATAAAGTGTCTTGCTCAAAGACACAACGTACGCCTCCGGTGAGGCTCGAAACCACGACCGTTGGATCAGTAGTCCGACGCACCCACCCCTTGGCTATTGCGGTCCGCATTAAATCAAAACCAAACAAGTATCCAAAATTCAGAAAACATCCCAGACCTGAAGTAGTCGTCAGCTCTTTTTTTTTTTTCTCAAAAATAATTTTACGTTTAGAAAACAACCATTTCTTACCGCCATACTCGGATTTGATTTTGTCAAATACACTACAGACGGATAAAACTGCTTCTTCTGATAGTAGGCATTGCCGATGACAAATGCAGAAAGCATAAAACTGCCGCATGTTAGCAGTATGGAGCGCATTTCTTTCATAATTTGTTGTTGGTTGTAAAGCTGCTTTTCTGTCTAAAAAGACCAATGGCGGAGCTTCCGGTTTCTATTTTTAGAACATTACGCGTAATCTATTGATTGGACACGTCGTCGTAATGGAATTCCCATGCCTATAAATAGAAAACATTTTCCGCTCACCTGGACACCTGGAGGCCGTCAGAATGAGATTTTGGGCTGGACTTTGATTTGAATAACAAAATGGCTGTGATAATGTAAAAAATTCAGTAGTACTATAGCTATAATAAAAATTATTAAGTTTATGCTCAAAGTAAGTATACTTTGCAATGTTGGTGAAATAGGCTACAGACAATCCACATTTAGTACCCGAGTGATGCCACGCTGGCATCCTTGAGCAATTTGAGATATTTGCATAAATCCAAGGTGACCCCCGAATATCAATATTATTTCATTATTCCCCACTCTATGATACATGTATGTATTTAAGTAGTATATAGGGAGTCAGTTCGTTACCGCGAAGTGTGGGGGAAGAATTGAAAGCTGTGGGTAGCCACATAGGTACCAAAAATAGTAAAATTTCCTGTTAATTTAAAGCGAAATAAATACAACCCACAGTAAAACAAAAGTTCATACTAATTGTTAAAATCTGTCCCCGATTTGCAGCGGTTTCGGCTACCCTATTTCAGCTACCCAACGAAATAGTAAGTCGATTTGCAAGGGTTTCGGCTACCTGTTTCAGCTACCCAACGAAATAGTAAGTCGATATATATACGCGGGAGGTCTCCCATATAGAAAGCGGAGATTTGGTCGAGGCTACCAAGGTTTCGGCTACTTTTGCATTTTTTTTGGAAATCGAGAAGTGGACAACATCGGGAGGCCACTGTGCGAACTACAGAATCCGCTTCGGTGTAGAATGGGGGGAGAAATCCAGATGGTTTGTCCGGTGGCAGTTCTATATCTGCCAATCGAAGTTCCCAATAGGGGAGGGTTCGGATACTTTTTTTTCCAAAATGGCTACTGCATGTAGAACGGGTCGCGACTACCAGAGTGCTGGTGTACGGAGTCGCTAGTTTCGTTTTTCCCATTCGGCGTACCGGACTGTTTTGCGGAGTGCACGAACTGGGCGTCGGGGTCTGGTTTGTTCTTCCAGAGTCTACAAGCCTCTAGAGACGCGAATGGGAGCAGTGGTTTGCAAACCGCGTACACCACCGCAAATACCCCCAGCAACCACTTCGCATTCTCTACGGTTCTCCAGATGTTGTGCACCTCCCGCTCGTCTTTCTTCGGACACTCGGAATCGGCATCGCCGGAAATCGCGTCCAACAGCCTGCGTTCCAGCGCGTCCAACCGGTTCTCCAAACGTCTCTCCATGTCGAACAGGCGCGTCGATTCTTCGAACGAGCTGGTGTTTCGCGCATCTTCTAGTAGAGCCGTGGGGAACTCGGTAGGGGGGGCAGGCGCGGTCCCCACCCTGTGTACTACGGGGGTAGGGGTTTCTTGTTGTTCTGGGGTTTCTTGTTCTTCGGGTTTTGTACTACGTTCCGCATCGACGGCGTCCCATATTCTTCGAAGGCGAGTGGTACCGATTCCAAATTTCTTCTTCGTATTGTCTGCAGACTCTATACCCCGAAGATTACGGATATCTTCTATATCTTGTTCGGACAAATCTCGTTTTGGTGGCATATTGTTTTGTAGGCAACAGCTATATAAATATATTTTGCCCAATGTTCAACATGATTTGCCTAGGTAAAACCAGGCATACTAGCACCACAACTAGGCATACTAGTACCACAACTAGGCTTACTCGTTACCAGGCCTAGGCTTACTCGTACCACGACTAGGCATACTAGTACCACACATATAGGCATACCAGCACCACGCCCAGGCATACCAGCACCACGCCCAGGCATACCAGCACCACACCTAGGCATACTAGTACCACAACTAGGCTTACTCGTTACCAGGCCTAGGCTTACTCGTTACCAGGCCTAGGCTTACTCGTACCACGACTAGGCATACTAGTACCACAACTAGGCATACTAGGTTAGCCCTGAGTTAGATTCAAAATTTATAACTGGATTATCTAGAGAAAATTGGCCAAAACCTATAGAAAGCGCTACCAAGGTTTCGGCTACCTTTTTTTAAATCTGTAGCTGCACCACCGGTTTCTACATTGTATATAGGTGTGGTAGTTGAAAACAAAAATATGCGCTTTCTTCAAATATGTATTGGATTTATTCGACTGTGGCTCTAGCAGGTTTGCTTGGTGCTGTGTTCAAATTATCCTAATAGAAAGCCCCCCTGTAATTCAACCAGATATAATTAACCCCTCGTACTGCCGGAGATATGGATTAATTCACCATCTTTTCGAACTGTTTTATAATGCTTTCAACAAGTGGGCTCATCATTGAATCTTTACAAATTTCAACAGGTTTTCGTTTTGTAGTGGCTTCTAGCTCCCTCGTGTAACTTTTTTTAGACGTTCTATAATTCCGTCTTGGAGACCTAAAATATCCTCATAGCAAGCCTCGTCAAATTTTATTTTTACGTCTTCTTCTTTTTTTCAACCAAATAGCATTTACTGGATAGAGCTATTGCACGATCTCCTTGGAACTCTGTTTTGAATAGCCCTGGTTCTCTGTTACTCCATTTATCCCACGCTAGCCATTCTTTTTTATGTTTTTTGAAATCGTCTAGCATTTCTGGTTTTATCATTCCATCTAACTCTCCACCCTTCATGCTAACCCCCATATACAAACTATCCGTATTCATCTGTATTAGTTCAAAATCTGCTCTATCTACGTATTTGTCCATAAAATCATAATAAAATTCTAACATTTCAGGGGATTCTATCATTTTCCCGCAACATGAGTTACCTAATAGTTTCATTATATCTGCAATTGGGGACTTGGAGCTATCAACATCTCCGGATCTCCTGGCTGAAGTAACTTTTTTAACAAACCATTCAAAGGGCTTACCTGCTGTATAATTTATTACTCTGTAAATCCCTGTAATTTCTAAACCTTGCTTCAAATACCATTTTAATAATGAGGCAAATAGTAATACTTTTTGAGCAGACATTGCCCCTACTAGTTTTCTACCATCTGCTCTTGCACGGTTTGTTTCTTGTAAATACTGTAACATCTTCTCTGGAACTTCCTCCTCCTCTACAATCCTATTTATAAATATTGGGGTCATTTCCGAAAACTTCTCTTTTAAACTGTTGGGAACCTCTATATCTACTTCAGCAAAGCCAAACCACTTACCATTTAAAACCGCCTTGGAAAACTTATTTATTTTAATAGGGTCGTGAGGGCTGCTTTCCTCGTGTAGTTTCCATTCGCCACATGGCATATGTTTGCCTAATGTTGATAAATATAGGGCGTTTGCATCAAAACCAAGTACGGCTTCGCAAAGCTTTCCATTTCCATCTGGGGCTGACCTAATTCTCGTAACACCTACTTCAGTGTATTTTGTAAACACAATTGATGGACCCCCAACTAATGCTCCTTTTAACATTTCATATATTTCCTCAGTGGGGGCATACAGTGGCGGACATATCGCGTCTGCTATCTTACTCTCTTTTGTTTGGTAAGGTTTTATATGGTTTTTTATCGTTCCTCTGAGAATATATTGTAAAGCAACTCCTGGTAGGGTAACTGCATCTTTAAACATATCTATACCTTTTGTTTGGTAAAATTTTGTCATTTTTCCGATAGCTTCTAAAAAGGGGCCAACATCCAAGTTGTTATAGTATTTTAACCAGTCTTTGAAAGACTTCATATTTAATCTGTTATAAATGTTGTTGCACTCTTCCAACTGTTTTTTGGTTATCGCTTTATTAATTTATTTGTCCAATTTTTAAGCGGTGGTAAACCCTCATAAGCTAGTTTATCGGGAGAATCAAACCATTCATAGAAGAAGAAGGATTTTTCACCTTCGCATCCATAAGCCTTAACCCATCTATCGTAATCGATACCAGGGGCAAGATACAATTTTACATCTAAAAACCTAAATTCTGGTGTAAATAGAAAAATGGTTGTATTGGCTTTCTTTCCTACTAGTACCTTAGAGGTTTTATCCGTTAAAATATCAACTAAATGCTTCTTTATTAAATTAAGATCGTAATTACTGGAATTGAACCCAATTACTGGGACTTGTGAAATCCAACGGGTGATTTCTCGCTGCTGAGAAGTGTAAAGATACTCCAAGTCTGCAGGGTACCCATATGTATTGCTACTCCCCACGGCCTCTCTGATATTATCTCCCCTCCTCTTTACATCTTCCATAAATAGGGTTACCTAATTGTTTTGGAGAAGTATCGCATATGTGAGTTATACTGTTGGATAGAGTATCTCCTATACTAACACTTATTGGGACATGTTCATTTATAAACTCTATATCTTTAGTTTGGTTACGCTTTTCTTTACTTCCGTCTAAATATGCTTCAAAATCACTGTAGGAGGCTTTTCGAGTTCCTTTACATCCTCAGGTTTACAAATTGCATCATACGCATTCAAAAATAGTTACTAATTTGCACTTACCCTCAATTGCTTCGTCTCTCTCGTTGGATCTTCTAAGCTTATTTTTTATAATCTTTGCAATGTTTGGGACACCCGTGCCAATAACATCCGTGAAATTGATAAACCGTATCAGTCATAGGGCAATACCCATCCACTGGGGCTCCCGCAATTATTCATTCTTTCTCCACCGTGGCCACATACTGCAGTGTGAATGTGGGGTCCTGGCAAAGATGTTATCCAACTAATTGATTTCTTGCTACAACTGGGTTTTGGGTAGAAAGCTCTTTCGAACGCTGATACTGGTCGATCTATTTTTTTCCCCTTTACACGATACTTTGGTTAATCCCTTCATACAAGTCAATGCGTGCCGGGTTAAATTACTGACCTTTGTGAAACGTTGTTTACAGTCAAAACAACAATAATTGTTTTCAGAGGCTTTATTCATATCTGTAATAAGGAAGGCGTGATCGTTATAGATGCCTATTTTCATCTTTTTATTACCAATCTTGTCGTAACTAGCCGCTACTTTTCTTAAATACCATGTTCCCTCTTCTGTAGGTTCGTATGCATCAATGCCTATTTTAAAACACTCTTCTATTTTCTTGATATCTCCAAATAGTATGGGGCCTTCGGGTTTCGATAACTTATGGGTTTTACAAAACTGTAAATATTGCTGCTGGAGCTCTTTGGTCAATGTTAAACATCTATCGGCCCTAAGCTTCGAAGTGTGGAGCGCCAAGCATCTGAACAAACAAAGATCATCATTGAAACTATCCAGGGGCTTCATCCCTTTCTTATATCGCAACCACTCCGGCATTCGACCCCCTGCCACTTTTCCAGATTTCATTCCGGTATCTCCTTTAGGAATTTTATTTAAAGACGCTGTTCCATAAGCTATTTTAACACTAACCCCCATCCATCTTACAAACCTCCATTTTGTACTTGGCCTATCTATTTTATCTATGTTTAATCTATGCTCTTCTTGTTTATTAATCCACTCTTCAACCTCATCGTAACCCCTAAACCACGGACTTCCGGATAATTTTTTATAAAATACCAACGTTGTCTGCTTTCCTCTTGCGTCTCTCTCCTCTTGGTGAATTAATTTGTAAGAAAAAGAGAATCTTAGGTAAAAACTGTCGGTTAACAAAGGCTCTAACTCGCCCATTATCCTTTTGCTGTTATTTATTTGAAGTTTTCTTTTCAGGGTTATTGTAGTTATCCTACGCCCCTTTACTATTTCTTTTTCTTTTTGTTTATAATCTTCTAATATTTCGCTACCTTCCTCTATTAACTGTTGTAATAAACGCGCTTTCTGCACTCGTTTTTGAGGTTTGCCAATGTTCCTGCTTCTAGGACTGAGGGAAGCCTCATCAGCTATATTCTGTGCTATCTTTTCTATATTCTTTTTTTCCACCCCCTTAAATACCCCCCGAGACATTGCACGAGCCATTCTTTTCATAAATTCCTCATTTTTTCCCTTATTTATTAGTGTAGTTAACCCCTTTTCCCTTAACCTGTTTGAAAAAGGTGTACCCATTCTTATTAATTCTGACCTTAATTCCCGAATCCTAGGAGAAGAACTTTTAGATGGATTTACACCCCTTTTATCGCTAATCCTTGTGCGAGTTAACTTAGGGCGAGGCGCTCTCGTAACTTTTTTACGTATATCTGTCATTTTTCTAATCATGGAAATTTATTGTTTTATATAAATACCTGTATGGCTTATGTTCAATAGGGTGTTTTTCATTTTTGACAATTAATTAATTATAACACCTCATACTACAGTATAGAAGACACATATTTTGTCGGGGTCAGGGGGCTTTCTGCTAGTTTTCTTGTGTTCAATAGGGTGTTTTTCATTTTTGACAATTAATTATAACACCTCATACTACAGTATACAAGAAACCCCAGAACAACAAGAAACCCCTACCCCCGTAGTACACAGGATGACCGCGCCTGGCCCCCCTACCGAGTTCCCCACGGCTCTACTAGAAGATGCGCGAAACACCAGCTCGTTCGAAGAATCGACGCGCCTGTTCGACATGGAGAGACGTTTGGAGAACCGGTTGGACGCGCTGGAACGCAGGCTGTTGGACGCGATTTCCGGCGATGCCGATTCCGAGTGTCCGAAGAAAGACGAGCGGGAGGTGCACGACATCTGGAGAACCGTAGAGAATGCGAAGTGGTTGCTGGGGGTGTTTGCGGTGGTGTACGCGGTTTGCAAACCACTGCTCCCATTCGTGTCTCTAGAGGCTTGTAGTCTCTGGAAGAACAAACCAGACCCCGACGCCCAGTTCGTGCACTCCGCAAAACAGTCCGGTACGCCGAATGGAAAAAGGGAAAAACGAAACTAGCGACTCCGTACACCAGCACTCTGGTAGTCGCGACCCGTTCTACATGCAGTAGCCATTTTGGAAAAAAAAGTATCCGAATCCTCCCCTATTGGGAACTTCGATTGGCAGATAGAACTGCCACCGGACAAACCATCTGGATTTCTTCTTGTTGGGTGTAGTGCGAGGCTCCCTCCATTCTACACCGAAGCGGATTCTGTAGTTCGCACAGTGGCCTCCCGATGTTGTCCACTTCTCGATTTCCAAAAAAACTGCAAAAGTAGCGAAACCTTGGTAGCCTCGACCAAATCTCCGCTTTATATATGGGAGACCTCCCGCGTATATCGACTTACTATTTCATTGGGTAGCTGAAACAGGTAGCCGAAACCCTTGCAAATCGACTTACTATTTCGTTGGGTAGCTGAAATAGGGTAGCCGAAACCGCTGCAAATCGGGGACAGATTTTAACAATTAGTATGACCTTTTGTTTTACTGTGGGTTGTATTTATTTCGCTTTAAATTAACAGGAAATTTTACTATTTTTGGTACCTATGGGGCTACCCACAGCTTTCAATTCTTCTCCCACACTTCGCGGTAACGAACTGACTCCCTATATACTACTATTTGAAATTGCTAATTATATGTATTTTTACACAATACGAAATTTATATCAATTTATATTGTAAATAGATCATTTCGTATTTTCATGCAATCCAAGATGGCCGCCGAAACTAAAAATGTTGCCACATAATTGTTCTCAGATCGCGAATATGTATTATGTATTGCCGAGTTTGTATTGCAGCATTGGTGATCAAATACATATAAACATACAGTATTCTGCTTTTGGACCCCGTCCTTTACCATTATACAATCCGTGAACACCTCCAGAATTGGCAGAAATATGATGGCTGCTTGTATTTCTCGATACAGCTGGTGTAGATTTTCTGAAATTGGCAATACTTGTTAATGCAACGTTACAGTTGCGTATCGGCAAAATGTCCTGAGAAAAAAAGCATACCGTTGTTAGACACGCATTTTCCAGTTACAGACGTCGTGGCACGTTGCAGTTGCTTCCTGCCACTAGACTGCAACACGTTTGTAATTCTGATATTAATCACTAGCGTTTTAGACTCTATTATATATGTTTGATCTAACAAGGCAGTTACAAGTGTAATGACTAATGAGCATAATGGAAGGTTGCGTGTTTGAGAATACATTTCAATGTAGAAACAAGAAAGAGTCGTTATCCACAGCCGGACCCGATAGGGTGAAAACGATACTTCGTTGCAGCAAAGTGTATGATGCTGGTGTGTTCAAGTGGGTCTTGAGCAACTGCTTGAGAATGATGACACCTGTACAGTACAGTGTCACCGTAGTTGTGTGTCAACTTATACGTCATCGCACCACAGGAAGCGTAAATGGAAAGCCACAATGACAACAGAGTCTACCCAGCAAACACACAACGTAACCACAAGGTTGCGCGAATGTCGTAATCAGGTTGCGTCTTCAACACCGTTTTTAGGCAGTTGATGTAACGTTTTATTATTACGTTACCTTAGAAACGTTGATACAACCAGCTTTAGGAAAGTTCCAATTACGTTCAATTTACGTTGTTAGTTTAACATTTGGTGACAACATCTTATCAACGTTGTCGCAAAAACGTTTCCACAAGAACGTTGCTGCAACCAATTCTTTGGAAGCTCTTATTATTATAATATTTATGTTGTCATATGACGTTGCATGTGACTCCGTGATTACAACGTCATTACCGAAACGTTGACGCAATAATGTTGCTGCAACCAATCATAAGAACACTCTCGGTAGGTATTATTCACGTTGTCATATTACGTTGGGTGAAAACATCTTATCAACGTTGAAGCAAAACAATAACGTTGCTGCAACCAATTCTTTGGAAGCTCTTATTACGTAACATTTATGTTGTCATATGACGTGTATGTGATTACCTAATTACAACGTTATCATCGAAACGTTGCCGCAATAACATTGCTGCAAACAATTCTAGGAAAACGCTCTTAACGTAAGTATTCACGTTGTCATATTACGCTGGGTGAAAACATCATCTCAACGTCGTCGCATAAACGTTTCCACAATAACGTTGCTGCAACCAATTCTAGGAAAGCTCTCTTCACGTACTATTCACGTTGTCATATTATGTTGCGTGAAAACATCATATCAACGTCGTCGCATAAACGTTTCCACAATAACGTTGCTGCAAATAATTCTTTGAAAGCTCTTATTACGTACTATTTATGTTGTCATATGACGTTGCATATGACTACGTAATTACAACGTTATCACATAAACGTTGCCGCAATAACGTTGCTGCAACCGATTCTAGGAAAAGTAACCCTTCAAGTACTATGTATGGCTAATTTAAGTGCTTCAGCGAAATTTCAAAGGTGACAAGGTCAAGGTCGTGTTAATGGTGGCTCGATGTGACAAATGTTCAGGTGATTCAAGTTTCCAAGTATTGAAGCAGTCCTTCGCATACTATTGAAGATATACCATGTTGGAGCAACTCTTACAAACATTTCGACGTAACAAAATGGCTAAGTGTTTCAAAGACATTTCGAAGGTGACAAAGGTCAAGGTCGTGTTAATTGTGGCGCGAGTGTGTTGTGTTCAGGTAATTCCAATGTCCAAGTATTGAAGCAATCCTTCGCGTAATATTGGAGATATTACATGTTGGAGAAACTCTTACAACTTTGTTGACGTAAATGTACACGGACGTCCGTGCGGACGGACGGACGGAATCTCAAGATCAACGCAATATGTCCCCCTCGCTACCGCATAGGGGGCATAATGACTACCGTACTGGTAAAGCTATGGACATCTAGGCGTAAATTCGTCGCCACATCTTTGTTGGCTGCCTACTCCAACCTGTATGAGGGCGGGGCGATATTGGTAGGCACTTGGTCAAGGTTCTCACCAGCCTTGAGAGAATAAGTTCAGCCATAACTTTGCACCAGCAGTGCTACAGACGCGTGAACCGCGGTGAGTTGGTGGTGGGGCGGGGGGGGGGGGTCTGGGGGTATGCCCCCTCCCACCTCCTCCGATGTGTTTGTTTTGTACATTCTGTTTTTCCTTACAAAATGATAGATATTATTACTGACAAATTAATAGATGTAAATAACACTTCCCCCCTCTGTACATGTACACCACCTCAGGCTGAGACAATCAAGCCGCTTGGTTTCAAGCACAATGTGTAAGTATTTTGTAATAAAAAATTCACAAATATCGTCAATAATAACGCAGGCGGTGGTGTACTAGCTATATTAGTCCACATTGTTCAACACCACCACCACCCGAGTCCCAGTCCGTATTGTTCAACACCACCACCACCCGAGTCCCAGTCCGTATTGTTCAATACCACCACCACCCGAGTCTCAGTCCGTATTGTTCAACACCACAACACGAGTCTCAGTCTGTATTGCTAAACATATACCCTAAATCCTTGATTGTAATAATCGCTCATTGAGAGTCAAACTAGGTCATGGGCGGGTCAAATTCCAATGAGTCATTATAATAATCGCTCACTGAGAGCCAAACTGGGTTATGGACGGGTCAAATTCTATCGAGTCATACAAATAATCGCTCACTGAGAATCAAACTAGGTTAAGTCATTATAGCAATAACTCATTGAGAGTCAATGTAGGTCGAGTCATTATAGTAATCGCTCACGGACGGGTCAAATTATATAGAGTCATAATAATAATCGCACATTGAGAGTCAAACTAGGTTAAGTCATTATAGTAATCGCTCATGAAAGGGTCAAATTCTATTGAGTCATTATAATAATCGCTCATTGAGATTTCAACTCTTTTGAGTTATTATAATAATCGCTTATGGAAGGATCCATTTTCATTTAGCTTATAGTTAAAGGTGGGAATTGTGATCTTCCATACCCGGACATTTAAGTCCAAACAGGCCGAAAGTGTTTTATGCGATATATGTTGATGCAAGGGCGGACAAATGTGTATAATTGTGTGCCGAAATGGGGCACTGCTTAGGTCCAATTCGGTCCTGTAATTACGCGCAGTGTCCCGGGCGGAAGAATCCAATTATGTTAAAGCCCGCAACTAAGTTATCGTTCACTGAAATGGACTCCTCCATGAATGATTACTATCACTCAATATATTTGGACTCTTCCATGAACACTTGCTATACTATTATAACTCAACGGAATAATCCAATTCTGTTGAGTTATTATAGCAATTGTTCATGGAAGAGTCCAAATATATTGAGTGATAGCAATCATTCATGGACGAGTCCATTTCAGTGAACGATAACTTAGTTGCGGGCAGTAACTCTGCAAAACACCCGTATGCTACTGACTGTGTCTACAGACGTGACACCGTATCGACCAGTGTAGACACAGATCAGCCTGATGCGGCGGGAAAAAACTGCAAATGAGACATATATTAAAGTACATGTATATCTAAAAGTTATAATGCATCATTATTCGGAAGCAAATAATAAATACATTCGATAAATGTTAATGTTACTGTCACTTTAATATTACAAGAAAGCGAATTGCCGCTTTGATTATATGAATATAAGTCAATGTTAAAAATATAGTATGTATTACTTAAGACTGTAGTGTCATTATGTAGATAAGTGTGGCTCCTATACATCCAAACCAAAATATCAAAGGTGATCAGTGGAACGTCCATTCGTCTTTAAGCAGCATTGTGTGTTCTGTGGCAATCAATGTAATTTAAAAAAAGACCCCAAAAATCCAAAGCGATGGAGACCGGCTTACCTAGTTCGGCAAGTAGAGAAAGAACAAAGTTACCAATCACTTAGAGGTGAAATATTAGCTAAATGTGACGAGCGCGGGCCCCGAGATGAATGGGCGTTACAAGTACATCTTCGCGTGGATGGTGCTATCAGTGACCCCCATTACGCCGATTCACGCTACCACAAGTCATGTAAACTGAATGTCATGTCCAGTGATGTTAGGCAAACACAAATGACAGAGGACAGTCAAATTGACCCGGCATTTGAACTACAATGCCCGGATAGACAAACATATAGCAGAAGAGTCTGTGAGCAAGACGTTCCAAAACTACTTGCTCGCAGCAATATCTCCAAAGCTGTTTACCACTCTGCCTGCATTACTTATTGGTAATATAGTTACCAGCGTGTTGCGTATTAAATCAATCGACTAATTTGCAAACTGCTCTCTGGATTCTGGTGAGAGATTCCAAGTCACTTGTGAAACAACTGACTAAGTTCCAAGTAAGTGGTCTTACGACGAAATACGGCGCTTTAGCACGTCAGCTGCAGTAGTGCAAAACAAAAACCACGGACTGGCCGGTATTCATGCTGCAACTGAAGGCTTGGTACATGTGGTAATTGACAACTTCGATACTGACATTGCCTCTCAAAATGGCAAACTGTCTACCCATTCACTTGCGCTTCTAGTAACACAACCGGCGACCATGCATGAAGATAGGGAAGTGTCAAATGAAAATTTCCCTAACTTATTCAAGTCTGAAATGGCTGATGAAATAGCTCACAATGTCAACATTGAACGATATAAGGCGGAAATAACCCAGAAATGCCAGAAGCTGTCTCAAAGAATACAGTTTTACCCATGAACTGAAAGTGCTTGCACAAGCTGCTGTATCGCTGAAGAGGGCAAATGAGTTATACCTCACGTTTTTTTAAAGACGCACATTCCAATGATAAATGTCTTGAGTTCAATGGTGACAACACTCATACACAGATCATACACTGAAACCAGCGACGAAAGCGGCTTACCAGCCACTCATAGATATGCTACCTTCGGATCCCGACACAATGATGACAGCCTTGGCCGATGCACAGAGGATGACGGCACAAACAGGACAGTTTTATTATGTTTGTTTGCTCGGGTTTAACGGCCTATAAACAGCTAAGGTCATTTAAGGCCGGGGCAATGGGTTTAGTACTAAATCCCATATATTACCTGTACAAATACATGTACATGTTCAAGTACATGTACAATACGTTCACAAACTTCACATGTGACCATAATCTTTACCGTGTTGCATTTAAGTCATGTAGGTATACCCTGACATGTTCTCTAACATTGTTCTCCGGCTTGGCGGCATGCACTTGCTAATGATCTTTATTGGGCATGTAGGAACTTTGATAACAGATACAGGATTGACAGAAGTACTAGGGTCAGTATTTTGTGGAGTAGGGAAAATGTTAACAGGCAATACATTTCCACAAAATGTCGAGCGTTGTGGTTAGTTGCCGAATAACTACTTAGGGAAATCGTTCTGCAGCATCCACCAATGTCTTTTACCACATACTTGTCAGAAGAACTGGAACGGCGCAGTCTGTTTAGTAAGACAACAAAGCTCTGGGTTAACATGCTGATCAAGCCAATCTTACTGTCTCTAATGTACGTAATAGTTGAGAGGGAAGGTGACTGGCCACTACACATGTACGCTGTTAGACAGATTATCCCATACTTCTTCGCAGCGAGGCATGCCAATTATGCCCGTTATGATCTCTATTATCTGAGGTCAATGACAGCATTACCAAGGGCAGTGTTAGACCGATTTGTGAATGGTGAACAAGTAATACGCCATATCCAGTGCGTATGGAACGGGATGTGGAGTGATATGTTTATAAAAACAACATTCATGTAGAAAATGTTGGATCATTGGAATAACATTAAAACCACAGACCCTTAAGACATGGGCACTCAGTCTCCATTAATGCAGTCAACTGGTTGGATACATAAGTCATATGTGTGAGGAAACAACCTCAAAACATGAGGATGTACACTCGGAGGAGATGCATGCAAGGATTGCGTCAGATAAACAAGACAGGTTGGGGCTTCGGAAAAAACTGGAACTTTGTATTGACCCGCTCAATCCAGAAGGACACCCAGAAAATGTTGTCAATATATGTCAGTGGGCGCATTGCGCCATCGTGAGTTCGAAAAAGTTGGCCTATATGGTTACACAACACAATTTCCAAGAAAGTTGAAACAATTTCAATTACAAAGAATCATGTGAAAGTTGGCGAGACTAATGCCATTGTCACGAACGTCGTGTGTACCAGTGAAGCATGGGCCTTCAGCTAGTTCAAGGGAAGTAGACTTGGAGCGTGTGTTGTTATATGAGTTGGCACCTGTGGCAACATCAATGTTCACGGATGGTGGAGATCTGCGAATAGCCACATCAAAGTCAACCTTGAACAAACAAAGTAGACATTTCAGGACGGCATGCTATCGAGGATATTTCTTGCACTGTGATCGATGGATGTGCTTTACTGTGGATACCACACTGGCCAGCAAATGACAAAGTTAGTAACTTTGTAGCTAGTTTCAAGAAACACATAGGGACAATGTTGGACACAGGCTATGTTCATCTCGTATTTGATATGCATCGTGAATACAGTACGAAGTATGTAACACGACAAACATGAGCTGGAAAGGAAACTAAGATACAAGACGATACACGACTAGCATATCAATGAGGGGTTGTAATACACATCTGGCCTTGCGCTGGATTATAAACATTCCGCTGTGGTCATGGTGAGTTTGTTTGTTTGTTTATTGGTGTTTAACGGCCTATCAACAGCTAAGGTCATGTAACGTTATAACCTGCTGCATTGGGGGGATCCCAAAATCAGAACGGAATATAGGATGAGGGTCTGATGTAGTTCGTGTATATTTCATAGAAATAGTATTAATTGTGTGTTCTGTAGAGCTTCCGTTGTTTTCTCATTTATGTCTGCTGTTGTTCCTTTAAATCTTACTTTCATTCGGGGATCTTATAGCTATGGTTGTTTTGGGTATCTCGACACACATGCTGTGACGAATACACTGCCGTCACCGTATTACGTTTTCTTACATAAGCCATACTGTATTACCTTTACAAATATATTGCAAAATAAGTATGTTTGGCGGCCATTCTTGGATCTATGCAAATGAGTACATATGTCATTTACATCAGAAAACTACACAAACGATTACTTTTGTCCAATAACCGCGTTACAAAGTTTAAAAATTCGTACATATGCCGCCAAACTGCAAAATAAGCAATAAAATGTAAAATATAATCTTGCTACTTATAATAATCAGTTCTAAATATGTAATGTTTGTCTTTTATAACATGTATGTATGGTATAATATGTGATTTACTATTATACAATGACATGCCATTTATTTATTTTAATTCACAGATGGCCGCCGTTAAACACGTACTCACATTGTTCAAACGGTTAAATGTTTCATTGTGATATTTCCTGTGATGTTCATGTACATGAATGACGTGTTGTTCAAGTTGTGTGTACTATGAGACATTATGGGTCATTGTGTTGGATCAGTAAATCAGCCAATGAGGTAGTACCCCCAGACTACATTTGGTGTTCAAAGAAGCAAACACAGTGAGTCATTTTCACGGCTAATGATTAGAGAAATTTGCATAGATCGTCCATATAATAGTAGTTGTCAAACCAGAATTGTGAAACAAATCGTTGAATCATTTTCTAACAACAATTCAGTCACCATCAGAATGACCGGGCAATATTAGATAACCACATACCCAATATGACACATTTATAGAAACAATCACTGTTACCACACTCCTCTGGATTAGACAAATATCATTTTGGAATGCTAGCTGGCACATGTCTGTTAATTCTCACTCATTACAATAACTGTACTGTCCAACTAACATTAACTTGTGATTAAAATGAAGTCATGTTCATTTAACAGAGACTCTCATAATTATATCTCACACAATTATACACAACAAAGAACATACTTATGTTTTCAATATTAAAACAAAGGTCATGCTGAATTACCTACAGCGTCTCCGTCAAAGTTACGTGCTGATGGAGAGTCATTCTTGCGTATCAATATGGCTTGTTTCTCGTTTTGAGCGTGCTATTCAAGGATTTGTGAGCGTAATACGTTACCAGTTGCTGTGATATAAATACTTTAATTTGATCTGTTACGTACGCGGTTTAGCCTTACTGTATTACAGTTTACGTTTACCTGGTATTACGGCTTAGTGCTTCGTTCGACACCAGCGTCCCATAACATGAATTGTGCATGATATGCGGAAGACAATTTTCGTACGTGTGATACTTATATAACCATCTATGGGAGAATGGCATCGCTTGCATATTGCATGGTAGAATGACAATTGTTTATGCAAAGTTCTATCAGATAAGCACATTAGGTTTTTATACTTCACTATTTTTCCTGTCAAATTCTGACCTAAATTCATTATGTGAATGAAACTCCAGATGGATGCCATAGCGGCAACAAACTACCAACTAATCCCCACAACTGAATCACCATATTTTGATGATAGCTACATACATGTATGTACAGATGCGACGTTGAATATTATTATGTGACATTCATCATAATCCTGTGCTATTCTCTCCAAGAAATCACACTATACCCAAACACATACCAGTCCCGCATTTTATAGCTGTCTGACATTCACTTCTAGGAGGTAAAACAATCTGTATATATCTCCAGGTAACACATACACATTTCTATTGTTTGTAATAGTGAATTTTCTGTATTTTACAGTGGTTGGTCAACTACAACTACACGTACAGTACGTTTATTTGTCGAATATAAAAGCTACATCTACCTTCATAATGTCAATAGAGACAGCAAAACACATGAGACATATACCGAACCATGACAACAGGTAAAGCGGTATCAGTCCCTAAACAACCACGCTATCTTGTATAAAGCTGACACATATATATGTAAAAACGTTTATAAATGTTGATAACGCGATGTATTACAGTTGTCATAGTGGTATTGTTATCTGCAGATGTCTGGAGAATCCGAATTATTCTTATTGAAGAAGATCAATTCTGCTTATTACTTAGTCCACATCAAAATATGACACACCGCATATGTTTCTTCGTTGCTGATTTTGTTACAGAAATATTTAATACTTTGCGTTATTTCATTCATTTCATCTAAATAAGCCAAAATAAATCGTCAGAAATGTCTGTGATTGTTTGTCCCTCTTGGAATATTGTATATGTAGTCGCATTCATCTAGTTCACCATCCATATTGTAGATCCAGATGCTGGCCCTTGAGTGTCCGTGATGTGTGCCAATTCTGCATGTGATTTGTGCTATCATGTTACAATTTGTATAACCTGGAAGGTAATGTCCTACTGTTTCTTCCATGACACCGTAGTGGTGAAAGTTCTATCAAATGGTCATATTGAGTGACTGATTATCAGCCTACATACTTTGCTTTCTTCCAATGGAATACTAGTCCCTACACATATATAAAGACACTCAGAAACATACAAATACTGTCTCGTATCACAATGTTTGTATCTATTTTGTCAATACGCACAGCTATAATGTTTAGTAGACAAGTTGCGGTGGGTGGTTGGTTGCGAGCATGCGAAGGGTAATGTAACAATCAATGTTCCACTTCACCAGAATGCCGACATTGTTTAGACCTCATTTCCATTTTCGGCCTTCTGGTACTTGAGCGGAAAATCCTGACATACCCCATTAAAAGGAAATACGATGAGTGGTAATCTGATTACTTTTTGAGATGGAACTAAGTCACTATGGTGTGTTATGGACATGAATTAGGTCCGGTAATTAAAATGTTATGGCTGAGTATACAGTGACGTAAATAGTTAGTTCTGATTTTGGTATTTACCCCCAGTACATATAGTCTAAATACGGGATGGACCCCGTTGGTCCGGACTTCAATGACCGTGACTGTTGATAGACCGTTATTATACAACACTCAATCATTAGATACATGAAAGGTGTATGATTCGGGAGGGTGGAGAGAGCATATATTAAAATATGGTGCTAAATGTTACCATTTATAAGGATTGTCATACTGAAAATAGTGGTAACACATGGTGTGTCAGCTATTTCCGCATATATATTCTATTATATGTTTATCAAGAGTGTAGATGTACGCCATCTTTGATTTTAAAATTATGATTAACTCAACTCTAAATTGCCACATACCATGTAACATTTAGCGAAGAAACCTCGTGCAATTTATATTTTTACCTTGTCTGACTACAGAAATATTGTTGTTGTTTTTTCAGTTTTCCAATATGGCGGATCTCGAATTTAAAGGCCTAGACCAAAATATACGCATTTCAATGAGAATTTACTACCAAAAACTACATAAAACTGTAAAAAAAGACATCTCAGTTTTAGTTTTTTCCCCGTCTGATTACAGAGATATTTCATCTTATACTTTATACTGCGTTGGCGGCCATTTTGAATGTGGGGTTTCATGAAATGTAACTCCAATTGTCCTAATTTTAAAATATGTTCTGTTAGTTTGCTAGTAATCCATAATACAAAATGAAGGATAATATTAGTCCCAAATTCCTTTAAAATGACATGATAATAGGAAATATCTTCATTGTTAGCAATAGGCTAACTCAGAACGAATTGAATACAACATACTGTTTTGGCTGCCATCTTAGATTTACGAGCAGTAACTTTGATAAAATGGAATCAAAAAGTTTATAAACAATTTCTCTATCGAAAAAAATAATATATTACCATTAAGACTAATAAAATGTGTTAACTATCAACAAAGATATGACGTACAACATGATATTTTCTTGTTGTTTCTTAGGAAAATTGACGGCAATTTTGAATTTTAGACATGTCTTTTTTTCTTCAATAATTCGATATTTTCAAAATCCCAAATGTATATATAGCTACCAAATGAGTTCATCAGCAGAAGGCTTTCAATGCTAGTATAAATAATATACGTGCATCTATACACCCATGTCGATGAGAAATTTTAGGTCAATGTGACCTCTAAATTATCTAAAAAATGACCCCTAAAGGACAAATCTGCGGGGTACCCTCCCCTATCCGACCTCTTACATATCATAGAAGTCGATCAGCATGGGTACCCATTTGTAACAAAAAATGCCATCAAAACTTTATTGGAGGCCTTTTATTGGCCTTGGCGGGCCGTCTATAAATATCGGAAGTGGATCTAGATAGCAAACAAAACCACAGAGACGTGAATTTTGACACTTCCTGATTGAGCATGTCCACAAATCAGCACTTCCTATCGGCTCTATATGTGGCTGAGACTGGAGAAATGGGGCTTATGGGTTTTGCGACCAGCGTATCAGTGTATGCAATAGCTCAGCACTATTCGTCATTCCATCAGTGAAACACCTGTCAACTCATATCATGGTTCTAACAAGCAATATAAATCGTTATCAGGGTACAGGGGTGTGCTATTTTATCAGAAGGTACACTGGTTAGAAATACCATTTCTCCATTCACATCCACATTATAAGCAACCAATTAGTAGTATACATCTCCTGCTGACGTTCCGATGTCCAAAACAGCCCGAACCTAACCATGCTAACCGACAAACACACTCAAAACTGACGGAGAAGCTGCAATTTAAAAATGATGTGGATGATCTGATTACTTCATCTGTCTGTCATACTGTCTGAAAGGTAGACAGAAGTAAGTTCACGAAAGTGAAAATCCCATAGACTTGCATGTATTTACATGTTTACTCTCAAATATGTAGCTCTGTACAATTTGAATGAAATATAAAATGTTTGAAACAAAATAGATTTATGCAGAATATGAATGTTTTGATTACTGATTATCACAAGCACTTCGATAGATACATGTTTTTTAATATGACTTAATTATTTGACGTCAATTTTTGAGCTCCGTCACCATTGACGTCAATGGGAATAGCATTTGTAAAAAGAATCCAGATGTTTAACTGCATGCATATTGTAAACGACTTTGCATATTGAATACACATAGTAATCAAATTCTACGCAAATATATTGGCTACTCGATGCATTTTATTTCATGAAAATCTTTAATGTATATTTGAAGTAACATGCTAACAAGCACAGTTACAAATACATGTTTACACGTCTATGTGATTTTAATGGGTGGGACATTACTTATGTCCACCTACTGTACGTCAGTCCGTCCATCCGTCAGAAATACTCAATGCGACATAGTTGGGACTGTGCCTGTGTGTATAATCAGGGAGTTAGAGTACTATATATAATATATGTATATAGCTATTTGTGCAAGTGTTACAGCCGGGTATGCAGTTACTGCTGCTGTAGTAACATATATAACTAATGCAGCCATGGATTCAAGCCTGATATGTGGCTGTGACTGGAGAAATGGGCCTTACTTATGAGATGTGTGATCAATGTAGCTCCTGATCAAATACCACACTCCTGTAGCATAATATTATTTTATGGCGGGTGTGTCATTGATGGAATGGCGAATAGTGCAGATCATGATATCCTAATTCTCAAAGTAGACCAATGAACCTATGCACATCTAAAGAAATAAGAACCCCAATACATCCAAGAACGGCGCCAGACGGAGGCCAGGAAGCCGTGTCTTCAACATTTTGTTGTGAACAAATCATGAAAACTGTATTGAAATCAGCAAAATTCAAACAAAATATATTAAACTGAATCATGTACAGTGCATTTCTGTATAAACTATTTGACTAAAATTCAGTAGAACGCAGGATATTGTGCCCTTGATTTAATTGTATTTTCGGGGCGGGGTGGGGGGGGGTGGGGGTGTGTGTGGGCATGCACCCGGTAACCCGAGCCTACTCACTTGCTCAAAAATTACTATCCGGTCTTTAAAGGTACACGCCAACTCAATAGACACAAACTGTTCTTTATAGGAATTAAATAAGTGTCTAATTGTGTCACTATTCCACCAGTTATAAAAGTTACGAGTGCCTGCTATACAGATATAATCATTTAGTAATATTTATTTTACTGATAGTGATGCGCGGTGGTATTAGGCTATTTTCATATGCAAATGAGGCATGACATTTTTTAATTATTTATACTAATTAAATGCGTCACTTGAAAAAATAATATTTTCGACAGATTATAAAGTATGATCATTGCACATCAAAAAATAAATACAGAAAATAAATAGTAATGTCCATTAATATTTTAAGGAAATACGGTTATCGCCCTTGATATCAGTGTGGAAATGTATATCTGACATAAAATGTATAATAATGCCAATCAATAAGTGGGATACTTGTGAATGAATGGTTATTTTGCCAGAAAATTTCTCACATGATGTCTCTGATATAAATAACATTTTGTGCCTACTGAGTGGGCATGTACCTTTAACATTAATGGGCGCCTGGCAGCGTGCCTGACATCATGATACATTAAACATGACGTGCACACAGCGGCGGTCGAGGAGTCTTCAACGCGGCACAAACATGCAATACACGACCACCGGTGGGCGGTGCCAAAAGGAAAACAACATTTCAGGAAATGTATGTAAAACGTAAATCAACTATGCAACAAAAAACCCACAACAACTGTATAATTATATTCACAATGAACTATATATATATATATATATATATATATATAACGAGGAAAATAGGATGGCCATATATACGTGTCATTTGGATTATCCGTCATCCACTATAAGACACTTCCATTGTGTTCGTTGTGTCGGTGTTGTTGCGCGCAGCGTTGCTTCGTCCAAGTATTTCTGTATCTTAATTATGCTGGCTCTTTTCTTTTTCTATTACGTGCATGCTTATATTTGTTATGAAGTTACTTGCTTAGTAAAGTAGTTATAATATTTTCTATTATGTATTGTTCTGTAGAACCGATGACACAATTTATACATGTCCCTTCGTTTGTGGTTTGAGTTGTGTGTCGTGATATTTCCTTGTTGTCTTACAGTTATACTAGTATTTACACTATTATCTTTTATTTGATGTACATGTATACACATATAGTGTGGTACAATTGTTTTTCGTTATGCTTATATAATGTCTCTTTCGTCCATTATAGAAATCGTTTTCGATTACCTTGTATCTGTTTCTGTCCTGTTTGTGCGTGGTGGCTAGGTAGGCGGGAGGTTTGCGGGGCTTGGCATAACCCCGTTGTACCACCCCCAGTGAACTGTTTTGCCCATTGGCCGTTCCAAGGCGGCATCCTTACTGTTATATGTCATCGAGTACTGTACTCCATTGAGGTTTGTTTTTCCCTGCTGGAACTAATATGTCGGCTATATCTCTATACAGGAAAAAGCAAGCACAAACGTCTGTAATGTATAATTAAAGCTATTTAAGGTGTTCGATCTGTAGTGGATTCCTGTTGACATGTAACTTGTTAAACCGTTTTTGTACACTAGCGGCTGAAACATACTATAATCTTTATTAGTCACACCGCAATACGACGTATGTGTTATGTCACTCATGATGTGTGTTCTAATGCTAGTAAGAGTGGTACAGTCCAGCAGGAAATGTTATATATATGGGCCGCGTCATACGAAAACCGGGCTTAATGACAACGTCATGAAAAGCGGTAAACGACGTCGGAAAAACGACGTTTCAAATTGTCTAGCGTCGCCGTAAAAGTTCACAGTTTGCCCTCCCATTTACGTTTACTGGTGTCAGTTAACATTAAGTGTGAACAGAAAACGGAAAATGATAACTTACTGAAACTTTCACTAATATGAGACGCGATACCTTGTACCTCGGTACACACATTATGACGTCATGACTTGACGTCACATACTTGTGACGTCATTGAACGTGAATACATGTTTGACGTTATGGCCATGGTGTCGTGAAATATTATAGCAAGGACACTTGCACGAGTTCCTCACAGCATCAATGCCTTAGAAATGCTTCAGGCGCTGTACATTGTCGCCTAACTGTCGTTCTTTGACATTTTTACTCTTTCTCGTCGTTGTCCTTATGAATTCAAAATGGTGAACGCATAATTTAACTGGCTACATATCAGAGAAGTCTTCGCTTACACTGCACTTTGATTCCTAAATAATCTTAAATATGAACAACCTAGTGTATGCCAACGATATTATCATCTATTATCTTGGTAAATTGAGACTTTTGAACAATTATATCCAGTACTTAGCGAATGATATGCCATTTAATGCCACTCATTTTATCATAAATGGAAGTAGACACGCAGCTATATAATGACATAAATATCCGGGGTTTGTATTGAATTTAAAATAAATGCATCAACATATTAATTGGAAATGTGATGGTCATAAACTTGCTTTTGTAGTCGAAAGTGCTTGTGTAGTATCAACTCATCAGTTTATCACTTGACTGCACAATAATGTAGATCAGGCGATGGTAATGCGATCTTCAAGAAAGACACACGGCACGGCGACAATTATAAGGTATCACGCTACCAAATATGCCCGGTATCGTGTTTTGTCACAAAGTTAATGTTATAAGCGGTCTACTGCCTACTTTAAAATATGTCGTCGCATACGAAATGTTAAATGATGTCGCTATTATTCCCCAACATTATTTCAGACAGCAGCAAACAACAGCGAAACGCCTCACTCTGCCTTATTTGAAAATTATTCATACGAAATTACGTTACTTGGGCCGCAATCCAAAACATAGCGTTACATTAGCAACTGCAACACGAGCCATAAACATTATGTTCATACTTTGTCTTAGCCTAATGGGAGACACTTCGCCAGGCTACGAGATATCCAAATTTGGTTGACATGCGATCGAAGATGACAAATCTATAGGACTTGTCCGGATCAACACCCCTTGTATACGCCGTTGATAAAAACGTCGTAATTTCGACGTCATTGATCTAAAACGTCATATAATCTTTTACTACGCGTCATAAAACTACTTCAAAAATGAAACATAATTGGGATACATTGATAATTTTGGCGGCATATGGCTTTTAAAAGATGTACAATTCAGAATACGCGAAAAAGTAAAAACTGAAAATGTTGTCATTAAGCCCGGTGTAGCGGTCAGAAATTCCCCCCCCCCCCACACCGAAATCCCCCCGGGGGGAGTTTGGGCTAGCCTACTTCCCCCCCCCGGGGGGAATCTGGGCCGGCCCGAAATCCCCCCGGGGGGATTTCCAACTAGTCAACTTTCCCCCCCACCAGTCAGAAATCCCCCCCCCTCCCCCCCCCCATTTTTTTTTCAAACAATGACAGGTTAAATGCTAAATTAGCAACTAACATGATATTGAAGTATTTGAGTATGTATGGCGGCTATATATAGCTAAAATATCAGTTTGAGGGGGGAGGGGGGTGGAGGGGTTGGGCCGGCCCGAAATCCCTCCCCCATACTTTTTTTTTCAACAATGGTAGGTTAAATGCTGAATTAGCAGGTTAAAATAAGAAACTAAGATGATATTGAAGTATTTGGTGTGTGTATGACGGCTATATATAGATAACATTTTAGTTTGAGGGGGGAGGGGGGGGGGGGGGAGTTCGGGCCTGCCCGAAATCTCATGTAACCTGCTAATTCAGCATTATTTAACCTGATACATCAGAATTTAACCTGTCATTGTGGAAAAAAAATGGGGGGGGATTTCGGGCCGGCCCAAACAAACCCCCCCTCCCATCCCCCCCCCCCCCCCCCATGAAACTGATATTTATCTATATATAGCCGTCATACATACTTCAAATACTGCAATGTCATCTTAGTTGCTAATTTGACATTTAACCTTCTAATTCAGCATTTAACCTGTCATTGTTGAAAAAGAAATATGGGGGGGGGGGGTATTTCGGGCCGGTCCCAAACTCCCCCCCCCCCCCCCCCATGAAACTGATATTTATCTAAATATAGCCGTCATACATACTTCAAATACTGCAATCTCATCTTAGTTGCTAATTTGGCATTTAACCTTCTAATTTCAGCATTTAACCTGTCATTGTTGAAAAAGAAATATGGGGAGGGGGGATTTCGGGCCGGCCCAAACTCCCCCCCCCCCCCCATGATGACTGATATTTATCTATATATAGCCGTCATACATTCACCGAATACTTCAATCTCATGATTGAGTTGCTTTTTAATTTTAACCGGCTAATTCAGAATTTAACCTGTCATTGTTGAAAAAAAATATGGGTGGGGGGGGGGGGGGGATTTCGGGCCGGCCCAAACTCCCCCCTACCCCCCATGAAACTGATGTTTATCTATATATAGCCGTCATACATACATCAAATACTCAATCTCTATGTAACCTGCTAATTCAGCATTATTTAACCTGATACACAGCATTTAAACCTGTCATTGTGGAAAAAAAAATATGGGGGGGGGGATTTCGGGCCGGCCCCAAACTCCCCCCTCCCCCGCCCCCCCCGCCCCCCCCCCCCCCCCCCCCCCCCATGAAAACTGATATTTATCTATATATAGCCGTATATAGCCGTCATACATACTTCAAATACTGCAATCTCATCTTAGTTGCTAATATAGCATTCAACCTGCTAAGTCAGCATTCAACCCTGTCAGTGTTGAAAACAATTTTGGGGGGGGGGGATTTCGGGCCGGCCCAAACAAACTCCCCCCCCCCCCCTCCCCCCCCCCCCCCCCCCATGAAACTGATATTTATCTATATATAGCCGTCATACATACTTCAAATACTGCAATGTCATCTTAGTTGCTAATTTGACATTTAACCTTCTAATTCAGCATTTAACCTGTCATTGTTGAAAAAGAAATATGGGGGGGGGGGATTTCGGGCCGGCCCGCAAACTCCCCCCCCCCCCCCCCCCCCCCCCCCCCCCCCCCCATGAAACTGATTTATCTAAATATAGCCGTCATACATACTTCAAATACTGCAATCTCATCTTAGTTGCTAATTTGGCATTTAACCTTCTAATTCAGCATTTAACCTGTCATTGTTGAAAAAGAAATATGGGGAGGGGGGATTTCGGGCCGGCCCAAACTCCCCCCCCCCCCCCCATGAAACTGATATTTATCTATATATAGCCGTCATACATTCACCGAATACTTCAATCTCATGTTAGTTGCTAATTTTAACCGGCTAATTCAGAATTTAACCTGTCATTGTTGAAAAAAAATATGGGTGGGGGGGATTTCGGGCCGGCCCAAACTCCCCCCTCCCCCATGAAACTGACTGTGTTTATCTATATATAGCCGTCATACATACATCAAATACTTCAATCTCATGTAACCTGCTAATTCAGCATTATTTAACCTGATACATCAGCATTTAACCTGTCATTGTGGAAAAAAAAATATGGGGGGGGGGATTTCGGGCCGGCCCAAACTCCCCCCTCCCCCGTTTCCCCCGCCCCCCCCCCCCCCCCCCCCCCCCCCCCCCCCCCCCCCCCCCCCCCCCCCCCCCCCCCCCCCCCCCCCCCCCATGAAACTGATATTTATCTATATATAGCCGTATAGAGCCGTCATACATACTTCAAATACTGCAATCTCATCTTAAGTTGCTAATTTAGCATTCAACCTGCTAAGTCAGCATTCAACCCTGTCTTTTCGTGATATCGGGCCGCAATCTCCCCCCCCCCCCCCCCCCCGCCCCCCCTCACTGATCTTTCCCCCCCCCCCCCCCCCCCCCCCCCCCCCCCCCCCCCCCCCCGCCCAGCCCCCCCCCCCCCCCCCCTCAAACTGATATTTGCTATATATTGCCGCCATACATACTTCAAATACTTAAAACTAATGTTAGTTGCTAATTTAGCATTTAACCTGTCATTGTTTGAAACAAAATTTGTATGGGGGGGGGGGGATTTCTGACTGGTGGGGGGGGGGGGGGAGTTGACTAATTGGAAATCCCCCAGGGGGGGGGGATTTCGGGCCGGCCCAGAATGGGGGGCGGGTGGATTTCTGACTGGGGGGGGGGGGGAATGGGGGGGGGATTGGGGGGAAGTGGCCTGCTACACCGGTTTTCGCACCGGCGCGGCTCATAATATTTTGGCGTTCGTAGTTGTGCAAAAAGTAACACACACGATAATGTTGACTTTGCCCAAGGTTACGTGTCGTTTGTCAATTATTCACTAGCAATATAAAATTATACATACACTTCTTAAAATCAACCTACATGGCAGGCCTATTCGTTTACTACTCCATTACGCTTAAACGTTCTTATTGACGTGGGGGGATGGGGGGGGGGGGGGGGGGGGGGGAGGGGGGAAGTGGCCTGCTACACCGGTTTTCGCACGGCGCGGCTCATATATTTTTGGCGTTCGTAGTTGTGCAAAAAGTACACACACGATAATGTTGACTTTGCCCAAGGTTACGTGTCGTTTGTCAATTATTCACTAACAATATAATATAAAAATTTTAAACATACACTTCTTAAAATCAACCTACATGGCAGGCCTATTCGTTTACTACTCCATTACGCTTAAACGTTCTTATTGACGTTGAAGTCGCCCGTTAATGTTAACGTCGTAATTGTGACGTCATTCAGCTAAAACGTCATTTGCGCTTCTACCACGTGTTACAAAAATACATGTAGCATGAAAAATAATTGAGATACATTGATATTTGTTGTGGTATATGACTTTAAAAAGATGCGCTATTCAGAATATGCAAAAAAGTGAAAAATGAAATTGTTGTCATTAAGCCCGGTTTTCGGTTTTCGCATGACGCGGCCCATATATAGTGTTTCATCAAAGCTAAGACATGCAAAGTAACCACCTACTGTGGCACATGCATAGTCCCTGCATCCTTCAACGTGCACCTTCTGGATATAGTAGTATGTGACGAGTGACTTTTTAAAGTATGACATGTCTGTAGTAGGGCTCATGACGGCTGTATGTGGTGGACCCTGGTCCGAAATAGTCATGGTCCGAAATTTCGGCCGCATGTTTCTTACATTTAATTCCGTGTGCATAGACACGTCCCGCACAAAATTACAAAAAATATTGCGGGAAATTGTCAAATGCCGTCGACAAAGCCTATGCGATACGCACACAGCGATGGCTTTACCGATGTTTGCTTCGACTCTACTGGGAGGTAAATTGTCCCAGAACCCGAATGTGACTGATGTTAATGGTACAGCTTTATGTATCCAATAACCGTGAAAACGGCTTCTTTGACTGTGGATTTGACATTGACTAATAGTCGGACTGACCAACAGTCGGCATAGTTTCCTTATTCTGTTGGATTTATTTGGAATAATGACGCTTGCTAGAGTAAATTGACGGAAATTTACACAACATGTCTAAAGTTATTACAAAATTTGTATGTCCCACCATGATGGTGGAAGGGGCATTTACTGTTTCTGTCATTTCGCCTAATTCTGCGCATCGGCTAGCTTAGAAAATCTCGGCAGCACCATTTACCCCAATCTACCCAAATCTTACCCCAATCTACACAAATCTTCATTAAAAATAACATTTATAATCATATTATATACTTTTTGTACAATATATCATTAGTATATCATTAGCACATTTTTACCAAAAAAAGGAAGAATAAAGCACATATTTCCACGGGAAATCGATTAATATAGCATTATTATAAAGGGAGACTACCGTGATCTCGGTTGTCTAACTTTGTTATCATCGATCATGATTGCGTATCGCACATATGTGGCTGTTACTGGAGAAATGGGGTTTATGGGTGTGACCCAAGTAACTGACCTGGAATGGTCCAACTAATTTTCAGACCAATCAATTGTAAGAAAAAAGCATTTAGATAAGTTCATTCATAAACAAATGGGTGTTTCCTAATGATAAAAGTACTTGCAAACAGTGCAGATCCTGACGAGACAGATCATTATGAGCCGATTCATCTGGATCTACATTGTTTGCAAACACCAAGAAAGAGGTCTGTGGTGTGGAAAGGGTTAATAGTGATGACCAGGTAGAACCAGTACCTCACCTGGAGACAGTGTGTGAAAACTGTTTTGCCAACTAGTATAATTATATGTATATTGTAATATATAATTTAAATATATAAATTACTAATACTGCATTAATATTTATATGTGGCTGTGACTGGATAAATGGGGCTTATTGAAATTGTGACCAGTGGCAGTGTTACTAGTGTAGGCTCTGATTAAATAAATAACACCTTTATATAGCCCGGTAACAACATTTTTATATATTGCTTGTTCGAAACATGACTGGGGTTTCATTTATGGAATAACGAATGTTGCAGATGCTGATCAGACTGTGCGGATGCACATGCTGATCTGGATCTGCACTGGTCGCAAAACCCATAAACCCCTAACTAATGATATATTATAGAAAAGTATTTAATATAATTATAAATGTTATTTTTAATGAAGATTTGGGTAAATCGTGCTGCCGGTCTTATTTGCTAAATTAACTGTTCAACTAAGAAACTAACCTGTCATGATGTCACTGGATAGTTCTACTTCAAGTTTAATGCAAATTTTGCTATGCTGTTCGCCATATTTGTTTTACACTACCAGATGCACAGCATTAGCAGAAACAAATGTTACATTGCAAACACGCGTGTGATATCATACATCACACAATTTACGTCACTTACTGATGTTGGAATGTTATGACATTTTACCTGCACAGACGTCTTCTGCGTTGAATATTCATGAAATTTTGACTGAATGTGGGGATGTTAATGACATATAAATTTGTTTGTTTTTTTTGTCACGCCTGCTTTAGCAGATTATGTCAATGCCGCAAATTATTGATTGTCTTGCGCCCGACATCGCGCAAAAAATCACGGATGGGGCACATTAGGCCAATCTGGGCATGTGCCTGAATACGCAGGAGCTTGCGTCTATTTTTAGATGACACTGTAACCGCTAGATATATATAGCCCTGGTAGCTCCGCCCACTCGCGCGCTGCCACAGAATTCGGACAAACACACAGTGACTACAACTTTGTGTATTGCGGAGTGTAATTTGTAGATAAATAGAGCATACAGTACAGGTGTTACGCTGGAATATTTCGCAACATAATGGTGACAACAAAACATTGCTGCTATGGCATTGCTGCTATTGGATGGATTTGGGAACGGGTTTCCAAAACCTGCACAAAATCGAGAAAAATGTCAACGCTGGGTACAGAACTGTGGTCGAAAAGAGTTTACCATTGACAATGTTACCAGAGACACCTACATATGTTCGATGCACTTTACCCTGATTTGATCAGCTAATAACATCATGCTCTGCATGACTTCATTTCCATTTTTTGTTTCGTGCACTGATTTCGTGTTTATCTCCCTTTTTTGTTTCGCGCACTCTACAAACTGGACATTAATGCATGAAGACCCGTTTTCTCGTGTGCTTTGTACACCTTACCTGTAGAGAGAACAATAGCCATCTCCAGTTGAACAATAGTGACTGGGAGAACCATTCACCTGTGCATGTGCAAATGTCCAGACTGACCACTAACTGACCACAGGTAATTTATACAGGTAAATTATTATTACATTTCCGTAAACTGTGTTGACAATATTGTGGCAATATGTGGACCAGTGCAGATGTGGCCGGGGTCAATTTGTGGTATTAACAAACTGACGGGCGTAAGTTCGATCATATCCGTTGGTGGATGGTAATAGACCACGAAATCCAAATCGCTGGTAACCAGTTTATTGCCATGGTTGTGAATGGAATAATATAGCCTCTGAAATGTACAATGAATACACTAAATATCGAGCATGGATATTTACTTATCAGCAAGTATAATACCTGGTATATGTTGGGACAATGTACGTCGTTAGATGCACACGGTTTCAACATATACTATAATACACAAAACGGTTACAGGTTCGGTGTTGTAACGAATGATGTAACGAATGATACGCAGATGAATGGCAGTGTAACAGGTACATATAGAAATGCGCCTTGGAGACTAATTTACTCGGACTACATGTATACCAGATATAGAGTACATTATTTACAATATGCTATTCGTATTGTTCTCAGACGTCGGTAAACTTATGTATTTACGAATAATAACCAGTTCACATGATACGAACTGACACGAACCTTAGATGTGGTCTATGAGGCTTTCCAAACGCATTCGTCACAGCTCACTCACATGGTAGGTAGGGTTAGCCTGCAATTGGTTAGGTAAGTGCCAGTGCATGTTAGAATACGCGGGGCGGATTGGGGAGATAATGCGGGGCCAGCATAACCGGGTAAATGCAACAGCATAAACGAATAAATAGCAATGGGTCAAGATACGCGAAGAACGTAACTGAATACAAACAACGGAAACCATGTAACAATACCTTATATTATCATCATCCGAATCTCAGGACCAAAGTCTATCTCTCTCGTCGCAAGTATTCTCGTGAAATGTTACATACAGAGTGAAAGAATCTACGATGGAATGCTCATACATACGCGCACAAAGCGCGCGCAGTAAAAAACGGCGGGAAGACTGGACCAGCCAATCAGAATTAGCCAACAAGCCAAGCGGTGGACGTACTCTCCAAGCCTGGAGTGAAATGTCCGACATTACCAAATCACAGGTGGAAGACTCGGACCTATGACACCAAAAAAATGCCTATTAAAAAAAATCCCATTACCCCACCCACTTGGTCTCGTACAGTACATAACGTTAATTCAAGGTGAGCATAAATAGCGCTATTATAGAAAGAGCCCTCTTTTTTCCGGCTCGCACAAACACAATAAACATCGATTAAATGTATGAAATATGTCTCTGGCAATCGATAAAGGTATTAGGTGTGTGAATATACTCACTTCAAATCGCTGTTTCAAGTATTTATTGGAGTTATTCGCGTTTTGATTACCCCATCCAAAGCGAAAGTTGCGTGTACGAAAGAATCTCACACAGAATCGGAGGCCGTCCGGCTGGATTATCGGTCATATTTGGCCGATAGCTGATCGCCAGCTCAAACTAAAGTCGTGCACCATGATCATATACATTTAGAGACTCCAACCATACAAAGTTCGTCCAATTGTGATCGTTCGCCGATCTAAAAAACACTTTTTTCTAATTTTATTGACTTTCTTTCATGATTCGCGTACTATCAGATTATGTCTTCCGGAAACCCTGAAAAGGGAAAGTCCTCGCGTCTATTTTTAGGTTTAACCAATCAAGAGATGTTCTTACATAGACGCTTCGGTGGTTGTATTATGGAAGATAGTGCATTGACCAGTTCCAGATAATGAACAAAATTATAGAAAAAAGTGTTTTTTAGATCGGCGAACGATCACAATTGGACGAACTTTGTATGGTTGGAGTCTCTAATGTATATGATCATGGTGCACGACTTTAGTTTGAGCTGGCGATCAGCTATCGGCCAAATATGACCGATAATCCAGCCGGACGGCCTCCGATTCTGTGTGAGATTCTTTCGTACACGCAACTTTCGCTTTGGATGGGGTAATCAAAACGCGAATAACTCAATAAATACTTGAAACAGCGATTTGAAGTGAGTATATTCACACACCTAATACCTTTATCGATTGCCAGAGACATATTTCATACATTTAATCGATGTTTATTGTGTTTGTGTGAGCCGGAAAAAAGAGGGCTCTTTCTATAATAGCGCTATTTATGCTCACCTTGAATTAACGTTATGTACTGTACGAGACCAAGTGGGTGGGGTAATGGGATTTTTTTTAATAGGCATTTTTTTGGTGTCATAGGTCCGAGTCTTCCACCTGTGTACCAAATATGGCAGCATTAGAGACTAAAAGTAACCGAGTCATGACGGGCAGACGGACATGACCAGATATGGTAATACCAAAGGCGAACTTGTCACATGAAGCTAAATGTATAGTCTGTTTCAGATTATACATGTTACGGGAAATACTATGAATTGACAACAATGAGACCACCGGCGATAAATAGTTTAATGCGAATAAAATACATATAATGGCAATAAAATCATCTGCTACACAGATAAGATATGTAGATAAATATAGGACTATTAAAAAAAAATTTGGGCTCCAGTAGCGAGCATTATTTTTATGCCCCCGCTACCGAAAGGTACGGGGGCATATAGTGTTACCGGCGTCCGTCCGTCCCATCCGTACGTCCGTCCGTACGTCCCGATATTATATTCTTTAGTAACTTCTACATGGCTTCACATATTATGTCAATATTTATACACGTCATACATATGAACATCCCTTACACACTCCACCCCCCAGTACTTCGACCTTGACCTTTGACCTTCACCTTTTCTACTTTAAATGTTTACTTAGCACTTTGGGACAAATCTACGTGCACGTTTCTCAATCCTACAATAACTTCTCAATACTTTTGCCAATCGCTTAAATATTTATACACATGATACATATGAACAGCCCTACACACTCCACACCCATACTTCGACCTTGACCTTTGACCATCACCTTTTCTACTTTAAATGTTTACTTACCACTGGGACTACTGCAGTTTCCAATCCTACAATAACTTCTCAATACTTTTGCCAATCGCTTAAATATTTATACACATGATACATATGAACATGCCCTACACACTCCACCACCCAGTACTTCGACCTTGACCTTTGACCTTCACCTTTTTATGCCCCCGCAACCGAATGGTGAGTGGGGCATATAGTGTTACCGGCGTCCGTCCGTACTCGGGTAAATGGCTTGTAATCAAATATGCCTCGTTTTCTTTGGCTGCCAGCGGGGGCATTCGTGTGCCGACAGGCCACATTTCTATTTTTTTAATTTTTGAACTTTTTTTTTTTACTTTTTTTTCCCCATTTTTTTTGTTTAATTCTTTTTCAATTTTTGTCTAGTAGCATAAGGTCGTAAGTGCTATATACGGACTATTATCATATAATACAACAATTATTGACTAGTGAGCCATAGAATATAATCTGATATTCTATGGCTCACTAGTCAATAATTGTATATGTTCGGGCAAGTGAAAATTGCTTTCGGGCCCAGGCTCGAGGTCAAGGCGGGGGCCAGGCGAGGCATTTGATTTCGCGGAATTCTTGTTTACTTATCTCCCTTTGTTGTTTCATGCACTGATTTCGTGTCTGGAGCATAACTCGAACACCCTTTGGAATATTTTTTATTAAACTTCACACATGCATAGAAGACGACCCAAAGGTGTGTCGCGCGCAAGAATGACAACTCTTGCATCGTTAATTTTTTTACTTATCTCCCTTTGTTGTTTCATGCACTGATTTCGTGTCCGGAGCATAACTCGAACACCCTTTGGAATATTTTTTATTAAACTTCACACATGCATAGAAGACGACCCAAAGGTGTGTGGCGCGCAAGAATGAAACTCTTGCGTCGTTAATTTCTTACTTATCTCCCTTTGTTGTTTCATGCACAGATTTCGTGTCCGGAGCATAACTCGAACACCCTTTGGAATATTTTCATGAAACTTCACACATGCATATGATAGACCACGACCCTAAAGGTGTGTCACGCAAGAATGACAACTCTTGCATCACTAATTTTTTAGTTATCTCCCTTTGTTTTTCCGCTCACTGATTTTGTCTCCGGAGCATAACTAGAACACCCTTTTTCAAACTACTTGTGTATCTGGGGAGGGGATACACATGCGCTTGTCGACAAGCGTCCATTTCTAGTTCTGAGTATGTATGGTCGCTCGTTAGGGGCATTTCTTTCATTCATTTTTAAGGGATGGGTTGTGGCCTAGGCGTAGAACATATGACTTCCAATCTGGAGGTTGTGGGTTCAAACATCGCATTATGCATCAAAAATATACTTTCATAGTATATTCATCCCACTGGTCTGTCGGATGAGACTGTGTTCCCGTCTCTATATGACCTTAGCTGTTACTGGGATGTTAAACCCATTCAATTTCACTTTTTTCTTCATTTATACGCGTAGAAACGATAATTGAGAACCTTAAAGTTTTTTTCCACCCCGTGAAAGAACGTGAATTTATTCCTCCAAATATTCGTTTCTTGGCATGTCGACACGATAAGACGAAATCGTTAATTTACATAAAATAAATCAATAACCATCGATTGCAAAACGTGATTATAATACCGTATTATACACATTTTTTACACAGTGACTTCAAGTGTTTTTCGTCTTGGAGCCGTAGACAAGAAGAAACGGAATTCATTTCTACACTGCATATGCGAAGAAATGAAAATTAGCATCCCTTATATGAACACACATAGGCGAAAAAGAAACATCATTACATTTACTACAATTACATTAGTTTACGTTTCGAAGCCTTGAAGGAATGCTAATTATCGTTCTTTCGTAACATAGAAATTAATTTTAAGGTTGTGTAGTGGAAAAAAAAAATCATTAGCTCTAGGCGTAACATTTACGTTCGTTCGCGGCGAGTAAACAAAATGAAATGTACCTAACGAGCCACCATTAAGAAAGCGAACATATAGCCGACATATCAGGCGCGGATACCGACATAATTGCAGGAGGGGGGAGGGGTGAGGGGTGAGGGTGGTCTGTAATTACAAGCCGGCATGGCCGATCTCCGCGAGGGCGAAGCGCGATCCGCATCGTAAAGTCTGGGTGTCCTCCCCCATGAAATTTTTAAATGCCAGATCGCCGCATATGCGAGTTCCTCACACCTAGGCCACGAAAAAAAGTATTGGAGTATTGTAGATTTTCTTCTCTCTTTTTTTGCCGGGAGCAGGGGGGTGGTGGGGTGTCCCCCAGGATCCGCGCGAGTCATTTTGTAGATCTTCAAAGTATTAACACGGTGATTCATCGTATTTTGGTCATTTGAGTCATTTTCGTAAATGTGCAAAGTAGTAACACAATGATTCGCCCCAATTCGCCACCTCGTGGCACGTCCACGTTGTGTACATGGCTGCTTTAACGATAGTGCGCTTGCGCAAACAGAAAGAGGCTGACGGAGGATTCACTACCCTGCAGTTTCGGGCCTAGAGGTTTTGCACCTTTCGAGGTTTCGATACCCACGAAAGCGTAGGAGGTGCGAAATGCACAGATAGCGAACACGCAGGTAGCGCAACCGCCGTAATTCCGAAAAAAAAAGATACTGTCAAGTCGGCCCACGTCAACTTCGGACCCGGGACAATTTAAATCAAATACGACGAAAATTTTTTTTTTTTTTTTTTTATTCTGACCCCATATTTATTTTATTTATTTCACCTGCTAAATAGCCACCTTGATTTATTTCACCCTATGAAGATAGACCCACGATGCACACAATTAAATTTTAGACAACCCCACCATGCACAAAATTCATTTTTTGGAAAACCCCACCATGCACAAAATTCATTTGTTGGAACATTCCACCACTCATCCAAATTTAAATCGGGTGCCGTCCAACCCCCCCATAACAAAAATTCTGGAAAAGCCCTTAGGTGCGCAGAATTAGCCGACACTATTGTACCCTTGTCCGTAATGTCGTAAAACTTTTAAACTGTACTAGCTACAGTACAGACCTGAAACTTGGTATGAGATGCGCAAAGTTTATTTTGATTTTTAATTCGACCCCCAGATCATGGATTATCTCCCCATTTTCGGCTTGTAAGTCGTAAAACGTTTAAACCTTAATAGTTACATACCTGAAACCTGGTATGTGCTTCATTATGATGAATAGATGTGCAAAGTTTATTTCGATTTTTGATTCGACCCCTAGGTCATGGATTATCTCCCCCTTCTCGACTTAGAATTTTGGCTTCTAAGTCGTAAAATTTTTAAACCCTAATAGTTACAGACCTGAAACTTGGTATGTAGCTTCATTATAATGAGTAGATGCGCAAAGTTTATATAGATTTTTGATTTAACCCCTTTTGTCATGGATTATCTTCCGCTTTTCGACTTAGAAATTTGCCTTGTTTACAATATCAAAGCGATATGTTGGGCATCCATGTTCTATGAACACATATTCTAGTTGTAATTGATTTATATAGTGAATTAATGCACGGACGCACGGATGGACAGAGGTAAACCATAATTCCCCCCCCCCCCCATACGGTTTTAACTTTTGAATGGGTCAGTTTGGATGCAAGTTTGACTTTTGGGAATTATAGTTCTAAAATTCATTATTAGGCTATATAAATAAAACAAATTTGGTGGAGGACCTTCTTTCGTGCTCTCCCCAGCTTCAGCCTTCGGCAGTCGAACCCCCCTGGAAAATTCATGGCGACGTCTATGTTCACCCGTCTGTCCGACCATAAAACAGCCATCATTTTCCCCTGTGTTATGTTATTTTATGCAATAAATATTGCTGTTAATTACAGGTATATTCTCACATGTGGGTCAGATGGTGATGTACGTATCTGGGACGGCATTGATGATGACGATGCCATCTCCCACAGATGTGGTGACAAGGCCTATGCTATAGCATATAAGGTACGATGGTGATCTTTTACAGTGGAACCTCTCTAACAAGGCCTTTGCTATAGCATATAAGGTACGATGGTGATCTCAGAGCTCCAGACAAGCTTTGTGTCTAAAGCGTACTACACCCCCTGATTTCAAAATCATTGCGTATTTTACTTTTACAAATGAGTTTATTGATTTTCTTCATTACTAAATAGGGAACAAATGATAACAAAAATATATAACTAATTTAAACATTCACAAATTGAGCTGCAAAAAGCAAACACTTTGTTTTTTGCAGCTCAACTAAGTGAATTTTAAACTTTATGACAGTATTTTAACTACTTAATTTGAATATCAAGGCGTATTTTCACATGGCTGTGCGTATTGTGTACTCCCACTTTTGATAATCAATGCGTATTCAGCTAAAATAATTGCTTAAAATACGCCAATACACACCTTATCTGGAGCTCTGGCTCTATTACAGTGGAACCTCTCTAACAAGGCCTTTGCTATAGCTTATAAGGTACTGTGGTGATCTATTACAGTGGAACCTCTCAAACAAGGTCTTTGCTATAGATTATAAGGTACGGAGGTGATCTATTACAGTGGAACCTCTGTAACAAGGAAGCCTATGCTAATTTGCTATAGTACGTTGATCTATTACGGAAGGCCTCTCAACAAGGTTTTTGCATAATTATAAGGTACGGGGTGATCTATTACAGTGGAACCTCTCAAACAAGGCTTTGCTATAAACTTATAAGGTACGGGTTGATCTATTACAGTGGAACCTCTCCCAGTGGCTTGCTATTATAATATAGTACGGAGTTTGGTCTATAACAGTGGAACCTCTCGAACAAGGGCCTGCTAAATATTATAAGGTACGGATGATCTATACAGTGGAAACCTCTCAACAAGGCCTGTATAGTTATAGGTACGGGGTGATCATTACAGTGGAACTCTCTAACAAGGCCTTTGCTATAGATTATAAGGTACGGTGGTGATCTATTACAGTGGAACCTCTCTAACAAGGCTTTGCTAGATTATAAGGTACGAGGTGATCTATTACAGTGGAACCGGCTCTAACAAGGCCTTTCTATATTATAAGGAGGAGTGATCTATTACAGTGGAAACCTCTCTAACAAGGCCTTTGCTTATAGATTATAAGGTACAGGTGGTGACTCTATTACAGTGGAATCTCTCTAACAAGGCCTTTGCTAGATTATAGGTAGGTGGTGATCTATTACAGTGGAACTCCGAACAAGGCCTTTGCTATAGATTATAAGGTACTGTGATCTCTATTACAGTGAATCAATACAGAAGGACCTAATACAACTAACTAAGGTTTGCATTTGCTATAGATTAGGTACGTGGTGATCTATTAACAGTGGAACCTCTCTAACAAGGCCTTTGCTATAGATAATAAGGTACTGCTTATAAGGTTTGATCTTACAGTACTGTTTTGTGAGGTCTATTACATGGAACCTCTCGGAACAAGGCCTTTGCTATAGATAGTAAGGTCGTGGTGATCTATTACGTGGACCTCTCTAACAAGGCCTTTGCTATAGATTATAAGGTATGTGGTGATCTATTACAAGTGGAACCAATCTCTAACAGGCCTTTGCTAATAATATTATAAGGTATGGTGTGATATATTACAGTGGAATCTCTCTAACAAGCCTTTGCTATAGCTTATAATAAAGTACTGTGGTGATCTATTATTACAGTGCAAACCTCTCTAACAAGGCCTATGCTTTTATAGATTATAAGGTCTGTTTGGCTGAATCTATTACAGTGAACCTCTCGAACAGGCCTTTGCTATATATTAATAAGGTTACGGAAGGTGATATATTACATTGTGGAACCTCTCTAAACAACGAAGGCCTTTGCTAATATTTGCTTAGAAGGTACGAAGGTGATATATTTACAGTGGAACCTCTCGAACAAGGCCTTTGCTATAGATTATAAGGTACGGTGGTGATCTATTACCGTGGAACCTCTCTAACAAGGCCTTTGCTATAGATTATAAGGTACGGAGTTGATCTATTACCAGTAAGGAACCTCTCTAACAAGGCCTTGCTATATTTGTTATAAGGTACGGATTTGATCTATTTTACCGTGGAACCTCTCTAACAAGGCCTTTGCTATAGCTTATAAGGTACGAAGGTGATCTATTACAGTGGAACCTCTCGAACAAGACCTTTGCTATAGATTATAAGGTACGGTGGTGATCTATTACAGTGGAATCTCTCTAACAAGGCCTTTGCTATAGCTTATAAGGTACGGTGGTGATCTATTACCGTGGAACCTCTCTAACAAGGCCTTTGCTATGCTTATAAGTACGAAGGTGATCTATTACAGTGGAACCTCTCGAACAAGACCTTTGCTATAGCTTATAAGGTACGGTGGTGATCTATTACAGTGGAATCTCTCTAACAAGGCCTTTGCTATAGCTTATAAGGTACGAAGGTGATATATTACAGTGGAACCTCTCGAACAAGACCTTTGCTATAGATTATAAGGTACGGTGGTGATCTATTACCGTGGAACCTCTCTAACAAGGCCTTTGCTATAGATTATAAGGTACGGAGTTGATCTATTACAGTGGAACCTCTCTAACAAGGCCTTTGCTATAGATTATAAGGTACGGAGTTGATCTATTACAGTGGAACCTCTCTAACAAGGCCTTTGCTATAGCTTATAAGGTACGAAGGTGATCTATTACAGTGGAACCTCTCGAACAAGACCTTTGCTAATAGATTAAGGTACGGAGTTGATCTATTACAGGTGGAACCTCTCTACAAGGCCTTTTGCTATAGCTTATAAGGTTAGAATGTGATAATGATTAACAGTGGAACCTCTCGAACAAGACTTTGCTATATATTATAAGGTACGGTGGTGATCTATTACAGTGGAACCTCTCTAACAAGGCCTTTGCTATAGTTTATAAGGTACGAAGGTGATCTATTACCGTGGAACCTCTCTAACAAGGCCTTTGCTATAGCTTATAAGGTACGAAGGTGATCTATTACAGTGGAAAACCTCTCGAACAAGACCTTTTGCTATAGGATTATTAAAGGTTACGGTGGTGATCTATTACAGTGGAATCTCTCTAGCAAGGCCTTTGCTATAGCTTATAAGGTACGGTGGTGATCTATTTCAGTGGAATCTCTCTTACAAGGCCTTTGCTATAGCTTATAAGGTATATTGGTGATCTGTTACAGTGGAACCTCTCTAACAAGGCCTTTGCTATAGCTTATAAGGTACGGAGGTGATCTATTACAGTGGAACCTCTCGAACAAGGCCTTTACTATAGCTTATAAGGTACGGTGTGGTGATATTTCAGTGTGGGAATTTCTCTTTTACAAGGCCTTTGCTATAGATTATAAGGGTACTGTGGTGATCTATTACAGTGGAACCTCTCTAACAAGGCCTTTGCTATAGGTTATAAGGTACGGTGGTGATATATTACAGTGGAACCTCTTGCACCAGGCCTTTGTTATAGCTTATAAGGTACTGAGTTGACTTTATTACTGTGGAACCTCTCTAACAAGGCCTTTGCTATTTAGCTTTATAAGGTACGGTGGTGATCTATTACAGTGGAACCTCTCTAACAAGGCCTTTGCTATATATTATAAGGTATAGAGTTGATCTATTACAGTGGAATCTCTCTAACAAGGCCTTTGCTATAGGTTACAAGGTACAATGGTGATCTATTACAGTGGAACCTCTCTAGCAAGGCCTTTGCTATATATTAGAAGGTAATGTTGATGATCTATCACAGTGGAACCTCTCTAACAAGGCCTTTGCTATAGCTTACAAGGTACGGTGGTGATCTATTACAGTGGAAACTCTCTAGCAAGGCCTTTGCTTTAGCTTATAATGTACGTTGGTGATCTATCACAGTGGAATCTCTCTAACAAGGCCTTTGCTATAGCTTATAAGGTACGGTGGTGATCTATTACCGTGGAACCTCTCTAACAAGGCCTTTGCTATAGCTTATAAGGTACGAAGGTGATCTATTACAGTGGAACCTCTCGAACAAGACCTTTGCTATAGCTTATAAGGTACGGTGGTGATCTATTACAGTGGAATCTCTCTAACAAGGCCTTTGCTATAGCTTATAAGGTACGAAGGTGATATATTACAGTGGAACCTCTCGAACAAGACCTTTGCTATAGATTATAATGGTACGGTGTGATATTACACCGTGGAACCTCTCTAACAAGGCCTTTGCTATAGATTATAAGGTACGGAGTTGATCTATTACAGTGGAACCTCTCTAACAAGGCCTTTGCTATAGATTATAAGGTACGGAGTTGATCTATTACAGTGGAACCTCTCTAACAAGGCCTTTGCTATAGCTTATAAGGTACGAAGGTGATCTATTACAGTGGAACCTCTCGAACAAGACCTTTGCTATAGATTATAAGGTACGGAGTTGATCTATTACAGTGGAACCTCTCTAACAAGGCCTTTGCTATAGCTTATAAGGTACGAAGGTGATCTATTACAGTGGAACCTCTCGAACAAGACCTTTGCTATAGATTATAAGGTACGGTGGTGATCTATTACAGTGGAACCTCTCTAACAAGGCCTTTGCTATAGTTTATAAGGTACGAAGGTGATCTATTACAGTGGAACCTCTCGAACAAGACCTTTGCTATAGATTATAAGGTACGGTGGTGATCTATTACAGTGGAATCTCTCTAGCAAGGCCTTTGCTATAGCTAGTATAGGTTGGAAGGTGATCTATTTCAGTGGAATCTCTCTTACAAGGCCTTTGCTATAGATTATAAGGTACGGTGGTGATCTATTACAGTGGAACCTCTCGAACAAGGCCTTTACTATAGCTTATAAGGTACGGTGGTGATCTATTTCAGTGGAATTTCTCTTACAAGGCCTTTGCTATAGATTATAAGGTACGGTGGTGATCTATTACAGTGGAACCTCTCTAACAAGGCCTTTGCTATAGGTTATAAGGTACGGTGGTGATATATTACAGTGGAACCTCTTGCACCAGGCCTTTGTTATAGCTTATAAGGTACTGAGTTGATCTATTACAGTGGAACCTCTCTAACAAGGCCTTTGCTATAGCTTATAAGGTACGGTGGTGATCTATTACAGTGGAACCTCTCTAACAAGGCCTTTGCTATATATTATAAGGTATAGAGTTGATCTATTACAGTGGAATCTCTCTAACAAGGCCTTTGCTATAGGTTACAAGGTACAATGGTGATCTATTACAGTGGAACCTCTCTAGCAAGGCCTTTGCTATAGATTAGAAGGTAATGTTGATGATCTATCACAGTGGAACCTCTCTAACAAGGCCTTTGCTATAGCTTACAAGGTACGGTGGTGATCTATTACAGTGGAAACTCTCTAGCAAGGCCTTTGCTTTAGCTTATAATGTACGTTGGTGATCTATCACAGTGGAATCTCTCTAACAAGGCCTTTGCTATAGGTTACAAGGTACAATGGTGATCTATTACAGTGAAACCTCTCTAGCAAGGCCTTTGCTATAGATTAGAAGGTAATGTTGATGATCTATCACAGTGGAACCTCTCTAACAAGGCCTTTGCTATAGCTTATAAGGTACAGTGGTGATCTATTACAGTGGAAACTCTCTATCAAGGCCTTTGCTTTAGCTTATAATGTACGTTGGTGATCTATCACAGTGAAATCTCAAACAGCCTGGCTTATAAAGATAGGACAGTGGTGATCTAACAGTGAATCTCTATAAGCGTTATAAGGCGGTATGGTGTTCTATTACAGTGGAAACCCTCTATCAAGCCTTTGCTTATAGCTAAGGTACAGTGGTGATCTATTACAGTGGAAATCTCTCTATCAATGGCCATTTTGCTGATAGTTCTTATAAGGTACAGTGGTGATCTATTACAGTGGAAACTCTCTATCAAGGCCTTTGCTTTAGCTTATAAGGTACAGTGGTGATCTATTACAGTGGAAACTCTCTATCAAGGCCTTTGTTATAGCTTATAAGGTACTGAGTTGATCTATCACAGTGGAAACTCTACAAGGCTGCTATCGACTATAAGGCCTTTGTATAGCTTATAAGGTACAGTGGTGATCTATTACAGTGGAAACTCTCTATCAAGGCCTTTGCTATAGCTTATAAGGTACAGTGGTGATCTATTACAGTGGAAACTCTCTATCAAGGCCTTTGCTATAGCTTATAAGGTACAGTGGTGATCTATCACAGTGGAATCTCTCTAACAAGGCCTTTGCTATAGCTTATAAGGTACGGAGGTGATCTATTACAGTGGAACCTCTCTAACAAGGCCTTTGCTATAGCTTATAAGGTACAGTGGTGATCTATTACAGTGGAACCTCTCTAACAAGGCCTTTGCTATAGCTTATAATGTACGTTGGTGATCTATCACAGTGGAACCTCTCTAACAAGGCCTTTGCTATAGCTTATAAGGTACAGTGGTGATCTATTACAGTGGAACCTCTTTAACAATGCATTTGCTATAGCTTATAATGTACAGAGTTGATCTATTACAGTGGAACCTCTAACAATGCCTTTGCTATAGATTATAAGGTACTGTGGTGATCTATTACAGTGGAACCTCTCTAACAAGGCCTTTGCTATAGCTTATAAGGTACGGATTTGATCTATTAGAGTGGGACCTCTCTAACAAGGCCTTTGCTATAGCTTATAAGGTACGGAGGTGATCTATTACAGTGGAACCTCTCTAACAAGGCCTTTTCTGTAGCTTATGCGGTACGATGGTTATCTATTACAGTGGAACCTTTCTAAACTGGACACCCTGGGAGGACAGTTTTCTGTTGTTTATGATCATGAACAGACATTATCAAAGGAAATCAATACACGCATATATTTTTTTCACGTAGATTGCAAGAGTTATTGTTCGCAATTACCTAGACTATTGCAATCTATATTTTTAGCTCATGAATCTGTTTTCTCAGAAAACTTGAGAGAGCCAGAGCTCCACATAAGCTGCGTATTTGCTTAAATACCCAGTTAAAATTGACAAAAACCCAATTGAAATGAGAAGTAGCGAGTATCAAAAAGCAATAACAATTTTGTAGTACCGTTATTATGCTGCAGAAATCAATAAACAGGCCACAATTATAGCTTATTTTTCTTACTTTCCATGAAAACACATCTTGACTCCAAGGACATGTTTTAATTTCGAAGCAAACTATTCAATAATTGCTGTCTGTTGATGTGTAAACAGTATTGTGATTTTATTTTACCCAATTGAAATTTTGAAATACCCAATTGCTTCAGAAATGATGGAGTGAAAATACTCAATTACTAATTCCTTATCTGGAGCCATGTGAGCTATTGTCATCATGCTGGCGACATCGGGTCCAGATTTTGGTGAACCATTGTGTTCACAACTTTTTCTCAACAATCGCTTGGCCTAAGTTGGTGAAACCTGGTCACACTTTCTTTCTCCACTCACACACATCAACCCACCCACACATCTGTGTCCTTGACCTACATTTTCCACTTAAAACCTCTGTGTTAAGTTATCACCTTGGCAACCCTTGTCATAAATTAATGAAACTTGGTCACACCTTCTGACTTCCATCACTGAAAACAAATGACTAATCATGCGTAAATTTCATATTCCAGGATGGACGATACTTCACTGCGACCGACACAAACACAGTACAGGCATATACCTTCCCAGATGGCAGTCCAGACGGGATCCTGACACGCTTCACTGCACCGGCCAATCATATTGTCCTCAACGAGAGTGGCTCCACGCTTGTTGCGGGTGCCAGGTGAGCAACTTTCAATGTTTTTAACTACAATATTCACTGTTCTATGTGTAACCCATAAAAGTATATGCTGTTACTTTCATAGCATTTCCAGGGATGGGTTGTGGCCTAAGGGTTAGAACATCTGACCTCCAATCCGGAGGTTGTGGGTTCAAACCTCGCCTTCGACATCAAAAAATACTTTCATAGTATTTCCATCCTACTGGTCTGTCGGATGAGACTAAAACTGTGGTCCCATCTCTATATGACCTTAGCTGTTGCTGGGACGTTAAGCCATTCACTTTTTTCATTGCATTTCCGTCGCTCTAGTATTTCGGTCTTTCAGTGAGAATTGCAACCAATATTCCATCTATATTATGGCCTTATCTGTTGTTGGGACATTAAAACATTTCACTTTTTCCTCGGAGTTCAGACTGGTACTATCCAATGTTACTCTACATAATTGTTAAACATGGGGGGCTCTTCACTAAACTTTGTACGACTAAAATGTTCGTAAGTGCAAAATTATGATAGTCTGTAAATTTCACATTAACAATGTTTTCTTGTGAACAATTATCAGTTTTAAATTTATTGAGCATAATGCTCAATAAATGTAAATCCATCAATTGAAATTTCCAGACGATCCTAAATTTAGATTTACGAACATTTTAGTCGTTATGTTTAGTGAAACGGGCCCCAGATGTTAAATCCAATTCAATCTGTTTGGAACATTGCAGTGACTTCGCCATCAAGATAGTGGACACAAGCAACTGTAGCTTCAAAACATGTCACGGTCACGAGGCGCCTGTTCTTAGCCTGGCGTTGGATCCCAGGGAGGAATATCTGGTAAGTGGGAACCAGTAATGGTCACGAGGCGCCGGTTCTCAGCCGGTTCTCAGCCGGTTCTCAGCTCGGTGCTGCATCCCAGGGAGGAATATTTGGTAAGTGGGAACCAGTAATCTCGAGGTGCCGATTCTCAGCTCAGCCTAGTGCTGGATCTCAGGGAGGAATATTTGGCAAGTGGGAACCAGTAATCACGAGGCGCCGATTCTCAGCTCGGCGCTGGATCCCAGGGAGGAATATTTGGTAAATGGGAACCAGTAATCACTAGGCACCGATTCTCAGCTTGGCGCTGGATCCCAGGGAGGAATATCTGGTAAGCAGGAACCAGTAAATATCATGGAATAAGCAGAGTAACTTGAATCAAACCCATGCTGTGTGGTGGGTTGCTAGAGTTTTCAGTTGGACCCGAACAATGGTTCTGCTTGTTCCTGTGCTTGCTTCTTGGGTTACTCGAGTTTAACCCGAGAGTTACAATGAAAAATGACCCCTCTCAGGGCTCCAGATAAGGAATTTGACATTGGGTACTGTTACTCCATACTTTTGAAATCAATTGGGTATTCTCAATTTTCAATTGGGTATTTTAAAAACGTTACCCCATAGACAAGACATGTTTCTAGAAAAGGGCCCTGTATAAGAGTCCAGAAGCATTTTTTAGTAAAAGTTGGCAACCTGACTTTTTAACATAATTAAGGTATGCTGAATTCGACTAGCCCGGTTGCCAAGCTGAATTTTGAGGTCTTGACCATCTAATTAGCATAAACAAAATGGCTGCCAAATCGACAATTTTCGGCACTGTCTTGGGACAAGCACTACTAGTTGCCCAGTGCATTTTTTCATCACCATAATTTCTTTGTATTTTTCTGTTAGAACATGTCATCGAGTATCAAAATCTCCTGGGTGTGGATTGCTAATGGGCTTGCTTTTATGAAAATCCAAGATGGCCGCCAAAAATATGAAAAATACTATAAACTCACTTGAACAGACATTTTGGTTGTACTTTTGATGGCATGTCCGCATGCTGTCTGTTTTAATGAGCATGATAAGTATATTTCTCTATTTGTTAATAGTATAAACGAAATTCAAATTGCGAAAAAGTCCAACATGGCCGCCAAAATATTGAAATTACTACGATGTATAAATTGCACTTGAATATACATATCGTACCTTCGGGTATCTGGAATTTTCGCCGTAAAAGGTTGTGAAAATTGAACATTATTCCTGCAAATGACTTCAGAATTTGACGCAAATTTCAGAGCAAATGCGGAATTAAATTCAGCATTTGCTCTGCAATTTTCGTCAAATTCGTACAAAAATTACGTTCAATTTTCAAAACCATTTACGGCGAAAATTCCAAATACCCGAAGGTACGTTATGTCGCGGCGCGTCTCATATTTGTTTATGATTGTAATTTTGAGGGGATGTGCACACATTTTCTGTAGCAACTTTATGCTCAATCATGAAATACAGCGCCTGGATATAATCAACATCGTATATATAACGACAACAACAATAGCAACAACAACAAAATAGATGTCACTGACTCAACATCTGCAGTCATTTATTACTAAAATTCCATTAGTGTTCAAATCTCAACAGCGCTATCAATTTTTTCGGTTGTAGTAAAGTTTATCGCATTGGCCCTCAGAATGCATCATCGCTATCATTTATACGTATGCTACTATACTATGTGTATTATCGAATTTTGAAAAGATCACACTTGTTGTGCCTTACCGAAACACGATATTTTATTACATACTAAATACATACCGGCGTTGTTCTAGTTACATACGCTTATAAAAGGGATTGTTTGTGGGCTACAATGGATCCCATGATTAGCTTGAAGAGGCCGTCACCTGTAGACTACAGCCAGTGCATTTTCTGCCAAGCGCATAAACCCAAAACAAACCTGAGTGAAGCAACTGAACATGGACTGACAACAGTCAGGCATGCAGCATGTAGCAGAAAGAAACTGAGGGACTCCAAACATATAGACGTAATTGATCGGATTGAGACTGCATTAGGTTCTGCCACACCCTTATCTCTTGTGTGGCACAAACTGTGCTATGCCGGCTTCACACACAAGGGTAAAATAGAACGTCTTCGAAAGACACAGACTGATGTTTCAACAGAGGGAGAATGTTGCAGCACAAGTGTTCCAGGTGGTACATGTGAGAGGCGTTCATTACAAAAAGGTGTGCAGCGAGTCAACTGGAGCCTTTGCATATTCTGTCAAACAACTACAAGTAAGAAGTCACGACTGATCTCGGTCATGACTACGCAAATGAGTGACCAAATAATTCAAGCATCACATCTTGACTACGAAGTTGGCCTTCGATTGGCAGGAGTTATTGACTTAATTGCAGCTGAGGCCAAATACCATCTGAATTGTCTCAGCGCATTCAACAGGTCTACATCCAAAACAAAGCTGGAATCATCAAATACAGACCTTGCTTGCTATGATATGGCTTTGCCAGGAGCTCCGCCAATCAGCTGACAAAGGACACGTGATTCTTCTCGATGATGTATGGGAAAGGTATAAGGAGCTTGCTGAAGAATCGTCAACCACGATTCAGCAGTCCTATCAAAGCAGAAGAGGGACATTCAAATGAAAATTTGCAGTCACAGCTTGGGGATATTTTCAATTTCTTTCAACCTCTTGACAGGTGTATATCGGAACGAAAACAGTACTGATTCCCACTGAGTACCAGCCAACATCAGTTTTGAAGATGGAAGTAGACACACAGGAGAGCGAGAAGTTAGCTTTTCCTAAATATGAGCCACAGGATGACACTTTCCTATCACTTGTTCATGTAGCTCTGAAGATCCGTGGAGACATGATGGAAACGCCAGGACACAAAGGGTTCTCTGTCAGTGAAGAAGATGCTATAGCATGCGTTCCAGATAGTTTATATATGCTACTGAGACTGATCGTCGGTGGCCAAGCATCCCTTGACGATGATAGCAGTGGGAACAATGAAGAACATGTTCAGAGCAGAGTTCTGAGTTTGGCACAAGATCTAGTTTACTGTGTCAGTGGTGGCAAGAAATGGACTCCAAAACATGTTGGTCTCGCAAGTACTCTTCATCAAGCCACACGGTCAAAAGACCTGGTACGATTATTCAACAAGGCAGGGCATTGTTTGAGTTATGAGCAGGTGTTGCAAGTTGACACTTCATTGGCTGAGAGTACTCTCAAATCATTGGACCAAGCAACTGGTGCTGTCATTCCACCAAACATTGTGGCAAATAAATTCATCCATTACACATGTGATAACATTGACATCCTTGATGAAACACTCGATGGAAAGAATACTTTCCATGCAACTCAAATGGCAGCATGGCAGCGAGGCCAAACAACTGACGTCTCTCTGAAAAATCTCGAGCTGTCGACAAGACATACTTTGATTGTGCCAAATGCCCATACAGTCCTCACAGTCGACCAAGCGCTGTACTGTAGACTTATGGAGCTGAAGTGGTCTGTTCCCGAATACCAGGATACGTTAATACCTCGCCTTGGTGGTCTCCATGTGTCGATGAACTTCCTCAAAGCGATAGGAGATCATATGAATGGTTCCGGACTAGCTGAGGTGTGGGTGGAGAGTGGACTCCTCTGACAAGGCACTGTAGAACGTGTTTTGACAGGAAAGGCATACAACAAAGCTTTGAGAGCACATAAACTGACTTTGCAAGCTCTGTGGCGTCTCCTGATGCCAAGCTTTCTCTCATCTGTTGCAAATGCGGACGAGGACTGTCATGTTTGCATTGGCAGGATGGCTGCTGATGACGACCAACATACTATTCCTGAACTGATAACATTTCTGGATCAGGAAAAGTTCAGGACGTTACTGGATGAATTTGTTGAGCATAGATCTGATGATGTGAACTTCAGCTTCTGGTGGCAATATATGGACATGGTCGCAATACTGCTACAATACACTCGAGCTCAACGTGATGGCATCTGGAATCTCCATCTTTACTCGTTCAATCTGATGTTGCCCTACTTCAAGCGATATGACCACCTGAACTATGCACGATGGGGTCCAGTGTATCTAGTGGAGATGCATCAGCTTCCGGAACCAGTTCTATCAGAGTTTCAAAGGGGCAATTTTGTTGTCAAGAGATCTGCACAAAAGTTCAGCCAAGTAGATCCCGACCAGGCCATGGAATGGAAGGATAAACGGCACAGGCAAAAAGGGAGGTGGTATCATTGGTATAACCAAGACGACAACAGCTCTGTGCAGGTGGACGCTCTCCTTTAACCTGAGATCGCACATAGCAGAACAAACACATGAACTGTACGGTCTCCACCGAGGGAGTACAGACATTCATAACGAAGCAACCAAATCACGACAAACAAGAGACAATGCTGACGAGAGTTCATTACTTTCTACCTTCCAAGGATTCAGCGTGTTCGCATCTGTATCACATCCAGATATGTTGCAAAACATTGCTACGAAAGACCTAGCAACAGAGTCCATTCAAGATTCACTACTAAGTGCCAAGGAGCTTGGACAAGCAGAAGTCAAGACATTCGTTCAGGACAGGATGATCGTTGGCTGAGCAGTGTGATGAGCCAGATGTTTCATTCCATGAACCTCTGCGCAGGAATAACGCCCCAACATTCGCCACTTTATATGAGTGGCCTAAGCACACAAAGGACAAAGACAAAGAAAACTGTTCTGAAGGCTGACAGAAATGTCCTCCGGCGTCTCATTACTGCATATGAGGCGGATCGGCCAGTTGATTTGCCATCTGTACTCAAGCATGAGCTGCTTCCGGTCCCTGTATCCCTTGCCGAAATGAATGGTACACTACGCACAGGAAACAAGTCGGTACTTGCTAACGTCATATCAGAGCATAGACTGTCCCGAGACGATTCAACTACCTGACACATCATCTTGCCTTATCATTGATGGACAGGCATTGGTAGTAACTCTTGGAAAGCCTGATGATGCTGTGACCTTTGGAGATCTTGCCGACATATACGTCAACACAGTGATGAAGGCGGGTTCCAAATATCAAAGAATTGATATTGTGTTCGTCAGATACAGGGCAGAATCAATCAAGAGTACAACCAGAACGCGACGCAGTAAAGGCGCACGGCCCATCAGGCGGCTTGTGGAAGGCCGTGATGTACCTCTTCCAAAGAACTGGTCGAATTTCCTGTGACTAGCTGATAATAAAGCAGATCTAGCAAATTTCCTGTCTGAGGAACTGTGTTCCCAGGCGCCTAGGAATAAAGACATTGTAGTTGCCGGTGGATTTATAGAGGAACTCGAGGTCAAATCATCAACATGTACAACTGATTTGACACCTCTGAAATCCACACAAGAAGAAGCAGACACGAGATTGGTGCTGCATGCCGTACACAGCCACTTCAATACAGTTGTTGTGTCCTCCAGAGACACTGATGTTCTCCTGCTGTTGGTGTCTCACTTTGAACGTATGCAATGTGAGCATCTCTGGATGATGTCTGGCACATCTAAGAAACGGCGGTATATACCCATTGATGCAGTTTTCAACAAACTACCAAGAGGCACAGCAGAATCCTTGTTAGCATTTCACGCATTAACTGGGTGTGACACCTCATACATCGCGAATCACACCAAACAATCATCATGGAAAGTCTTCGAAGTGCACCATAAGTTGCTGAAGAACTTGGGCATTGGTGCACTCACAGAGGAAACCATAAAATCTTCAGAAGCATTTGTCTGCCGAATATATAATGTCCAGAGAACGGACTCTGTTGATGCAGCACGGCACATATTGTTTTCCAAGATGGCAGACCAGAGGCCATGGCCCCAACAAGTGATGCGCTACGTTTCCATTTGACGAGAGTTCACTATCAAGCGATGATATGGAGAAATGCACATTGCCCAACATCTGAGCTCCCTTCACCGTCTGAAATGGGATGGAGACTCGGGGAATCCGGACTGCAGCCAATACTGATGTCATTGAGTCCCATTCCAGACAGTTGTCTCGAGATGGTAGCATGTGCATGCCAGACACAGTGCAAAACACAACGCTGCAAATGCCGGAAATCAGGATTACAATGCACGTCAATGTGTGTATGCCAGCAACAAATTAACGATCAGAGGCATTGCATGAATACTATGTGATTTGTCTAACAACTGTACATGCTGACTGGAATTTGTAGCAGCAATATAACGTTGTATAGTGATACCAAATCATAGTATACGTGACACTTTGGCGAAAGTTTTCTTGAATGAAAATGACTATTTATCATAGTTAAAATAATATCAGCCCACAGACCAACGTGAACATATAACTTAAACTTACTTGGGACTTAAAATATACTTATCGTGCATATTAACATGGACACCATGTGTATATATCATCAACATTACACTAATATGGCTGGTCATGTGCAATTTATAGTACTGTCATATATTTAGGCGGCCATCTTGTATTTTTGTTGCATCTCAGATTTCATATGTACTATTACAATTACAGAAATATATTGTTGTTGCTTATTACCACAGGAAATGTGTGCACATCCCCTCCAATTACAATCATAAAGAAATATGTATATGCACACTTTATAGTATGTTTACTTTTTTGGCGGCCATTTTGGATTTTTTCGCAACTTCAATTTCATTTATACTATTTCAATTGCAGACATATATTTATGATGCTTATTATAAATGTAGCACAACAAACGTGTGCATATACATGTACCCTCAAAATCGTCATCAAATGTAGGTTTGTGTGCAAATAATAGTGTGTTCATGTTTCTGGCGGCCATCTTGGATTTGAAAAAGAATGCTAAGCTATGAAGACACACCACACATGGTGGATTTTGATACTAGACGACATGTTCTAGCAAATAATGCCAAGAAAGTATTGTAACCGAAAAAACCATGAACTAATCGTAGTGCCTGTCACAAGAAAGTGCCGAAAATTTTCAATTTGGCAGCCATTTTGTTTATGCTAATTAGATAGTCAAAAACTCAAAATTCAGCTTGGCAACCAGGCTAGTTGAATTCAGCATACCTTAATTATGTTAAAAAGTCAGGTTGCCAACTTTTACTAAAAAATGCTTCTAGGATTCACATTTCATAGAAATACGTCTAGTCTACCATCAATTTTGTTCAATTGGGTATTTCCATATTTTGATTACAAAAACCGATTCGAAAACAAATCGTTCTAATTTATGTATTAATGGTACTGTTTTGTTGTTCATATAATTAATTGAAGCAGTTTTATACTTAAAAATGATTAGTTCAAGTTTTCAAACCAAGTACATATAAGTAACTGTTATTAGAGTAATTGGGCTTATGGCATTTGTGACCAGTGTAGTTCCGGATCTGCTAGCACACTTATAGTTATACGTTTTGTAACAAGCAGTATCATGTATTAAAAAAATCATGCGAGATGTTTCATTATCTGAATGACAAACAGTGCATACGCTGATCAAGAATGCTTTGATTGGCAGATTGATCTTTGCAACACGCGATCTATTTTTTTTTGGCTGACAGCAATTCATCAATAATGTCAATTATTATTAATTTGGGGTCTCCACACACCGAGCTCAACAAAATGACTGTATGATGCCTTGTGCAATGGATTGAGATTCCACCTTTGCATCGGTCGTAAAATAAATCAAAATAAGGTTAACATTGGTGCTGGACTTTTGCAATTTGTTTCTTCCACGTTTATTTGTTGTGGCCGCCATTTTGTTGCGCCATGTGTCACCAATTTTCTACAAAAAAATCTGACATGATCCGATTGTGTTATTTATAGTGTCTATCGCTACTACGATTATATTAATTGGTGAATTCGGGCGCCGTTCAACTCGTCCTATTTTAACTTAGTTAATTCGACCGCCATTTTATTCAACGTGTGCGTTGGTCGAAATAGTAATAATGTTACCATATTTTCATTTATTACTTATGATACTGTCCGACATGTAAAATATAAACCTGACACATTCAAAATAATAAAATGTCTCCTGGGCCCCGCCCTCCCCCCAGGACCAATTCCACTGTAATATTTTCCGTAAATGACGTGGATTGTGACAACAAATTCAGAGGTAAATGGGAATTCAATTCCGGCTCGTGTGAGCTCTGAAGTTTGTGTTAACTTTCGCCATAATTGATAGGCCCCGTCTTATCCGATTTTTTTTCTCAAAATCAATATGGGCAAAAACGGCCGATGCGATAAGGGTCGAAATTCTAGATTTGGGATCATTAACTTGAACGGTACTCGAAACAAATCCCGTGTGGTGGGTTACTAGAGTTTCGTATCGAGTTGGACCCATTTTTTCCCGCTGAGAGTCGGAATCGCTCCCGCTAAATCCTGGAGTTCAAATCGAGTACACCCGAATACTGGTTTCCAGCCATTATCGGTGAAATACAGCAAGACATTGTCCGCAGCTAGAGCCGGGACCAGACTTTGTAAACATTGAATGGCCGACCGCACAGATCATCGGTGATGATTTTGTAGGATTGTATACATGAACAAATCTAGCAGTACGCGACAGACTGAAAATACATTTGAGGAGTACGCTACAGGATAAAAAAGTATTGCGTACCGGACATTTTAATTGCTTTTTGGTACGCATTGTCTCAATTTTAATTGGGTTTTTGCATTTTTTAATTGCGTATTTACGCAAATACGCACCTTATCGTGACCTCTGCCCTCTGTTTCGGGTGTCCTCAAACTCTCGACTTCAAAAGTTAAGTGTCAACTCCTGAATAGTGGGCCATTTATGTGGACCACTGTGCGTGTTCTGCACTGTAGGTCGCCAGCTGTGACTAGTGTCCAGAGCTCCAGATAAGGTGCGTATTGGCGTATTTTACTCAATTATTTTAGATGAATACGCATTGATTGTCAAAAGTGGGAGTACAAACTACACACAGCAATGTGAAAATATGCATTGATTTTCAAATTGAGTAGTGAAAATACTGTGATAAAGTTGAAAATTCACTTTAGTTGAGCTGCAAATTGCTTTTTGCAGCTCAAATAAGTGAATGGTTAAATTTGTTATATTTTTTTATCATTTGTTCCCTATTTTGAAAATCAATAATTTATTTGTAAAAGTAAAATACGCAATGATTTTGAAATCTGGGGGTATAGTACGCTTTAGACACCAAGCTTATCTGGAGCTTTGAGTGTCATTTCATATGTTTATCAGACTCAACTCGGAAACAGTACGAATTCCTTGGCAAGCCTCGGAATTCCTACGTGCTTCCAAGCCTCACGTGTTAACCTTGATCTCAAAGAGACTAAACTGGTATCTTCCGCTGTAGGTGTCATCGAGCTGTGACGGCACGGTGCGGGTGTGGAAGGTGGGGGACGGCAGTGCGATACACAGCTGGACTCTCGTGCCAAAATGTAGCGACGTCAGGTAGGTCACCGATAAGCAAGTGGTAGGCAATCAGAGACTTGTGCAAACAATTATACGTCTCGAGCTTGTATTTTAAAGGTACATGTCCACTCAGTAGGTACAAAATGTTCTTTATAGGAATTAAATAAGTGTATAATTGTGTCACTATTCCACCACTTCTAAAAATTACGAGTGCCTGCTATACAGATATAATCATTTAGTAATGTGTATTTTACTGGTAGTGACGCGCGGTGGTATCAGTCTTTTCATATACAAATGAGGCACGATATACAAATGAGGCACGATATTTTTTAATTATTTATACTAATTAAATGCATATCCTGACGAAAATAATATTTTCGACAGATTATAAAGTATTTGCACATCAAAAAATAAATACAGATAATAAACAGGAATGTCCATTAACATTGAAAGAAACACAGTTATTGCCCCTGATATCATTATGGAAATTTACGTCTGATATAAAATGTATAATAATGCCAATCAATACGTGGTGTAATGGTGAATGAATGTTTATTTTGCCACAAAATGTGGCGGATGATGTCTCTGATATAAAGAACATTATGTGCCTACTGAGTGGGCATGTACCTTTAATGGTCTGGTGGGTTAGTAACATTATTGTGCATCCATCAAAGGGAAGAAACAAAAGTTGCACACAGAGCTCAGATAAGCTGCGTATTTGCGTAAAACCCCAATTAAAATTGCCAAAAACCCAATTGAAATCAGAAGTAGTGAGTATCAAAAAGCAATAACAAATTTGTGGTACCGTTATCATGCTACAGAAAACTACACTGCAGCTCCATTATAACGCGGTCGCGTATAGCGCGATCTCCATTATAACGCGGGTCTCTTGTGGATCACAATTTTTTTTTTAAAAATCAAGAAAAAAATAAAAAATCGTCGGACGTCGTAGTCATCGTGTAATTAGTTGATTCGTGATTTCTGTAAGTTTATTCAAACAACGAAGTTCAAAGTCCATGAAAGGATTATTATTAGTATGTTAGCAAATGTAATACCTTTAATCAGGTAATCATGTTAATAGGCATATTTATTAATCAATTCAATTACGTTAATCCCAATTGACATGTATTCGCGAAGTAATGGTCATATCAAAGGAACATGCCGACCAATGTAACGCCTGATCAGAAGCTACACTGGTCACAAATCCCATGAGCACCATTTCTCCAATCACGTAAATGTACCGCTTTTTGTCACCAAGTAATGTCAATGTATCTGTGTTAACACATAATTGTCGCTAATAAATGGTTGCGTGTTCGATCGCCTTTCTTTTTCTTTACTCCCAGGTGTATTTAGCGTTCTATAAATAGACTGGTGTTTCAGCATTATCTGGGTATGGGATCACGTGGTCTATTGTTTACACTGCAGCCCACGGCAATCTCGCTTAAATCGTAAATTTCATTCATCAATATGACTGTTGCAGCGTAAACAATAGATCATGTGACCCCACATCATGAGATTATGCACGTATCAACAGCTAATCGTCCGCATGAATAGGCAGGACACGTGACCATAGGCATTATTTATTATCAATTAATCCTTTTAAGCGCCTGTTGATCGCGAGTAGTGTACATTGTAATAAGCGTCTGTCTATCGCGAGCACTATACAACATAATAAGCATGATTTTATAAATAACTCATGTTTAATACATTAATACAAGTTTGTATGTCATAGGCATTATTAATAATTACTTTAACTTCTGTTCAAATGACATGATTTTATATGGGTCCGTTGCTAATGGAATTCCCGCAATAGTTGGTAACCGAAATGCAGATGATACCAGTAACCCGTGCAGTACCAGTACCCATGCATGTCCCGAAATTTTATAACGCGGTCGGATTCGATCGCGGTTTGAAATCTTTGACCCCGACCACCGCGTTATAATGGAGCTGCAGTGTATAACCAGACCATAAATATAGCATATTTTTCTTATTTTCCATGAAAACACATCTTGGTATTTCATTAGAATTGTCTCCAAGGAGACAAGTCTAATGAAATGCCAAGACATGGTTTCATTTCGAAGCAAACTATTAAATAATTGCTGTCTGTTGATGTGTAAACAGTAGTATGATTTTATTTTACCCAATTCAAATATTGAAATACCCGACCGGAGACCTGGTTTGGCCCTCACGTACGTATTTGGCATTTTTGTATGTGACTGTTGAATCTGGTTATACCCTTTATGTGAGTATTACGATTATTTGTAATCCTGTTTCTTTTAGGGGAACGGGCCAAGTGACTTTGGTGTGGTTGGCACCCCCCCCCCTCCCCACCCCCCAATTCAGCATGTTAAATACGAGATTGAACCAGTTGACCCGGCCTTAAATTACCCTAGCTGTTGATAAGGCCGTTAAACGCCAATAAATCAAATCATTGACAATACAGGGATGGGCAGTGGCCTAGGGGATATGTCATTGGACTTCACTACCGGAGGTGCGTGTTCAATCCTCACTCTAGGTGTGAACAAATACTTACATAGTATTTCCATTCTATTGGTCTGTCGGATGAGACTTTTAGGCTGTCTTCCTGTCTCTATATGACCTTAGCAGTTGCTGTGACATTAAGCCCATTCCCTTTCACTTTTATCAAGAGCTACACTGGTCATAAATCCCATAAGCCCCATTTCTCCAGTCAGAGCCACACGTGCATTTGTACCCACCTTCTGTTTTGTTGCAGTGTGTCCAAGACGGTGTGTCGAATGTGCTGGGACAATGGTGGAAAGGTAATTATGACTACTAGTATTTGCGTTCTGTGGATGGCTTCCATGCTGGAAGGATGTTATAATTTCAATTCTTAATTGGGAAATCCCCATCCAATCATGTGTATTCTAGCGCTCCAGATAAGCTGCATATTTTCTTAAATACCCAATTAAAATTGCCAAAAACCCAATTGAAATCAGAAGTAGCTAGTATCAAAAAGCAATACAAAATTTGTGGTACCTTTATCATGCTGCAGAAAACAATAAACAGACCACAAATATAGCATTTTGTTCTTATTTTCCATGAAAACTCATCTAACTATTTCATTTCCAAGGAGACAATTCTAATGAAATGCCAAGACATGTTTTCATTTCGAAGCAAACTATTCAATAATTGCTGTCTGTTGATGTGTAAACAGTAGCTTGATTGTATTTTACCCAATTAAAATTTTGAAATACTCAATTGCTTCAGAAATGATGGAGTGACAATACTCAATTACTAATTCCTTATCTGGAGCCCTGGTATTCCCATCTGTATCTGATTCAATTGATATTTCCGTGATGGGCTGAGATGTTAAACCCATTCACTTTCAATTGATAATTCCTCTGGCTGAATGACATTACACCTTTAATACAAACTATGTCGGTGCAATTATAGATCAAAGACCAGTCTCAAATATTTTCATTATCAAGCTTATAGGGGGCTGTGACTGGAGAAATAGGGCTTATGATTTTCGCGACCAGTCTGATCAGGATCTACACTGTTCACTATTCCATCAAGGAAACATGCTTCTAATAAGCAATATAGATCGTTATCAGGCTACAGGAGTGTGCTATTGGATACCTAACAAAACGAATAAGCCCCATTTCTCTTGTCACAGCCACATATTTGTGCATTCTGTAGTTTTTGGTCACAAACATTGTGTATGGAACACATGATATTTTACACATGCACTTGAATGGTTTGCAAATGTGACCCTGATGAGGGGCTTTCTGACTCCAGAGCTCCAGATAAGCTGCGTATTTGTGTAAATACCCAATTAAAATTGCCAAAAAAAAACAATTGAAATCTGACAGAAGTAGTGAGTATCAAAAAGCAATGAAAAATTTGTGTTACCTTTATCATGCTACAGAAAACAATAAACAGACCACAAATATAGCATATTTTCTTATTATTCCATGAAAACACATCTTGGTATTTCATTAGAATTGTCTCCAAGGAGACAATTATAATGAAATACCAAGACATGTTTTCAATTCGAAGCGAACTATTCAATAATTGCTGTCTGTTGATGTGTAAACAGTAGTGTGATTTTATTTTACCAAATTAAAATTTTGAAATACCCAAATTGCTTCAGAAATGATGGAGTAAAAATACTCAATTACTAATTGCTTATCTGGAGCCCTGCGATTTTCTTTCACTTTTGGTGCATGTGAAGGGTACATTTAATGATGGGTTTCATCATTAATGGAATCCCGATATCCCCGGTCTGATCCTTGGGTTTTGCTTTCTGGTACGTGAAGATTTGAATCCGGTTATACCTACCCATTATAAAAGTGATAAGATTAGTACCAATCATATTACTTTTGGGGCGTCGGGCTAAGTGTCTGGTGTGGTGAGGACCTGGCAGCAGGTCGGGTTATTCTAATTTCAGGGCTGAATATATTTTTTTTTCTGGATTCAGTTCCGATTTTGGAACTTACCCCCATCACAACAGGTAACATATGGGATTCGACCCCGTTAACCCGGCCTAAAATGACCTGTCTGTTGACAGGCCGTTAAACACCATTACAAATCAATGCCTTTTTGTAATTTTCAGCACAGGGGTTAATTTTGCTTTATAAAACCAGTGTTTTCAATAGTGACAATTTGGGGTATTTTGCCTCTTGAAATAAAGTAAATTTGACCCCTTTGCAGCAAATTTGTATTTTATCAGCCATTTAGACCCTTGAATTCTGGAGGCTGTTGGAAACCCTGTAAAATATAATAAAATTGTAGTTCATGTGGATCATGTGGTTTCCGAACGGTGTGACGTCATGTTTTTTTATGTGCGCTAACGGAATGACAGATTTTATGAAACGTAGCGCAGCAAATGTGGAACAGGTTGCCCTTTATCGTATAGTTTGCTCTAATCTAATAATTCCGTTAATGGTAATAAAAATTTAGAGCATGTGAATGTAATAAATAAATGGTGGTGCTTGTCTTGAAAGTTATTGTAAAGAATGTTTAGAGCACCCATAAAACACATAATTATGTCATAGTCTTTGGTGAGCAAAATATCATCAAAATCCGTCAGTTTGTTAGGAAGATTTTAGAGAAAATTAAGGAACTTTAAAATGACGTCACAAATTACGTAACGCCGGGAAGTCTGTTTCGGCCTTGTTCAGGAACCACGTGATCCCATACCCTGATATTAAAAGCTGTGAATTCCATTGATTCATGTTTGTGAGGATATCGTTGAATGGCGTTTCTTCAGCAGTTTCTGTATTTTACCTGACAGTGGCTGTATGTACCGGTAGAAAAAGAGGTGCATATCTATCAACGGGACACGTGGACCAAAGTTGGCTCATTAACCAATGCTGTCCTTACACAGGTGAGTGTTACACAACCGCCTGCATTAACCCTTACACAGGTGAGCGTTACACAACCGCCTGCATTAACCCTTACACAGGTGAGCGTTACACAACCGCCTGCATTAACCCTTACACAGGTGAGCGTTACACAACCGCCTGCATTAACCCTTACACAGGTGAGCGTTACACAACCGCCTGCATTAACCCTTACACAGGTGAGTGTTACACAACCCTGCATTAACCCTTACACAGGTGAGCGTTACACAACCGCCTGCATTAACCCTTACACAGGTGAGCGTTACACAACCGCCTGCATTAACCCTTACACAGGTGAGTGTTACACAACCCTGCATTAACCCTTACACAGGTGAGCGTTACACAACCGCCTGCATTAACCCTTACACAGGTGAGCGTTACACAACCGCCTGCATTAACCCTTACACGGAGATTTTAACCATTCAGTTAAGGATTTAACAGTCCGTTAAGGATTTAACAGTCCGTTAAGCTAACTGGTGTTTTGAACAACTGGGCCCTGTTTATTTTCTATTTTTCATTTTTATCATCAAGGACATGCTTTGACATCACTTTAGAATAATTTTCAACATGCTTTGACAGCACTTCAGAATCATTTCCATTCTGAAATGCTGTCAAACCATGTTTATTGAGAAATAAGGCAACATATCAAAGCAACAGCAGACGACAATTGTTGTGAGTAGCGGTCTAAGCGTTTAACTTGCCCAGAGTCAACAGTTTCTGAACATCGTTTCTGAAGAATATTCCCATTTCAAATTGAGATTAACTGGACTTTTTCTAAGACACGTATACATGAATTCAACTGTAAAGTTTATTTTAACAATTGTATTGCTTTTCTATGTGTAGTTGCAGTTCAGTTAATTGCTTTTATTCATAAAAGAAATGTCAACATTTCTGTATTGGGTTTGTGTGATTTTTACAAAGGAAATGCACACAGGATTTCACAGGAACAGGATTTACGCCAAATTCAGGTGATTACCCATGTACAATGCAGTTTAATATGTATAGTCTTGTATGTGCACATTGGAATTAGTAAAGTTATAGGCTGGTACTGGCATATACAGGTCAATATGGCAGAATGATTAACCGAACATGTACCGAAATAGCATTTGAGCATTTTAGTAATTCTTCTGTTTTTTGAGTGGGTGGGGTAATATTTTTGGGAATTTATTGAAGGGCCACCCTGAAGTCATGTTTGTCAGTCATTGGCCGATTCTCTTTTCCGCTTTGGGTTGTACAGGTCTCAATATGGCAGAATGTTTAACCGAACTTATACTGAAAATGATTTGGGAAATATTTGGATTCCCTGCCGCTGGCCATTGATACAAATGTGCGTAGGGTTACATAAATATGTCAAGTTGTAAAACACAGACTGGTAAAAGAGATTTTATATGCTGTGATTTTTCATATTTTATAGGCTGTAATTTCAATTGACCAGTCAGGGGCCCGTTTCACTAAACTTCTTACGACTAAAATGTTCGTAAGTGCAAATTTAAGATCGTCTGTAAATTTCAATTTATGGATTTACATTTATTGAGCATAGGCTGCATATGCAGCCTATGCTCATTAAATGTAAATCCAATAATTATTTACAAGAAAACAATGTTAATGTGAAATTTACAGACTATCATAATTTTGCACTTACGAACATTTTAGTCGTAAGAAGTTTAGTGAAACGGCCCCCAGGTGCGTGCTTTCTATGGTCGGTGCATTGGAATTGACAAATATTGGCAAGATTAGCGCAGGCGATAATGTAAGGTGCTTTATATGATGTTGTCTTTATATGATGTCTTTATATGATGTCTTTATGTCGGTTTCTCTCGAGGGATGGGATATGGCATTTCACTTCAATACTGGAGCTTATCGGTTCTCACCCTAGGTGTGAAAAATACTAACATAGTATCAGGGCTACAGGGGCCCGTTTTACTAAACTTCGTACGACTAAAATGTTTGTAAGTGCAAAATTATGATAGTCTGTAAATTTCACATTAACAGTGTTTTCTTGAAAACAATTATTGGATTTACATTTATTGAGCATAGGCTGCATATGCAGCCTATGCTCAATAAATGTTAATCCATCAATTGAAATCTCCAGACGATCCTAAATTTGGACTTGCAAAGATTTTAGTCGTAAGAAGATTAGTGAAACGGGCCCCTGATAAGGAACTAGTAATTGAGTATTGTCACTCCATCATTTCTGAAGCAATTGTGTATTTCACAATTTTAATTGGGAAAAATAAAATGACACTACTGTTTACACATCAACAGACAGCAATTATTGAATGGTTTGCTTCAAAATGAAAACATTTCATTAGAATTGTCTCCTTGGAGACAATTCTAATGAAATATCAAGATGTGTTTTCATGGAAAGTAAGAAAAATATGCTATATTTGTGGTCTGTTTATTGTTTTCAGCAGCATGATAAAGGTACCACACATTTTTTATTGCTTTTTGATACTCGCTACTTCTGATTTCATTTGGGTTTTTGGCAATTTTAATTGGGTATTTATGCAAATACGCAGCTTATATGGAGCTCTGTTTCCATACCACTGATCTCTCAGATGATACTTTAAACTGTGGTCCCGTCTCTATATGACTGCAGCTGTTGTTGGGACTTTAAACCCATTCACTTTCTTCACTTTTCAGTTTGTCTCAGTTCTAGCGACGTCTCCTGACGGCCTTCACCTGGCTGCGGGATGTTCCGACGGCTGGATCTGTATATTTGATCTCAAAACCAAGAAATGTATTGACAAGTAAGTGGTAAATTCCTTGGAAATGAGATACGCCGTGTGATTTTGTACCTAAGAACATGTACAATATTTGTCGAGCCCGCTTGCGGAAAGCGAGACATATTGATCACAATGACGTCCGGGTGTCCGTCCGTCCGAAATATGCGTTAAAGTTTTTGAATACCTTATATCTCTGCAGTCCCAAAGTTTGCGTTAAAGATTCTGTCAAAATTTGCGTTAAGTTTTCACATACCTACTATCTCTGTAACCGTAAGTCAGATTTGCTTGGAACTTCGTATGCTTATTGGGCATCATCCATATATCCATTCTGTATCCCACTCATGTGGACCCTGTGCCCCAAGGTCAAGGCCAAATGACTTAGAAGTTTGCATTATTATAAAATCTGCGTTATAGTTTTTACATACCTTATATCTCCACAATTGTTGCTCCAATTTACTTCCAACTTCCAATACTTCCTTTTCATCATCCATATTTTCATTCCATAGCCTGCCCATGTGGTCCATATTCCCAAGGTCAAGGTCAAATGACTTCAAAATTTGTGTTTTTACATACCTTATATCTCCACAACACTTAGTCCGATTTACTTCCAACATCCAATACTTCTTATTCATCATCCATATTTTCATTCTATAGCCTGCCCATGTGGTCCACATGGTCAAGGTCAAATAACTTTAAACTTTGTGTTAAAGTTTTTACATACCTTATATCTCCACAACACTTACTCCGATTTACTTCAAATACAGCTAAATCTCGTTATCTCGATATACCTGCTTATCTCGATATACCTTCTTATCTCGATATACGTCCCAGGTCCCGGCAGAATTCCCTATATATATATCATATATTTTACTCCTGATAACTCGATATAGGATAAGTCGATATATCGGTTTAATAGTCGAAGTGGAAATCGAGTCCCGATAGTATGTTATAGTATGTTACATTTGTATTCGGATATGTCGATGCGAAAATTAAGCGCCTGGCGCCGCCAAGTCTCGATCAGCGCGATTATCCCGGGTAAGTTTTCACATGTCTATAGAAACCAAAGACGCCGCCGCCGCCGCCGCTGAAATGCGTTTTAAAGTTGCATGACCAGTTAAAGCAGTGCACTTAAAACCATAATTAATCAATTAAACTTAATGTGATATCAAGTCTCTTTTAACAGAAAAATGAATTAAACGGTGTAGCAATAAGTAAATCGTCTGTAAATTACAAAAACAGCTTAGAATGAACTGAAGCCACAATGTATGAAAACCCGGAAATAAAGTAAAGAGGCATTTCTGAAGCCATTTTGTTCAGGGTTTTTTTTCGAGAAATTTGCCGAATTGTTATCTCGAAGTTCGGATATGTTGATATATTTTCATCAGTCCATTCGACTTTGAGATAACGAGAATGACCTGTAATTCTTTATTATCATCCATATTTTCCTTCTATAGCCCACCCATGCGGCCCACATGTCCTAGATCAAGGTCAAATGGCTTTAACATTTGCATTAAAGCTTTGACATACCTTAAATCTCCACAACCCTTAATTCAAACTTCAAATTAATACACTCAAATAGACCATCAAATGCCTCGGCAGGCTCAAAATGCAGGCCGCGGCCATCTTGTTCATGAAATATATTTACAGAAACTGTGATATTTTCTGTAAATGACATTGAAAGATTACAAAATCTGTATAGCAAGTGTGGAATCCTATCCCACGGTCGGGGTCACATACTTACTCTCTTCACAAAACTGATCATCGGAGAAATATGTCATAACTTCTATTTCCTTCATCGAAAATTCTTAATATTTCACACATGCATTCCCCTAAGGGTCTACTATCATGCTGTGACAAAGCCATGACCATCCGACCCCTGCTGATCCCAAGATCAAGGTCACAGTCCCACACATTAGGAAAAATCTAGCGGGGTGGGGGGTATTCCGTAACCCTTGCTTACTGACAAACTAGTATTTGGACAGTTCATTCACCTGAACATGTGTGACACATCCTTCGAAATGGTACTGAAACACTTAGCCATTTTGTTTGTAAGACTTTCTCAAATACTTTGGTATTTTATTTTTTTATAATTATTTTCCAGTCCGGTAAAAATTTCAAGTTTACCTGACCGAATTTCCTGTAAAATTTTGGTAGTTTCGCGGAGACTGGGTCACATACATAATACATTCCTTGTAGACACAGAAACGATAAGGGGCTGTCGGTCACGTCCCTTGCCTGGAATCCCAAGGGGAACATGGAGGTCACCTACTGCGATAACCAGGTCAGTCTACTATAGTCATAATGTCACTGTAACAATTCGCCCCTCGGATTGTATCGACTTTGTCAATATTTGACGCAAACACTTCAATGTTACTTCACTTGCGGAGTTATTCCTGGTGGAAAACATTGAAGGTTTGCTTAGCTTTCTCCATGAAACTAACTTCTATCGGAAAATCTAATTTTATCATTGTAATACAAGTTGCTCATCTATATTGTTTATCATAGTTTTATTTTTACCCTAACCATTTGATTGCCTCCCACATGTAACATACTATTTGACTATTAATTTCTTCTTCAGGGCTATTCCAGAAAAAAAGAAATGGGGGGGGGGGGTTTGACGGAGGACGATATACTTTTCTGTAGGTGGCGGGGTCAAGCAAAAATGTGTTTACATGGGCCATGGAGTTTGAACGAAATATTTTTCTGTTGGTCATTGGGTACCCGGAATATATTTTTACACAGGTAGTGGGTGTTACCGATTTTTTAGCTCACCTGAGCGAAGCTCATGTGAGCTATTGTTACTGCAATGTGTCCGTCGTCGTCCGTCGTCGTCCGTCGTCGTCGTCGTCAACATTTTCAAACGTCTTCTCCTCGGTAACCATTGGGCCTATGGTCACCAAACTTCATGGTCATGGTCCTTAGGTAGGGGGATTACAAAATTGTTAAAATGACGTCATTACGTAAGCCAAGATGGCCGCCGTCTAAAAATAGCACAAATTCTTAAAAAATCTTCTTCTCAAGAACCGCCAACCGGATTTCGACAAAACTTGGTAGGAATGATCGATGTACATTGCTCTTTCAAAGTTGTTAAAATGGTGACCCTGGGGTTAAAAATGGGCGTGGCCCGTGGGGTCAAATTTGGGTCAAATTTTATTATTGACTGAATATGGTCATTTCATATATCAAATTGAAGGTATCAATGAGGCGATCACTCTGGTGCATTTTCTGTCGAAATCGGATGTTATGTCATCCAAGATGGCCGCCGAAAGGTCAAAAGGTCGTTCTTTTATTAGAGATTTCAAAATTCTTCTTCACATGAACCGCTTGGCCCATGGTAGCCAAACTTAAAAGTTATGGTCCATTGGTGAAGCCTTTTCAGATTTTTTAAAATAGAGGTCATCGCTAATCCAAGATGGCCGCCGTCTAAAAATAGCATAAATTCTTTAAAAATCTTCTTCTCATGAACCGCTTGCCGGATTTCGACGAAACTTGGTAGGAATGATCGATGTACATTGCTCTTTCAAAGTTGTTAAAATGGTGACCCCGGGGTCAAAAATGGGCATGGGCCGTGGGGTCAAATTGGGGTCAAATTTTATTTTTGACCGAATATGGTCATGTCATATATCAAATTGAAGGTATCAATGAGTCGATCACTCTGGTGCATTTTCTGTCGAAATCGGATTGTTATGTCATCCAAGGTGGCCGCCGAAAGGTCGTTCTTTTATTAGAGATTTCAAAATTCTTCTTCACATGAACCGCTTGGCCCATGGTAGCCAAACTTAAAAGTTATGGTCCATGTGTGAAGCCTTTTCAGATTTGTTAAAATGGAGGTCATCGCTAATCCAAGATGGCCGCCGTCTAAAAATAGCATAACTTCTTAAAAAATCTTCTTCTCATGAACCGCTAGCCGGATTTCGACGAAACTTGGTAGGAATGATTGATGTACATTGCTCTTTGAAAGTTGTTAAAATGGTGACCCCTGGGTCAAAAATGGGCGTGGCCCGTGGGGTCAAATTGGGGTCAAATTTTATTTTTGACTGAATATGGTCATGTCATATATCAAATTGAAGGTATCGATGAGGCGATCACTCTGGTGCAATATTTGTCGGAATCGGATGATTATGTCCTCCATGATGGCCACCAAAAGGTCCATTTATTCAAGATTTTTAACGTCTTTTTCTCAGGAACGACATGGCCGATGCTGGGTGAAGCATTTTCAGATTTTGTAAAATGAGTCGTCGCTTAATCCAAGATGACCGCCATCTAAAAATAGCACAATTTTTTTAAAACACATGAACTCAATGTCACATTCTCCTCTGGTGTTCATGGAGTTAGGTGAGCGAATTAGGGCCATCATGGCCCTCTTGCTTAATATGCTGTGGGTGTGGGTATATGCCTATCTTTTTCTGTGGGTGATGGGTGCAAAAAGATAATTGTTTCTATGTAGAACAGAACAGGGCCTACTATTTCCATGTGACGTCACACACCCGCCATTTTGTGAATAACTAATGAGGACGTGTCTCAATCGCGGTTGGTTGTAAGTATTGTAAGGGAAGTAACTCCGAATTACGGACAAGTCGGACCCCGGCCATGTCGGACCAAGGTCATGTCGGACCAGACCTTTGGCATGAGTTATGTCGGACATTTTTACGGAAATCATGAAATGTGGTCGGGATGCCGATACACAGTGACATTGACGGAACAGTCTATGGCGGATCAATTTATTTCGGATAGTAAGGGCTATTCACTTTTTAATTGACCCCCACCCCCCCCCCCCCCCCCCACCAACAGAATTGAATTATGTCTCATCCCCACAACCAACAGCACTGATATGTAGCTGTTCCCCACTACCAACAAAACTTAATTTATGTAAAACCCCCCTACCACCAGTACTGAATTATTTACCATGTCGTTATGCACCGGCGCATCCAGAATTACGCGGTTTACAGACAACACGATTATTATTTAGATATGATAACTATCGTATTCCCAATCTAAATTTACTGTAACTGTACATGTAAATACGGTCATAAGCATCCATTGCAAACATATCAGTAAATGGAAAGTGTCATTATTACCTTAATAGAAGTAATTAGAAATCGTATCGGTCCCGTTAGTATTCGTTAATTTAAATGACCGGCCTCCGTTTCGCCCTTCGACCAACTCGTCCCATCAGCCACTCAAAATAATATGACAGCCGACACAGGTTATGACAGACCCGGGTGCAGCATATTCGAAAACACATTTATCAACATAACAAAAATAAGAATCGTTTTTCTAAAATAATGAGAATCGTCTCGCGTTTTCGCGATCTCGCCTTCCGCTTTTGAAAATAAGTTTTGCTCTAACCCAAATTGTCTGTCTGTAACTTGGGGCGACTATCACTGCGTTACAGACAGAACATTCGGATTAGTTTTGCTCATGCATGTAGCACGCAATTCCAACACGCATGAAAGATCGCGAAGCAAAAACACGAGATAGCGCGGCAAGGTTGCAAAACGCGATATTGAATATGATAGAATTTCGCGTTTTCGTCCCCAAAGCTCGAAAAGACGGAGATATAGGACACGTAAACATTGTCTTAGGAAACGATTCTCATGTGCTGCAAAAACATGTTTTTATTAATAAATATAAAAACCAAATGTGGACACACACATCTATATTTCTTGACAACAAAAACATAATTGGACAAAACATGATAATCGTCTTAGGAGACGATTCTAATGTGCTGCCATGCCAATACACGTTTATTGAGCAAAACAACAACATATTTTGATACATGTGGTTACTGCACCGCATCGTCGACATATATATACACAAGATCGCGAAGAGCGAGACCAAATCGCAAGGCGAAAAAGTGAGATTCTATTTTATTAATTCTCGCGTTTTCGCCTGGCTATCTCGCGTTTTCGCCTCGGCCTTTTCATGATGTCGCCTTCCGCTTTTGGAAATACGTTTGTTCATGTCATTATGTGTGTGTAGAGTTGAAATTGAGTTTTGCGCATGCATTACATGCACGTACACTTCGAACTAACATGCTTTATATGCATGTACGTACGTAGAACGCAAGTCCAACACGCATGCTGTTGGGCAAATCGTATTTACAAAAGCGGAAGGCGAGATCGAGATCGCAAAAACGCGAGATAAAAAAAAATATACCGCCGTACCCACCCGTCCCAATAATTAGCACATTTGCGACATATCATTTTCGGTCTAGCTGCACACCTGATGGTGTTTACAATCGTCAGTCGGTAATCCAGTTTCACGTGCAAAGTGTGAATGACCTTTAGAATTCAGCGGAAACAAACATACCAAAACCGCACTATGTAGTTGCTCACGTCATCGCATCGTCGATGAATTGATAATTACGCATTAGCTTGTGCATTTTTATGCCCCCGCCACCGAATGGTGAGGGGGGCATATAGTGTTACCGGCGTCCGTACGTACGTCCCGAAACCTTAACGCTGGGTAAATTTCTTATAATTTCTGTTTCCTTGCTCGGATCTGCTTCACATTTCACACACGCATTGCTCCAATGGTCCTCTACCGCCCTGTGACAAATCCACATTCGTCCCGCCCCCGCTAAGCCCGGCAGGGTCAAGGTCACAGACTTGGTGCTTTCGAAACCTTAACGCTGGGTAAATTGCTTATAATTTCTGTTTCCTTGCTCGGATCTGCTTCACATTTCACACACGCATTGCTCCAATGGTCCTCTACCGCCCTGTGACAAATCCACATTCGTCCCGCCCCCGCTAAGCCCAGGATCAAGGTCACAGACTTGGTGCTTTCGAAACCTTAAGCGTGGGTAAATGGCTTTTAATTTCTGTTTCCTTGCTCGGATCTGCTTCACATTTCACACACGCATTGCTCCAATGGTCCTCTACCGCCCTGTCACAAATCCACATTTGTCCCGCCCCCCGCTAAGCCCAGGGTCAAGGTCACAGACTTGGTGCTTTCGAAACCTTAACGCTGGGTAAATGGCTTATAATTTCTGTTTCCTTGCTCGGATCTGCTTCACATTTCACACACGCATTGCTCCAATGGTCCTCTACCGCCCTGTGACAAATCCACATTCGTCCCGCCCCCGCTAAGCCCAGGATCAAGGTCACAGACTTGGTGCTTTCGAAACCTTAACGCTGGGTAAATGGCTTATAATTTCTGTTTCCTTGCTCGGATCTGCTTCACATTTCACACACGCATTGCTCCAATGGTCCTCTACCGCCCTGTCACAAATCCACATTTGTCCCGCCCCCGCTAAGCCCAGGGTCAAGATCACAGACTTGGTGCTTTCGAAACCTTAACGCTGGGTAAATGGCTTATAATTTCTGTTTCCTTGCTCGGATCTGCTTCACATTTCACACACGCATTGCTCCAATGGTCCTCTACCGCCCTGTGACAAATCCACATTCGTCCCGCCCCCCGCTAAGCCAGGGTCAAGGTCACAGACTGGTGCTTTCGAAACCTTAACGCTGGGTAAATGGCTTATAATTTCTGTTTCCTTGCTCGGATCTGCTTCACATTTCACACACGCATTGCTCCAATGGTCCTCTACCGCCCTGTCACAAATCCACATTTGTCCCGCCCCCGCTAAGCCCAGGGTCAAGGTCACAGACTTGGTGCGTTCGAAACCTTAACGCTGGGTAAATGGCTTATAATTTCTGTTTCTTTGCTCGGATCTGCTTCACATTTCACACACGCATTGCTCCAATGGTCCTCTACCGCCCTGTGAAAAATTAACATCCGTCCCGCCCCCTCTAAGCCCAGGGTCAAGGTCACAGACTTGGTGCTTTCGAAACCTTAACGCTGGGTAAATGGCTTATAATTTCTGTTTCCTTGCTCGGATCTGCTTCACATTTCACACACGCATTGCTCCAATGGTCCTCTACCGCCCTGTGACAAATCCACATTCGTCCCGCCCCCGCTAAGCCCAGGGTCAAGGTCACAGACTTGGTGCGTTCGAAACCTTAACGCTCGGGTAAATGGCTTATAATCAAATATGCCTCGTTTTCTTTGGCTGCCAGCGGGGGCATTCGTGTGCCGACAGGCCACATTTCTAGTCACATTTGATTTCTTGATAAAAGCAAGATTTGGCAGCACATGAGAATCGTCTCCTAAGACGATTCTCATAGTTTGTCAAAATGTTTTTGTAAAGAAATACCAATGTATTCTTTCACATTTGTCCGATGTTTTAATAAAACATGTTTTGGCAACAGATAAGAATCGTCTCCGACCGAGTTAACCCTAAGTTAACTTTTTTTGTGTGTAATAGTTAAGGGTCACCTATAGACACGTTTAATAAACATTGATGAGTTATTCATATCACTGTATTCATTTCCCTTCTACGTTGACCACGTGGACCTTGAGTGTGGTTAAAATAAAAATCTGTTAGCGTTTTTCCCTTTTTTCCCCGATATAGTCTCTCAAAAGCTAACAGTGTTTGTGTTCCACTCGCAATATCTGACGAGTTTAACTTCTGATTGGGCTGCAAATTGTAGACAATGTAGAGATTACTGAGCCGCAGGGTTCCTCAAATATTTTTTTTCGCTTGACAGGGGGGTCTTTCAAAATTCGGCACAGCCTCAATAACGGTGCTAGCGTTGTGTTCTTTAGCGCAACGTGTAGGGGAAAGAAATCCCTGCAATATGTCCAAATTACTTTCTCTAATTTCGTGTTAGAAAACATAAAAAAATGATGCCGTAAATGTGGTAAAAATTGGGTAAAATTTCTATAGACCAAAAAGGGGGCTTTTTCAAAACGTCTATCTTATAGCAGGGTTCCCTTGGAGATACAGCGCTGATCTTTGCACACACCCTGCCTCGTTACTAGGGCTACTAATAGGCGAAATGGCGAGGTCCTAGGCAGTTCCAATGGGAAATAGATAGAGAAAAACCGGGAGACTATATCGGAATCGGCTAACCCACTGTCCTTTTTTTTTTGCGTTTTTATGCTCATTTTCATTCTACCATATCTCATTGAATCCTACTCCGATTTCTACGAAATTTGCAACTATATACAGGAGAGATGTTTTTCTTAAAGGAACTTTAATTGGCTTTTGCGATTTGTACGTTTTTCAACATTTTTGAGGACTTTGAAAATGGCGAAATATCACTTTTTCAACAAATATCGCAACACTTAAGTTTCGGTCCTGATAACAACTGGCACTATAAACGACATGCGGTAACGAAAGCACTCGTTATTGGCAACTACTATGGAAATATGGAGGTCTATATCTCTATACTTGACAAAGTTATTAAGGTCGGTTTGGGAAATTGTTGACATCTAGATCGTCATAGACGCGATTTCCCGGCACTTAGACCACCGGATACAGCATTTAAATATATATTTAAAGAAAAAAAAAAAATATCGGCAAAATCTGAGACGAGGCGGCTGCCTATGGGCCTGGTATGACCTGTAAGCTGGCAGTGTGACGCGCCGTGTGTTACCACGGTGGGTCAGGGGGGGGCCCGGGGGGGGGGGGGGGGGGGGGGGGGGGGGGGGCTGCAAATCGCCAGTAATTCGGCCATAAATTCTCTCCTCGCTGCCTGTGTGCGGCAGATTCGGTCTTAGAAATGTTCCCACGGTGGAGATTTTGCCTCTACACCGGGACGAGTGGGATTTCCACCCGACACGGTGGGACAATTTTTTACGTCCACTCTCCATCTGATCACTGGGTCGGGTGGACGAAGCCAAAAATCACGCTGAGCGTACTGTAGGTACATGTGATGCTGCCGTGTGACACGTCCTTGCGTATGTAACAATTTGTCAAAATCGTGAACGACGCATGAAAATGCGGGCGCGCCGAAAGTGTTTGTCTTATTCGTCGGTGGCGAAATGGAAGCGAACGAACAACACTTGGTATTCTCTGTCCCAGGTTCGCACCAGGAGCTAGGCTAGTCACATTCATAGCCACATATATGATACATATGTATAAATATTATAAAACGAAAAGAAATTAAAATCTATAGGTGGTGGGATAAAATGGAAATCGAAATATGTAGGTGGTGGGTCGGTAAAGGAAAATCCATATATGTAGGCAGTGGTGCACAAAATAAATACAAAATGTACTGGCGGTGGGGTACGAAGGAAATCGAAATAAATAGGCAGTGGGGTAAGAACCAATTACAAATATGTAGGTGGTGGGGGTGAAAAAAAAGTGGAGTCAAACCCCCCCATGTCTTTTTTTATGGAATAGCCCTCATCTAAAATACTTGGCCCTAAATGATACTATTTTGTGTTGACGGACCGTTAAGCACCATTCCAGTCATTCACCTACCTCCATATACGATGTGTATCACAATACTTGGGTCACGATACGATACGTAATACGATACTAGTCTTTCGTTCACAAAATCCGCGTTATAAATTTCGAAATGACATGTTCATACCGCTAATATTCAATACTCCACCCATTTGTTATACACACAACCTCATTGTTCGTTGAAAAGTAAGTAAATTCCTATTTGAACGATATAATTGACAACTGCTTTATAACATAATATTTACACTGTCCTTACATTCATAATGAAAACACCCATTCAACTTAGTGCGTTTATATCCCAGTACCTTACATTAGCCCCACGTTAAATTTTGTTTGACGTCATTAAAATACATTTTGTGTAGTCATCTGTCGATCTTACAGATGAACCTCTCTAAGCCGGACACCCTGGGGACAACCCAGGGTGTCTGGCTTAGAGAGGTTCCACTGTACATTGAAACAATGTTATATATCTTGTAGGGTCAGTTGGGCATTCTATATGATATAGCAGCAACACCCTTAGACCAGGTAAGTTGGTGGAGAAACTCTGTTTAATAATTTGTGAAACATTCTAGCCGCTATATATTTGATAGGTAGCTCGCTTATGGTGTTGACATGTGGCTGTGACTGTTTTGCAACCCGTGTAGATCCAGATCAGTCTGTCAATCCGCAGTCTGATCTGGATCTGCACTGTTCCATCAATGAAATGCCCTTCATGCTTCTCGCAAGCAATATAGATTGTTATCAGGCTACAGGAGTCTGCTATTTTACCAGCAGCTACACTGGTCACAAATCCCATAAGCCCCATTTCTCCAGACACAGCAAGCGGGTGTGACAAAAAGGAACTATCATAATTCTAACAAGGAATATAGATAGATTTCGGGCGACGGTAGTGGTGTGATGCCCTGCCCCTTTTTGGCTTCACCCTCCAGCCCGTTTTTCCATAATTGTCTGCCCTTTTCTTGCCAAATTTTCAAATCACATCACGGTAATTATCCTCCTATAATTGTCTTAATCCATTCTCCGAATCCCGAAAATAATTCACATCGGTGACGTCAATGCGGATATCCCGATTAGCGACACAATACACAGCTGCCAGGTGTCTAGTGTTACCAGCTATTGATGTTCTAGCCACATACGACAATGTGACGTGTCACAGCCATCTGAAGATGCCGATAAATCGGTCACTATCCACTCACGCCAATTACACGGGTGAGATTTAGAAAATACAGACTGCGATCATCCTACTGAATGTTTGGGAAAAAAAAAGTGAAAAAAAATCCGCTTTTCGGTCCGAGATCGCGGGTGGTGAAATTGTAAAAGTATGAACATCACAGGACGTGAATCGCAACTTCCGGAAATTAATAATTCGCCTAGCAACAGTGTTTCAATGGCGTATCTGCCGATGGTTTTTATTGGATGCTATATTTACAACAGTAGTGCAAGTATTAGCATAGCTATGTGTGTCCGCCAATCAAATTAAGCAAAATAAACCCCGAAGTGCAATCTGAATACCCAGTGTCCGACATTTCAACAAAGAGCCCCCAACTGCCATGCCAATGAAAATTCCAAAATTCGTGGCTACATGACAAATTCTGGCAGTCGGACTCAGTCCGTTTCGCGCACCTATAATAATAAATAAAGAAACCTGACCTGTTTTCCTGTATATTTTGAACAATTAATTCTGGTTCATTTAAGAAAGTTTAAATGCAAATTCACAACTTGCCAATGCCAGACCATGAATTTATGGCTCGCTTGCTGTGTGGTACCGATGGAAATTCAATGAAGATGTTTGATTTTGATACACATGATGCTGCTATATAAATCACAGGCTAACAGTGCAAACCCAGGACATCACCCCACCCCGTAAGTATTTATTAAAATAATCAACAAAAGATCTAAAAATGAAATGTTATAAACATATAATTCTATCAATCTAAAACATTTTCGAACAAAGGTCTAAAGACACATTTATCACTTCAGTCAAAGAGCGATGACGCGAAGGTGCCCCGTGGTGTGTTCGATGATGAAGATGATGATTTTCTGCTGGAGGCGACGAACGACAAAGACGGGGCTGACTCGGACAGCGATATGGACACTGATGCTGCACCTAGACCAGCAAAGCCGGTGCTGTCAGACGATGATGCCGGTAATTACTTTAAATATCAAGCCGCGTTTGTCCTCATTAGTTTAAACGTTCATTATCTTAATACAACAATTGTATAGATTGGAGTGTGTAATAAGGGCTATTCCAGTAAAATCTATTTGGGGCCGGGGGGATGGGGGGTGGGGGGGGGGAGAAGGCTTTTTATTTTTTTTTGCCGGGGGTAACCTACGACATATAAAAAAAAAATTCTCAGCCTACCTACAGTGTTTTAAATATTTTTTTTAAACCCAACCACCTATGAAAAAACAAAAAAAATAAAGAATCACAACCTACAGTAAATAAAAATAAAAATCTAAAAAAATGCAACCTACAATAAATAAAAATCTCAACATACAATTAACAAAAAATATTAAATAAAAATTCTGTTTATTGAATGGCTTTTATACCAAGTCATTTTGTTACATATATTATAGTATATAGTATATACAGTGCCTAAATGATATTAAACAATGAAATTGTGCATTTAATACATTAACCCTATTCCCAACACAGCACTACTGCTATTGGGCTTATCAGCCAATAGTACCAGCAGGCTGTACAGGTGCCCTGCCAACAGAGGAATTCTACCTGACTGAAAATAAACCTGGCTGAAACATGGTGGCACAACTTGACACCCATTTCCTTCCAAGGATTAAACATTTTGTGCATGGAAACTTCTAGATACTTTTATTATGTCTCTACCAACGTATATACATGTAGATTGCCACCCATTTGAACCGTCTCATTAAGACGGTTCAAGTGGTTGTTCAAAACATATACTTTTGTGTAGAAATAAGAAAAAAAAATAGATATGTGTACTTTGTGTGATACTCTGAATATGTAATTGGAAGGAAATTGGTGTTGCATGCATTCTATTCTAAAGGGATCATGCATAAAATTTCAAGTTGACCAAGATTTTTTTTCAGGAAATTATATTGATTTGAGAATAAGAACAAAATGTGTTGTTTTCCATGCAGTTGGTCAGCCTGAAATGTTGAAACATAATAAAATACACCTACTTTGCCTTGTTTTGTTGTGGCTATACATGTAGCTCACAATATTCCCATTCTTTTCTAAACATGCCGGCTGGTGCACATGTTGTCGAGACCAAATATGGGTTAGTCTAGACCAAATAAAGTTCCGTCGGCCCATTTCATGGTTGTTTCTTCATATTCCATAGCAAGAATCAAGGAATAAATCACGTATATCCAATTTTTTCACAAATAGAATAAGAATACATCTGATTTGCTCATATATGAAAACACTTCACTGCAGGACAACATACTAAATTATATACACATGCTTCTTTTTTTACATTTTTTCTCACTTTTTTATAGATTTTTTTATCCGTGTAACGCGAATCGGCTCGAGATAGAATGATGGCACATATGTAATGAACCAGTGCAATGAAAAAGGTTCCACTTTGGTACATGCAACCAGTGTAGCCACTGATCAGTATTGTGCAGTCTGATCAGGAGCTACCATGGTAGCAAATGTCAAATTGTAGGGTTTACAATGCACTGGTTCATGTAAATACACTTCTTACACTTTACACTTCTTACACTTTTACTTTTTTTTCTACTTTCACACTTTATGAATGGTATTCCAAGAAACAACGATCCTGGCACAGCGACACCTGACATAATTCGCAGCCAAAGCTGGATTCCACAGCGCGATTCTTTGCCGTTTTCCTTTCCATCCGCTTGCACTGCTTGCATACACGCTTTCTGCCATCCATTCTGACAAGCCGGTGGGCACCCAAGATTTTCCGGGTTGACGACAGCAAGTGTAGGGCGTGTCTGCGAATGCCTTCTCTTCCGGGATGAGAAGCCAGCCTCCAGTCCGTCACATACGGCCAGTCGGAAGTCCTTTTGGTTGAACTTCTTGGTCCTCTTGACAGGGTTGACCTTGTCGTAGATGATCCAGGCGTTGATGAGGCACACCTCGGCATAAAACCACAGAATGTACTTCCAGTATTTGTTGGCTTTTCGCCCTAATGGGTAGTAAGATCTGAGTTGGTCGCTCAAGTCGACGCCTCCCATGTACTCGTTGTACACCTTTATGAGATTCGGACAGGCAACCTCGGCAACTGCATTTCCTACCCGTCTGGGAATGGTACCAGTGGCATTACTTCCATTTGTCGATAGGAGATGCACATCCTTCCTGTCATTCCATTTGGTGGCGATAATATTTCCCATCTGCCACTGCTGCGTCGTTCCTCTTGCAACCTTCTGCTTCGTTTTGAACTTTGGAGGGAGACCTTTTCTATTTGTACGGACTGTCCCAGTGGCATATATGTGTCGCTCCGTCTGTAAGTCGGTCATTAGCTTCATAGACGTGAAGTAATTGTCAATGAACAGGTGATGATACTTGCCGACGCAGTACTTTGAAAGTTCCATCACAACTTTGTAGCCTAGTCCTTCTGTCACTCCCTGTCCTTGTTTCGCCCCGGTGTAGATATCCGCATGAATGCAAAATCCATTGTGGGAGTCGGCTAACATCCATGATTTCAGTCCCCATTTAGTTGGCTTTCCTGGCATATACTGCTTCATGTAGCTTCTGCCCTTGAATCCAATCATTGCCTCGTCAATGCTGACATTTTGGTTGGGACGGTATTTCCCATTCTTGAAATTAGTGTTGCACATCTCCATCAATGGTCTAACTTTGAATATTCGGTCACGGGCAGGATCGTCATCTGCGGGGGCATTTGTGTTGTCGTTCAAGTGGAGATACTGGTTTAGTTTTCGCCATCGGTTGATTGTCATTACTTTGGAGATTCCATTATTTCCCAGTTTGTCGACCGTACTCCAGTAGTCCTCGATGCTAGGTTGTCGGTTTATCTCCATGGCAATTACAGTGGAGAAAAAAGATTTCATTTCTTCGGCTGAAGTTTCCCCCTGCTGTACCCAAATTGGATCACCCCTCCCATCTCTTTGCTCTTTTTTCTCTATTTCCTGCTTCGCATATTTATTTGTCTCCTCAGCAATTGTAGTGAAGAAATCTTCGGAGAACATCATGTAGAAATAATCGACAATTTCATACGCCTCGGTATCTCGCGTATATCATCATTTTCTTCATTGTTTACATTCGTCAAAACTGAATTGGACGCCATGTTTTCTGAACAAAAGAAAACTGAACTTGACCTCGTGGGGGTAGAAGGAAAACGCATCTATTTATAACTACTTTCACGGAAAAGTACTATTAATAATTATTAAAATGTTTGGAAGAGAATTTCCTTTCAATACGACACGATGATTGGTTGATATTTTCTATTTTTACATCGGAATACATACCGGAATGTAACGACTACTAATCAGCCGGTTTTGGCCAAATTGAGTGTCTATGTATACGGGCGGTTTCGGCCGATCTGAGTGTTACACGCTACGGGCGGATTCGGCCGCTTTGTTGGGAATAGGGTTAAAATTACACATGTTGCTTTTATTATTAAAATGTGATGTTTATTGTTGTATTTGACTAAGAAATGTCATTAAGGTGGTGCTCTACCACAGTAGTCCTAACATCGATATCCTCCAAGACATTGGCACCATTGCATCTTCTTATTTACACTATGGCCCAAGGTTATAAAATATTGACTTGTCAACAAACTTCCAATTTTTGGACCAAAATCATTACAATTGCCTTTAAATATGGATTTCATGTTTCAGGTTTATTAAACTGTGAAAATTTTCGTGACCAGTGTAGAACCTGATATAAAGGCTGTGTACCGTATTTAGTTGTGTATTGCGCGCACTGGTGTACAACGCGCATCTATATTTTGTGGGGGGGGGAAATAGTTTGCGTCTATAGCGCGTAACAAAAAAAATAAATAAAAAAATCGGCGGAAATTCCGTCACGAGTATAAGAAAATTGCATTCCGAGTTCACATCCACAATGCTGAGCGTGTGCTGTTAGGCTCTCTCGAAGAGAAAAATATCGCCAAAGGTCAGCTTTATGGCATAAATTAGACTTTATATTGTCTAAAAGTATGTTATATTTATTGTTATTTACTCATTAATATGCTTAATAAAAATTCATGATGCATGTAATAAACTTATTGAACCTACTTACGAAGAAATTTGTTGTATATAATTCCACCATATTTGCCATTCGTGTATAACATAATTACCCGTAATCGCAAACACACAGCAGGCTAGCCATGTGTAAACTTCTTCCCCAAGGCGATAATAACTCCCTACTAGTGACCTGCACACGAGAAATGGGCCATAAACAATTCCCCCCCAGCCAAATATTGACACTGTGGACCACCGTGGATATACGTAGGTACAGATAGTGTGTATTCACTGTTTATTGATTAGGTTTAATAATATACAAATATACATAGGTACTGCCTGAATACACGACATTCCAGCATAGCCCCATACAGTATATGCGCAGATGAATCAGGGGCTATGCTGGTCGCACATGTCATAAGGTATTGATGCGTGAATACTTGTCAATACTTTATAAAAATAGTAACACAGTCAGTCGGCACCTAGCAACGAAAAACGACCATTACCGAGTGTTACCGAATGCGATCTGAATGGGCGCGACGCTTTATTTAGCATCTAAAATCTTACATCAAGCGCTTATGGGATTGAGATGATCTGTCCTCATTAATTATTCACAGAATGGCAAACGTGTGACGTCACTTTGAAAATGTACAACCAAACAATACCCGACAGGCAATATTTGACCGATATGAGATCAGTACACCAGCGTAAATACAGAAAACACGTAAATTTTCTCTAATACACGTAGCCTCTTATGTTACGAGCCTGGCTATATTAAATCCCAAAATATACCAATTTACCATCAATCTATACTTACCGCACCCATTCATATCGATGATTCCTTTTCTCTCGTTTCACACTATGCGTATTTCAACGTCATAGCGGACACCTGTCAAAAATTGATATTTCAGTTTCCGGGCTTGTTTTGTTTGCGTAAAACTGGCAGAAATCAGTTGGAAAAAATGTTTGAAATTTATGTTCCAGCATAGGCTGGTCTGGAAATGCCTTAAAAATAATTAATAAATTTTAGCCGTCAATTGACAAAGAAACCCCCTCATTCATGAAGATAGAATGAAGCTACATAAATAATAAAAATTCTTACCATCACATTTCTTGAAATTAGAGTCACGGTTCTCGGACGGAACACTTCCCAGGCATGATTAAATTTCATATATTTAGTTTTGAAAATACACATGTTTTTCCATAATCTTACCTGTCTGATAGTTTCACATTACATGCTCACAAGGAAAACTATTTCAAACACCATGACAAATTTTGCACCCAAGCCCTCCTGCTTGAAGAATTTACACACTGACGAATATGTATTTTGGAGATTAATACCCAAAATTTAACCGACGACAATTAATGCGTCCACAGTACAAATGTCCGTTGCAAGGCGGTGCTCCGACGAGTCGACGGAGGATCCATACATAGAAACAACAACTTGGGGACGTGTTTTGGATTGGGGCTGTATGGCTATTATTTGTTTGGCATAACATTTACAAATATTATTTATTAAATAATTATTAAGTAATTTTCATTTTAAATTGCAAAAAGTATAAATAAATAACAGTACAACCGAATTGTACTGCTATTTATTTATCCTTTTTTGTTTGCAATTTGAAATGAAAAAAACAAATTTATTGATGGGAGCGAGTATAGAACTCGCAACCCCAACTTCTGAAGTTCTGGTCGATACCACAAGGCCACTGCTGCGTCAATGTAGAATTATAAACAAAATATCCTATTATGTGCGTTCTTGGAGTTGTTTTGTACATTTTGGGAAACTTTTAAACTAAACAACAACAACAATTGCTGGGCCGTCAGCGTCTGTATAATTCTTTTCTGGCTGACAATAACCCACAATTTATTATACAGATTATGAAAACAACAACAAGCATAAAATATTTTTTAAGAAAACAACAAGCATAAAATATTTTTTATTTCAATACTATGACATGCAATGAATTGTAATTAACAAATTTACCCTCCTACAGGTTAAATTATTTTTCGTTGGCAATAACCTACGATAAATAATCAATGGACCTGCCGTCTCCCCCACCCCCCACCCCCCTGATAGATTTTACTGGAATAGCCGTAAGACAAAATTTGCTGGCTTTGTCATTCTGTGTGACGCTATAATATTAACCAGTTCATTTATACACAAAGTAAAGTTACGTGTTTGCTTTACGTGTTACGTGTTCACCCCTAATTAACTGGAATGGATTTTGATACATTAATTTTGCAACAAATCCAACCGTCACAAAATGATTTTCAGACTAGTCCATTTATGAAAAGGAGGTGTTTTTGTTCTCAAAAATATGAAAATTACTTGCAAATAGTGCAGATCCTGATGAGACGGCTCATCACGAGCTGGCTCATCTGGATCTACACGTTTTGCCAATACCACTATACAGGCCTGTGGTGTTGAAAGGGTTAATAAGCAAACACATTACTTTATTTTGTGTATAAATGCTGTCGTTGGCACAAATGGAAGTGTATGGGTAATCTTTAACGAGGGATACAGTCCGAAAGAAACTCGATTGTCCCATCCCACCTCTTAGCTCTTGTTGGTACATTAAGCCCTTTCATGTTCACTCCATCGTTGGTGGGTGGCAGGGGAGAGCATGCGATGGGTAATTTAACGATCGGGATTCTTCCTTACCGGTAACCCGAACGGAGACTCGGTTTGTCCCTTGGGTACGTAACTGGCATTCTTGTATGTGAGGGTTTAATCTTGTTATACCCCTTATGTGAGTATTACGATTATTCGTAATCGTATTACTTTTAGGGGAAGGGGCCAAGTGACTAAAGTGTGGTATGAACCTGGCACCAGGTCAAGTTATTCTAATTTCAGGGCTGAATAAATATTCAGCAGGTTACATGCGGGATCAAACCCGTTGGCCTGACTTTAAATGATCTTAACTGTTGATAGACCAATAAATCCATCAAATCACTCCATCGCTGCAGGGGATGGGGTGTGATCTAGTGGTACAGCATTGGGCTACTAGAGGTTGTGAGTTCAATCCCTGTCCTGGGAATGAAAATTTTTTTTTATAGTATTTTCATTCACTCGTCTTTCGGATGAGACTTGAAACCATGATCTCGTATCTACATGACCTTTGTTGTTGCTGGCACTCGCACTTTTTCTTCATTTCTAAATGAAAGTATATGTTGTTACCACACCTTACGTACGTATTTGGCTTTCTTGTATTTGAGACTTAAATCTGGTTATACCCCTGATAAGAGTAATCCTACCGGTACTACCTTTTAGGGGAAGGGGCCAAGTGACTTTGGTCATGTTATTGTAATTTCAAGGCTGAATATCTATTTATCTCGATGTAAATATTCCGTTGTCATTTTGGGATCCCCCCCAATGCGGGATCGAATCCGTTGACCCGACCTTAAATGACCTTAGCTGTAAACACCAATAAACAAACAAACCGGGTTCAAATGAGTGGTAACAACATATACTTCTGTGTAGAATTATTTTTTTTGATAGACAAATTGTATTTCTTCAGCAGGAAAATGAAGAATTAATTCCTTTCACTTTCCCTCCATTGTTGCAGCCAGCCTGCCAGACATGAAGCCCGATGATGACGCATCCAGTGTCACCTCCGACCGCCCCCCGCCCCCAAGACCCGTCGTGGTGGAGGGATTCAAGCCAACGCCCATGCAGAGGGCGTTCCAACCGGGCTCCACCCCTGAACATCTCACCAGTCGGTTTATGGTCAGTATTGTGATGGGTTGATAGTCTAAGATAGAGCATTGGAATTCAACAATACATGCCTTGTGTAGGAAAAATACTTTCATAGTATTTCCATTCCAGTCTTTCAGAGATGGACTGTGGCGTATCCGATATGGCATTGGAATTCAATACCGGAGCTTGTGAGTTCAATCCTCACCCTAGGCATGAAAAGTGAAAAATATGTAGTATTTACATCCCACTCGTGTGTGGGATGAGACTTTAAACTGTGGTCCCACTCTCTATATGACTTTAGCTGTTAAATGTTAAAGATCATTTACTTTCACTGTTGTGTCCGAAAAATACTTCCATTGTATTTCCATTCCTCTAGTGTTTCGGACAAGACTTTAAGATCATCTTTCTATGACCTTTGTTGATCTGTCGCTGATTTCACCAAAATTGCTAAGTATACTTATCTAGCTATTAAGTATACTTTGAGGGAGTAATCATTTATTTTTCCCGAAATGCATTAGTTCATATAGAACTAACGACTGCATATATTTGATGATTAACAATATGCGGAATTATTATACTGAATTTATTACATTATCACAACCATTTTGGCTATGATAATGTAATAAATTCAGTATCAAAAAAAGTAATAAATTTATCCTTCACTTGAAAATTTCACTGTCGATGTGTACTTTGCAATTTTGGTGATTTAGGCTACTGGAGATAGTGAATATGTTCAGGTTCACGGTCAGTAGGAGTAAATTAATAATAATACCCGTGCTGCTGTTGTCCTATCTGTGCCTGAGACTAGCCATGTGGTTTTGTCCCTAAGATGCGTGATTTTTCTTGAAAAATACTTGTAGAAAGTGTGGTATTTTCTGTAAATTACATGTACATCAAAAGTTGGACGAAATTTTCATAGCAAATGCAGAATTCTATTCCACATTTGCTCTGATCAGTTTGTCAACTTTTGACGTCTGTTACGTCATTGCCACAGGTGTGGAACTCGGTGGGTATCGTGAAGCAGTACAACACGGAGGATGAGAACTCGGTGGACGTAGAGTTCCACGATACATCCGTGCACCACGCGATGCACGTCAACAACAGCTACAATTACACGATGGCCGACGTCTCTGCGGAGGCTGTGCTTCTAGCTGCCGAGTCTGAGCCAGATACCCCCAGGTGAATAGATGATACTTTCTGACATAAAGGTACATGTCCACTCAATAGGCACATAATGTTCTTCATAGGAATTAAATAAGTGTATAATTGTGTCACTATTCCACCAGTTCTAAAAATTACGAGTGCCCGCTATACAGATATAATCATTTAGTAATATTTATGTGTCGCCTGAAATCTTTCTTTTTTTAGACAGATTATAAAGTATGATCATTGCGCATCAAAAAATAAATACAGAGAATAAAGAGTCTGTTAACATTTTACGGTTATCGCCCCAGATATCAATGTAGAAATTTACTTCTGATATAAAATGTATAACATTGCCAATCAATACGTGGGGTAATGGTGAATGAATGTTTTTTTTGCCAGATAATTTCTCGGATATAAAGAACATTTTATGCAAACTGAGCGGGCTTGTACCTTTAAAAGAGCAAACGTTTGGTTCCTTTTTGTTGCCTCCGCTTGTGGACATTGCGATATAGTTGGCACAGTGCCGTATGTCCGTACATGTGTCAGAGTTTGCGTTATTGGTTAAAGTTTTCTGGTATACTATCAAAGCGTCGGCGGGCTCGACTTGCGGGCCGCTGCCATCTAGTTGAAACTAATATTCATAATATTTGGCTGTTTCTGGAGAAATGGGGCTTATGGGATTTGTGACCAGTGTAGCTGCTGGACAAATAGCACACTCGTGTAGCCTGGTAAGCATGACTGGTGGTTTCATTGATGGAATGGTGATCAGTGCCGATCCTGATCAGACTGCAAATGCTGATCTGGATCTACGCTGGTCGCAAGTCGGCAAGCCCCATTTTTCCAGTCACATCCATATGGTATGGGTGTTACCCACTGTACGCACTTCAACAGTGGCGTTTATTATGTGAATAACATACGACATGTGCTACACCAGTTACATCCACAGCTCCAGTTAAGGTGGTATTGGCGTATTTTATGCTCTTATTTTAGCAGAATACTCATTGTTTATTAACAGTGGGAGTACAAAATACTCACAGCAATGTGAAAATACGCATTGACTTCCAAATTGAGTAGAGAAAATACTGTAATCAAGTTGAAAATTACCTTAGTTGAGCTGCAAGAAGCAAACAGTGTTTGCTTTTCTAGCTCAAATAAGTGAATTTTTATACGCCCGTTTGAAAAAACGGGACATATTATGTATTCATCTTGTACGAGCGGGCGGGCACAGCTTGTCCACGCAATAACTAGAGCCCTACTTGACGGATTGTAACCAAATTTGGTATACATGTTTATCACGGCAAGCCGAAGAAGCCTATTGATTTTCAAAAGTTTCCGATGACTTATCTCCCCTTGGCGGCCATTTTTAATTTTCGCACTCTGTATCCACGAAATAACTCAAGTTCTACTTCAACGCTCGTAACCAAATTCGGTATACATGTTTATCACGGCAAGACGAAGAAGCCTATTGATTTTGAAAAATTTTCCGTTAACTTATCTCCCTTTGGTGGCCATTTTTAATTTTTGCACTCTGTATCCTTGTCCACGCAATAACTCAAGTTTTACTTCACCGATCGAAACCAAATTCGCTATACATGTTTATCATGGCAAGACAAAGAAGCCTATTGATTTTGAAAAATTTCCGATGCTTATCTCCCCTTGGCAGTCATTTTTATTTTTCGCACTGTATCCTTGTCCACGCAATAACTCAAGTTCTACTTCTCCGATCATAACCAAATTCGGTATACATGTTTATCACGGCAAGGCGAAGGAGCCTATTGATTTTGAAAAGTTTCCGATGACTTATCTCGCCTTGGCGGCCATTTTTAATTTTCGCACTGTATCCTTGTCCACGTAATAACTCAAGTTCTACTTCACCGATCGAAACCAAATTCGGAATACATGTTTATCATGGCAAGACAAAGAAGCCTATTTATTTTGAAAAATCTCTGATACTTATCTCCCCTTGGCAGACGTTTTTAGCTCGACTATTCGAAGAATAAGTAGAGCTTATGTTGTCACCCCGGCGTCGGCGTCACCATCACGCCTTGGTTAAGGTTTTTAGTCAACCTTGTATATGGTATACTACTGGCCCTACACCCACCATACTTGGACAACTTCATCTCCTAGTGATGTACATCAATTACCCCTGATCTATATTTGACCTTGACCTACATTTCCTCTTGAATTACTTAGTTAATTCCCCTTGGTTAAGGTTTTTAATCAAGCTTGTATATGCAATACTCCTAGTTATGTACATCAATAACCCCTGATCTATATTTCACCTTCACCTACATTTCCTCTTGAATTACTTACTTAATTCCCCTTGGTTAACGTTTTTAGTCAAGCTTGGTTAAGGTTTTTAGTCAAGCTGGTACATGGAATACTATTGTGCATACAGACACCATACTTGGACAACCTTTTCTCATAGGGATGTACATCAATAACCCCTGATCTATATTTGACCTTGACCTACATTTCCTCTTCAATTACTTAGTTAATTTCCCCTTGGTTAACGTTTTAGTCAACCTTGTATATGGAATACTACTGGCCCTACACCCACCATACTTGGACAACTTCATCTCCTAGTCATGTACATCAATAACCCCTGATCAATATTTGACCTTGACCTACATTTCCTCTTGAATTACTTAGTTAATTCCCCTTGGTTGAGGTTTTTAATCAACCTTGGTTAAGGTTTTTAGTCAAGCTTGTATATGCAATACTACTGGCCCTACACCCACCATACTTGGACAACTTCATCTCCTAATGATGCACACCAATAACCCCTGATCTATATTTGACCTTCACCTACATTTCCTCTTGAATTACTTACTTAATTCCCCTTGGTTAATGTTTTTACAAGCTTGTACATGGAACACTATTGTGCATACAGACACCATACTTGGACAACCTTTTCTCATAGGGATGTACATCAATAACCCCTCATCTATATTTGACCTTGACCTACATTTCCTCTTGAATTACTTAATTAATTCCCCTTGGTTAAGGTTTTTAGTCAAGCTTGTATATGGAATACTACTGGCCCTACACCCACCATACTTGGACAACTTCATCTCCTAGTGATGTACATCAATAACCCCTGATCTATATTTCACCTTCACCTACATTTCCTCTTGAATTACTTACTTAATTCCCCTTGGTTAACGTTTTTAGTCAAGCTTGGTTAAGGTTTTTAGTCAAGCTGGTACATGGAATACTATTGTGCATACAGACACCATACTTGGACAACCTTTTCTCATAGGGATGTACATCAATAACCCCTCATCTATATTTGACCTTGACCTATATTTCCTCTTGAATTACTACTTACTTAATTCCCCTTGGTTAAGGTTTTTAGTCAAGCTTGTATATGGAATACTACTGGCCCTACACCCACCATACTTGGACAACTTCATCTCCTAGTGATGTACATCAATAACCCCTGATCTATATTTCACACTTCACTACATTTCCTCTTGAATTACTTACTTAATTCCCATTGGTTAACGTTTTTAGTCAAGCTTGGTTAAGGTTTTTAGTCAAGCTGGTACATGGAATACTATTGTGCATACAGACACCATACTTGGACAACCTTTTCTCATAGGGATGTACATCAATAACCCCTCATCTATATTTGACCTTGACCTACATTTCCTCTTCAATTACTTAGTTAATTTCCCCTTGGTTATGGATTTTAGTCAAGCTTGTATATGGAATACTACTGGCCCTACACCCACCATACTTGGACAACTTCATCTCCTAGTGATGTGCATCAATAACCCCTGACCTATATTTGACCTTCACCTACATTTCCTCTTGAATTACTTACTTAATTCCCCTTGGTTAAGGTTTTTAGTCAACCTTGGTTAAGGTTTTTAATCAAGCTTGTACATGGAATACTATTGTGCATCCAGACACCATACTTGGATAACTTTTTCTCATAGGGATGTACATCAATAACCCCTGACCTTTATTTTACCTTCACCTACATTTAACCTTGAATTACTTGGTTAATGTTTATAGTCAAGCTTGTATATGGAATACTCCTGGGCCTACATCAACCATACTTGTACAACTTCATCACTAGTTGGACAACTTCATCTCCTAGTGATGTGCATCAATAATCCCTGACCTATATTTGACCTTGACCTACTTTTATCCTTGGATTACTTAGTTATTTCCCCTTGATTACGGTTTTTAGTCAAGCTTGTATATGGAATACTCTTGGGCCTACAGAAACCATACTTGGAAAACTTCATCTCCTAGTGATGTACATCAATAACCCCTGACCTATATCTGACATTGACCTACATTTAACCTTGAATTACTTACTTAATTTCCCTTGGTTAAGGTTTTTAGTCAACCTTGATTAAGGTTTTTATGCAGGCCGCAGCCACCTTCTTTGTCAAGCAATGTGTACATCGACAACCCTCGTAGTTGAGCTATGCTGTTCTCCTACAGCTCTTGTTAATTTTCGGACTTGCGCAATAAGTCGAGTTCTACTTGACGGATCGTAACCAAATTTGGTTTACATGTTTATCACGTCAATATGAGTTATCTCCCCTTGTTGACTGGCCTTGCCTCGACGGGTGTATATTGTGACCTTCGGCACTCTTGTTAAATTTGTTTTTATTATTTGTTCCCTATTTAATAAGGAAGAAATTCAATCATACATTAGTAGAAGTTAATTCACATTGAATTTGAAATTTGGGGGTATAATACTCTGCATGACGAGATCTGTATATTGCAGCAAGTTGACGTGTATGCACTTTGCATCGTGGGACAACAACAAGGAGTGGAGCACGCCTATGCCCGAGGATGAGGATATCCAGGTACGACAGGTTGAAGAAACGGACTAAGGTCTCACGACAGACAATTGAATCGCACCAATATTTCTATTATTTCTTGGGAAGCCATGTTTTTGTCGCGCCTGCTTTAGCAGTAGGAGCGACTATAGTCGCCGCTTTTTCCGTCATCGGCAGCATCGTCTCATCGGAAATGTCCAATCTTTGTAGAAGCTTCGTCATCATGGTATATCTGTAACACACACAGGTGCATTCCCATCTGTATATGACCCTGATGTTAAATAGAGGATATTCCATCGTACATTTTGAATAGCGGGAAATAATACACGAGTGCGAGTGCGTAAGCAATGAGTGAGCGTAGAGTTGCTTGCACGGATGCCGACTGACACAACTATTATTTCCGCTATTCAAACATGTAATAATTAATAATTAAACATTTTGGTATGTTAGCTCGTGGTTTCCAACAAAACATGCGGGCAGTTACGGGTGTTCTCTTCTCTGTGTATTATTTGTAAGGAGTTGATTACGCGTTTTCTCTCACAGCGAAAACCTTGCAAATAAATCGCAGGAGTGTAATAAATGAATGTAAACCCCCAACCAATCAATCTTTAAAAACATTTACAGGCTTTGGTACTGGGCGAGGGGTGGGCGGCGGTTGCTACAGACCAGCGCAATGTTCGGCTGTTCTCCATCTCTGGTGTCCAGAAGCAGCTGTTCTCTATCGCGGGCCCCGTCGTGTGTATGGCCGCACACTCCAGTCAGCTCCTCGTCGTATACCACCGCGCCATGGGTACGTCACTCTCGGGCGGGATGTTAAAACTTATCTTCAGCCCTTAAAAGGCGGGAACAGATTATTTTCGAGTTCAATTCAGCGTTGTAAGGGTTAAGCCCCAATCTGTCAGCCAATCAAAAAAAATACACAGCATATGATCAAATTTAATTTACCATTGTAAGGCCAAGGGTGAAAGACCTATGTATTATTCAATTAGTGTCATGTCTGTAGAAAACAAAGTCTATGAAAATGTTTAAAGGTCTTTAAACCCATGAAACTTCCGGTCAGCCAATCAGTGTTGTGACAGTTTCAGCCAATCCGTGTTGTTACAGCTGAGCCAATCAGTTTTTGTCGCTCCTGCTTTAGCAGAAGGCACGACTATAGTCGCCACTTTTTCCGTCGTCATTGTCCGCATCGACGTCATCCGCGTCAACAATGTCAAAAAGTTTGTACAAGTTTCTTCATAATGATATAACTTTACTATTACTGGACGGATTGCTTCAATATTTGGACACTTAATATATGTGAGCATTTGGAACACTCATTCTCCAATTAACATGACCATGACCTTTTTGACCTTCACATGGTTGTGGAAACACTTTGCCCTTTTTTTTACGTCTTTGTAGAAGTTTCTTCATCATGATATACCTTTAATATTATTTGACAGATTGATTCAATATTTGGACTATTGTGAGCATATGGAACACACTCATACTGCCATTAACATAATCATGACCTTTTTCATGTTTTAAGCATGCACTTGTCTGATGGTTTTTGTCGCACCTGCCTGTCAAAAAGTTTGTACAAGCTTCGTCATTATGGTATAACTTTACTCTTACTTGACGGATTGCTTCAATATTTGGACACTTGATACATGTGAGCATTTGGAACACACGCTTTCCACCATTAACATGGTGGTTGGTTGGTCGGGCGAACGCGATGATGTAAATTAACGGTGGGGTTCATCCTTATAGGAATCACGATTTGCCTGGTTTGGCCCTCAGGTATATTTTATCTTTGGCTCTTTTTGTTACCTGCAAGTTATTGCCCATTATAAAAGTAGTAAGATTATTACTGATCCTAGTGCTTTTGAGAGGGGGCCAAGTGATTCTGGTGTGGCGAGGACCTGCCATCAGATCAGGATTAATCTGATTTCAGGGCTGAATATATAGATTATATATTGTAAATATTCAGTTCTGATTTTGGGATTTTACCCCCATTTGTACATGTACTTGAACATGTACTTCTACAGGTAATATATGGGATTTAGTACTAAACCCATTGACCCGGCCTTAAATGACCTTAGCTGCTGATAGGCCGTTAAACCCCAACAAACAAACAAACCATTAACATGACCTTGACCTTTTTGACCTTCACATGGTTGTGGAAACCATTTTATGTCTAAAAGTTTCTTCAACCTTGAGCTTTTTCGTGTTTTAAGCATGTACTTCTTGGACAGTTTTTGTGATGCTTACTTTAGCACATACCCATGATCATGCTACAGTCAAATGCCTCGGCAAGCTTGACACGGCTTCTGTGGCGGAATTCTTATGTCAAAAAGTTTCTTCAACCTTGACCTTTTTTCGTGTTTTAAGCATGCACTTCTCTGACGGTTTTGGTGATGCTTACTTTAGCACATGCCCATGATCATGTTACGATCAAATGCCTCGGCAGGCGCGACACCGCTTCCGTGGCGGAGTTCTTGTGTTGTTACAATTGAGCCAATCAGTTTCGTTGTTACAGTTTCAGCCAATCAGGGTTGTTCTTACAGCACAGCCAATCAGTGTTGTTGTTACAGCTGTCCCTGGAGACCAGTGCCTGGGAGTGAGTATTGTTGATGTACGCGACTGGCAGCGAGAATTGAGTGAAGAACCCCTGCCCCTGTGTGCCAAGTCCACCCTCAGTTGGATAGGGTACGCCACTTTGACCCATGAATATTGGAACAGTGTCACTTCCAGTTAGCTTGCACACTCCAGAGCTCCAGATAAGTTTTGTATCTGAAGAGTATAATACCCCCATATTTAAAATTCAATGTGTGTTTTACGTTTACAAATGTAGTATTGATTTCCTTCCTTATTAACAAATAATTTTTTATTTTTTATTTTAAATTACTGATTTGAGCTGCAAAAAGCAAACAATTTTGCAGCTCAACTAAGTAAATTTTCAACTTTATTGCAGTATTTTCACTACTCAATTTGAAATCAATGCGTATTTTCACATTGCTGTGAGTATTTTGTATTCCCACTTTTGATACTCAATGCGTATTCTGCTAAAATAAGTGCGTAAAATACGCTAATACGCACCTTATCTGGAGCTCTGACACTCCAGTTGCATCTAAGCTATTGCCAGTTGTCATAGTATTTGCATGATATGAACAGGACATTCTTAAAATTCATTCACACGTTAGTCGATGTTTCATTGGTTGGACGATGTCACATGACACCACCGAACGACACAATGGCGCAGTGTAAAGGCCCTACGTAAACAATTCTACGTTCTTTTCAATGTTACCCTTTCTTGTTCACTCTATTGGATAAAGTGTGGCCTGACAAATAGGCTACCATACCAGTGTCCATTGATTATGCCCCTATGTGATATATAGCAGCAAGGCATATTGCGTTGCTCTTGAGGTTCTGTACGTCCTTCCGTCCGTGTACATTTATGTTGAAAAGTTTACATCAAAAAGTTTGTCAGAGTTTCTCCATCATGTAATATCTTGAATATTCTTCAATAATACTTGGAGTTTGCTTTAATATTTGGACAGTTCATTCACCTGAACATGTGTGACACACTCACACCACCAAGGACGTGACCTTGACCTTTCTGACCTTCGAAATAGTACTGAAACACTAGGCCATTTTCTTACGTCAAAAAGTTTGTAAGAGTTTCTGCAACATGTAATGTAATATCTACGTCCTGATTTACGAAATTGTCTCAAATTTACCATTAGACCGCTACTCACAACAATTGTCGTCTGCTATTGCTTTTATATCTTGCCTTATTTCTCAATAAAGACATGTTTTGACAGCACTTCAGAATCACTTCAGAATCATTTCCAAATGATTCTGAAGTGCTGTCAAAGCATGTTTTTGATGATAAAAATGGAAAATAGAAAATAAACAGCAGACGACAAAAAAAAAATAAGATAGTGGTCTAAAGTGGAATAATCCCATGGGGAGACATATTGATTTTGGCTTGGTTGTCCGTCTGTCCGAGCAAACGAGAGCTACATTGTGAGGTTAACCACACAGTGATGGACTTGTTAAGAGATGCTTATTCCGTTTTAACCCTGTTATGAATTTCTCTTGTGGGGTTATTTTGTCTTATGGGGTTGTTTTTTCTGTTTGATTGATCTTTATGGGGTTTTTTTTAGGATTCATTAACATTAGGAACCCCACAATGTACGTCTCGTAATGTCCGTTCGTCTGTCCGTCACAAAATTTGTGTCGTGCATATCTCCAAAAGTTTTTGAGTTAAAAGTCGTGAAACTTTACAGGAATACTTGTCAACGTGTGAAGTTGCGCACCTGGGGTTTTAGATGCGGATTCATCCAGTATTCACGGAGTTATGGCCCTTGACTTAGTGAAAAGTGGGGATATTCAACTTGTGTCGCGTGTATCTCCAAATGTATTTCAGTTAGTCGTGAAACTTTACAGGAATACTTGTCATCGTGTGAAGTTGTGCACCTGGGGTTTTAGATGTGGATTCATCCCGTATTCACGGAGTTATGGCCCTTGACTTAGTGAAAAGTGGGGATATTCAACTTGTGTCGCGCGTATCTTCAAAAGTATTTCAGTTAGTCGTGAAACTTTACAGGAATACTGGTCATCGTGTGAAGTTGCGCACCTGGTGTTTTAGATGCGGATTCATCCAATATTCACGGAGTTATGGCCCTTGACTTAGTGAAAAGTGGGGATATTCAACTTGTGTCGCGCGTATCTTCAAAAGTATTTCAGTTAGTCGTGAAACTTTACAGGAATACTGGTCATCGTGTGAAGTTGCGCACCTGGTGTTTTAGATGCGGATTCATCCAATATTCACGGAGTTATGGCCCTTGACTTAGTGAAAAGTGGGGATATTCAACTTGTGTCGCGCGTATCTTCAAAAGTATGCAGAAAATACAAGGTAGCTACATATATGCTGTTGCTGCCTTAAATTCTACTTTTCCAAGTCCTGATAACATGCAGTGGTGGTATTGGGGGAGGCATATGTCTTTGTCTGAAAAACAATCCTCTAGTTCCAGTTAATTGTGAGTGAAAGGGTTAACCCTGGCAAACATCACCTAACAGCTCCCATGTACTTGTAGATTTTCTGCGGAGGGTACCCCTTTCTACATGGATTCCACTGGTATCGTACGTATGATGAACAGAAATGCTGCCAAGACATGGGTCCAGGTGGCAGATACCAAGTCACATGTAAGTTCTCGGCCAATCCTGTCACGTTTATGTTGACACTGAAATTGATGACATTTCATGACATGACATTGAAGTTGATAATTTGACAATGAAATTGCTCATCCAATCAGGTCACATTCCTGTTGAAGACACTGAAATTGTCCAATCACATTAAAGTTCATAATCTGACACTGAAATTGCTCGGCCAATTATATAACAGCAGAGCTCCAGATAAGGTGCGTATTGACGTAATTTACGCACGTATTTGAGCAGAATACGCATTGATTATCAAAGATGGGAGAACAAAATACTCGCAGCAATGTGAAAATACGCATTGATTTTCAAATTGAGTCGTGAAAATACTGTAATAAGGTTGAAAATTTATTTAGTTGAGCTGCACAGTGTTTGCTTTTTCGGCTCAAATAAATGAATTTCTAAAGTTGTTTTATTTTTTGTCATTTGTTGCCTATTTAATATGGAAGAAAATCAATAATACACTTGTAACAGTAAAATACGCATTGAATTTGAAATATGGGGTTATAAATACATTATACAGTGGAACCCCTCTAAACCGAACACCCTGGGGACAGACTGAAAAATTTGGTTTATAGGTGTTTTCGGTTTAGAGGGGTTTTCTATTTCCAGTTCAGGAAATGTATGTTTTCCATCATTAACTCTTGGATTTGTATAGTATACACCATTATTACCATATTGAAAGCATATGTACACATTTTTTCAATAAATTTTATTCTGAGAATTGCAGATTCGCAATGTAATCTGAGTCTACGGTCTACACCGGTCGCAAAGAGCATATGACACATTTCGCGTGTGCTGTGTGCCCACAGGCTACAGTCGCGAGTTTACAGCCTCGTTAAGTGATTATCAGATTATCTCAATTAATCGGTCGGTGGGTTCACAAATAATGTGCCGATTATTTTATTTCCTTAATTGTTAAGTACGCGTTTAATTAAATTGTGAACCATGCTATTGTAATGAGCTTGTAAAACAGCAAACATGTCTCGTATTTAGGTCGCATGTATTGAATAGATTCTTAACTTTGTAATGCCGCTTATGAAGTTAAAAAAACATGCCGCTTAGCGCATTACACGCATGGATAGCGCTTGTACAGAGCTCAAGTTAATGTGCGTAATTTGATCAATTTTTTTATTTCTTCCACACAAATGTCAAGTTGGGAGTCCGTTAGAATCGTCTCATTCTCGTGGCTCCGCATTTTGGGAACCAGAGCTGAACAATACTACCGGGAACCAGTCTATTATAAACACGGTGTGATTGTGACACCCGCTTGAAACAACAACATTGAAATTGGGCGCGGTGTATTTCTTGGATGACATCACGACAGGTGACCGTGTTTCCAGTTTTCCGGTGTTATTTTAACGCTGAAATATGGTTTTGGGACTTGAAATGGCGTCCGGATTACGGAGTAGAGGGGTTCCGGAATAGAGGGGTAGAAACTAATGTGTTTATATAGCAGAATATTCGGGACGTGGTCGTATGTTCGGTATAGCGCGAATTCCGGTATAGAGGGGATCCGGTTTGGAGGGGTTCCGCTGTACTCTTTAGATACAAAACTTATCTGGAGCTCTGTGTCAGTATATGGACAGCTGGCTGAGAAAATTCATCTTCCGCTGTTCTGGTCTTGGTCCTCTATAAATAGTGATGGATTGTGATGTTGAGGTTAGAACACTGGACTTCAATACCAGAGGTTGCGAGTTCAATCCACGCCCAAGGCATGAAAAATACATTCATGGTATTTCCATCCATCTGGTCCTTCAGATGAGACTTGACGCCAAGGTCCCGTCCCTGGCTGTTGCTGGGACGTAAAGCCCATTCACTTTCACTGTGGTCCTCGACAGTCATTTCGCTAATGACAGGCAGCCTACTTCAGTGGCTGAATTCAGAATTGCGAACAACGTAGCCACAGATGAGACTGCGCGGATGTGCTGGCTGATCTGGGGCTACTGTGGTCGCAAACTTCATTAGGTACCTTTTCCCAGCTGGTGGCCCATGTATGTGAACTTGTTGAACTCTAATCTTAAACCAATCAGCCAATCATATTCATAGCGATATTGCAGATGTTGTCCATCCACAACAGTCGAGTTGAAGCCGGTGAATTTTTCCGAACCACAACACTGATTTATCGTTTCAGACCCCGGCCGTAAATGACCTTAGCTGTTGATAGGCCGTTAAACACCAATAAATCAAATTATCGTTTCAGACAAAGGGGGTGTCGGATCATTACTGGATCGTCGGCGTGCATGAAAACCCTCAGCAGATCAGGTAGGCACCAATAGGAGGCCTCAACTTATGGGTTACCCTGCATAGATTCTCCTATATTTGACGCACATTTTTGGAGCCTGAATAAATGCAACATTTATCAAAATTCGGAAATATAAACCAGACCGACGACCATCGGCCTGCTTTACTGGGCTATATATCCCGGGTATGGAAGGTGTTCCAGCTATATATCCCGGGTATGGAAGGTGTTCCAGCTATATATCCCTGGTATGGAAGTGTTCCAGCTATATATCCCGGTATGGAAGGTGTTCCAGCTATATATCCCGGGTATGGAAGGTGTTCCAGCTATATATCCCGGGTATGGAAGGTGTTCCAGCTATATATCCCGGGTATGGAAGGTGTTCCAGCCAATTCCCACCCTTAAATATAAGCCGAATAGGTAGGCACCAGACAAGTCTGCAATGTCTCGTGTGGTGTTCCACGGCCATTATGATCGTCCCAGATCAGTAGCCTATTTCACCAACATTGCAAAGTATACTAATCGAGCAAAGTATACTTTGAGGGAGAAATTTTCTATTGAAGGAGAAATTTATAAAAAAAATATTATTCTGAATTTATTACATTATCACAGCCATTTTGGCTGTGATAATGTAATAAATTCAGTATAATAATCCTGCATACTTTTAATCATTAAATATATGCAGTCGTTAGTTCTATATGAAATAATGCATTTCAGGAAAAATAAATGATTTCTCCCTCAAAGTATACTTTGTATACAAAGTATACAAGCTTTTTTTTCACCACCGGAATTTACATAAAATTATACTTATACCCCCACCACCAGAATTTATTTCTTGCATAACCCCATTATTATTTTTTTAATAACCCACCCACCACCGGAATTGAGTTTTTGCATAAAACACCCCCACCACCAGAATTGCTTTCTCATTTAACCCCTACCTCCAAAAAAAAAGAAGAAATTGCATGAAACACCCCCACCACCAGAATTTATTTCTCCTTTAACCCCCACCACCAGAAAATGTTATTCTTAGGGAGCAATATGTGAAATTGTTTGATTATTACCACTGCCGGAAGCTGAGGTCAACTAATATTGCTAAAGTCGTGTCATAAATAACGTTGATGTGTGTCGACATTAGGACACTGACAAGTACTGGTTTGTTATTGGCAGACGTTGTGAACAGCATATCTGTGAAAGAATATATCAAGCTGCTCTTTGTTCTATATTAATAAAACACATTATTATAAATATTAATCATTATACATGTAATACCATCGACTTGGTACTTACCCTGTACGTGTATGCCATAAATATTAAAATCCACGGAAGTCCATTAATGGACAGAAAGGCGCCATTTTATTATGAATCCAAAATTGTTATGAATGAGTGACGTCAACACGTAGTAAATAAGACACGCCCATAAACATTCATACGCACATAGTTTCTTCAATAAAACACAAATATTATTAAAAATAAGGAAATTAAGTAGTAGAAATGTAATAAATAGGATAATTAATCATTCAGGATTGAATAGCGTGAAATAATACACTCATGTTCGTCGGTTCCGCATAAACAATGCGAACTTGTTGTTTACGCGGAGACCGACGAACACTCGTGTACGAGATGTCTTGGGGTCGAGATGTCTGACAGCCAATCGAACTAGGCCGAACGTGCTGGATTGCAAGAACGACAACTCTTAATAACTTTCGCTAAACGTTGACCAGTGAACATTCGGTGTCGGTGTTTTTTTACGGAGACTTCTAAATTGATACACCGACACCCACTTTAATACTTATGGAAAATAACCACCCACCAACATCATAGGGGAACTTTAGTTTCCGTAAATGGTGTTGAAAAGAGATAATACATACCGCAATCAATACTTAACAATATAATACCACTTTCGGCAGCAATATGATCGCAAATATAACACGATTTCTGACAATAGTCTGTGACACATTTAACACGATTTTAATATACAAAAAGGCAAACAAATCGGGAGCCAATGCACAACCGTGTACTAACCGAGCACGTGTTATAGTGAAGCGTGTACTACAGAGTTCACAGTGTAATTGAAGATACTAGAAAATGGTAAAATACGGACCGGGGAGTCACGGACATAGTCGGTAAATTACGGACATAGCAAACTATGATAGGGAAAATACAGACAAAAACGTCCAAGGTACGAATACAAAAACAGTGGGGGGAAATCAATAACACTTGAACAACAACTTGGCGATTTTTTTTATTATTTCTTTTTATTTTGTTAGAAAAATTGGGTGCGTCTTATTATCTCATGTAGACATTTTCCCCCAGATTTTGGACTGAAAGTAGGGGTGCGTCTTATACACTCTTGCGACCTATAATCGTCAGAATACGGTATAACTTCTATTTCCTTCATCTAAAATGGTTAATATTTCACACATGCATTCCTGTAAGAATCAGCAAATTAATCCATACCGGTATTATTGTAAACACAAATGACACGCGCGCATTCATTCAAGTATTTTGTCCAATAATGTATGCAACCAATGAAAATGTATTTCCTTCCTACCACGAATCTGCGATCATAACTCTTCCAAATGCTTTGAACTGTAACAACAAGAATACTACAAGGTCCCGATTTTATTTTGAAGTCTGCCAGAAACCAGACCGCACACATCATCAGACGATTACGACGCGACCCAACATTCCTTTCATATCTAAAGTCACCGACAATTCCACATGAACTCTGAATTTTGTGTCAACTTTTCAACACCATTTACGGGAAATATTTTCGAAATCAATATCGGCGAATATGGCGACAGATTTGCAACACACAAAGCAACACACGAATTTCGCGTGTAATATGTGTCGGGTGTAATCGAGCTACTTGGATTATCTGGTGAATTGGTTTTAAGTATTGCATATTATTATTTTTCCAATAATAAGGTAACACATTTGTATTATACTGATCATTTAATTGCCTCCGTTCACAGAAATCATCAGAGCATTTAACAGTAAAAATAATTATTATTTTTACCCGTCCGAAAACATAGGGTTATTACGGTAACTTCTATTTCTGTCATCGAAAATTCTTAATATTTCATGCATGCATTCCTCTAAGGCTCTACTATCATGCTGTGACAAATCCCTGCTAATCTTGAGGTCAAGGTCCCATACTTAGTCTCTTTACAAAACTTAACATCAGAGAAATTGGTTATAACTTATATTTCCTTGTTCGGATCTGCTTCACATTTCACACACGCACTGCTCCAATGGCCCACAGGGGGGTATTCCGTAAGCGTCGCTTACTGACCAATCAAAGTTGCATCAAGTTTATCAGGCTCGGCTCGGAAACGGTAGGAATTCCTCAGAATTCCTTCGCATTTCCTAGCCTTGACTGATAAACTTGATATCAAAAGACACGAGCCGGGTATTCTGTATCAGATAACGAATGGCAAATGTTACTTGTAAATATAACTAGTTTACGTCACGTATCATCGGCAGGTGTATACCATGTAAAGGGGCGCGGTTCCCACCCACCCTGCCCCGCCCCGCTGTGTCTGTCCTGCCATTCCAACTACCGCTGTGTGAACTCAGCACAGAGAAAAGCCAGTATGAGGTAACGTAATAACCCGAACTATTCAGACACCATTCGTTTTTTGGGAAACCCCAGAGCTCCAGATAAGCTGTGTATTTGCTTAAATACCCATTTTTTAAAATTGCCAAAATCCCAATTGAAATCGGAAGTAGCGAGTATCAAAAAGCAATTTACAAAATTTTGGTACTTGTATTATGCTGCAGAAAGGAGACAATTCTAATGAAATGCCAATACATGTTTTCATTTCGAAGCAAACTATTCAATAATTGCTGTCTGTTGATGTATAAACAGTAGTGTGATTTTATTTTACCCAATTAAAATTTTGAAATACACAATTGCTTCAGAAATGATGGGGTGACAATACTTAATTACTAATTCCTTATCTGCAGCCCTGAAACACTTATATAAAATAACAAATTTTATCCAGATACATTGTTCTTGTATAGGGGTTAGAACACCTGACTTCCAATCCGGAGGTTGTGAGTTCAAACTTCGCCTAGGGCATCAAAAAATACTTTCATAGTATTTCTATCTCACTGATCTGTCGGGATGAGACTTTAAAATGTGGTCCCGTCTCTAGCTGTTGGTGGGACGTTAAACCCTTTCACTTTCACTTTTTAGCTCACCTGAGCGAATCTCATGTGAGTTATTGTTACCGCAATGTCCGTCGTCGTCCGTGAACATTTTCAAACGTCTTCTCCTCGGTAACCATTGGGCCTATTGTCACCAAACTTCGTGGTCATGGTTCTTAGATAGGGGGATTACAAAATTGTTAAAATGACGTCATTACGTAATTCAAGATGGCCGCCGTCTAAAAATAGCACAAATTCTTCAAAAATCTTATCAAGGGCCGCCAACCGGATTTCGACAAAACTTGGTAGGAATGATCGATGTACAATGCTCTTTCAAATTGTTAAAATGGGCGTGGCCCGTGGGGTCAAATTTTATGTTTGACCAATATCGGATGGTTATGTCATCCAAGATGGCCGCCGAAATGTCAAAAGGTCGTTCTTTTATTAGAGATTTCAAAATTCTTCTTCACACGAACCGCTTGGCCCATGGTGGCCAAACTTCACAGTTATGGTCCATGGGTGAAGCCTTTTCAGATTTGTTAAAACGGAGGTCGTCGCTAATTGAACGTCATAGTAAGTTAAGATCCTTGGGTGAAGCATTTTCAGATTTGGCAAAATGAGAGTCATCGCTTAATCCAAGATGACCGCCATCTAAAAATAGCACAATTTTTTTAAAACACATGAACTCGATGTCACATTCTCATCTGGTGTTCATGGAGTCAGGTAAGCGAATTAGGGCCATCATGGCCCTCTTGTTTTTGTTCCAGTACAACCATAATAAGCCCAGGGCTCCAGATAAGGGGCGTATTGACGTATTTTACACAATTATTTTAGCTGTATAAGCATTGATTATCAAAACTGGGAACAAAATACGCACAGCAATGTGAAAATACGCACAGCAATGTGAAAATACACACAGCAATGTGAAAATACACACAGCAATGTGAAAATACACACAGCAATGTGAAAATACGCACAGCAATGTGAAAATACGCTCAGCAAAATAAGTGAAAATACACACAGCAATGTGAAAATCGCACAGCAAAATACGCACAGCAAAATGTGAAAATCACACAGCAATGTGAACAAAAATACCACAAGCAATGTGAAATACGAGCAATGTGAAAATCACACAGCAATGTGAAAATACGCACAGCAATGTGAAAATACACACAGCAATGTGAAAATACGCACAGCAATGTGAAAATACGCACAGCAATGTGAAAATACAAAATACGCACAGCAATGTGAAAATACGCACAGCAATGTGAAAATACGCACAGCAATGTGAAAATACGCACAGCAATGTGAAAATACAAAATATGCACAGCAATGTGAAAATACGCACAGCAATGTGAAAATACGCACAGCAATGTGAAAATACAAAATATGCACAGCAATGTGAAAATACGCACAGCAATGTGAAAATACGCACAGCAATGTGAAAATACAAAATATGCATCAGCAATGTTAAAATACGCACAGCAATGTGAAATAGCAGAGCTAATGTGAAAATACAAAATAGCACAGCAATGTGAAAATACGCACAGCAATGTGAAAATACGCACAGCAATGTGAAAATACAAAATATGCACAGCAATGTGAAAATACGCACAGCAATGTGAAAATACGCACAGCAATGTGAAAATACGCATTGATTTTCAAATTGAGTAGTGAAAATACTGTCATAAAGTTGAAAATTCACTTAGTTTAGCTGCAAAAAGTGTTTAAATTTGTTATATTGTTTTATCATTTGTTCCCTATTTAGTAATGAAGAAAACCAATAATCCATGTGTAAAAGTAAAATACTCAATGATTTTGAAATCAGGGGGTATAGTACACTTTAGACACAAAGCTTATCTGGAGCTCTGTAAGCCTACTGTCTGTTCCACGCTTTACTGACACACTTTTGGATATTAAGTAATGTTTTATCAATAACAAAAAAGTTGTCTTCCTTTTCTTTCTTTTTTTTTGATGAAATTCCATCAGATGTTGATTTTATTTTGAAAAAACAATTTAAAGTACATGCCCACTCAGTAGGCACAACATTTCCTTAAAATCAGAGACATCATCTGAGACATTTCCTGGCAAAATAATCATTCATTCACCATTCGCAACGCAATGATTTGCATTATTATACATTTTATATCAGACGTAAATTTCTACACTGATATCAGGGGCGATAACCGTGTTTCCTTAAAATAAATACTTAAAAAATATCATGCCTCATTTGCATATGAAAATAGCCTGAATAGCGGGCACTCGTAATTTTTAGAACTGGTGGAATAGTGACACAATTATACACTTATTTAATTCCTATAAGGAACATTTTGTGCCTACTGAGTGGGCATGTACCTTTAACATGGGGGAAAAGGAGGAGTAAAAAACATGGCTAGATAGCTTGGAAATGATGTAACTAAGAAAACAAGTTAGATTTTCAAAATCGGTCCACAAATTCCAAAATTATTTTTAAAAAATCTATTTTTAGCCCCCATAGTAATAATATATCTGATAAGAAAATTGTATTTTCCTTAGAAAATAAATATTTTATGGAATTTCATCAAATAAAAATAATTGGGAAGGGTGACCTTTTTGTTGTTGATGAAAAAGTACAGTGGAGCACCAGTATCTCGAAGTCGAAGAGAGATCGTCCGTATAGTCGAGATAGGACTAGGTTCGAGATAGCGATGAAGTGACATGGTCGAATATTTTCGCGAAAAGTATGAAATCATTTTACCCATGACACCTGCAGTAAACAATCACCAATTAACTAAGGACCAAAGGTAGTAAGCTAATCAACATTACAAGGTGGTGTCACGACTCTCATTGACTTGTGTAAATGACCAGTGTGTGATATGCTTAATGAATCGTGACAAACACTCAAATATATGCAGGTAGACTAATTAAGAAACAACCTGAGATAGGTGTGAATTCATTTTGTTTTGTTTGATATGTTTGGAAAATTAGTGTCAACCAAATCGATCTCGGCAGTCAGGCACTTAGGCGATTTATCCACGTGATTTATCCACGGGTTTATGTGATCGAGATAGCGAAGAGATTTTAACGTATTTTTATACAGAGGGGCCAGAATGAACAGTTGAGACAGAGAACATATACGAGATAGGGTATGGTCGAGATTGCCGAGGAAATTTATATTAAACAAATAAGGATATAATTTGGGACTTTAGTAAATCATCGAGATAGGGATATCATCGAGATACCGGTGCTCGACTGTGCTTACATTTAAATATTTTTTATATTGAATGTGTTTAGTAGCCAAAAGTTGATCGGCAACAAAACGTGGAACTGACAGTAAGTATTTGGAGATAAAAAAAATCTATTTAGCCCCCTGAGTATGAAATGGGTGCAAATCCTGATGAGACTGCTTGCGATAGCTTGACAGTCAATTGGATACCAGAGCTCCAGATAAGTTTTGTATCTACAGAGTATTATACACCCATCTTTCAAATTCAATGCGTATTTTACTTTTACAAATGTATTATTGATTTTCTTCTTTATAAATAGGGAACAAATGATCAAAAATAAAGCAAATTTAACAATTCACTTATTTGAGCTGCAAAAAGCAAACACTGTTTCAACTAAGTAAAATTTCAACTTTATTACAATATTTTCACTTCTCAATTTGAAAATCAATGCATATTTTGACATTGTTGTGAGTATTTTGTACTCCCACTTTTGATAATCAATGTGTATTCTGCTAAAATAAATACGCAGCTTATCTGGAACTCTGGGATACTGCATTGGAGATAAGTACCAAATGTTGTGAGTTGAAAACCTTCCTTAGGCATGAAAAATACTGGTCATAAAATGATTTTCAGACTAGTCCATTTATGAAAATTACTTGCAAAAGTGCAGATCCTGATGAGACGGCTCGTCACGAGCCGGCTCATCTGGATCTACACTATAATTTGCCATTACTACTTTACAGGCCTGTGGTGTTAACTGGAATGGACTTTAATATGTTCATTTTGCAACCAATCCAATCGTCATAAAATAACCTTCAGACTAGCCCACTTATGAAAAGGTTATTTTTACACTATTTGCCAATACCACTTTACAGGCCTGTGGTGTTGAAAGGGCTAAGGTCTGTGGGGGTTAATACTGGTACAGGCTCCCTGCATTACCTCGTCTATTCTTCAGGAGTTGCTGTGGCGCACCACCGTTTTGTCCGCCCACTTTGACCAGTGGTCAAGGCTCGGCTACGAGTTCGATGAAACTCTCAAGACAGAGGCTCTGAAGCCTTCCCAAGAGGCGCTAATGAAACTGTTTGCTGTAAGTATAGTCGTCAGTGGGATAAACAGAGGAGTAGCTCGCATGACTGATGATTTAATTTGATATTTATTTACAAGTTTACTGATTTTGTTTGAAATGAAGGAAGCTATGCCGTGCTATTTTCGGTATCGGTATGTTCTTGTGACAACCGTGTGTATGTGGTACCAATCAGCGCGTTCAAGTTCCTATAAAAACCTTGTGTGACATTGTAGCGATCGTTACTTTCATCTGACAACCTCACGTGACATTGTAGCTATGGCAACATGTAATAGCTCGTTTGTTTAACTGTGTTTAATTGTGTAGCTCATATGACAACCTTGAGGGACATTGTAGCTATTGACACTATATGACAACCTTGTATAAGTACCTTCTGAACATTCTCGTACGATAACCTTGTATATAGAGAATACCGTGCTAGGGTATTTTGATATCAAATTGATCAGGCAAGGCTAGGAAACACGTTCCGAGGAATTTCTACCGTTTCTGAACTGATACTTGATATCAAAAGACACTAGCCTGGTATTTTATTCATCAGGTAACGTTTTAAGCTACAGAATGACCAATTATGACGTGGTTTTTGTCGCGCCTCTGCTAAAACTATAGTCGGCGCTTTTTCCGTCGTCGTCGTCCATTTTTTCTTTGTATTAAAGGCAAATGCGTTAAAAGTTATTGTTTTTTCACAACACGGTCAAATGCCTCGGCAGGCGCGATAACGCTTCCGTGGCGGATTTCTTGTCTTTGAAATGAACGTGGACGTGTTTCTGTGACGTCATTCCACTGACGTAATTCGGTAATGTCATCTGATGTCGTTCGACCAATGGAACGTCAGTTTTCGGTTTGTTGTAACCCGGATATTCGTATCGGGTCAATGCCTGATACAACATAATGTTATCAGTCTGTACATATTCGGCAATTGCAAAGCGTGTTACCTGATAAAACTACCTTCTGAAACATTGTACCTATCGACACAGTGGGCGGCAGGTGGGAGCATGCGATGGGTAATTTAACGAGCAGGGTTCATTCTTACCAGAATCCCGACTGGAGACCATGGGGCCGTTTCACTAAACTTCTTACGACTAAAATGTTCGTAAGTGCAAATTTAGGATCGTCTTGAAATATCAATTGATGGATTTACATTTATTGAGCATAGGCTGCATATGCAGCCTATGCTCAATAAATGTAAATCCAATAATTGTTTACAAGAAAACATTGTTAATGTGAAATTTACAGACTATTGCACTTACGAACATTTTAGTCGTACGAAGTTTAGTGAAACGGGCCCCTGGTTTGGCCCTAACATATGTCTTTGGCATTTTGTATGTGACAGTTGAATCTGGTTATATCCCTTATGTGAGTATTGCGATTATTCGTAATCCTATTTTAGGGGAAGGGGCCAAGTGACTTTGGTGTTGTATGGACCTGGCACCAGGTCAGGTTATTCTAATTTCAGGGCTGAATATATTTATTCTCGATGTAAATATTCCGATCTGATTTTGGGATTTTCCCCCCAATGCAGCAGGTAAAAACAGGATCAAACCCGTTTGCCCGGCCTTACATGACCTTATCTGTTGATAGGGCGTTAAACACCAATACACAAACAAACAAAACCTATCGACATGTTTGTATGACAACCTTTTATCAGGCAACAAGCTTTGTATTGGCCGAATATGTACTGACTGATACCATATTGGTGTATCAGGCATTGACCTGATACAGATATTCCATTACAGCAAATTGAAAACTGACATTTCATTGGTCGAACTCTGTCACATGATGTTACCGAATATAACGTCCATGAAAACCACGTCTTAATTGCTCATTCTGTAAAACGTTACCTGATAAATAGAATACATTGCTAGTATCTTTTGATATCAAGTTTATCAGGCTCGGCTCGAAAACGGTAGGAATTCCTCGGCAAGCCTCGGAATTCCTACACGTTTTCTAGCCTTGCCTGATAAACTTTATATCAAAAGACACAAGCCTGGTATTCTCTCTGTATAGCTACCTTCTGAAACATTGCAGTTATCGGCGCGGTCTGAGCGGGAGTACCGGGCCCTGGAGGTGTGTGAGATGATGACGGACCAACACACCCTGCAGCTCGCCATCAAGTACAGCAGCCGCATGCGCTACATACAGCTCGCCCAGAGGATCAGCGAGATGGCCGTACGCAAGGCTGAGGAGGAGGCGGCCAAACTCTATGAACAGAGGTACGACACAAACTGTACACTGTGTTGGTCACGCCCGTTGGCAGACAGCGCGATATAGTCGGCACATTGGGGTACGTACGTTCAGACGCATGTGTTGCGTTTGAGTTATAACTACTATTTCCTTCATCTAAAATGCTTAATATTTCACACATGCATTCCTGTAAGGCTCTACTACCCTGCTTTGCCAAATCCACGACCGTCCAACCCCCGCTGATCCCAAGGTCAAGGTCAAATACTGTCTCTTTACAGAACTTAACATCAGAAAAATATGTTATTACTTCTATTTCTTTCATCTAAAATGCTTAATATTTCACACATGCATTTCTGTAAGGCTACTACCATGCTGTACCAAATCCACGACCGTCCAACCCCCCGCTGATCCCAAGGTCAAGTCAAATACTTGGTCTCTTTACAAAACTTAACATCAGAGAAATATGTTATATAACTTCTATTTCCTTCATTGAAAATTCTTAATATTTCACTCGTGCATTCCTCTAAGGTTGTACTATCATGCTGTGACAAATCTACGACCGTCCAACCCCCGCTGATCCCAAGGTCAAGGTCACATACTTTGTCTCTTTACAAAACTTAACATTGCTCCAATGGACCTCTACCAGCCTGTGACAAATTCATCGCTAAGCCCAGAGTCAAGGTCACAAGCACACACATTTTTTTACATATTTAGGGCTACCTGGGCCCACGCAGGGCGGTGGGGGGGGGTATTCCGTAAGCCTCGCTTACTGACCAATCTAGTTGTTTTTAGCTCGCCTGCACACAGTGCAGAAGAGCTTATGGCAAATCTCACGGCGGCGTCGGCGTCCACAAACTTAACGTTGTGTAAATGTCTTATAATAGTCGAGTAGGCACTCCTATGTGTTCCATAGTGAACCTAGACATTCTGTTTCCTATAAACTTTTATTGTTGTTTTTTATATGGTTCACTAGAACAAATTTAGCTTTGTTGCCCAAATGGCAACTTTGGGCAACTCTTGCAATTTGCATAAATCCAAGATGGCCGCCATTCGCCATTTTCAATATTTTACGACAAAACTAATTGTCATATAATGATGTATAATACCATTTGTTATTTGTTTTGGAGTGTCTAGAATCGTTTTACGATGCTATATTTACGTTTTAAGGCTAATTGAATGTTTGTTCTAACTTTTCTACATTCAAGATGGCGCCCAAAATCCTATTTTTATCGCTGTTTTAACAACAAAACTGAATTAAATACTTGAAATAAGCGAGAATTCATAGTCGCACAACATTGTTGACACTTGAGATATGATTTGAGAATAATTCTTCTAAATTCACGACACTGCTGTTCTGACGCTCATAATAGGGGTACGTGTAATGAAAGTATGCATGCCAGTTGCTGAAATTTAGGTACCGTGCCTGGCTAAGTTAAATTTGTTATTTGTGAGTTGTCAAGAGATCAAGAGATCCATGATAATCGATAAACACAATTACCAACCACTGCAAGTGCAGTTTCAATGAACCTGTATATTGGTTTCAACGACTGCGCCAGTACTATCTCAGTCCACGATACAACCGAATTCCAGAAACATCCAGCAGGCATCATTGACGCTGACAGCAGTCAGTCTTGTATCGTGTTATGATCCCTCGTCTTATATCCAAACAGACTAAACCTACGAGGAATACTCTATTAATTCCTCTTTTACACTATACTGATCCTAAAAAGAGCATCCACTGATGTGGCCATTGTCAAAACTAGTGGGAATAGCTATACTGAGGTAGCTGTCCGCCATGCCAGTCTAACAGATGTCACCGAAAAAGATGTCACGTGGATGAGCTGTCTCAGTCTGGGTCCAGACTAACAAACTAGCCAGAGGTAGCGGTGTACTCAAAGGGGCGAGCGTTTGGGTATATGATTGATACCACACCCTCTCACCCATATACTATTCTCACAACACTGGTGTACAGGCAACAGTGGATATGGGGATGAAACACGTTCACCTGAGCATGGACATGGAGCTATTTTCTGCGACCAAACAAATATGCTGGTATCAGCCAATGCAGTTCCAGAATGTAGTCCTTCATCCCGGAGGAATGCATATTATACAGTCCTTCAACAGCTGTATTGCAAAGTTAATGAAGGGCTCAGCTTTTGAAACGTATATTGCTGCTGCATACCGTGGCCTGACAAGTATATATAACGGTAAGTCCTGGGTGAAACCCATGAGGGCCTTCCGGAACCTAACAGCGGCTCTATTGAGGCGGTTTCTATCTACAGGCCCAAAGCCATTGGAGCAGATAGATCAGTATCTGGAAACTGCTCGCCTCCACCTGACTGGTCCTCACTGGGTAGATATAGCTTCCTTTTCCCGACACTCATTGTCCACCAATTTGATCATACAGTGATTTCATGGAACGCATGCTGACATACATTTTCCTCGCTGGACAAGCACAATATGCACGATATCTTACCCAATACCTTCTGTTCACTTAATACTGAAACGGAGTCTCAGCTGACCAATTTGGAGAACAGACCGCTATCAAGATATGAAAGGGTCTCTCAAGGGCATGACATTATCTCCTGAACTTGTTAGTTAGTGGATTGACTATTTCCCCCATTACCTTACTTGTGTCTGACAATATTGACTGTACATAGTATGATAACTCATGAGACAAGTTCCCACAGACACAGCACAAGGAGGAGATGAAGAATCGCCCATATTTTGGATGCAGATGAAGCGGCTTTTGTTGAAGCACAGGTGGAAAAATATCCTCATCCACTGAAAGTCCACCGACATATTTTGTACAATCCTGTCACAGGCCAAATTGCCATTGCTGAAGTGAATGTGGCTGATTCTGTTAATATTGGAAAAGCATTGGACAGCAAATACATCAGCAGTCTCCCATGCGGATTATATGATCCTGTATGACAAGAACAAAAAATAGCGCCAGTCATCAACATTGAAACCATTTTTCTACGTCTTCTGTTGATTGTTCAACGGAGGCAGCTGGAGCTTGTGTTCACTATTCCACTATGAACTTTGTGCTGTACCACCATTGCTTATCGACGAGCAGGGTTGCCTCCACAAAGGCAATAAATCGGCGCTAACAAAGCGTCTCGGTGTTGTTGAGATCTCACCCACAGCTGCTGAGATAGTCATCGTGTACGTTCAGCAGCTATTATATCGCATAGTGTGGCCTCATGGCGGTAGACCTTCAGATCTGATTCCATAAGGTGTCGTTGACAAGTATCAGGAAATATCTGCAAAAAATCATTAGAGAATGCGGCGAGCTGGTGAATAACTTATCAACTACGATCTCTCTATCACCAGTCCTCTGCCCAAACGAGATTTAATTTTGAGGAACAAGAATAACAAGAAGGGACTGGTGAGTATTGTGTCCATGTTCTCCATAGAAGAGTAGATAACCACGGAGAACCTGGACGACGGTGTGTTTAGCCATGATGTGGCAGACATCACCATGATATATTATGTCCCTGAAGATGCAAACTATGGCAAGAACGTTATCCGCATACTTAGCAATGACATGACACAGGTGTGTTTGTCCTACTGGTTTATCAGGTTTATCGAGAGAAGTTGCAATCCATGGTGCAGATGGAGAGATGGGACAGGAGATGGGACAGGACAGTGTTATATATTAACGCCACTTGTACTGAGCTAGGTCCCAAATGTTTGAAATTACTGCGCATGCACGCCATCAGTGAGTGCGACACTCCATCATACCGATATGGCAAAGGCAAGGCTAAAGCACTGAATACGTTGCTTAGTGCAGACTTTTTAGACTTGGTTGATGTGTTAGGCAAGCGAAGTTGGTGCCACCACCGACGATCTGATGGAGACGGCAACGGGTTTCTTCATAGCTCTGTTTGGTTTGCCACCGGGAACTTCAATAGAAGCTGCCCGCACCAAAGTTTTTGCCAGAAAGAAGAAAAGTCATAAAATGAAGGTGCTGCCTCCAAACCGACAATCTGCTCATGCACACGCGACGTGCCCATCTTCACGTAATGTTGTGGAAGGCGGCAAACCAACAAGACCCATCAAACGAGTCGAATGACAGCACCCATTTGGGAGATGCATGGCGGGGTTCCAGTTCCTGTCACTCATCAAGGTGAACCCACTCCATCACAGTTGAAGCATGTAAGTAATTGTCAGTGGAAAGCACATGGAAAGATGTGCATGGCTTGTGGGTCTTATAAAGAAGATATTTCATGCACATCACACTGCAACTGTTCTGGCGAGGATGGTTGCTGCAATCCGCATACTAAGAGGGAAGCTGAAATTGGAGGCAGGTGATATGACATGGGATGTTGAGGAAGTTGTTGAGGCAGATGATGTTGAAGATGATTTTGAGGACTGTATTCGGGAGGATGGAGATATTTGTAATGGCGCGCTCTTTGGTGTACCTGACATTGAGTATCCGATTCATGAATGGGAGTAAATAAAAAAAGAATATGTGTACATATATACATGTACATGCATTAAACGTAATGGCATACATTAATATGTATTATGCATATTAATGTATACCATTGCGCTGACGTTTTCTTTATCTTATCTGATTAATATTGCAAAAATAATCTAAGTATCATATGAGTAAGGATGTGTTTATTGGTTGGAACCGTTGACAAAAATCATATCATTCCAGAATAATTTATAAAGTGTCATATATTCGGAACCGGTTCATGTTCTGTCAAATATAATGGTATTCTCAGGTTGCTTGTATCACTCATTGCATTAGTCTTTACAGAATTACTTCATAGAGTAATTGTAGTTGCAAATAAATATGATTTTCATGGTTCATAACAATGTTTGCAATAAACATTTGTCATAGAAATTACTATTTTACTAGAAATTCTCATCATTTTGCATAAAAATGTAAAATTTGACCCTACAATTACCTCTAGACCCTTATGATGACATCAAATTACCCATATTATTGCAGAAAACGGCTCTACGTACACGAAAACCTATATAAAGACATATTATACATCATTGTATGACAATTAGGTAAAAAGTTAGATGTTCAAAATGTCGACTGGCGGCCATCTTGGATTTATGCAAATTGCGAGATTTGCCCAAGGTTGCCGCTTGGGCAACAAAGCTAAATTTGCTGTATATGTCTGTCGGAGTATGAATCAAGAAAAAAAGTTTATAGGAAACACAATGTCTAGGTTCACAAAATGACTCGACTATAACTTCTGTTTCCTTTCATGAAATGACCCTCTATCATGCTGTAGCAAATCCATGACCCACCACCCAACCCTTACCCCAAGGTCAAGGTCACAAACCTAGCACATTCATAAAATTAACGTTGGGGTAAATGTCTTGTAACATCTGTTTCCTTTCCTGGAACGCCTTGATATTTCATACATGCATTCCTCAGATGACACTCTTATCATGCTGTAGCAAATCCACGACCCACCACCCAACCCTTACCCCAAGGTCACAAACTTTGCATGTTCATAAACTTAACGTTGGGGTAAATGTCTTGTAACATCTGTTTCCTTTCATGGAACGCCTTGATATTTCATACATGCATTCCTCAGATGACACTCTATCATGCTGTAGAAAATCCACGACCCATCACCCAACCCTTACCCCAATGTCAAGGTCACAAACATAGCAAATCCATTACCCAGCCCCCACCCCTTTCCCCAAGGTCAAGGTCACAAACTTAGCACATTCATAAACTTAACGTTGGGGTAAATGTCTTGTAACATCTGTTTCCTTTCCTGGAACGCCTTGATATTTCATACATGCATTCATCTGATGATACCCTATCGTGCTATAGCAAATCCATGACCCACCGCCCACCCTTTACCCAAGGTCAAGGTCACAAACTTAGCACATTCATGAACTTAACGTTGGGGTAAATGTCTTATAACATCTGTTTCCTTTCATGGAACGCCTTGATATTTCATACATGCATTCCTCAGATGATCCTCTGTCATGCTGTAGCAAATCCACAACCCACCACCCAACCCTTACCCAAAGGTGAAGGTCACAAACTTAGCATGTTCATAAACTTAACGTTGGGGTAAATGTTGTGTAACTTCTGTTTCTTTATAGGGAACACTTTAATATTTCATACATGCTTTCATCTGATGATCCTCTATTGTGCTACAGCAAATCCATGACCCACTGCCCACCCCTTTCCCCAAGATCAACATCATAAACTTAACGTTGGAGTATATGTCTTTTTAGCTCACCTGAGCGAAGCTCATGTGAGCTATTACCGCAATGTGTCCGTCGTCGTCTGTGAACATTTTCAAACGTCTTCTCCTCGGTAACCATTGGGCCTATAGTCACCAAACTTCATGGTCATGGTCCTTAGGTAGGGGGATTGCAAAATTGTAAAATGACGTCATTACGTAATACAAGAACCGCCAACCGAATTTCGACAAAACTTGGTAGGAATGATCGATGTACAATGCCCTTTCAAAGTTGTTAAAATGGTGACCCTGGGGTCAAAAATAGTCGTGGCCCGTGGGGTCAAATTTGGGTCAAATTTTATTTTTGACCGAATATGGCCATGTCATATATCGAATTGAAGGTATCAATGAGGCGATCACTCTGGTGCATTTTTTGTCGAAATCGGATGGTTATGTCATCCAAAATGGCCGCCGAAAGGTCAAAATGTTGTTCTTTTATTAGAGATTTCAAAATTCTTCTTCACATGAGCCGCTTGGCCCATGGTAGCCAAATTTAATAGTTATGGTCCATGGTTGAAGCCTTTTCAGATTTGTTAAAATGGAGGTCATCGCTAATCCAAGATGGCCACCGTCTAAAAATAGCATAAATTCTTAAAAATCTTCTTCTCATGAACCGCTAGCCGGATTTTGACGAAACTTGGTAGGAATGATCGATTTACAATGCTCTTTCAAAGTTCTTAAAATGGTGACCCCGCGGTCAAAAATGGGCGTGGCCCTGTGGGGTCAAATTGTGGTCAACTTTTACTTTTGACCGAATATGCTCATGTCATATATCAAATTGAAGGTATCGATGAGGCGATTGCTCTGGTGCAATATTTGTCATCCATGATGGCCACCAAAAGGTCCATGACCGATGCTGGCCAAACTTCATAGGAAGTTAAGATCCTTGGGTGAAGCATTTTCAGATTTGGCAAAATGAGTCATCGCTTAATCCAAGATGACCGCCATCTAAAAATAGCACAATTTTTTTTAAAACACATGATCACATTCTCCTCTGGTGTTCATGGAGTCAGGTGAGCGAATTAGGGCTATCATGGCCCTCTTGTTATAACTTCTGTTTCTTTACAGGGAACGCCTTGATATTTCATGCATGCATTCATCTGATGATACTCTATCGTGCTATAGCAAATCTATGACCCACCTCCACCCCTTTCCCCGAGGTCACGGTCACAAACTTAGCACATTCATAAAATTTTAATTGGGTATTTAAGCAAATGTGCAGCTTATCTGGAGCTCATTTGCATTTTCGTCCTTGTATTTGTGAATTAAAATGTGCGACTTGTCTGTGATAAATCACAAATCACTCGATCACAGTGAGCAGGATGAGGCGCGGGTATCGCGGCAGGAGAGTTTTGCACGGCAAGCGGATGCGGACGATACCCAATCGGGGGTGGGGACTGGGGCGGGAGAGGATGTGGAGGAAGAGGACGAATACCCCTCAGGTAGGTGAACACATGAAATAGGATACTTGGATAATAATGTGGGACTTTGCCAACAAGTGTACGGTGAACCTCTAAACCAGACACCCTTTGAGCTCCGCATTCGAGATTCTTCTGAGTCGAAGGGGTGGGGGACTGGGCCGGGGGAGGATGTAGATATAGAGAAAGAGGAGGAACTCCCCTAAGGTAGGGGAATACAATAAATTGGCTTTCTGGGTCGTAATGTGCGAGTTTGCCTTCTTTTCCAACAAACGTATGGTGAAATTTCTCTAAACCGTACACCCTGGGAGGTCCCCAGGGTGTCCGGTTTAGAGAGGTTCCACTTTACAGTCGGGGGTTGGGTACTGGGGCGGGTGAGGCTGTGGATATAGAGGAAGAGGAGGATCAACCCTTGGGGTAGGAGAAAGCATGAAATTGGGTTTCTGGGTTATAATGTGGGACTTTGCCAACGAATGTACAGTGAAACCTCTATATACTGGACACCTGTGAAGTCCCCAGTGTGTATGCTTTAACTTTCAAGATGTTCCACTTACATTTGTAGCATTTGGAATGTGTATGATTATTAGAGAGTATAAGGAAATCTCTATTTAGAGCGGTTTCCCTGTAAATTTGTACATCTAAGGCTCCAGATAAAGAATTTGTAATTAAATGTTGTCACTCCTTAATTTCTGTAGCAATTGGGTATTTCAAAATTTTAATTGGGTAAAATAAAATCACATCAACAGACAAATTATTGAAATAGCAAGATGTGTTTTCATGGAAAATAAGAAAAATAAGAAAAACTATGCTATAGTTGTGATCTGTTTATTGTTTTCAGCAGCATGATAAAGGTACCATAAAATTTGTATTGCTTTTTGATACTAGCAACTTCTGATTTAAATTGGATTTTTGGCAATTTGAATTGGGTATTTAAGCAAATACGCAGCGCAGCTTATCTGGAGCTCTGCATCTGACAATGAAAGGACCGTTTTGAGAGGTCCTACTGCACTGTTGATTGACCTCCCATCATATCCAGTGTAGAGCCGTTACGTTATGATAAGTATTTCACAGTACTTGTAAAATTACTTACATGTATAGCGAAAGTGGTAGATTTTTATTAGACATCTCTTGGCCTTAACCCATTACATGTTTAGGATAAACATTATTTTCACAGAGAAATATAATTATTTCTCTTACTTATGCACGGAGACGAGCCAGTTCATGTGAAAACATATACTTTTGAATGTTTGAGAAGAATATTTTATTTTTGTTTACCTATTTAGATATCTCCGCATATAATGGGTTAATGTTAACAGGTCGTTTTTCCAAAAATCCATAGACTATATTTGCGACTGAATAAGTAGTTTCCACCCATCTACAGGCCCAATGTTGAAGTTGAAACCAAAGGAGCATAGAGAAGACAAGTCGTCCAGTGTTGTACCGGCAAGGTCTAACCCATTCAAGGTACGTAACTCCGTACAAACCACACGGTATTTGGTAATTCAACCATTTCAACCTCACAATATTTACTGTAGATCCAGAGGAGTCGGCTCGTAACGAGCCGTCTCAACAGGGTCTGCCGAGTTTGCCAGTCTTTTAGAGATGTGTTGTGACCGAGATGTTCGAACACTGGACTTCAATACAATAGGTCACAGGCATTCGGCGTGTTTCGGCTTTCATTAGTAAAACTCTATATGAACAACAAGTCTTCTAACTTTGGTCGGACACAACCTTGTGTCATAACAAAATAACATGTTTAAAATTGTAAGTTTCTATTCATTCTATTTTTACTTCAGGGTAACGATAATTCTCAAATGAACATATGAACTTGACACTACAATATTGACGTTAGAGCCTTGAACAAATTATTTCAAATGTTATAATACGATGTCGTGTTCGACCTCGGAAAGCCAGCTATACTTCGATGTTCAAAATAGTTACATTAGCATTAATACAATTGTGGAATTTTATTTCGGTGAAATATTTACAGATATTGGAAATTGGAGATCATCACATAATTATATAAATTTTGACAAAATCATGAAAAAAAACAATGTCTTCCCATAATAATTACCAGACTTGTTTCGACAAAACTTTGTGGTAATGATGACTACAAATCTCTCAGATTTACTTGCATATTCATGTATATAATAACCAGGTGAGCGATATAGGGCCACAATGGCCCTCTTGTTTAAAATTATGTGGCCAACCTGTGTAAGTGTTAGTGAAATGTAGCTGTGACTGGAGAAATGGGGCTTGTGGGTTTTGCCACCAGTGTAAATCCAGATGCACAGTCTGATCAGGATCTGCACTGTTCGTTATTCCATCAATGCAACACCCGTCATGCTTCTAACGAGCAATATAGCTCGTTATCAGAGCACATGAATGTGCTATTTGATTAAGACCCATTTCTCCAGTAACATCCACAAATGGGTGGCAGGTGGGAGAATGTGATGGGTAATTTAACGATCGGGGTTCGTCCTTACCGGAATTCCAACTGGAGAGCTGGTTTGGCCCTCACGTACGTCTTTGGCATTTTGTATGTGACAGTTGAATCTGGTTATACCCCTTTATATGTGAGTATTACGATTGTTCGTAATCCTATTTGAGGGGAAGGGGCCAAGTGACTTTGGTGTGGTATGGACCTGGCACCAGGTCGGTTATTCTAATTTCAGGGCTGAATATATTTCTTATTTCCTCATCCAAGATGGCCGCCAAAATGTCAAACGGTTATCTTTTTATTAGAGCTTTCAAACAGCTTTTACTTACTAACCACTTGGCCGATGCTGGTCAAACTTCATATTTATTGTCTTTATGTGAAACATTTACAGATTTTTCAGATTGGAGACTTTCACAATATCCAAGATGGCTGCCGTATAAAGTTGAATTAAATCTTTAAACAGTGTCTTCCCATTATCAGGCATGGGAAATTTCCGGATTAATCCGGAAATCCGGATTTGAGGTCCCAGGGACCACTTTTGTGAATCTTGTAAATCCGTTGAGAATGGCGATAAAAAATGACAATTTTCGAGAGAAAAAAAAAAAAAAAATTCAGCGGAATCCCTGTTATACATGTACTGACTTCTTGTTGCAAGTATTATTTTAAATTGAAATGGATTATGTTGCCAATTTTTCCTAATTATAGCATATTTTTTCAGGGGAAAATGTAATCTATTTAATGCTAAATATACCTCAGAATGAAGCACAGAGCATCTAGAATTGAAAAAAATCATCAGACAGGAATAATGAATGTATAAAGCTCTCTCAGATCTACTTGCATATATATAATAACCAGGTGAGTGATGTAGGGCCACAATGGCCCTCTTGTTTTCTTTGCACCAATACTTTCGCCATATAAAATATAGAGCCGTTTCGATGAAGTTAGAGCCAAAATCAAATATTTCACCATCAGAGTTTTTCAGAGACCGTTTCCAGAGACCTTAAGTGATTGTGTCTGAAATGGTACCTTCCAAGATGCATTTCACAAAAACAATTGAGATACATCAATGAATACCGTCATAAATTGTTCTTGGTCCGAAACATATGTTTTTTGGCTAATTATCACATTTGCAGGTCCGTTTTCGATGTCTTAACCCTTACTACGCTGAATTAAATTTTGTCGTCTGCTGGAAATGTTTTATTTTCGATATTTCTTGATAAAAACCTGTTTTGGCAGCGCATTAGAATCCTCTCCACTGGACAACAAATTCCATGCTAAATTTAACTTGGCTGTATTGCAATCTATCTTGAAAAGTCCACTCATAGTGACGCAATTACTTTCACTGATTTACAGCTACCATTTAGCTGCAGATAAGAACACACCTGCTTCAAACTCTTCAAAGGCTTTATTACAAGATATTTCAGCCTTGCACCAGAGCTTCAGATAAGGATTTTAGTCATTGAGTTGTCACTCCATCATTTATGTAGCAATTTCAACATTTTAATTGGGTAAAATAAAATCACACTACTGTTTACACATCAACAGACAGCAATTATTGAATAGTTTGCTTTGAAATGAAAACATGTCTTGGCATTTCATTAGAATTGTCTAATGAAATACCAAGATATGTTTTCATGGAAAATAAGAAAAAATATGCTATATTTGTGGTCTGTTTATTGTTTTCAGCAGCATGATAAAAGTACCATAAAATTTGTATTGCTTTTTGATACTAGCAACTTCTGATTTCAATTGGGTTTTTGGCAATTTTAATTGGGTATTTAAGCAAATACGCAGCTTATCTGGAGCCCTGATTGCACACTTCTATAATATAATCATCACAAACACTGATAGTCATCACACCGTAAGGTACATGCCCACTCAGTAGGCACAAAATGTTCTTTATAGGAATTAAATAAGTGTATAATTGTGTTAATATTTCACCAGTTCTAAAATTACGAGTGCCCGCTATACATATATATAAATCATTTAGTGATATTTATTTTACTGATAGTCACTCGTGGTGGTATCGGGCTATTTTCATATACAAATGATGCATGCTATTTTTGTCGCACCCGCTTGCGGAAAGCGCGATATAGTCGGCATGTTGGCGTACGTACGTACGTGTGTCTGGTTAAAGTTTTTGGTTAATGTTTTTTGGTTAAAGTTTTTCATTATACTTTATCTCTTTTTTTAGTGTCCATGCCTCGCCCCAAGGCGCGACATGCAGGCCGCGGCCATCTAGTTTAATTATTTAACTATATATACTGATTAAATGCGTCACCTGAAACAATAATATTTTCGATAGATTATATATAATGTATGATCATTGCACATCAAACAATAAATACAGAGAATAAATAGTAATGTGTGGAAATTTACGTCAGATATAAAATTTATAATAATGCCAATCAATACATGGGGTAATGGTGAATGAATGTTCATTTTGCCAGAAAATGTCTCTGATGATGTCTCAATCAGCAAAACTAACCAAATATAACAATACAATAACTGAATGTTATCGCTAATGTAGTAGATGGCGGTGTCCAGTCATGTGACTACAATCGCGAGTGCATCCTATTAAGAAAAACTATATTTTGCAATGCTAGTTATAATTTTCGATAATATTTTTTTTTTTACTTTCTTTTTTATAGGTCACCCATAGTGTCATATTAAGTTCAGAAAACCGCTACAAATCTACCGTAAAATGTTCTTTACTAACTGTTTGCTCACAGTTCATCCACATCTGTGACGCAAGTGCCTTTCACCCTTATAATGCTGAATACATTTTGTCGTCTGCTGGATATTTTTTATTTCCCATTTTCCTCATCAAAAACATGCTTTCACAGCACTAAGAATCATGGAAATGGAAACGATTCTGAAATACTTCCAGTAGCCTATTTCACCAACATTGCAAAGTATACTTTAGTAGCAAAGTATACTTTGAGGGAGAAATTTTCAATTTTATGATAAATTTATTATTTTTTATTATACTGAATTTATTACATTATCACAGCCAATTTGGCTGTGATAATGTAATAAATTCAGTATAATAATTCTGCATACTTTTAATCATGAAATATATGCAGTTGTTAGTTCTATATGAAATAATGCATTTCAGGAAAAATAAATGATTTCTCCCTCAAAGATGAAATAGGCTACAGGTCTTTTGGATGAGTCTTGAAACTGTGATTGCGTGCGCATATGACCTTAGCTGTTGCTGGGACGTAAAACCCACTCACTTTTACTTTCTGAAATGCTGCCATGGTTATTGACAGAAGACAACATATGAAACAACAGTAGACGACAATGTTGGTTCCTCATTCTAAGGGTTAAAATATATACCTTGGGTTCCATGCAATTTTCAATCAGCGCTCCAGATAAGCTGCTTATTTGCTTAAATACCCCATTCAAATTACCAAAAACCCAATTGAAATCAGAAGTAGCGAGTATCCAAAAGCAATAACAATTTTACCTTTAGCATATTTTTCTTATTTTCCATGAAAACACATCTTGGTATTTCATTAGAATTGTCTCCAAGACGTTTTCATTTCGAAGCAAACTATTCAATAATTGCTGTCTGTTGATGTGTAAACAGTAGTGTGATTTTATTTTACCCAAATAAATTTGAAGTACCCAATTGCTTCAGAAATGATGGAATGAAAATACTCCATTACTAATTCCTTATCTGGAGCCCTGATGTATTAAAGCGGCACTCGGACTGAATCATCAGCTGTTTCAAGTGCCAGTGACTGGCTATTTGTGTGTTTGCCAGGAAGATTTCCCTTCCTCTACCACCCCAGGAGGTGACCTTTTGTTGATGGACCAGAATAGTTTTCTTTGTAAACAGTTTATTGCAGACGCCTGTTTATGATACATAATTAGCCTGTTCCAATAATATTTTTAAGGAGCAATTATCGGCCACTTAGCACTTCACACCCTGTGGTCACCCTGTTAGGGAAATGGTGTTGTCACTATTCCTCTGACAGGTATCAGCTGGTGTTATTGCCCAACTCCCTATAGAAGTTGATATTCAATAGTTTTGACTAATTCCATGGGTTTTGACGGGCCTGGGCAATAGTTCCACATGCTCGGGCAATAGTTCCGCATGTCTGGGTAATAGTCAAAGCTATTTTCACCCCAGAAACTCATGACGTGACGACATTTTGTGGTCATCACGTTCATTGTATCACATACAGTATATTACAGGTTGAGTAATAAAACAGTTATTTCATGTCATTCGGGGAACAGTCAAAACATATTGCCCCTCGGTGCTGTAGACGACCCGAGGCACTATTGCCCTCGGCCTCTGGGCAATAGTGCCTCGGGTCGTCTACAGCACCGAGGGACAATATGTTATCGATCAATCAATCCATATCGCAGGTGTCGGCCCCGCCCCATGTGTCTGGGGTGGCCAAGGGGAGCCAGGTGTTTGACAGTCTAGCCAAGAAGAAGGAGAAGGCTCCCTTGGCAGCCCCCACCCTGCTGAAACCAGCTGCCCTCAAGGGGCACAAACAACAGGTACTGTTTAGTAGAATGTGATCAGGGCTCCAGATCAGGGGGTCATTTCACTAAATTTTGTTCGACTAACATGTTCGTAAGTACAAATTTAGGATCGTCTGGAAATTTCAATTGATGGATTTACATTTATTGAGTATGGGCTGCATATGCCCTTTCACATTCATGTTGAATGTAAGGCCCCATCATTATATGACCTTAGTCGTTTCTGGGACATTAAACCCATTCACATTCACGTTGAATGTTAGGCCCCATCGTTATATGACCATAGCCATTGCTGGGACGTTAAACCCATTCACGTTGAATGTAAGGCCCCATCGTTATATGACGGGGGGGGGGGGGGGGGGAATCAGGGAAATTCAAGGTCAGGGAAATGAAATTTGAAATCCCAAGATCTGTGATTTTTTTGTAAACCTGCAGATATATGGCTATGGCAGTTTTGAGATCAAATATCATAATGTTGACATTAAATTGCTGCTGGATGTGGTGAATATGTTTAATTAATAGTCCGATGAAAGGTTATACCGGTAGTTTATTGTCGCGCCTGCTTTAGCAGAAGTCGCGACTAGTCGCAGATTTTTCCGTCGTCCAAAATGTCAAAATGTTGTGCAAGCTTCATCATCAAGGTATAACTTTTTAATATTACTTGACGGATTGCTTCAATATTTGGACACTTGATATATGTTAACATTCAGAACACATTCATGACATGACCTTGGCCTTTTGTACCTTCACATTTTTTCGGAAACACTTAGGCATTTTCTGCGTCAAAAGGTTTGTACAAGTTTCTTCATCATCGTATAACATTAATGTTACCGTACTTGATGGATTGCTTCAATATTTGGACACCTGATACATGTGAGCATTTGGAACACACTCATGCTGCCATTAACATGACCTACTGTCTGTTTCATGAAACGTGCCCAAATTTTACGGCCATATAAACAATTCAAAAACAATATTTATTTTTCGATAATATTAAATTAAAGGAAAATTTAAGAATGAGCTTTCTTTTTATTTCGCGAAATTCGGTCAAATATTGATTTTATTACGAAAAATTGATTTCTCTATGGGAATTTAACATGGAGAAAAAAGAGATAGAGGACTTGTGGGAGGAGTCAAAAAACTATTTTTTTTGGAAATTGACTCCGAAACCTAGCTAGATAGCTTGGAAATGATCTAACTAAGAAAACAAAAGTTAAATTTTAAAAATCGCTCCAGTATTTCTAAAATTAAAAAAAAATTCCCCATGTTAAATCCCCATAGACATCCGTGAGAAATTCAGTTCAGTTCCGTGATTATATTTTAGGGCAGGAATGGCTCTAGGACCTTCCATGCCCGTATGCTGAGCAAATGAAATGACTTTGGTTTATAACTTTAACGACCAACTATATACCTGATCATCGTTTGATTCAAAGATAGTTGCTTCGTAAATGTGATGGAATATATATATATATATATAACATATATGTAAACACTGCCTCGTTACTGAATCCTATACGGCACATGGGGTGGCCAAATCGGCCATCTTTGTGTGTTACAGCCATCAGCCAGTTTCACCTGTTCTGCCGTTTGACAAAGAACTCAAAATGTGAAATAGAACATATGATATAATGTAGTTAATCACATGTAGAAAAGCCAGGAGAACTGACTTCTATCAATTATATTACACCAAACTGTAAAATATGTCAGTTTTCTTGACAGGTTTGTTCCTGTGTTTTTATACAACCGTTTTTAAAAAACGGTACGTATTATGTTTTACCGCATGGCAGGCGGGCGGGCGGCTGAAGAAAAAGAGCATAGTTCGTGTACACAACTCCTCCGAAACCGTTCAGTCGATCGATTTGAAACTATACACACGTCTTCTACACTTATTGAAGATGTGCACCTTGGTGTTTTTATGCCGAAAATATATTTTTTAACAAAAATATCACCTTTTTAACTGTAATAGCCATTTTTTCTACATTTTTCTATACAATTCTATATACGGTACAGAGTTTGTGTACACAACTCCTCCGAAACCGTTCTGTCGATCGTTCTGAAACTATACACACGTCTTCTACACATATGGTGTTTTTATGCCGAAAACATATTTTTTAACAAAAATATCACCTGCGGGCGGCGTCCACAATCAATGTTAAGTTTTCGTGTTTTAGTCCATTTCTTTGTTACTGTACCACCTAGGACCACCAAACTTTCACAGCTTCATAATCAAGGGGTGCCCACCACATATCACTATCCAACATGTTACTTTTTTTTTAACTTGACCCATTTTTTCCGCGTAGTCGACTTAGCCATTTTCAATGTTAAGTTTTCGCGTTTACAATGTTAAGTTTTCGTGTTTAAGTCCATTTCTTTGATACTGTACCACCTAGGACCACCAAACTTTCACAGCTTCATAACCAAGGGGTGCCTACCACATACAACTATCCAACATGTGACCATTTTTTTACCTTCACCTATTATTTCTACGTAATTGACATTTTCAACGTTAACTTTTTAACGTACATCTAGTTAAAGTTTTTTGGTTTTAAAACTTTTTTGTTATACTATATCTCTGCAACTGCTTCGCCCATTACCTTGAAACTTCACATGGGTGTTTATCATCATCCATATTTTCATTCTAACCCCCAACCGTGCGGCCCCTGTGCCCAATGTCAAGGTCAAATTACTTTGAATTTTTTTGTTAAAGTTTTTTCGTGTACTATATCTCTGCAACTGCTTCACCCAATACCTTGATACTTCACATGGGTGTTTATCATCATTGTTGCACCTGCTTGCGGAAAGCGCGATCCTGTGCCCAATGTCAAGGTCAAATTACTTTGAATTTTTTTTGTTAAAGTTTTTTCGTGTACTATATCTCTGCAACTGCTTCACCCAATATCTTGATACTTCACATGGGTGTTTATCATCATTGTCGCACCTGCTTGCGGAAAGCTCGAACCTGTGCCCAATGTCAAGGTCAAATTACTTTGAATTTTTTTGTTAAAGTCTTTTCGTGTACTATATCTCTGCAACTGCTTCACCCAATACCTTGATACTTCACATGGGTGTTTATCATCATTGTTGCACCTGCTTGCGGAAAGCGCGATCCTGTGCCCAATGTCAAGGTCAAATTACTTTGAATTTTTTTGTTAAAGTTTTTTCGTGTACTATATCTCTGCAACTGCTTCACCCAATACCTTGATACTTCACATGGGTGTTTATCATCATTGTCGCACCTGCTTGCAGAAAGCGCGATCCTGTGCCCTATGTCAAGTTCAAATTACTTTGAATTTTTTTGTTAAAGTTTTTTCGTGTACTATATCTCTGCAACTACTTCACCCAATACCTTGATACTTCACATGGGTGTTTATCATCATTGTCACACCTGCTTGCGGAAAGCGCGATATCGTCGGCATTTTGGCATACGTCCGTCCGTTCGTCCGTGTGTCCGGTTAAAGTTTTTTGGTTAAAGTTTTTCCATCTACTATATCTATTTTTTTAGTGTCCATGCCTCGCCCCAAGGCGCGACATGCAGGCCACGGCCATCTAGTCTACAAAAAGTGGGTATAATTATGTTATCCAAGTGTCTATGCTTGGAAAAAACCTGGCCTTCGTGGCTTTGCCTCGTTTCTTGTTCTATACAATTCTATGGTGTTTTTATGCCGAAAAAATATTTTTTAACAAAAATATCACCTTTTTAACTTAGCCATTTTTTCCTCATTTTTCTATACAATTCTATATAGGATGCAGAGTTTGTGTACACAACTCCTCCGAAACCGTTCAGTCGATCGTTCTGAAACTATACACACGTCTTCTACACATATTGAAGATGAGCACGTTGGTGTTTTTATGCCGAAAACATATTTTTTAACAAAAATATCACCTTTTTAACTTAGCCATTTTTTCCTCATTTTTCTATACAATTCTATATAGGATGCAGAGTTTGTGTACACAACTCCTCCGAAACCGTTCAGTCGATCGTTCTGAAACTATACACACGTCTTCTACACATATTGAAGATGAGCACGTTGGTGTTTTTATGCCGAAAACATATTTTTTAACAAAAATATCACCTTTAAAGGCTTTTTAACTTAGCCATTTTTTCTACATTATTGTATCCAATTCCCTATCATTTCTACTTTTCTATCTCTGCCTAAATTAGTATACATGTTTAGCACAACGAGATGAAGAAATAATGCTATAGACTTTAAAATTCTCATTAATGTTTCTTGCCTTGGTGACAGCTTCACATTTCTGCATCTTCGCTGTCTGGCCCATATTCGACGGGCGTATTTTGTGACTTGCGGCACTCTTGTTAACAACATGAACCACCATATAGCTTCATACACAGAAAATCGCACAGTGTTTCACTTTTACCTGGCAAACCACTCAACACATACCATATATACCCACTACTGTACTCTGTTATTAGCTATCAAATCCAGTGACATGTAAGCAGTTACCTGAGTGTATTGTCCCTGGTGTCTAGTCACCTACTATGCGAGTAAATATGGCTCTACCTATAGGTAACGTGTACAGTAACATAGGCTGTGCATCAAATTGGAAAGTTTACTCGTTGAAAATTATTTTGAGATTGATGGGAGAAATGCTCAGATATCTCGTCGTTTGTATAGATGCTGGCGTAATATTTATAGCTTGCCGTTGTCATATCTCTATTATGTATTGCACCAAATTTTATTTGGTTTACTGTCGTATTATTTGCTGTATGTGTCAAACACGCAAAGTGGTGAAACCCTTCAATGTCTTGTATATACAAAGATGGAGGAGATGGCAACTCAGTGCTCCATATAGTATACAGTAACAAAACAATATTCACATATGTCATATTCATATATCACATCTCTGTTATGAAGCATTTATCATTAAAGTCAAGTGTATCTATCAATTACCCAATACCTTAATGGCAACGAAAGCGCAATTGATACTTGATAAGATTTAAATATCCTGAACTTGATACATTTGTTAAGTAAAACAATGTATACATACTAGAGGTGGGTATCGCCGGAAAAAACATATCGCGATACGTATCGTGATAGTCGGGACGTATCACGATACGTATCACGATAGTATCGCGGATTACTCTGATAACCAGTTTAATACACTGCTTTTGTACTGTGCAGCCAAATTTGTGTACCATACATAGTTGTTGTGTGCTGTTTAACACTGTTTATAATTAGTTGTATGCATGTTCTACTCGTTTTTCTTTAATACAAAATAGATCAATTAGTTATACATGTATTGCATAATTAATTGGCCTCCAGACGGTTTTCAAATAATAAAGAAAATGCCCGTGGACAGAAAGTGGTGGGGCTGTGGTGAGGGGGTTGAGGGCGCTTGGGTAGGGAGGATTGAAAGTCTAGTGTCTCAAAAAAAGATTGCTAAATACACAATACTCAATAATAATGATGCAGCTCAATTTGATTGATATTAACATTGTGATTTGGAGTTGAATTTTTTTTATTATTATTATTTTTATTGAATTGTTGAACATATATTCAAAATGAATCTACAAGGACCCACAAACACACAGAGGCATCATTAAACAACAATTGTGCACTTTAATTTTACACCAAAAACGGCCAGTTCTACTGTAACGCTGCCTTTTTCGATGTGGAAGTGAAAAAAAAATGGTCGCGAAAACCCATGACACGGCTCGTGTTCCGAACTTGATATGAGGTTAATAAAAAAAATGCCATCAACTGCGCACAAGCCAAAAATAAAGTGTTTGTTGTGCATATTAATGATTGTTAAAGAAACTATCGTTGTCCTAGGATGTCGAATCCAGAGGTTCCTATGAAAATCACTTCAAATATTTACCACTTTCTAGCACCAAAAACACGATCATTGAAAATGTGTTAATAATTACAATGTAGCTATCGTCAACTATCGATAGTTGGCAGTGTATCGCGATACATGTATCGTGAAGATATGTACCTTGATATATCGATGCATCGATACTATCGGTCCACCTCTAATACATACCATACTATTTTTAGCTCACCTGAGTGAAGCTCATGTGAGCTATTGTTACCTCAATGTGTCCGTCGTCCGTCGTCATCCGTGAACATTTTCATACGTCTTCTCCTCGGTAACCATGGAGCCTATAGTCACCAAACTTCATGGTCATGGTCCTTAGGTAGGGGGATTACAAAATTGTACGTCATCACGTAATCCAAGATGGCTGTCGTCTAAAAATAGCACAAATTCTTAAGATATCTTCTTCTGAAGAACCGCTAGCCGAATTTCGACGAAACTTGGTAGGAATGATTGATGTACAATGCTCTTTCAAAGTTGTTAAAATCGTGACCACGGGGTCAAAAATGGCCGTAGCCCGTGGGGTCAAATTTTATTTTTGACCAAATATTGTCGTGTCATATAACAAATTGAAGGTATCGATGAGGCGATTGCTCTGGTGCAATATTTGTCGGAATCGGATGATTATGTCATCCATGATGGCCTCCAAAAGGTCCATTTATTCGAGATTTTGAACGTCTTTTTCTCAGGAACCACATGGCCGATGCTGGCCAAACTTCATAGTAAGTTGTTATGATTCTTGGGTGAAGCATTTTCAGATTTGGTAAAATGAGAGTCATCGCTTAAGATGACCGCCATCTAAAAATAGCACAATTTTTTTTAAAACACATGAACTCAATGTCACATTCTCCTCTGGTGTTCATGGAGTCAGGTGAGCGAATTAGGGCCATCATGGCCCTCTTGTTTTCTGTAAGTACATGTAAGTTTACCTTTGATGCCAATGGTAATGATATTACATGTGTGAAACAAACATAGATACATTTCTGAAGAAAAGTTAGACATACGTTTAAGTATATGGAATTCCTGTTTTTTATTCTTCACATGTAGCCAGCGATCGTGCACTTGTTTTCACAAAATTAACAAAATACATGTACATCCAAAAAGGTGGTTAGGGTTGAAAAGGGGAGGATATGAAGGCCAACATTAATTTAGAGTTCACATGTTAAGGCTTTGATCTTGCAGCAATTATTCCACACATTTAAGTTAATGACGTCGCTCATTTTTTGTCAGGGAAAAATGGCATTTTGTCAGGGAAATGTCAGGGAATTTTATATCGGCTTCTGTGTTTAACCCTGATGACATTCGTCGTTTCTGGAATGTTAAACCCATTCACATTCACGTTGAACGTAAGGCCCCATCATTATATGAGACACACCATGTGATTTTGTACCTTCGGACATCTGCGTAATTTCATGAAATACATTTACAAAATTTACAATATTTTCCGTAAATGGCGTCAAAAGTTGACAAAATTATATTCCGCATGTACTCTGAAATTTTTTAACTTTATGAAAAATATTGTATGGCGTGTCTCATATGACCTTAGCCGTTGAATGTAACCCTTTCACATTCAAAGAGCTCACAGCCGAAGTTATTCCTGAAGAAGAAGCCAGATAGCAAGTCTTCCAAGTCTGAGTCTCCCGCTGCTGGAACTAAGTGAGTTTACGGCATAAACAAGAATACAGCATGCCAAATGTAGAAATGGGTCTTGTGGGATTTGTGACCAGTGTTGCTCAAATAGCACACTCTTGTAGTCTGATAACGATTTGTATTGCTTGTTAGTAGTGGGTGTTTTATTGATGTAATCGTGAAACCCATAAGCCCCATTTCTCCAGTGACAATCACAAATACATATATACCAGTCTTATAAATAGATACATTTGACCTTCATCTTGGACATAGAAGCCACAAATCTGGCTGTGACAGGAGGAATGGGTCGTATTGGATTTCTAACCAGTGTTGCTCCTGATCAAACGGCACATTCTTGTAGCCTGATAACGATCAATGTTTGTAATATCAGAGTTAAACAGACATAGCATCCAAGTTTGTATTTGTCTGTCCAGGTGGTGGCCGGGGGTATCCGTGAGCCTCTACTCACTGAGCCTCTACTCACTGGTTCTACTGTCTGTTCCACATTTTTCTGCCAAACATTTTTGCAGCTCAACTATGTGAATTTTCAACTTTATGACAGTATTTTCACTACTCAATTTGAAAATCAATGCGTATTTTCACATTGCTGTGCGTATTTTGTACTCCCACTTTTGATAATCAATGCGTATTCAGCTAAAATAATTGCGTAAAATACGTCAATACGGAGCTCTGAGTTTGTTATGCACAGTATAGTCCTCGACATTGTAACAAGGTTGGTGAAAACCGCATGCAAATATTCCATGTATTACATCTTGCTCAATCAATGTTACTGTTGCCATGACTACAGGACGCCGTCGGCCTTTGACCTTTGGCTGGAGGAGAATAAGGAGCGACTGCGGGAAGGGAGGGACGAGGGGGAGACCGGGGACTTCAACAAGTACGCCGCCGAACAGTTCCGCGCCATGAGCAAGGATGATAGACAGGTAAGTCATCTCGATAGGTTTTTTATCTGACAGTGGCCCTAAATGATACTCTTTTGTGTTGATGGGCCGTTAAGCACAATTCCATTCCATTCTCTGTGACAGTTGAATCTTGCTATACCCCTTTAGTGAGTATTACGATTATTCATAATCCTATTACTTTTAGGGGAAGAGACCAAGTGACTTTGGTGTGGTATTGTCCTGGCACCAGGTCAGGTTATTCTAATTTCAGAGCTGAATTTATTTTATTTTTTCAATGTGAATATTCCGTTCTGATTTTGAGATTTTCTCCTCAATGCAACAGGTTACATACGGGATCGAACCCATTGGCCCGGCCTTAAATGACCGTAGCTGTTCATAGGCCATTAAACACCAACAAATCAATCATATCAGGGGAATGTAAATACTAGCATAAATATTCATTGGGTAAGTTTACATGTCTATTGGACAATTATCATTCCCTTTAACCCTTTCCCTGTTTTGCGATATTTCGACTCGTCCAAATCCAAAACATCTGAATAAAAGAATCAAATGCTGGGTCAAATGATGGTTAAATTATCTGATAGAGTAGAAAACATTGTGGGAAAAGGAGAAATTGCTTGTTACAAGCAATTTCTTCTTTTCCCACAATGTTTTCAAAAGACATCTTCTGCAGAGGCGTGAAAAGTCGTCTCTATCAGGGAAAGGGTTAATACTGAAATACAGTGGAACCCCTCTAAACCGGACACCAAGAAAACACCTGTGATCTTATTTTTGATGAGTTTCTTGGTATTGTCTGTTCGTGATCGCATAGCACACAATTATGGCTCAGTATGATCAAATGCGTGATTTACAGTGAAACCTCTAAACCGGACACCCTCGGGACCTCCCAGGGTGTCCAGTTTAGAGAGGTTCCACTGTACATAAAATGATTGACCTGATCATGTTTTAAATATCGTATTAAATTTTCGCTCATCATGTTACATCATCTAGACTATAAATTCCGTAGTTTTTGCTGTGATTGTGGGAGTGGGGTTTAAGGGTCCATTAATGAAACACGTGTCGTGCTTCTAAAAAGCAATATAGATCGTTATCAGGCTACATAATTGTGTTATTATAGGAATGAATGGCCTTTTTGTGGAATTTATCGGGGTATAAACTTGGAAAAGTCGTGGGAATACTGGACGAAGGCCGGAAGGACTCGTCCAGTATTCCCGCGACTTTTCCAAGTTTATATCCCCGATAAATTCCACAAAAAGGCCATTCATTCCTTATAATTCCAACATTTGAAATAAATTCATCAAGAAAATGTGTTTATTTTCCGTTTTCTTAAGAATTATTTTAGCTGCGCCTCACGGTTACGGAAAGTAGTTTGGCGTGGGAGTTTACTGGGATATAAATTTTGGACAGAGACTTGCTACGGGCCAATCAAATGTTAGGGAATTGTGTAAATATTTTTGTGCTGGAATTATTTGATCATGAGTTATGCTGGTCACAAATCGCATAAGCCCCATTTCTCCAGTCACAGCCACAATTAGATGTATCTGTATTTTCAGGAATGGTTAAAAAAGGCCAAATCCCTCGGTGAGAAAGCGAAAGAGAACTCTGACATTTCGCCACCAGATGTCAGCGACAAGAAACGGAAACGTGAAGAGACAGATCTCGATGAAAGTGCTAAGAAACTTAAGGATAGTGCTAGTGCCGATTCTGACATGAAAAAGACACCGCTTTCCCAGTCAACTAATTCAAAGTTATCGAATTTTATGTTTCAGAAGACGGGGGATTAATTATGCTATTTAACATGTCGAAGAAATGGTAATCGTTTTCAGGGATATCATGAAAGAGATTTTATCTTACCCCACATGTAGGTTTATCCTAATACCGGAATCCCGACTGGAGGCCTGGTTTGGCCCTCAAATACGTCTTTGGCATTTTGTATATGACAGCTTAATCTGGTTATACCCCTTATGTGAGTATTACGATTATTCGTAATCCTATTACTTTTAGTAGAAGAGGCCAAGTAACTTTGCTGGTATGGACCTGGCACCAGGTCAGGTTATTCTAATTTCAGGGCTGTTTTTCTCGATGTAAATATTCAGTTCTGATTTTTGGATTTTCCCCCCAATGCAGCAGGTTAAAACGGGATTTAACCCCGTTTGCATACACAACCTTATCTGTTGATAGGGCATTAAACACCAATAAACAAACAAACAAATTTACCCCACATACTTGTGTTGTTTTTCAGAAGCCAGTCAAATGCAGTTGTTTACATCTATTCTTCAAAGTTGCACCCACCTGCACTATTAAACACATGTGACAGTTCACAAGATTGACATTTGTGATTACACTAGTGGGCCCAGGAGACAATTCTAATGAAATGCCAAGACCTGTTTTCATTTCGAAGCAAACTATTCAATAATTTCTGTCTGTTAATGTGTAAACAGTAGTGTGATTTTTTATTTTACCCAATTGAAATTTGAAATACCCATTTGCTTCAGAAATGATAGAGTGACAATGCTCAATTACTAATTCCTTATCTGGAGCCCTGTTCATAAGATAACCTTGCATTGAATCTGTACTAATCACTGTAAGGTTTGATCATGTCCAGCCGTGTGCAAACGTTTGCTGTGGCCCGTGGGAACTGTTTGAACCCCAAGGCCGCAGGCCGCGGGTTCAAACAGTTCCCGAGGGCCACAGCAAACGTTTGCACACGGCTGGACATGATATAACGTTATTGTTACATTTCCAACAAAAAACTGATGTAATTTGAGCATTATATTCAGTATTTTCAGTTCTTTTATAAATCGTCCCATTCACGTAGATCATTTTCGGTATGCATATTCCGGGGCCGCGTCATGAACGTCATAAAGTAGTGACGTCATGAAGGCACTTCTTCGTAGTGACGTCATGAAGGCACTTGGTCTACGCGCGGCCCTGGAATGAGCATTGCCTAAAGCCATGTGTAAACAGCACGCGCTTTATGTCTGCACACGGAAACCATGTAACACTACATGTTCTTCTGTTGAGGTCTCGAAATACCCCGGCATACAAAGTATGTCGAGGGGTATATAGTTTTCGTCATTCCGTTTGTCCGTCCGTATAATTTGCGTTTAAGTTCTCTGCAACCGTAAGTCAGATTGGCTTGAAACTTCATATACTTTGTTATCATTCTATAGCCTACCCATGTGGCTTTCGTGCCAAATGTCAAGGCCAAATGCCTTAGAAATAGTTGTTGGTTGGACACGGTGACAGCCGGGGATGTCCGTGAGCCCCTGCACACTTGCTCTACTGTCTGTTTCACGAAAGCTGCCAAAATTTTACGGCTATATAGACAATTCAAAAACAATATTTTTTTGGATAATATTAAATTAAAGGAAAATTTAAGAATGAGCCTTCTTTTTATTTCGTGAAATTCGGTCAAATATTGATTTTATTACGAAAAATTGAATTGTCTATGGGAATTTAACATGGGGGAAAAAGTGGTGGGAGGAGTCAAAAAACGAAAAAGTTTGGAAATTGACTCCGAAACCTGACTATATAGCTTGGATATGATCTAACTAAGAAAACAAAAGTTAAATTTTAAAAATCGGTCCAGTATTTCTAAAATTAAAAAAAAATTCCCCATGTTAAATCCCCATAGACATCCGTGAAGATGTCTATGGGGATTTAACATGGGGAAATTTTGTTTTCGCAATAAAATCAATATTTGACCAAATTTCACGAAATAAAAAGGAGGCTCATTCTTAAATTTTCCTTTAATTTAATATTATCGAATATAATAATTGTTTTTGAATTGTCTATATAGCCGTAAAATTTGGGCAGCTTTCGTGAAACAGACTATAGTTTACATATTTATTACATTATTGTATTATGATTTTTAATACACTATTATTATGCTGTGAAAGAACTTGTTGAAGTAACGGATCAAGGTCTATAAATGCATTAAATATACCTAAACTTTGGTGTGGTATGGACCTGCCACCAGGCGTTTCACTAAACTTGGTACCACAAAAATGTTCGTAAGTGTAAACTAACAATAGTCTATAATTCCAGCACAAAAATATTTACACAATTCCCTAACATTTGATTGGTCCCTTGCAAGTCTCCGTCCAAAATTTATATCCCAGTAAACTCCATGCCAAACTACTTTACGTAACCGTGAGGCGCAGTTAAAATAATTCTTAAGAAAACGGAAAATAAACACATTTTCTTGATGAATTTATTTCAAATGCTGGAATTATAAGGAATGAATGGCATTTTTGTGGAATTTATCGGGGATATAAACTTGGAAAAGTCGCGGGAATACTGGACGAGGCCTTCCGGACTTCGTCCAGTATTCCCGCGACTTTTCCAAGTTTATACCCCGATAAATTCCACAAAAAGGCCATTCATTCCTATAGTAAATTGCACATTAACAATGTTTCTTGTAAACAATTAATTAATGGATTTACATTACATTAAATCAATTGAAATTTCCAGACGATCCTAATTTTGCACTTACAAACATTTTAGTCGTACGAAGCTTTATAGTGAAACAGCCCCAGGTCAGGTTATTCTAATTCTAATTCCCCCCCATTGCAGCAGGTAAAAACAGGATCAAACCCGTTTGCCCGGCCTTACATGACCTTAGCTGTTGATAGGCCGTTAAACACCAATAAACAAACAAACAAATATACCTAAAAGTATCGGTAGTGAAAACAAATAAGTTATGGGATGTCTTTGTTACTCGTAACTCCCTGCTTTACGAAATACAAGGTTGCTCACTATTTAACCCTTTCAGGTAACTGTAATGGATTTTGATATGTTAATTTTGCAACCAATCCAACTGTCACAAAGGTGCGTATTGGCGTATTTATGCACTTATTTTAGCTGAATACGCATTGATTATCAAAAGTGGGAGTATAAAATACTCACAGCAATGTGAAAATATGCATTGATTTTCAAATTGAGTAGTGAACATACTGTAAAGTTGAAGTTTAACAGTGTTTGCTTTTTGCAGTTCAAATACAAAATGTGAGTGAATTTTTAAAAAAAAAATGTATTTTTGTTCCCTATTTGATAAAGAATAAATCAATAATACATTTGTAAACGTAAACTACACATTATATTTGAAATCTGGGGGTATAATACTCTATAATTCCAGCACAAAAATATTTACACAATTCCCTAACATTTGATTGGCCCGTAGCAAGTCTCTGTCCAAAATTTATATCCCAGTAAACTCCCACACCGAACTACTTTCTACAGGTGCGCTGTCAGTGCTGTCAATGTAAACAAATGGCTGCCATCTGTCAAAATAAACAAATTTTCTTGATGAATTTATTTAAAATGCTGGAATTATAAGGAATGAATGGCCTTATTGTGCAATTTATCAGGGATATAAACTTGGAAAAGTCGCGGGAATACTGGACGAGGCCTTCCGGCCTTCGTCCAGTATTCCCGCGACTTTTCCAAGTAGTGCAATAGACGAGACCGATAGAAATCAGTCGACTCTTTCGTGAGTGTCCGTTGTCTCTGGTCATTGCATTTCGGCCCATTAGAAAGTAAGCATACATATTTTTTTTGTAAAAAATATTCCGTTCTGATTTTTGGAATCCCCAGGTAACATGCGGGATCCGGCTTTGCATGACCTTAGCTGTTAGGCCGTTAAACACCAATTAACAAACATAAACAGTAAGCAACCTTGTATTTTCGTATAGCAGCAGTGAGTAATAAATAGAGACTACAGTGGATATACCTAGGTTCTGGATAATAAGCCTTCGTTGGCCAGTTACTAGAGCTATAAGCATACAAAAACAATTATTCAAAACTTTTTAAAACAATAAACTTATCGTAAAAGTGCTGTGAAACCAGATTTATCTAAAAGTGATGCTTGTTTCCATGTCGTCCATTTTGTTAACGTATCATCCAGGCGCTTGTAGAAAATAGACTGTGACCTTAGACTCTGGATTTTTGTTGTTGGGTTATTCTCATCCTGTAGTGTGGCGCACCATCGGGTCGGAGTAAAACATGGTTATCTAAATTATCAGAGGAGTGTACAGTAAACAATTTTCCACCATTTCCTTTGCCAGTCATAAATGACAATAATATTATCACAATGCTAATAATCATAATGCAAGATGGTTTCAGATCACGTTTAATTTTCATTTGTGGTACAAGCTATTTTACCATATTCATTATGGTGCACACTACAGGCAGGATTTATACCAACAAGATAATAACAATCTACAAACTGTAGACTATTATTCGGAGCATTTTTATAATCAACAGAACAATAAATTCTATTAAAAATACAGAGTTTATATCTACATCTGTGTAATCAAATATAATTCTGTGTTAGTTTTTTATAGTTTTTAGCTCGACTATTCGAAGAATAAGTAGAGCTTATGTTGTCACCCCGGCGTCGGCGTCGGCGTCACCGTCGCCTTGGTTAAGGTTTTTAGTCAACCTTGTATATGGAATACTACTGGCCCTACACCCACCATACTTGGACACCTTTATCTCCTAGTGATGTACATCAATAACCCCTGATCTATATTTGACCTTGACCTACATTTCCTCTTGAATTACTTGGTTAATTCCCCTTGGTTAAGGTTTTTAGTCAACCTTGGTTAAGGTTTTTAGTCAAGCTTGTACATGGAATACTATTGTGCATACAGACACCATACTTGGACAACCTTTTCTCATATGGATGTACATCAATAACCCCTGATCTATATTTGACCTTGACCTACATTTCCTCTTGAATTACTTACTTAATTCCCCATGGTTAAGGTTTTTAGTCAAGCTTGTATATGGAATATTCCTGGGCCTACAGCAACCATACTTGGAAAACTTCATCTCCTAGTGATGTACATCAATAACCCCTGACCTATATCTGACATTGACCTACATTTAACCTTGAATTACTTACTTAATTTCCCTTCGTTAAGGTTTTTAGTCAACCTTGGTTAAGGTTTTTATGCAGGCTGCGGCCACCTTGTTTGTCAAGCTATGTGTACATCGACAACCCTCGTAGTCGAGCTATGCTGTTCTCCTACAGCTCTTGTTCATATAAGACCCCCCAGTATAATGAGAAGCTCTATTCTGGTAATTTGACAGCTACCAGTCTGTGTTTACATGACCTTGACTGCTCAAAATGGCAAAAGAATCCAGTGACGCAGACTGACAGAACCATGCTTTGTAAATCTTTTTCAATAATGATGTTTACGAGTGGACAAAAGTGGGAATAGCTGAAATACAACATTTTGAAGGTATTCTAACAATTTTGATTAAAACCTTACATGACCAAGGGCGATGTGGAATATTTTTCTCCATTTGACAGATAGGTGTCTTCTGCAAAAAATGTCTGGGAAACTGACTGTGAAAGTTTCCGTGATTAGAGAGACAAATGCGGTTTACGAAAATTCCCGATGCGGGGGTAATCCCGACAAATGGTTACGCTACTGTACTGTCTGTTTCACAAAAGCTGCCCAAATTTTACGGCTGTATAAACAATGCAAAAACAATATTGTTTTTGATAATATTAAATTAAAGGAAAATTTAAGAGTGAGCCTAATTTCCCCATGTTGAATCCCCATAGACATCTTCACAGTCTATGGGGATTTAACATGGGGAAATCTTTTGAATTTCAGAAATACTGAACCGATTTTCCAAATTTAACTTGTTTTCTTAGTTAGATCATTTCCAAGCTATCTAGCCAGGTTTCGGAGTCAATTTCCAAAAAGTTTTGTTTTCTGACTCCTCCCACAGCTCCTCCAGCTCTTTTTCCCACATGTTAAATTCCCATAGACAAATAAATTTTTCGTAATAAAATCAAAATTTGACCAAATTTCACGAAATAAAAAGAAGGCTCATTCTTAAATTTTGATAAAATTTAATATTATCGAAAAAAAATATACTGTTTTTGCATTGTTTATATGGCCATAAAATTTGGGCACGTTTCGTGAAACAGACAGTAGTAGGTTAGTGCCGTGAATGAGAAAAAATATCTGGCAAGGCTTAGGAAACGGGATGGGCGAGGCTCTGATATATTTATCCCGTTAAAACCTACAAATAGCTTTAAAATGCAAAAAAATAACCCCAGCCGCATCCTCAAAATCGGAGAATCGACTAGTATGACAACCGCACATATTCATACGCAGTGATTAGGTTGCATTGACAGGTAGGATAAAAAATTGGCGGCCCCAGGGGTCCAGTCAAAGGGTTCATAAGCAATCACTTTAGTAAGACACTTAATTTCAAAATATTGTGTTAGTCAGCTTCACAGCTCTTATCCAATGATTTATGGACTGTATTTGAGACAAGCTGAACAATTATTCAAATACTTTCTATGAACTTGCAGACAAATTTTGATGGAACTTCAGAGCTCCAGATAAGGTGCGTAAATACCCAATTAAAATTGCCAAAAACCCAATTGAAATCAGAAGTAGTGAGTATCAAAAAGCAATGAAAAATTTGTGGTATCTTTATCGTGCTACATAAAACAATAAACATACCACAAATATAGCATATTTTCTTACTTTTTCCATGAAAACACATCTTGGTATTTCATTAGAATTGTCTCCAAGGAGACAATCCTAATGAAATACCTAGATGTGTTTTCATTTAGAAGCAAACTATTCAATAAATGCGGTCTGCTGATGTGTAAGCAGTAGTGTGATTCTGTTTTACACAATTAAAATTTTGAAATACCCAATTGCTTCAGAAATGATGGAGTGACAATACTCAATTACTAATTCCTTATCTGGAGCCCTGGAACTTGGCAGTCTGTGCCGTCTTTGATTTAATACATTTACAGTGGGTATAATTTCAGGTGAGCCATACAGGCCCATTTGGGCCAATCAATCAATCATTACAAAAGCGGGATTTAAATAGCCTTTTGAATCGCCAGTAGCCCATTTCATCAACATTGCAAAGTATACTTTGAGGGAGTAATCATTTATTTTTCCTGAAATGCATTATTTCATATAGAACTAACAAATGCATATATTTCATGATTAAAAGTATGCAGAATTATTATACTGAATTTATTACATTATCACAGCCATTAAATGGCTGTGATAATGTAATAAATTCAGTATAATGAAAATTAATAAATGTTTCAACAAATTGAAAATTTCTCCCTCAAAGTATACTTTGCTACTAAAGTATACTTGCTACTAAAGTATACTTTGCTACTAAAGTATACTTTGCAATGTTGATGAAATCGGCTACAGGTGTACCTGATTATAAGTTCAAAATAATTGACTTCTATAAATGACCTAATATTCTTTTGCATCTCGATACAAAGGCGGTATTAGAATTTCTATACAATGACCTACTATTCTTCTGAAATACATTTCAATGCAATTAGCTCCTACTCGTCACCAAATGGAGCTGGCGGTCCAACTATACTACTGTTCACTGTACACAGATTTAAAGTGGGTGGTGGTAGGGCGAACGCGACGGCGTAAATTAATGGTAGGGATTCCTCCTTATAGGAATCACAATTTGCCTGGTTTGGCCCTCGGGTACGTTTTTATACGCCAGTTTGAAAAAACGGGACGTATTATGTATTCATCTTGTACGGGCGGGCGGGCGGGCACAGCTTGTCCACGCAATAACTAGTTCTTCTTCACGGATTGTAACCAAATTTGGTATACATGACTTATCTCCCCTTGGCAGCCATTTTTATTTTTTGCACTCTATCCTTGTCCACGCAATAATTCAAGATCTACTTCTCTGCTCGTAACCAAATTCGATGTACATGTTTATCACGGCAAGACGAAGAAGCCTATTGATTTTGAAAATTTTCCGATGACTTGTCTCCCCTTGGCGGCCATTTTTAATTTTCACACTATCCTTGTCCACGCAATAACTCGAGTTCTACTTCACCGATCGAAACCAAATTCGGTATACATGTTTATCATGGCAAGACAAAGAAGCCTATTGATTTTGAAATATTTCCGATACTTATCTCCCCTTGGCAGCCATTTTTAATTTTCACTGTATCCTTGTCCACTCAGTAAGTCGAGTTCTACTTGACGGATCGTAACCAATTTTGGTTTACATGTTTATCACGTCAAGAGTCAAGATGAGTTATCTCCCCTTGTTGACTGGCCTGGCCTTGCCTTGCCTCGACGGGCGTATATTGTGACTTTCGGCACTCTCGTTATCTTTGGATCTTTTGGTTATTACCCATTATAAAAGTAGTAAGATTATTACTGATCCTACTGCTTTTGGGAGGGGACCAAGTGATTCTGGTGTGGCGAGGACCTGGCATCAGATCAAGATTATTTAGATTTCAGGGCTGAATATATAGTTTTGTCATTGTAAATATTCAGTTTTTCCCCCCATTTGTACATGTACTTGAACATGTACGTGTACTTGTACAGGTAATATATGGGATTTATCGTAGTACTAAACCCATTGACCCGGCCTTAAATTACCTTAGCTGTTGATAGGCCGTTGAACCCCAACAAACAAACAAACCCAGGTTGAACTGTTTATTTCAAAAGTTGTCTGTAAATGCTCTGCGAATCGTATTAGTACTTGATAAACAGTCACAGTTTGTGTACACTTGTGGCTGTGACTGGAGAAATGGAGCGTATGGGTTTTTCTACCATTGCAAATTCAGATCAGCCTGTGCATCCGCACAGTCTGTCAGGATCTGTATTGGTCGCCATTCCATCAATGAAACACCCGGAATGGGCCTAACAAGCAATATATGGTTAATATCAGGCTACAGGAGTGGAATATTTGATCAGCAACTACACTGTTCACAAATCCCATACGCCCAATTTCTCCAGTCACAGCCACTACAATTTACAGTCCACACTTATGCAGTTCGCAGTTGTGCCTGTGACTGGAGAAATGGGGATTATGGCATTTGTGACCAGTGCAGCTCCTGATCAAATAGCACTCCCCCGACATGCTGGCCAGTATCACGCTCCACTTATTTCACGCATTGCAAGATGTAACCCCACTATGTTACATATTACAAGATTAATTACTACCCGTTCGACAGGAAATGAAAAATCAATACTCGGATGGGAGACTGTATTATAAACCTAACTAATCATATGTATGGTATTGTTCACATATTGGATTTTAAGGAACTAAATGCTGCGGTTGCTAGCGCATCTTCGCATTTAATTCCTTACTCAACGTACTGAAAGTACTAAAACTAGGTTAGCTCCACAAGATTACTAACAAGTATTATTTATGTATTTAGTGGTGTGTAATGTCTTATCAACAGCTGAAGTCATTTTATGTCGGTTAACAGGGTTGAATACCATATTTCACGTGTATGGATGAGAGGAAATTCCCAAAATCAGAACCGAATATTTACAGAAAAAAAATTATATTCAGCCCTGACATTGGAATAACCTGCTATACTGCCACATCTTCATTACACCAAATCACTTAGCCCCATATATTATCTAAATTGTAAAAGTAATAGCAATTCAACTTTCAAGTAACAAGAAAGCCAAAAAATAGAGCGTGTTTTTCGGACGGTGGTGTAAACTACATGTTGATGACGTAGCTGTTCGCGTGCGGTGGGTGAGTTGTTTAAACATAAATTGGATTTCCAGTATCGCTGTGTATAAAGACTTGAATAATTATTAGATAATTAAGCAGAAATAAACAGACATAATTCCAGCACAAACATATTTACACAATTCCCTAACATTTGATGGCCCGTCTCTGTCCAAAATTGATATCCCAGTAAGCTCCCACGCCGAACTACTTTCCGTAACCGTGAGGCGCAGTTAAAATAATTCTTAAGAAAACGGAAAATACACACATTTTCTTGATGGATTTATTTCAAATGCTGGAATTATAAGGAATGAATGGTATTTTTGTTGAATTTATCGGGGATATAAACTTGGAAAAGTCGGGGGAATACTGGACGAGACCTTGCGGCCTTCGTCCAGTATTCCCGCGACTTTTCCAAGTTTATACCCCGATAAATTCCACAAAAAGACTATTCATTCCTATAATATAAGCCTTGATTGCCTTTCAATATGTATATTTATACAGGAGACGCTGATAAAGCTATTATCAAAAATACCTCATTAGCGATTGATATTAGGGACACGACCTTTAAAAGTAAAGACACTCAAAATAGGTCATCAGCAGCTTCAATACATTGATTCCTAACCACCATACGTCATTCAGGTGACATTGAACCACGTCCGTCAAAACTTGGACACATGGACAAATTTTGCGTATCTCCTGATACATTAGTCCGATCTTCGCCAAAATTTCATCGATAGCTTGCTTACATTGATACCTAACCATCCTGGGTCATTCAGGATCCCAAAATCAGAACGGAATATTTACATCAAGAAAAAAAATATTCATCCCTGAAATTAGAATAACCTGCTGTCAGGTTCATACCACACCAAAGTCACTTGCCCCTTCCCCTAAAATAGGATAATGAATAATCGTGATACTCACATAAGGGGTATATCTATATTCATCTGTCACATACAAAATGCCAAAGACGTATGTGAGGGCCAAACCAGGTCTCTATTCGGAATTCCGGGAAAGATGAATCCCGATCGTTAAATTACCCATCGCATTCTCCCACCTGCCACCCACTCCCGATACGTTAGTAAGATGTTTGCTGCTAAAGTTCATTAGTAGCTTCCACACATTGATGAGACACTCCCCGGCGATCCTCCTGTTTTCCCAGTTACAATTACCACATACATGATCCTGCGAATAAAGCTCACAATATTAAAGTCATTTCTCTTTCCATGGCTGTGTCAGTTGAATTTTGTTATACTCCTAATGTGAGTATTACGATTATTCATACGGGGAAGGGGCACACGTGACTGGTGTGGTATGGACCTGACACCAGTAGCCGATTTCATCAACATTGCAAAGTATACTTTAGTAGCAAAGTATACTTTGAGGGAGAAATTTTCAATTTTTTTTAAAATTTATTAATTTTTATTATACTGAATTTATTACATTATCACAGCCATTTAATGGCTGTGATAATGTAATAAATTCAGTATAATAATTCTGCATACTTTTAATCATGAAATATATGCATTTGTTAGTTCTATATGAAATAATGCTTTTCCGGAAAAATAAATGATTTCTCCCCCAAAGTATGCTTTGCTAGTAAAGTATACTTTGCAATGTTGATGAAATAGGCTACAGGTCAGCTTATTCTAATTTCAGGGCTGAATATATATTTTTTCTCGATGTAAATATTCTGTTCGGATTTTGGGGACTCTCCCCCGCCCCATGCAGCCGGTTAAAACGGGATCGAACCCATTTGCCCGGCCTTACATGATCTTAGCTGTTGATAGGCCGTTAAACACCAATAAACAAACAAACTTTCCATGGCTGACATTTATTCACAGATCTGACTACTATCACAAACTGTCATTACATATCACATTACATATCAGTTATGAATTTTTGCTATACCCGTACCAGTAAGGAAAGTTTAATAAAATAAATATATCTTTTGTTGTGAAAGGATTATTACCATACAATACCACATAACCCTGATGTTCCATTAGAAAGACACTTCATGTAGTAAAATGTAAAATTAAATTAGTAGCCATCGATTGCAGAAAAAGTATTGTCTGCTACCCAAGACTTATTGCTAGAGAAACACTCCAAGCTGCTTATTATACGACCGTTTTTAGCTCCACTGCACGAAGCAGAAGAGCTTCTGGCATACCCCCCCCGGCGTCGTCGGCGTCCACAAACTTAACCTTGGGGTAAATGTCTTATAACTTCTGTTTCATACATGCATTCCTCAGATGACCCTCTACCATGCAGTAGCAAATACATGACCCACCACCCAACCCTTACCCCAAGGTCAAGGTCACAGACTTGGCACATTCATAAACTTAACGTTGGGGTAAATGTCTTATAACATCTGTTTCCTTCCAGGGAACGCCTTGATGTGTCGTACATGCATTGCTCGTGTGACCCTCTATCATGCTGTAGCAAATCCACGACCCACCAACCAACCCTAACCCCAAAGTCAAGGTCACACATTTAGCATGTTCATAAACTTAACATAGGGGTAAATGTTGTGTAACTTCTGTTTCTTTACAGGGAACGCTTTGATATTTCATACATGCATTCATCTGATGATCCTCTATTGTGCTACAGCAAATCCATGTTCCATCCCCCACCCCTTTCCCCAAGATCAACATCATAAACTTAACGTTGGAGTAAATGTCTTGTTATAACTTCTATTTCTTTACAGGGAACACCTTGATATTTCATACATGCATTCATCTGATGATCCTCTATTGTGCTACTGCAAATACATGACCCGCAACCCATGCCTTTCCCCAAGGACAAGGTCAAGGTCACAAACTTAGCACATTCATACATGCATTCCTGATGTGAATAGCTATCATGCTGTAGAAAATCACTAACTTCTTGCGTTCATAACTTAACGTTGGGTTAAATTTTGTATAACTTCTGTTTTCAGGGAGCGCATTGATATTTCATACATGCATTCATCTTAATATGCTATATCATGCTATAGCAAATCCACGACCCACCTTCCACCAGTGACCCCAATGTCAAGGTCCACTGCACACCCCTTAACCCAAGGTCCAGTTATATAATATTCATGTTTTTTATACAAAATGCCAAGTTTGAGTGAAGGCTGCCAACAGGCGAGCTTCGTTGTCTTCTGACAACTCTTGTTAGCTAGCCTGCACGAAGTGCAGAAGAGCTTATGGCATACCCCCAGCGGCGTCGGCGTCGTCCACAAACTTAACGTTGGGGTAAATGTCTTATAACTTCTGTTTCCTTTCATGGAACACCTTGTTATTTCATACATGAATTCCTCAGATGACCCTCTATCATGCTGTAGCAAATCAATGACCCACCACCCAACCCTTACCCCAAGGTCACAAACTTAGCACATTCATAAACTTAACGTTGGGGTAAATGTCTTATAACATCTGTTTTCTTTCATGGAACGCCTTGATATTTCATTCATGCATTCCTCAGATGACCCTCTATCATGCTGTAGCAAATCCACGACTCGCCACCCAACCCTTACCCCAAGGTCAAAGTCACACACCTAGTACATTCATAAACTTAACGTTGGGGTAAATGTTGTGTAACTTCTGTTTATTTGCAGGGAATACCTTCATATTTCATACATGCATTCATCTGATGATACTCTATCGTACTATAGCAAATCCATGACCCACCTCCCACCCCTTTCCCCAAGGTCAATGTCACAAATTTAGCACATTCATAAACTTCACGTTGGGGTACATGTCTTATAACATCTGTTTCCTTTCATGGAACGCCTTGATATTTCATACATGCATTCTTCTGATGATACTCTATTGTGCTATAGCAAATCCATGAGCCACCCCTTACCCCAAGGTCAAGGTCACAAACTTAGCACATTCATAAACTTAACATTGCGGTAAATATCTTATAACATCTGTTTCCTTTCTTGAAATGCCTTGATATTTCATACATGCATTCCTCAGATGACCATCTATCGTGCTGTAGCAAATCCACAACCCACCACCCAACCCTTACCCCAAGGTCAAGGTCACAAACTTAGCATGTTCATAAACTGAATGTTGGGGTAAATGTTGTGTAACTTCTGTTTCTTTACAGGGAACACTTTGATATTTCATACATGCATTCATCGGATGATCCTCTATTGTGCTACTTGATTGTAAATATTGACCTCTATGTCAGAAAAGCGGACGTTAAACCCTATTCACTCACTCACTCACTCACTCATTCTATTGTGCTACAGCAAATCAATGACCCCCACCCCTTTCCCCAAGATCAACATCATAAACTTTACATTGGAGTAAATGTCTTTTTATAACTTCTGTTTCTTTACAGGGAACGCCTCGTAGTGGCATAGTGAAATTACCGTTACCTGACTGATAAAAGCACCATATTTGGCATAGGGCTCTCTTATGGCCTATTAATTAATGTTAGACTAGGAGCCCTCAAGAGATTTTAATGTAAAGCAACAAAATCCAAGATGGCCGCCATATATTATAATAATCATAATAAAGTATTTTTGCGCCGAATATCCACTCAACTGTGCACTCAATGTACTTATGCCCCCATGACGGAATTTCAGTGGGGCAGTATGTTTTGTACCTGTCTGTGCGTGCGTCCGTCCGTGTGTGTGTTCGTCCGTCACACATTTGTTTCACCTTGTTTGAAAAGTATTTTTCTCAGCAACTGCAACACCCACAGCCACCAAACTTGCACAACATACTTGCCTAGTGGTGTACTACAAAACTAATATGTTGTATGTGACCTTGATTTGACCGTGACCTACTTTTTCCACGTTATTGGCTTAACCGTTTTTCGAGAAAAAGCTGCCAATGGGTGCATTGCTGTGTCTTACAGACAGAAGATGACATTAAAGATGTCCAAGGCAGTCACTTATTAGAACATCTACAGTAAGTTAAATGGTACTGACAAAACTCATTGTGCAAGCAAATAACTACTGTAATGCTTTATTAATAGGTATTTGTGTAGTTCTACTTGCACCTTAATATTTTACACCACCGAGGCTAGACCATTGCATGGTGTCGAGTTGGAATGCATTGTGTTTATTACAACATCCATAGTTCTTACATTATTATATGTGACATTATTCTGTGATGTCTCTTGCAGGAACACACAGTTTGCAATGTTCTATGGAGTACATTTGTACTTGCAAAGTGGTGAGCAGTCCAGATTTGCTTTGCCACATTTGCAGTTTGAGCAGTCCCCTTGGTAGGAGCATTTGATCAGCTCCCTGCACGAGTTGGAAACCTCTGGAATTGTCACACAAACTGGTAGACACGACTCTGATACCTTGGAACAGGCACAATTATGTGGAGAAGGAACCACTAGCTGTGTGTGTGTGCTTGTCGTCCATATTCCTGCTTGATACACTGCGCGTTGGACATGCTGGAGTAGCGCATCGTTGGTGGGTGGCAATTTGTCCATTGCTCGATTCTTCTGGCAGAAGAGTTCCCTTCGTGTCTCGTTGACAGAGCTCAAAGGACTTGTTTTGTCATACATGATAACAGGCAGTCTCTCGAGCTTCTGGAATGGCTTATTGTCGGGATCCAGCCGCTGGAAGGGGTGACCTGCCAGATACACAAATGTCTCTGTGACGTCTTCATAGGCCTGCCAAGCAGACTTATTGCCATTGAAGGCAGATGTTGTGTCACTACCTGAAAATGCGTGGAACACTGGCAATGCTCGTGATTGTGGCTCCCCCAGGTTCGTACAGATACAATTGATGTGGTAAAACCTATAATTCTTGCCCATGTCAAAGGCCACCCAGATGTCGGCCAAGGGTTGAGTCGCAATGAGATCATGGAATGTGCCTGCAAGGATGACTACAACATCCACTGTACGCACTTGAATAGTCTTTTCTCCATGCTCCAGTGCATGCAGTACATGAACCACGATCATGGTGTCCGCCTGCTCATGATTGCAGTTTTGCACGGGGATGCTGGTTCCAATAGATGTCATAGATTGCCCTGATATGACATATACAGCTTTGGCTGGTGGCCAGTTGAACTTTTCAAAAAGGAAAACAGCTCGTTCTTGTTGTCTGGGTCACGAAGGAAGTCCACCCAATTGCCTGGAAGTTTTGTATCGCCCAACACTTTCTTGCGCACGCCCTTGCCTCTCTTTTCCCGGGTAGATTCCTTTAAACTGTCTGGAATGTATGTGTCCCACACAACATCCAACCTTGTGGCAGCCTGTAGCTGCTTCTCTAGGTATGGTATGAAAACCCTGTCTGATTACTCGTGGAAGGAGCTGACGCTGTTAGTGGACAAGCAGTGGACGATGACAGCACCATCCAGGACCTTGGAAGATGAATCTTGCCAAAGTCTGAGAGGGAAGCAGGGAAGGACTGTATCTCATGTGCAAATAACTCGTCCAAGTCACCTTCACGGTTCTGCATGGATATGTATAGCTGGCCAAAGAGTGCCACATTGTTCTGAAGCACTTTGATCTTCTTCCCCTGCTTAGATGTTGCCTTGTGTTGAGGTTTCCTGAAGAGTGCCAGATAATTCCTCTTGATTGGGTCATGAATAGGGTGGCTGCGCACATCAAGCACATTCTTGACGAATTCCTGGTACTGGCTCTTGTCTATATCTTCCATGGTGCGCATTGTGGTTACCACTGATTTGTCTGTACAATTGCGGTTATCGGGAGTTACTAGATCAGGGAAATCATCCAATAATGGGTTTCCCATTCTTCTGATGGTTTCGGAGAGGCTGTGGTGACCTGTCGCTGGAAGGTCTTCTGTGTCGAGAGACCCTGCTCGTGGTGCTGGAAGTTCTTGGGGATTTCTGTGTCAGCACCAGGAAGGTATTCTTCCTCAAACTGATTCAGCAATCTGGCCATCTCTGGCCCCGAGAGCATCCACCGTCGAAAGGCAACAGGGTTTTCTGTAAGCCCAACAGCACCGCCCGATCCTTTCACAATCTTGTTCTCCTGCTCATGAGCCTGGTCAAATGGGATCGTAGAGAACTTGTTGGTGGTCTTGGAAAGGACCCAGTGAGAACACTTTTCAAACTCATACTTGATAGTGTCGGGCAAGGACTTCATATCCCTGATGTGGACAGGCACACACCATGAGTAATTCACATGATCCAAGGCAAAGAACAGTGGTGTGAGTTCCTCCAAGACTTCCACATAGAGGAAAATTCTTCTCTCTGTGAGCCATGATGAAGATTAGAATTAGGGTTTCATATCTCCTGACAAGTCCCAGTACATGAAAGTAGAACTCTTCTTCAGCATGTCGTTTCTCCAAGCCATGACAGACTCGTTGGGTCCCTCGCTCTGCACGAAAGCTTCCTTCTGGAGATTATGCAGGGTCAAGAGTGTGATTTGGTGGGCATGCCTGGTTCGAGTTAGGTGTGCTGCCTTGAGATATGAATTAGCTGTGCCAGAGGATGCTACTGCTGCATCTGTGAGTGCCGTTGTCCAGCCGGAACCATCCAATACATCTCCCAGTGTATTCCAGAGGGTCATTTCTGTGTGCAGACCACATAACATAACCACATGCACTCGATCACCAGGAGTGTCTGGCCATTTCCACTGTACACACTTTGCCAATGCAAACAGAGGCTGGTCAAATGTAGTGACTGGGATTTGTCCTGGATTCAGGAATTCGACAGCTTGTCTCTGTACATCCATGCCATGCTTGATCATAGCAGGAGTGGCGGACATAAAACAGAGGAAGGAGTGCACATTGTGCTGGAGGGTCGACTACCGGAGGTTGCATAGAGGCATAGTAGGAGCCCTTGCAATGGCATCACCGCTGGTGAGTTCTTGTGTCTCTAGAAGTGGCAGTGCGTGCTCTACCCAGCTGTGTTCATGTGCTCTGGCCTCATCTAAGTAGCTCTCGACTGGAAATACGTCACACTCTGACAGTGTTCTTCAGAGCTACAGCTGGGACAGAGGCGTAGTTGTCAGGAAGAGTGAGCTTTTCATTTCCAGAAGGTGGTATCGTAATAGGTGGTCTGCAGGGATGGGGGTGTGTTGGGGCAGGACAGTTGATGTTGATGTTTTTTCTAGCAGGTGTAGACTTTCAAGGGCGTTGGGTAAAATTAAATTATTCGACACTATCCATATATGTATCATCAAGTATTTACAGTATTTACCTTACAACATATTTGTTGTATTTCTTTAAATTCTTGTTAATACAAAACGCTTATATTCTGTGGCACCGCCCGAAATGGGATGGTGTAATTGATGTACAGTTTGTCAGAGTCTTAACTACCAATTCAAAATGAACACATCGGATTATAAAGGTAACAGGGCGATATACAGCCGTCAAATTCATTCAACTATTCGGACATTGTGGATTAAATTACCAAGAGCAGGGCTGGGTCAGGATTCTCTGTACCCATCCAGTGAATCCTCGACTGACCCATCCTCTTGGAACAGACAGCAGACGCATGATAGGACCACACAACTATATAAAAAGCTTGAAATGTGTATTTACAATCAGTTGTTGGTATTTTCCTTATGGAACCATGCGAATTTACAAAGATTACAGACATCTTTTGGTGATTTTGGCGGCCATCTTGGAATTTCGTCATCATAATGGGCATGACATGCAAACTTGCAATAGTAAAGATCTGATTCAGTATGTTCAGTGACTTAAAAATCAATATTTGGTAACCAATCTGGTCTTCTTACGACTCATATGACAGGAGAAAAGCGTTATATTCCATAGATGGCGGCCATCTTGAATGTTGGTGCTTATATTAAAATCGCCGGAGGGCTCCTAGGCTAACATTGATTAATATGTCGTAAGGAAGCATGCCAAATTTGGTGCTTTTATCAGCCAGGTAACGGTACTCTCTAAATATAGCCCTTACCAACCTAACTATTGATAGTTCATACATGCATTCATCTGATGATACTGTATCGTGCTATAGCAAATCCATGACCCACCCCACCCCTTTCCCCCAAGGTCAAGGTCACAAACATAGCATGTTCATAAACTTAACGTTGGGGTTAAGTTTATGAATGTGCTAAGTTTGTGACCTTGACCTTGGGGTAAGGGGTGGGTGGTAGGTCATAAATTTGCTACAGCACGATAGAGTATCATCAGATGAATGCATGAAACGAAACAGATGTTATAAGACATTTACCCCAACGTTAATTTTAAGAGTGTGCTAAGTTTGTTATCTTGACCTTGGGGTAAGGGTGGGCGGTGGGTCATGGATTTGCTATAGCACAATAGAGTATCATCAGATGAATGCATGAGAGTCATCGCTTAATCCAAGATGACCGCCATCTAAAAATATCACAATTTTTTTTAAAACACATGAACTCAATGTCACATTCTCCTCTGGTGTTCATGGAGTCAGGTGAGCGAATTAGGGCCATCATTGCCCTCTTGTAATGATCCTATTGCTTTTGGGAGGGGCCAAGTGATTCTGGTGTGGCGAGGACCTGGCATCAGATCAGGATTATTCTGATTTCCGGGCTGAATATATAGTTTTGTTGTCTCGCCTGCGAAGCAGAAAGCGAGACATAGGTTTTGCTTTTCCGGCGGCGTCGTCGGCGGCGGCGTCGTCGTCGGCATCATCATTCAATGTTACGGTCATTATTACTTCAACACCTTGTCAGCTACAGTCATCAAACTTTATACATACGTTTACTATGATATGTACATGAATATAGGACTATCAAAACAAATTTGGCGGGCCCCAGGGTCTTCAGGGTCAAGATCAAACTCTATTTGTTAATACATTCAATGTTAAGTTTTCGTGTTACGTTTCGTGTTACGGTCATTACTTCAACACCTTGTCAGCTACAGTCATCAAACTTTATACATACGTTTACTATGATATGTACATGAATATAGAACTATTAAAAAAAATTGACGGGCCCCAGGGTCTTCAGGGTCAAGGTCAAACTCAATTTGTTAATGCATTCAATGTTAAGTTTTCGTGTTACGTTTCGTGTTAGTGTCATTACTTCAACACCTTGTCAGCTACAGTCATCAAACTTTATACATACCTTTACTATCATATGTACAGTAAAACCTATGAATAAAGGCCAGCCATGGGAAGTGAAAAATCTGGCCTTTGTTCACAGGTGGTCTTTATTCACAGGGTCATTTATATAGTAATTGTGCCATTGGGACAACAAAAGAATGGCCTTTACAGTCAGGTTATTGCTACTCAGAGGTGGTCTTTAGCACAGGTTTGAATGTACATGAATATAGGACTATTAAAACAAAATTTGGCGGACCCAGGGTCTCCAGGGTCAAGGTCAAACTCTATTTGTTAATACTTTCAATGTTAAGTTTTCGTGTTACGATCATTACTTCAACACCTTATCAGCTACAGTCATCAAACTGTATACATCACTTTACTATGATATGTAGATGAATATAGGACTATTAATTTGTTTTTCTCGGGCCCCAGGGTTAAGTTCAAATTCTATTTTTGTAATACTTTCAATGTTAAGTTTTTGTGTTATGGTCATTACTTCAACACCTTATCAGCTACAGTCATCAAACTGTATACATCCCTTTACTATGATATGTCGATGAATATAGGACTATTAATTTGTTTTTCTCGGGCCCCAGGGTTAAGTTCAAATTCTATTTTTTTAATACTTTCAATGTTAAGTTTTTGTGTTACGATCATTACTTCCAACACCTTATCAGCTACAGTCATCAAACTTTATACATCCCTTTACTATGATATGTAGATGAATATATGATTATTAATTTGTTTTTCTCGGGCCCCAGGGTTAAGTTCAAATTCTATTTGTTTAATGCTTTCAATGTTAAGTTTTTGTGTTATGGTCATTACTTCAACACCTTGTCAGCTACAGTCATCAAACTGTATACATCCCTTTACTATGATATGTCGATGAATATATGACTATTAATTTGTTTTTCTCGGGCCCCAGGGTTAAGTTCAAATTCTATTTTTTTAATACTTTCAATGTTAAGTTTTTGTGTTACGATCATTACTTCCAACACCTTATCAGCTACAGTCATCAAACTTTATACATCCCTTTACTATGATATGTAGATGAATATACGATTATTTTTTTTCTCCGGCCCCAGGGTAAAGGTCAAGGCGGAACAAGGCGAGACATTTCATTCCGCGGAATTCTTGTTATTGTAAATATTCAGTTCTGATTTTGGGATTTTTCCCCCATTTGTACATGTACTTGAAAATGTACATGTACTTGTACAGGTAATATATGGGATTTCGTACTAAACTCATTGACCCGGCCTTAAATGACCTTAGCTGTTGATAGGCCGTTAAACCCCAACAAACAAACAAACATAAACTTAACGTTGGGGTAATTGTATCCCCCGGACTCCGTCGGGGGATACTATGGATTTGACAGCGGGCCGCGTCCGCGTCCGCCGCGTCCGCGTCCGCCGCAGACACTTCTTGTCCGGAGCATAACTCGAACACCCTTTGGAATATTTTCATGAAACTTCACACATGCATAGACCACGACCCGAAGGTGTGTCGCGCACAAGAATGACAACTCTTGCATAGCTAATTTTTTAGTTATCTCCCTTTTTTTGTTCCGCGCACTGATTTCGTGTCCGGAGCATAACTCGACCACCCTTTGGAATATTTTCATGAAACTTCACACATGCATAGACCACGACCCGAAGGTGTGTCGCGCACAAGAATGACAACTCTTGCGTAGCTAATTTTTGAGTTATCTCCCTTTTTTGTTTTGCGTACTGATTGACCATAACTCGACCACCCTTTGGAATATTTTTATGAAACTTCACACATTCAATTAGACCACGAACCGAAGGTGTGTCGTGCACAAGAATGACAATTCTTGCATAGCTAATTTTTTAGTTATCTCCCTTTTTTGTTTTCGCGCACTAATTTCCTGTCCGGAGCATAACTCGACCACCCTTTGGAATATTTTCATGAAACTTCACACATGCATAGACCACGACCCGGAGGTGTGTCGCGCACAAGAATGACAACTCTTGCGTAGCTAATTTTTGAGTTATCTCCCTTTTTTGTTTTGCTCACTCTACAAACTGGACAATAATGCATGAAGACCCGTTTTCTCGTGTGCTCTGTACACCTTACCTGTAGAGAGAACAATAGAGACTGGGAGAACCATTTAACTGTGCATGTGCTAGCATGTGCTAGCTTGTGCTAGCATGTGCAAATGTCCAGTCTTGACCACTCTTGACCACAGGTAATTTATACAGGTAAATTACTACATTGGATATTACATTTCCGTAAACTGTGTTGAAAATAGTGTGGCATTATGTGGACCTGTGCAGATATAAGTAGATAAATATAGGACTATTAAAAAAAAATTCTGGGCTCCAGTAGCAAGCATTATTATTTTCAATTTTTAAACTTTTTTTTTCCATTTTTTTTTTTCATTTTTTTTTCAAATTCTTTTTCAATTTTTGTCTAGTAGCATAAGGTCGTAAGTGCTATATACAGACTATTCACCTGTGCATGTGCTAGCATGTGCAACTGACCACTGACCACTTACAGGTAATTTATACAGGTAAATGATTATATTACATTTCCGTAAACTGTGTTGAAAATATTGTGGCAATATGTGGACCTGTGCATATATGATATGTAGATAAATATAGGACTATTAAAAAACATTCTGGGCTCCAGTATTGAGCATTATTTTTTTTTATTTTTTTTTAAATTTAAATTTAATTTTTTTTTTTCCATTTTTTTTTTTACATTCTTTTTAAAAAAATTAACTGACCACTAACTTATTACAGGTAATTTATACAGGTACATTATTACATTTCCGTAAACTGTGTTGACAATATTGTGGCAGTATGTGAACCTGTGCAGATATATGTATATACATATAGGACTATTAACAACAATTCTGGGCTCCAGTAGCGAGCATTATTATTTTATTTTTTTTTGTATATTACATTTCCGTAAACTGTGTTGAAAATATTGTGGCATTATGTGGACCTGTGCAGATATATGTAGATAAATATAGGACTATTAAAGAAAAATTCTGGGCTCCAGTAGCAAGCATTATTATTTTTAATTTTTAAACTTTTTTTTTCCATTTTTCTTTTTCATTTTTTTTTTCAAATTATTTTTCAATTTTTGTCTAGTAGCATAAGGTCGTAAGTGCTATATGCACACTATTATCATATAATAAAACAATTATTGACTAGTGAGCCATAGAATATAATCTGATATTCTATGGCTCACTAGTCAATAATTGTATAATATGTGAAAATTGCTTTCGGGCCCAGGCTCGAGGTCAAGGCGGGACAAGGCGAGGCATTTGATTCCGCGGAATTCTTGTTTACTTATCTCCCTTTGTTGTTTCGTGCTCTGATTTTGTATCCAGAGCATAACTCGAACACCCTTTGGAATATTTGTATGCCCCACCACGATATTGGAGGGGGCATTTAGTGTTACCCTTGTCCGTCCGTCCGTTCGCACACAAGAATGGGTACTTGTTGTAAGCGTACGGGGATCTTTTTGGGTAGGGTTAGGATAGTATTGGATACTCTTGTTGGGTATTTTTATAGAGTAAAAACCCAACAAATATTCATTCGTAGGAACGTGCGTCCCGTCCTCTCGTCGTCCCGTCCGTCCGTCCGTCACAAAACTTTAACACTCGGGTAAATGTCTCATAATTTCTTCATCCTTCGACCGATCTCCTTCATATTTCATATACACATTGCTCTAATGGTCCTCTACCGCCCTGTGCCAAATCCACGTTCGTCCTACCCCCGCCAAGCCCAGGGTTAAGATCACATACTTAGTGCTTCAAAAACTTTAACGCTCAGGTAAATATCTTATAATTTCTGTTTTCTTTCACGGATCAGCTTCATATTTCATATATGCATTGCTCTAATGGTTCTCTACCGCCCTGTGCCAAATCCACGTTCGTCCTGCCCCCGCCAAGCCCAGAGTCAAGGTCACATACTTGGTGCTTCAAAAACTTTAACGCTCAGGTAAAAGAGAATTTTGACTTGGAATTTGGCCTCATTTATTATCAAAGCGATATGTGGGACATCCGTGTTTCTAGTTTATTAAACTTCACACATGCATAGAAGACGACCCAAAGGTGTGTCGCACGTAAGAATGACAACTCTTGCGTCGTTAATTTCTTAGTTATCTCCCTTTGTTGTTTCGTGCACTGATTTCGTGTCCGGAGCATAACTCGAACACCCTTTTTTCAAACTACTTGTGTATCTGGGGAGGGGGATACACATGCGCTTGTCGACAAGCGTCCATTTCTAGTTGTCTTATAACATATGTTTCCTTTCATGGAACGCCTTGATATTTCATACATGCATTCCTCAGATGACCCGCTATCATGCTGTAGCAAATCCACGACCCTCTCCCCAAGGTCAAGGTCACTTGGCACGTTAATAAACTTAACGTTGGGGTAAATGTTGTGTAACTTATGTTTCTTTACAGGGAACGCTTTGATATTTCATACATGCATTTATCTGATGATCCTCTATTGTGCTATAGCAAATCCATGACCCACCCCCACCCCTTTCCCCAAGATCAACATCATAAACATAACCTTGGAGTAAATTTATGTCTTTTTATAACTTCTGTTTCGTTACAGGGAACGCCTTGATATTTCATACATGCATTCATCTGATGATCCTCTATTGTGCTACAGCAAATCCATGAGCCACCTCACCCCTTTCCCCAAGGTCACAAACTTAGCACATTCATACATGCATTCCTCATGTGAATAGCTATCATGCTGTAGGAAATCACCAACTTCGTGCGTTCATAAACTTAACGTTGGGTTAAATTTTGTATAACTTCTGTGTTCAGGGAGTGCATTGATAGTTCATACATGCATTCATCTTAATATGCTATATAATGCTGTAGCAAATCCACGACCCACCGTCCACCACTGACCCCAATGTCAAGGTCAGTTATTTTTATGCCACCGAATGGCGAGGGATTGCCGTGCATATAGTGTTACCGGCGTCCGTACGTACGTCCGTCCCGAAACCTTAACGCTGGGGTAAATGGCTTACAATTTCTGTTTCCTTGCTCGCATCTGCTTCACATGTCACACACGCATTGCTCCAATGGTCCTCTACCGCACTGTGACAAATCCACATTCGTCCCGCCCCTGCTAAGCCCAAGTCAATGTCAATGTCACAGAATTGGTGCGTTCGAAACCTTAACGCTCGGGTAAATGGCTTACAATTTCTGTTTCCTTGCTCGCATCTGCTTCACATTGCACACACGCATTGCTCCAATGGTCCTCTACCGCCCTGTGACAAATCCACATTCGTCCCGCCCCTGCTAAGCCCAGGGTCAATGTCACTTACTTGGTGCGTTCGAAACCTTAACGCTCGGGTAAATGGCTTATAATGAAATATGCCTCATTTTCGCGCCTGCTTTAGCATTTTCTTTGGCTGCCAGCGGGGGCATCATTCGTGTGCCGACAGGCCACATTTCTCGTTTTGTTAAAAATTAATGTTATTTATCAGCATCCATATTTTTCTCTCAAACATAACCAATCCATATCATACGCCTAAATATCAAGCCAAATTACACTTTTTGCCAATATTTGCCATTAGCAGCAGACTGAGCATATTCTCACATTTGGTGCTCGAAATCCAGCCGTTTGATTGGCTTGGGACGAGTATCGTTGACTAATAAAACTGCCTGATTTTGAGCATGGAGTTCGGAGTACATGCTCAGTTGCTACATCAGTAAAGGTATATATGAGACTCGCTCAAATGATATATTGTGTAATGTTGGTGCCACCAGTCAATGTTCAGTTCATAATCTCAACGTTGGGGTAAATTTCTTATAACTTCTGTTTCTTTTCATGGCACATCTTGCTATTTTATAAATGCATTCATTTGATGACATATCATGCTGTAGCAAATCCACCCACAAACTTAATGCTGGGGCAAACTTCTGTTTCTTTACAGGGAACATCTCTTCTTTACATTGGGGTAACTTTCTTATTACTTCTGTTTCTTTTCTTGGAACACCTTTATATTTCATGCGTGCATTCTATCATGACCCTCTATCATGTTGTAACAACTCCACAACCCAGCACCCACTCATTGCCCCAAGGTCAAGGTCACACACTTAGCGCGTTCATAAATTTAACGTTGGGGTAAATTTCATATAATTTCTGTTTCTTTACAGGAAGCGCCTTGATATTTCATACATTCTATTCTATTCGGCTTATATTTAAAGGTGGGAATTGGCTGGAACACCTTCCATACCCGGGATATATAGCCCAGTAAAGAAGCAGGCCGATGGTTGTCGGTCTGGTTTATATTTCCGAATATTGATAAATTTTACATGTACATTTATTCAGGCTCCAAAAATGTGCGTCAGCTATAGGAGAATCTATGCAGGTATGGTAACCTGTATATATCTATACATGCATTCATCTGATGATATTCTATCCACACATCGCACACCCCTTAACCCAAGGTCAAGTTATATAATATTCATGTTTCTTTATACAACTGTGCCAAGTTTGAGTGAAGGCTGTCAACAGGCGAGATTTGTTGTCTTCTGACAAGTCTTGTTGTATACAATTCTATATAGGGTACATAGTTTGTGTACACAACTCCTCTGAAACCGTTCAGTCAATCGATCTGAAACTATACACACGTCTTCTACACATATTGAAGATGTGCACATTGGTCTATTTATGCTGTAAATATAATTTGTAACAAATATATCGCCTTTTTAACTTAGCCATTTGTTCTATATTTGTGTATGGAATTCTATAATGGGTACATAGTTTGTGTACACTACTCCTCTAAAACCTTTCAGTCAATCGATCTGAAACTATACACACCTCATCTACAGATATTGAAGATGTGCACCTTCGTGTTTTTATGCCGAAACATATTGTTTAACAAAAATATCACCTTTTTAACTTGCCATGTTTGTATGCAATACACATACACATGCATTACACATAGTTTGTGTACCTTACTCCTCTAAAACATTTCAGTCAATCGATCCGAAACTTTACACACGCCTTCTACACATATTGAAGATGTGCATCTTGGTGTTTTTATGCCGAACATTGTTTTAACAAAAATATAAACTTTTTAACTTAACCATTTTTTCTACATTTTTATATGCAATTCTATACAATTTCGACATACTTTCTCTACCTAAATTAGCATACCAGTTTATCGCCCCGTGCAGGCACCGGGGCGGGATCAACTGATCCTGAGAATAGTGCTGCAGTAGCCATTGCTTGTCGTAAAAGGCGACTAAACTGGCTTAACGATTGGGTTCATACTTTCCGGAACCCACTATACCGGATTTGGCCCTCATGTACATTTTTGGCTTTCTTGTATGTGAGAGTTGAGTCAGGCTATGCCCCATATATAAAAGTAACATTAGCGCTAATCCTATTACTTTTAGGGGATGGGATAAATGATGCTGGTGTGGCGAGGGCCTGGTACCAGATCAGGTTGTTCTAATTTCAGGACAGAATATATATTTTGATTGTAAATATTGAGTTCTGAAGTTGGGATTTACCCCCCTCGGACAGGTGGATACGGGACACGACCCCGTTGACCCGTCTGTGTGTAGACTCACTGAGGCTTGTACCTCTATGTCAGAAAAGCGGACGTTAAACCCTATTCACTCACTCACTCACTCATACCAGTTTATCACAACAAGAGGAAGAAATAATGCTATAGATTTTCAAAGTCTCAGGTTTCTTGCCTTTAATAGTGACAGCTTCACATTTATGCATCTTCGCTGTCTGGCCTATATTCGACTGGCGTATTTTGTGACTTACGACACTCTTGTGTTTGTTTTACATAAAATAATGTAAAATTATTTGTTTATAAATGAGCCCTCCTTTTTATTTCAAGAACATCCGTCTAATAACAAAGTTATTTAGAAAAAAACAGTCACGGATGGCCGTGTGCCTTATAAATTCATTGCACCGAATTTTAGTTGTTGACAATGAAACGAAAAACTACAGATGCAATAAATACTTCTGGTATACAACAACAACACCAACTATTGTTGCAAACTGAACACTCATACTTAAGAAATCGGTGTATTAATACTTGTTCAGCATTTTTCTGCATATAGCTTAGACATTTTGCATTAAAATATATCAATTATAAAGTTCGACAATGTCCAACCGTGTGTAAACGCTTGCCGTGGCACGAGGGGACTGTTTGAACCCCAAGGGCGTAGGCCGCGGCTTCAAACATTTCCCGAGTGCCACGGCAAACGTTTACCCACGGCTGGACATGGTCGAACGTTATTACATTTTCGTCAGAAATATCGTGTAATTTGAATTTATATATAAAGTACTTTCGGTTCGTTGATAACTTGCTACATTCAAACAGGTGATTTACGTTTTCATATTCCGGGGCCGCAATACACGTCGTATGATGGTGCCCCATCCTCCGCATCAATTTCAAAATTTCAATGCAACCGTTGTGAACTGATCTGGTGACGTAATGGAGTGTTCTAGTAAAGTCATGAGATAACATGGATTACGTAGGTGTTTGCTTGGCCCCGTAATGAGCATTGTCTACAGCCATGGTCAAACAGCACGCGCTGTACGTTTCAACACGGCTGTGAGCGGTGTCAAACAATGGCAGTCATGTAACAAGATAAGGTTCGACAATGTCCAGCCGTGGGTAAACGTTTACCGTGGTACGAGGGAACTGTTTGTGGGAACTGTTTGAACCCCAAGGCAGCGGGTTCAAACGGTTCCCGAGTGCCACGGTAAACGTTTACTCACGTCTGAACACACAGGCATTCGGTGTGTTTCGGCTTTCATCGGTATAGCTATATCTATGAACAAGGCTTCTAACTTTGGTCGGACACGACCTCGTATCATAACAAAATAACATGTTTAAAATTGTAATGTTCTATGCATTCTATGTATTTCTGCAGGATATCGATAATTCTCAAATGATGATATGAACTTGCCACTACAATATTGACGTTAGTGTCACGCCAGGGTGACACTGTGATAGTGTATTGTTGGGTCGGAACACCAAGCACGTTGTGGAAAGAGACAACAAGGTATACGGTTACAATGATGATGTATTTACAAAATGAGATATACACAAATAATGAATGTTCAAGACAGTACGGACAACGTCCTCTCGAGGGCTCACCAAGGCAGTCACACAATCAAGGCACAGTCACGATCCTGGAACAGGTAAGTATCGTATAACAATGGTCATCACATTCAAACTTAAGAGTTTCTGGTATCTAACTCATGATGACGGTGACGGTATATGACGTCGTTAAGTTACATTTAATTATTATCAACTACTTGGGCGGATGGGGCGAATACATCGCATGGGTGGACGTCCTTTGAAATTCATATCGTCCTTGGAATGACGTCACCGGAATAATAACCCCACTCGTTACGCCCTGGTCCACATGGAGCAGAGTCCCTGCTGGTACACGGAGTCGTGTAGTGGACCCCAGAATAGGATCGGTGCAGCGTACTGGTTCTACGCAAGAACACCCGATAGACGTACCGTCGCTGGTTGGCTGACTGACTGGGACTATAAAACACCAACGGTGTTGTTACCAGAATGTAACGTGTTATAGTCTCCATAATAGTCACAGTAGTGCACATGAAATCATTATTATGATTGAATGGCAATACTAAACAACCTCGTAATTTACAATGATGAATCATGATAAATTACAATGCACACAAATATATTTTCACTAGTTTGAAGAAGGGGGTTGATGTAATTCATATGTCGGAGAATGCGATATAACACATTAATGAACAGCCACTATATCTAGTGTACCCAACGATATATATACATATGTATTCACAGCCGTACATGTGAATATCGACGTCATTGCACAGTTATTTACCATTAGTAAACAAACATTTAATTGCGACCCGGCCTTACCCTGATCAGACTGCCCGTGACCAACTGCGCTAAGAGGCGAAGGAGAAAGATGCGAAGGAGGTGGCTGAAGCTCTTTCCCGCATATACAAGAGAAGCCCTCTCAAATGGCCGACTCTTCTCCAGGTCAATCCTGGCCGCGAGTGTATGGGCGCGGTCTCTCAGCTGTTGGTGAAACACGACGTTTCTGTCAGACGCGGTCGCGTCGATGTCCACCGGGACCAGGGGATTGTGGAGCGGTTCAATCGGACCCTGGCTGAGCGGCTGTTCGGTCACCAATATGCCCAAGAGCTGTTGCTCGCGCAGCGAGACCCTCATACGCAATCAACTGAGTGGGTGACCCGGCTGCCCGCCGTGGTCTCTGCACTGAACGGTAAGGTGACCAGATTGGTCGGTATACTTAAGGCGCCAATGGTTTTTTCCCGGGCCCGCATGCTATTTTTGGTTTGACCATGTGTACGTTATCTATAGGGTTATAGTAAGTAAAAAATGCTGTATAGACCTCTGGAATTTTTGCTCAATGTGTCCAACGACCGTTCCAAGACAGTACCCCATACGCATAATGTTGCCAAAGTGTTGGGAAAATAAACGTACTATTTTATTTATTTTCCTGCATCAGTAATAATCCAAATGCAGATAATGTAACTTTAAACTTTCTACACTTACCTATATCGAAATAAATAAATTATATTCATGATGGCCTCTGAAAATAGACAATGAAAAGAGATTTATATGTGGAAGTTGTGTACACACGCTTTATACGGATTGGATATGACGATTGAATGGATAAAAGACACTTTTGTGTCATTTCCTCATATCACAAACGGTTTCTATCAATATATACGATAATCAATATGGCCGCCAATTGTCGTGAAACCTACAAATACCTAACAAGTAACAGTTATATATGCACGAAACACGTGTTTGGTCTAACGAGATTCAAAAATTTCAGTTTAAACGTCATTATATGATACAGTTAAATGTCCACCGACCGTTCCAATTAGTGAACATTTGTTTCATCATTCAAAACGGCCGCCACATACTGGCTGTATTTATCATCTTAACCATGTTCGTTACACAATATAATGATTATGGACATGTGTCTTGAAAATTGGCGTCGTTTTCCATATAGTAAGTATACACTCAATAATATAATACTGATGTAGAATCTAGTAGTTCAATCAATATCCGAATCTGACTCTGTGTCCTGAATACGATGGCACTTTCCTTGTGTTCCTTGTGTACCGGTGCATCTGCAACCGATGTAACAGCGAACTCCTATTCGCGAGCAAGAGCATCGTTTACTTGTACAACCAGTCTTGCAATTGCATGACATGACAGAGACTGTGACATTATAATTCAGGCCAATGATTGGAGGTTGAATATACAGGGCTGGGTGATTTTCCAGCGTCGTCGTCACACCAGCCGAAGCTGTTGAAGGCTGGCAAAGTCTGTTTTGCCAGGTGGGCACGTTTGTCAATCATAGTGGCAAGTGCAGACCGTTTTGCATGCTGGCTGAGTGCATCATACGTCGGTGGGAGTAACTTGAGAAAGACAGCTGATTTCTGATTAAGGAACTTGTGTGCTCGTAAACTTGCAATATCAGCAATGTCATCGTCCTTCTTGCTGTATACATTGATCAACAACTGTGTCGCGAGAGACTGATGTTTGGACACTAACTGGTCTTTCAGAAATACTATCATTTGCTAACGATTTTGGTGTCTCAACAATAATGGCAGACGTGGCATTAAAACTCCACCGGAGAGTGTGTTATTTTTCCAGTCCAGATTATCCATGGCGAAGACGTGAGTGTGACCAGCAGTGATATTCTCAGAAATTTATACACCCGTTTGTTCGACCGCTTGTTGAATTTCGGTCGATTTTGCCGTCACCTGACGTTGCGTGTGTCATAACTAATTCCTTGTTTTAGCTTGTTGTCTCGCGTTTCTTTATAAAGATTGTATGTCGTCCCAATGCCGAGAGGAGTGATTACTCCAGATGTATGATGCAATATTTCCTGTGACAACATTAATGCCCGTCTTTCTTTGTTTTTATCCACTACAACACGGTCATTGCTGTCTACCACTTTGGCGCTGTCAGATAACAAATATGATGTGAAATTGTAGAAGGAATCAGGTACTATATCTGATGCAGCATCTCTTGATATTTATATTGGTTTGTGTCTTTTTTACACGATTTTGCATCGTTCCGAAGAATTTTCGCTGCTTTCTTCAAAACACGTCTGTTTTCAGACCCTTGATTGCCATCGTCGGTATCTTGCAGTAATTTCATCTGTTCAATACAATCTCCTATCGGGACATTTGATGCACATGCAAATGCCGAACCGTTACTTTGTTCGAGAAAAGCTAGACGGGAGCCGTAGTATTTAGTTAGCTTTTCTTCCAGACGGCTAACTTTGTATGGGTCCTTGCCTCCTACGCCTAATTTTAAAAGCTCGACTTGGTATTTATCTCGCAGAGAAGAAAGTAGTATTCCCTTCGCATTAACAAAGAGCTGTTCATGAATTTGCTTCACTTGTTCTGAAAATGCTTCATCGTGGAGTCGGTGTATTTCCTCTTTCCCACCAGGTACTCTGGTATTTATGAACACATCCATACACTGCTTGTGATAATATATGTCGTTATACACCATATCATGTCCTCACCAGATATACGTCGCCAAATATCTTGACGATTTAATTGTTTTGCTTTTGCTTTCAGGTTTGCCTCTCTAGTGCCAGACGCAACTTTACGTATATGTCGTTTGCCTTTACACCAAACTGTGTTGCATAGTATATGCACATCGACTTCGCTCTATACGTTGGCACCTTCGCTCTTGTTTTCACTGGCCATATGACGGTTGGCGTGCCAGGCTCTTCGTCATCATGCAATGTATTGTCTATTCGTCTCTTGTTGGCAATATGTATGCTCTTCGTCAACAAGTATTCAGTTCTACAACTTTTGTGCCATTTTGGATTCATGGTTTGTAACCAATTGGCATATTTGCTTATAGATCCTAACCTTTCAGCAGTTTCGTCACATCGTCCTTCCATTGCTCTATGTAACCCCGTTAGGCTATTCGCAGTTACATTGAACATATGTTTTGTACTTGTTCTTTGGCATATTATACACAGTGCATAATCCAGTGCCTCCACCCTACTGCACACGCCACGTTTACCACACTGTGCCAGGGAAACACTTCCACCGCGAAGTGGACTAGCCATTTTCAGATTTAATCACACAAAATGTAATATACACACAAGTCCACGGCCAATTTTAATTAGCCACTTGGTGAGGCTTCACGAAGCTACCAAGGGGCTGACGAAACCAACATTTGGCCCAACCTGACAATAATATAGGATGGGACGTCACGTCGTGCAGTCGCCAGCGACTTGACTAACGGCAGCGTTGTGCCGGGAATAGAAGATGTCACACTAAAGTATTTAAATGAAACAAACAGAGAAAATTGTGTGACGTAACACAAAATAAAAAAGCGTTGCTGCGGGTAGTGACGGACGGCGGTCACTACCAGTAAAGAACAGACAGACAGATAGACAGACAACAAATGTACAGCTAAATTACAAAAAAAATATTATGATACTTCTACTATAGACGCTTAGAGCTTGATATTAATTTCCATTCAGTACTTCTATCGTGATAATACAATTATAACAATGCTGCTATGCGGGCAATTAATAGAAACCAACTGCAACGGATAAGATCCCGCTTCACTCGATATATGTATATCCTGCGAATTCGATAGTTTGATTTGCTTTACTATACGTTAACAACGCTGACATTAAAATTCGACGATACACGCGTTCTATGGAAATGTGGCGCGAAAAATCAATAAACGCGCTCAGTGCCGCCTGATATTATAAGCATGTACATGCTATACAGCATGCTCAACATAGACACGATTGCTGTGTGAAACTATGACTATTTAAATCAAATACGTACCTATTTGTGTAACTCTTCAGACATTTAGACACAGTTCACTTTGTTCCGGAACGTGTGTGATTTTTCATGTGAGGAACCCGGAGTATCCTATACAATCGAAATTGCATATGAATAGTTTCTATTTCATGTAATATGAATCGAGTAAGTATGGCTAAGCCACAATCTATGGATGTTTATGACATTTCAAATAATTCCTGCGGCACGAATGGTATTTAACTCGAAATGTGGGCGGCCATTTTGGATTTCCGTTCCTGAGAATTGAGCAAAAAATTGGAAGGTCTATACAGTTGAAATGCCCAAGAAGGTATTAGCAGTGTCAAACCAAAAATAGCACGCAGGCCCGGACAAACTTATATGTTGGGGCTGGGCGCTGGATGCCATTAAGGCGAAAACGCTGTCAGGGGTGCGAACGTGATTAAAAGCGAAACGACTCTGGATCTTTAAACAATACGTTTGCCCGGAGTTATGTTATGTTGCGGTTTTGTTGGGAAAAGGGGAACTCGCTTTGGTGTTTTCTGAAATAACCGAAGGAATACTTCGTTAGCTTCAATATCACTTTTATGTATCATCATGCAAATCGCCACTGCTGATTTTAATAATTGACAAACATGTATTAGCAATGACAAACACAATAATGTTCCTACTGACTGAATTTGCATGGATCACCTTGTGTATGGTGTTTCAGTCAAATTGGTCTGCTGTCTTGAACTGTACTGACTGGTGCGGGTTTTGACAAGAGCCGCATACGAGTTCCATGACACGGTATCAACATGGTATACATGATAATGCAATTGCAAGGTGTTCTATACACATACATATGATTGTCTAGTACCATTAGCATGGTTGCGATGTTATGTGAGCGATGTTGACATACAAATTGTAAACCAGATTGGTAGTAGTAATATTTACAATAACTAATAAAATTCAGTCCAAATAGCGTACCACTTGCAACCGGTTTTCAATCTGATTACCAATGAGATGAACCCATTTCAATACCACAGACCTATATATCAATGCTGGGCAAAAAGTGCATATCCAGATGAGTCGGCTCATGATGGGCTGCCTCATCCGGATCTTCAATGTTCGTTACAATTCTCTCTTTTAAATACTTGATTACTTGTTACGGATGTGTTTTACTATTTCATCTATCTTTTATATTTGCTGTATCCGTGAGAGCTTTGATCCTTATAGTGTAAAATTTAGTCACAATAACAGCCCAATTTGTTTTGGTGTTTTGCTACATAAATGGGAATAAAATGATAACCAATGTCAAACTATGTATACCTACATGTGTATTATTGGTCTATGAATGTTTTTAACATGACTGTGAAGTGTTAAACTTCTCTGACTCGTCAGACTGTGTAGCAAAACGCCAGGTAAAATTGGGCTGTTATTGTGACTACATTTTACACTATAAGGGTCTCGGCTCTCACGGATACAGAAACTATAAAAGACAGATGAACTAGTAAACCACATCCGTAGAGCTGAGATTTTCTAAGGTAGCAGTGACCAGTTAGCCGCCAGTTTCGTATAATGGCACCGGGGAAATTTATAAATATTACACTTTCTGCTGATTAAAATTCATTTTAATTGTTTAATTAATTTTTTGTAGTTGATTTTGTATTTTATTCAGATTTTACATCATATTAATTGATGAATGCTCATTCCAGGGCCATCTGACCTGTTCCCATTGATCAGAAATGGGCAAATACGAATTGATGGTATGTTGTGACAAAAACTAATGAAAACAACAGATTTTTCTGGGAGTTTCAAACAAGAATTTATTTGAGAGAAAACTCATGGATGGGAACTGATTTGCACCATGATAGTACATTTGCCTCTGGATGATGATTGAGAACACATGCAACAATCAATCTGTAGTTCCGCAAGCAACGTGGCACGGCATGGTTTTAAAGTGAATATTTCACCTCGGAATTGGGTAATTTTAAAGGTATCACTGTGCTAAATATAGTACACATCGGCCAGGGGGTATGCTTTAGTAGTCCGGTATAAAAAAATAGTGCAGACGTTTTGAGGCCACAGACCCAGTTTGCTTGTAAATCCTGATCCATTACAGCCCAATTTTACTTGAGAAACATGTTGGGGTGTTTTTAACACCAGTTTCCAGCATATTTTTAGCATTTAAAAGAAATTACTGAGCCTGCTTGTCACGTGATGTGAACACTACGTCACATGACACTTTGATGATAAACAATATGGCGGACAGGACAATGTTGAAATTTTCTTTCTTAGGAGTAAGTGAACATATTGTTTAATTAGTGAAAATCCGGTGCAGACAGGTTGCAGGTTATGAACAGGTAGGTTCCACAGCATCCATACGAATAGTGAAAGTGTGAGAGAATGGCCATATTTGGAGGAATCGGTTAAGTTGTATAGTAAAACTAATTGGTGGTTGCTAGCCTATAAGCATTTCCGGGTCATCAGTGGATGTCGTCTGTTTTCTTTGAAAACAATTCTAAACGGTTTTAATCATGGCTACAGCAAGTTTTATTAAGAGAACAAAGGACAGAATTGCTGGAAAATCAGTTTTATTTAATGAAAATGGTTGCATCAAGTGGGTCGGGATAACCACAGGTGTACGAGTCAAATATGGAAAGATTAAAGTTAAATTTCCAAATGATGCAAGAACAAAATACTATTATACACATAGAGTAGCATTCATGTTACACCATAATGTGTTTGAAATACCCAGGCACCTTGAAATATCACATTTATGTGGTTGTTCCCTGTGTGTTAACCCGGCCCACCTGAGTGCTGAGTCAACAATTATAAATAATTCTCGAAATAATTGCCATAGCGAAAAGCGCTGTCTGAGCCATGCACTCGACGGCGTCACATATCCACCCTGTATCTGCTAATAGTTCCTGTTTTATTAATTACGGTAAATTAACTGTATACCTATCTACATTATGTACATGTCTACATACTAATTACACAGATTTGAGATGCATCAGGGAGCCAGATGAGCCTGTTACTGACTAGTTCAGCCATAATAAAGTGGCGCGTCGCTTTAATTGGCACTGTGTATTTGATTACTAACCGGTATCAAGTGTATAGCTCCCCAACAGGTAGCAACGTTTTTCTAAACATTATTTATTGACTCGGTTGATACTTGCAAACATTATGACCAAATTTGGCTGCGCGATCAGGGTCTACGCCAGTACTTCTTGGCTACATTTTTCCAGAAAAAATTCAAAATTTTAAATTTAGCAGAAATTATATCATACCGCTGCAAGCTGTTTTCTGCTACTGTGTATTAATTGTAATAAGCACCCAGCTAAGGGAAGATGGAGTGAAAGTTGCAATTTAAGGCCGAAGGTAAAAAACATCGGATTCCTTGATACATCATAATTCTTACAGCACATATTGTTTCGAGCGAGTACTACATGGCTGCTCAGATAGTCAACTCTAATTATCAGTATGCACTTACAAGACTCTCAACCTTACATGTAGTGCTGCTTTTCATACATACTAGCAAGCATACTGGTGCTCGAGTAGATGGGGCAGGTTTGCAAAGTCTGGTTTAGGATCTGTCATACCCTTGGCGTAATGTAACTCAGAGTGTAGTTTGAATTTTCTTAATCGCGCGGCATACCTAGCTTTCTTTAGTTTACGCATTGTGGTCTGACACTTTTTCCGTACACGACTTTTCTCTATCTTCCGGATGTGCTTGATGACTGAAGAACCTTTTGTTAAGCTGGCCCCTACTGAGTCTGTTTTCAGTATTGTAGCATCCCCAAAACCTAGGTTTAAGTTTAGAATTGTACCATGAATTCGACCGGAGAAATTGCGCGTGAATGTCGTTGCTTTTGAATTTGATGTCTGGTACGCACGGTTTGCTGCTTCACATTTTTGAGTTGAAGTGAGTAATTTTGTACTGTCAATTGAGTTAGGACCAAGGAAAGTTTATATGCACCGTTGCAGAACAAGTACATCATCCTCCGTCATTTTTAACATTGTATTTGAGGGGAGGTGGTTCTTTGCCCTGCGGTAGTCCCCGGGGCAAACCAAACTATACTGTGAACATTGCTTGCCACAGTAACCTTTGCAACACATGACTATTGTGCAAATTATTCCTGGCATTATGCTCTTTATTTGTTCTAAGTTACCATTATGTTTGGCATGTGCTTGCCTCAACTCTGCAATGCACCTGGATCTTACAGAGAGAGCAAATCGGTTTCTCAAGTTTGTTTTCTTGACCCCACGAAACATGTTCGAGCTAAATGGCGCCTTGTTTATTTCTCGTTTCAGGGAGTTACTCAGATGGCGGATATCTTTTAGATGCGTTACCGTTACCCCTGGTTGAGCGGCATCTACGCCTTTGTGTGATTTACTATCACCGTCCCCCGTGTAATGACTAACATGTAAGTCACTATTTATCTGCTTCGTAACTATTTCATTCCATTTCGCTTCATTACCTATTGACTCATTTTCGGGGAGGTTGGCAGTGCAGTGACCATGATGGTTTGGGCAGCTGATATCTCCACCCTGATTTCTTAGCTTACTACCTATTATGCACAGCTTACTGCCAACAAATGCCCCAATGATTAATTTATCTTTGGTATTATTCTCGCACATAGTGGTTGTCACGATTGTACCCGCTTGAAATGGTGTACTGTCGCTATTGAATATTGGGTTATTGTAGCAAGAGTCACCTTCAACTCGAACCGTCTTGCTACGTTTATTGCCACAGAGTTCATTCTCTCTGGCCACAGTTTGTCTGATTTCATGCATACTTTTAGTGTTTAAGCCAACCATAGACTCTGCTATCCTATTTGACTGCTTTTGCATAGAGTTATACGTCGGCGGAATTATGTTTGTGTTTACCAACAGCCGACAAGCACCATAATTACTGATTGGTGTGCTCATAAGGCCCAGCTGCAAACCCACATATGCTTTCCCTGATTTCCTACCCTTTCGACTTGACGGAACCTCTTCATATGGTTTATAATATTTACTTTTATATCTACATCGGGTGCATTTTAGCCGCTCAGCCCAACAAATGCCCCATTTTCTTGATGCGGCCGCATCAAATACCATTTCGCCACTACAGTGCGTATTAAAGGCGCGATGACTGTTTATTTCAGTATTAAACATCTTCTGGACCTCATACGGTCGATATAATTTGTTTATCAACAGATCGGGGTGTACGGATGCATTTTGCGGTACGGCGCATTCGTCAATGAGTTTCGGACGCCTCGACAGAGAGTGCAGAACAGTTACATCATTGTCCGTACCATCAACATCTTTACAGGTAAACGTTTTATTTTCATTTACATTAACCCGGGATTCAAATGAGTCTTTGGTTAGCCTGATGTACCTATGATTTGTTCCATTTGGTGAGTGAGAAGAAAGTTTTTTACCTTTATTTTCATTTAGCCGCCCCGTTTGAAATCCGCATTTTTTACCCCGCCTCCTATGCTTATTGGCCGGCATGTTTCCATTAGGTTAACCAAATTCACTCTGAGCAGTGCATATCGGTAGAGAAATATATATGGGATAGCATTGCTCATTTAACAGGCAGTGTCTATACCCTAAGGAAACAAGTGTCAACACGTGCACACGTGTTTCAATTTCCTGTGACATTTTAACACTTCTATGTCTGAATTCGCTGGCAGCACTCATACACTGGGCTGGTTTCAATTTAATTTGACACGTATCATTCTGGCATGTCACTAAGTTATGCGGACAAATGTTTCTATGCAAATTACAACATGTAGATTGACTAAATACTTCGAAAGTCACTTTTTCGCCTGTTTTTATGATAAAAAAATGACATAAATACTCCGAAATCACCCGACTTTCGATAAATTTAATCGTTTTAACCCCATAATTGTGGAACAGCCAATATTTTTGACAAGCACCATCTATTTTATAATAATTTTTTACAAGTGCATCAACAATATAGACTTTTCCTAAGAAATATATGAGAAAATAATACTCTGGAAAATTCTGGTGAAACTGAAGTTTCCGCAGCTGGACAGCCATAATTATATGACCATTCTTAAATTGCCACTGTTGAAAAGTTAGTCTTCTAAATAATGTCAAATTACATTTGCTGTCACGAAATAGGTCAGACAAGACAATGGTAGGCAGTTTATTGAGATATTATAGCAAAAAAATGCGCTTAAAGAGGCTGCACGGAGATATTTCACATTCCTGCATAGGTAAGGAGCACTAATAGAGCAGCATATTTGTGTTTATCTAAAAGCTTCTAGTGTATTTAGGTCACAAATGTCGAACTCATATTGCTGTCTGCTCACTTATTTGGAATATTGCATTAAATACATACTGTCCGAGGGCGTGAAATGGATAATTTTAAATTAACTGGTCACTGCCCCCTAAGCTAAAACAACGATATATGTGTTCACTGTGAAGAGCTATCTACGGGCAATAACTTTGCATTCCTGTTTCAATGAAGTTAAGGTTGTACAGGCGTATCATTTTGAAACAAAGTCTCGAGCGAGTGAATTGCTCTAAAAATAAATGTGAATTTCAGAGCAATTTGGACATCGTTAAAGAATGAAGTTATGAAATTAATCTACAAAATCTCATTATTTGAATATTTGTCCTATTAATTAATGAAGGAAGTGATAGCTGCCATAATTCTACAATCTTCACCTCAAAAAGGACAATGTGAATAATGATACTGTTCTGAAAATTTACAACACAATAATCTAGAAAATATAACAATAACAATACAAAATTATCTACAAACCTTAAATAACCAAAGAAATACTTCAATATCACCTTTATTTATCAGTATGCAAATTGCAACTGATAACTTTCCAGGTAGGCTATATTTGTTTCCTTCGATTATCTCAGATTATCACAAACTATAATCATAAACCAATGAAATACATTTTTGCAATATGTCACGTGATCCCGGAACTGGAGGGCCAATGAGAAATGTGTGCCTATTTCTGGAAGTTTGGAATCTGTCAAACTTATCGGCTCAAGGAAAACCTGTTTACGTAAATAGTTTATTAACAGGTGTTAAATTCCCGTCATTTGTCTCCACATAATGCCATATGTGAGAAGCCGACTTTTATCACTTACCCCTGGCTTATGTTTGTATGTATGACTGATTATTATTGACACTATCATATAACACACACTTATAAGATGCTTACAGTGTGGAGCGCCGTGGCGTAATGGTTAGTGTGTCGGACTACTGATCCAAGGGTCGTGGGTTCGAGCCTGACTAGCGGCGTGCGTTGTGTCCTTGAGCAAGACACTTTATCCACACTGCTCCAGTTCACCCAGCTGTAAATGGGTACCGATAATTCGTAGTTGCTCTGTAAATACGAATTACCGGCTTCTCTCAAAAAGTCTCTACCTCCGTTCATTCTCCTATTCTTGGGAGACGGCATGCAAGGTCCTAGAGCCAGTGCCGCCGTTAAATATAAGCAAAAAAAAAAAAAAGATGCTTACAGATTAAATGAAAATATTCAGAATCTTTGTGAAGTAATAAAAAAAATGATATTAAATATGCCAAAATCAAGCTATTTTCCAAGAAGTTTATGTTTAACAATGTTCCGTAGTAAAAATGCAAATAAAGGTTATATGTGTGCATTTCAACTAAGTTTAACCATAAATTCACCCTTTATGCACCATATACTTCAAACCGATGTCAAAATTAATAAACACAGACAATTTCTTGAAAAATGATGCTTTTGTAGCACACTTTCCCATGCAATTTCAAACATGTTGATACCAGTTCCGTTCACACTTCAAACAATATGTACAGATTTATGATTTGTATAAACCCCAAAGTTACTTAACTGAAAATACATATATCACACTCATTTTGCAATATTCGATCGATTGATTGGGCATGAATGATTGATTGATTGGACACGACTATTTATGATATAATACCACAATATGCATGTACACAAATACACGAAACACATTAACAACCCAACTCGTTATAGTGAACTAGAATTACCCGGAGTCTTTTTCAACGAATGCGACATCAGTGCATCAGTGGATCTGTCGGTTACTTCCTGCCTGATCCCGGGCGGAACAAAGTTCTTAGAAACACATTTCTCGGAAACGAATGTCTTCTCTTCGGCACGTGGCTGGGTTTGGTCTCCAGGCTCTTAGATTTAGCCAATTTCTTGAACAACCTACACACCGCTTTGCCGTCGTTGGCGGATATCTCATTATACTCAAGCTCCCAGTCAATACTAACCATGCAGTCGGCTAGTTCCATGGGTACCTGACGCACGTCTGTATCCGCCTTATTTCCGACAACCATCACAGGTACAGTGTTTCCGTGTATGTCCTGTATCTCTCTCTTGATCGCCGCAATCTTCTCAAACGACGACATATCATCAACGGAGAACACAAGAACGAAGGAATCGCCCGTTCTAATCGAGAAACTCGGCATCAGCGGGAAGCTTGACGATCCAGCAGTGTCTAGGATCTCCATGTCGTGTCCGCCTATCTTCACCTTGTGTGGGTACGGATCTTCTGTCGGCACGTACGAGCTGGTAGTCATCGATGACGTGCGCGTCTTCAGTCCCATACCTTTCTTCAAGTTCGTCTTCAGGGTCTGTATAATAGACGTTTTACCAACCCCGCATGGTCCCAGGACAACGATTCGGATGGGTTTAACGGCCGGATTCGTATTGGTGCCGGCTTTGCTGTCTAGCGACATCTGAATACAAAGAGACGTAGGTGTTATGTTTGTAAAACATGGTCAGACATAGTCAGTATATTTGTTGAGCGTTATCACATTTGCATGTCGCTTTCCTGCGAAAATATCGATATGACAGGTGGTGTTGCGTTTCGACATTTTTTTCGCGAATAATACATGCCTGGTAATTGCATTGATCTTTTGACATACTAATACTTTTAACAGTTAACAAGGTATTTTTGTTTTGGAGCAGCAAATTTAAAACTTTTCTTAATAACTAAAACAGGGAATCAGAGACTTACAGTCCGGATTTCTTGGTTCCACAAACTGGTTGACAAATCGTTTTGACATCGTTTAAACCAAAGAAACATCGTTTTCCTAATTAAAAAGACGGGGCATTTAACTAGTTGAACACCTGCTTACTTACGTTTTTCAGCATTAGAGCAGATCGGTGTTGTGTGTCGCCTGTTAGAGTTTGTCCTCCGTGAGTATTTTATTACTATGCTATGGAGCTCTCTGTATACACAGACTGTCTGTGAAACTTAGTTAATAACTGGAACCGCTAATAAATGTCGCAGTTTTATACAGTCCACGAACTGACGGATCCTTGTCAGATGAGCGTCGCTAGAGGCTGGCTGAGGGGTTCAAACCAATTGTGTTTAAAACAAAATCGCATGTCAGAATCGTCTCTAGTATTAACTTTAGAAACTACTTTATCACATACTACATGCCCGTGTCACGAAACTTCGTACGATAAAAATGTTCGTACGAAGATTTTCATAAATGCATGTCAACCATCAACGTGGTTCATTAATTCTACTATGTTTCACCTACATGTCGGGGTCATTAAATCTGAGCAAATCCAACACAGATTGCTCAAAATTGGCAACAAATGCGAACTTTGTTGTACATTTTAGTTTTGCACTTACGAACTTCTTAGTCGTACGAAGTTCAGTGAAACGGGTTTCACTAAACTTCGTACGACTAAAATGTTCGTAAGTACAACTTTAGGATCGTCTGTAAATTGCAATTGATAGATGTACATTTATTGAGAATATGCTGCATGCAGCCTATGCTCAATAAATGTAAATTCAAGATCTGCTTACAAGAAATGTGAAATTTACAGACGCTGTTAAGTTTGCACCTACGAACATTTTGGTCGTACGAAGTGACTGGTGACCAGTACAGCTTCAGTGTATGATGGTGCGTTTATGCAATAAATAGAATAAATTCGTTTATTAAATATCATATTAAATCATCACCCGTGTAAGATCCTCTATGTGTTACGCATTGACCAGATACCCATATACCGGCTCACAATTACTTTCACTGAATGACGTTCCATTGGTCGAACGGCGTCACGTGGCGTTTCCGAACGACCTCAATGTAATGACGCAACGTAAATAAGTCCGCGTTCTGTTCAACGAAAACGATCATGTTCTTTTGATCACCATCTAGTACAAAACGTTACCTGGTTAATAGAATACCCTACTAGTGTCTTTTGACATCAAGTTTATCATTTTCTCTTCCGCGGAAAGAATTTCTACCGTTTCGGAGCCGAGCCTGATGAAAATGATATCAAGTGACATAAGCTTTGATTTTTTAAGTACATTCTTAATGCTATAAATTTACACCGAACACCGCGAGTTTTTAAATCAATATTGTCGAAATATGGCTATATAGTTGTCGGGCTCAATTGTCTGCAGTGTTTATAAAAACAATGACTGAATTTCGAAATCAGTATGACCGAAATACGATACGACAAAGGAGATAATTACAGAAGATCGGACCATATTTTAAACCCCGTTGGACACATGTTGGCGACGTCCATATGTTGTGTATTCATTAGCACATTCCGTCTCCTTGTGCGACATCTTGACAACCAAAGTAGTCGAGCACCAGTATCTCGAAGTCGAAGGGAGATCGTATTTTAGTCGAGATAGGACTAGGTTCGAGATACCGAGGAACTGACATGGTCAAATATTTTCGCAAAAAAATATCAAATCATGTTACCCATCACATCACGAGTAAACAATAAAGGAATAATGAAACAAAACATGTGTTGCTTTTATTATTAATCACCATCAGATTGAATAATTAATACACGCTGAATTTAATTCAAGAAAAAAAGTATTAATTAATTTACTGCCGAATTTTAATCACCAATTAACTAATGACCAAAGGTAGTAAACTACCCAACATTACAGGTGGCGTCACAACTCTCAGTGAATTGCTTAAATGACCAGCGTGATATGCTTAATGAATCGTGTCAAACACTCAAAGAAATCGAGGTGGACCAATTAAGCAAACAACCCGAGGCAGGTGTGAATCTATTTCGTTTCTTTGATAATACGTTTTGAAAATTAGTGTTAACCAAATTGATCTTGGCAGCCAGGCGTTTAGGTGATTTACCAAAGCGTTTATGTGATCGAGATAGCGAAGTGATATTTAGCGTATTTTTATACGAAGGGGACAGAATGAACAGTCGAGATAGAGAACATGTTCGAGATAGGGCATGTTCGAGATAGCCGAGGAAATTTACGTTAAACAAATAAGGATATAATTCCGGACTTTAGCGAATCATCGAGATAGGGGATACCATCGAGATACTGACGTTCGAGGTATTGGTGCTCGACTGTATGTCAACATCTTCACATCAGTACATAAGCAAATAAAACGTGCACGTAGCGATCGCCGTGTGATTTACCGATACTTACAGATATTGATCTGGCAGAAAGCCAATATCAGCATGTCACACCAGCAGCCAATTTCACCAAAATTACTAAGCACACTTATCTAGGTACGTGCACTTTGAGGGAGTAATCATTTATTTTTCTCGAAATGCATTATTTAATACAGAACTAACGACGGCATATAGTTGATGATTACACGTATGCAGAATTATTATACTGAATTTATTACAGTATGATAATGTAATAAATTCAGTATGATATAAATTAATAAAATCCTTAAATTGAAAATTTCTCACTCAAAATGAACTTAGCAAGATAAGTATTATTTGCACTTTTGGTGAAATAGGCTACAGCTCGTCGTTTTCGTCATTTAATAAAATGTCTTGTACAGTATTTAATTAACAGGTTATTTATAACCGAATTGTATTGGTTGGTCTATAAGGACCCGTTCTATACCTGATCTGCGTTTGATTCAAGATAATTGCTTCGTAAATGTGTTAGAATATATATCTGACATATATGTAAACACTGCCTCATTACTGTATCCTATACGGCACATGGGGTGGCCAAGTCGGCCATCTTTGTGTGTTCCAGCCATCAGCCAGTTTCACCTGTTCTGCGGTTTGACAAAGAACTCGAAATGTAGCTAATCACAAGTAGACAAGCCAGGAGAACGGACTCCTATCAATTATATATTACACCAAACTGTAAAGTATGTCACTTTTTTGCACATGCTTGTGCCTGTGTGTTTAACAACATGAACCACCGTTATATATAGCCACATACACAGAAAATCGCACAGTGTATCACTTTCACCTGGCCAACCACACAACACATACCATATATACCCACAGCCGTACTCAGTTATTAGCTATCAAATCAATTGACATGTAAGCAGTTACCTGAGTGTAGTGTCCATGGTGTCTACTCTCCTAATATGCGATAAAATATGGCTGTACATATGGGTAACGTGTACAATAATGTAACGTGCACCGGGCTACCGTTGAATACCTGTCGAACTGGCACACGCTACCTCACTATACAGTCTAGAGCCGAGCAGAGCTCTCTAATATAATACAGTAATGGCTGCCTTGTAACGGGGACGCCTGTCCAAATCACAGACCTCGAACACTGAGTTACAAGAATATTGGGTTGAAAAATGTTGGTGACCCCGAAGCACTGTGTCACCAAGTAGTTATTTGACTTAGTATCAAATAATATATAATTTTCCTTTTGGCTACCTTGCCTGTAGATTAGACCAATGATGTATGCAAATGATTATTACAATTATTGGTTTGAGAACAATATAATCAGGACATTAATTTAGTAAGGATCAACTACATGTATGAACGATAATCCTTATCAATGCATTGAGAGCAATGCTACTTCGGCAGTCTGAGACTTAGCTTGGAAACTTGACCGATTATACATGAGAACGCAATTCACACTGCCTGATGACAAGGTGAGAACACTACAACAGGCTGACATAAAGTCAACCTACTCTGCCTGTACTACAAGGGTCTATAAGCAGTGTAACCCTGGCCCAAGCATATGACCCCGAGACTACTTTAACCCTGAATACACCTGTAGCCTATTTCATCAACATTGCAAAGTATACTTTAGTAGCAAAGTATACTTTGAGGGAGAAATTTTCAATTTTTTGAAAAATTTATTAATTTTTATTATACTGAATTTATTACATTATCCCAGCCATTTAATGGCTGTGATAATGTAATAAATTCAGTATACTAATTCTGCATACTTTTAATCATGAAATATATGAATTTGTTAGTTCTATATGAAATAATGCATTTCAGGAAAAATAAATGATTACTCCCTCAAAGTATACTTTGCTAGTAAAGTATACTTTGCAATGTTGATGAAATAGGCTACTGAACCTCAAAAGCTTTAAGTATCTAACCGCGGCACAGGCTGCTAATTGTGGCTAAATGTTATATGTTATTTCATATATCACATCACTCTTATGAAGCAATTATCATTGCAATCAAGTGTATCTATCTATGACCTAATACCTTAAGGAATGTATCTAAACGTCTTTCAACATATTTATTGATGGATGTATTGGAGTTTAACGGCCTATCAACGGCTAATGTCATTTAAGTCCGGTCCAACGGATTCGATCCCGCATTTAATCTGCTGCATTGGGGGTGGGGGTCCCAAAATCAGAACGGAATATTTACATCGAAATAAATATATATGCAGCCCTACAATTTGTATAACCTGACCTGGTGTTGGCAGGTCCATACCACACCTTGTTACCTTGTGACACATGTGTATATAGAGAATAGTAGGTTAGTGCCGTGAATGGGAAACAATATCTGGCAAGGCTCAGAAAACGGGATGGGCGAGGCTCTGCCGAGCACATCCCGTTTCCGTGCCGCGCCAGATATTTTTTCCCATTCACTGCACCAACCTACTATTCTATTTATCCCGTCAACACCTAAAAATGGCTTTAAAATGTAAAAATAGTATTGACTGGATATCAAAAATGTTTCACGGCACTGTGTTTCACGGCACATACGCACTGTGTTGACGGGATAAATGTTAATACTTGTATCATGATTATTTGTTAAATATACATGTACTTGTAGTTAGATAGATGATCTCGGGGAAGATTGGCTAGGCCAACTGAGCTTCTTCTATAAATAAAGACGTTGCTTACTTGCTTAGATCCAGTGCAGTATATATGCAAATGATGCCACGACAATCTGCGAGCTTTAGCGGGCCGATTATCGATCGTACATGCGGACGAACGTGATTTAGCTGTGTTATCACATCCTCGTGTCCAAACATTGCCCATATGCTGTGACAAACTCGAAAATGTATCAAAGATGTGATAAGTTAGGTGATCAGTACATCTTCAATGTCTGATATTGTATTTGTGGTTGTGACTGGTTTATTTGATTTATTGGTGTCTAACGGCCCATCAACAGCTAAGGTCATTTAAGGCTGGGCCAACGGGTTCGATCCCGCATTTAACCTGCTGCATTGGGTGATTCCAAAATCAGAATGGAATATTTACATCAAGATAAATATATATTCAGCCAGTTTTACCGGCAAAGACGTGCCAGAGGGCCAAACCAGGTCACCGGTCGGGATTCCGTTAAGGATGAATCCCGATCGTTGAATTGCCCATCGCATGCTCCCAACCAACCACCACAAAAAGGCTATGAGGCCAGAAATAGGGCTTATTGGATTTGTGACCAATGTAACTCCTGATCAAATAGCACACTATTGTAGCCTGATGCAATACTATACTTTAACATTTGTGTTGGTTTAATATGACATTTATTAAACTCGTTAACCGATTTATTCATAAGAAACTCGGCTTTAATGTAACTCGTTGACTGATTTCATAAGAAACACGGCATAGCCTCGTTTCTTATGTAATCAGTAAACTCGATAATAAATATCATATATCATCACTCGTTTCAGATCCTCTATTTATTAAACTCGTTGACTAATTTCATAAGAAACTCAACATAGCCTCGTTTCTTATGAAATCCGTAATCTCGTTTGTCAAGGTCACAAACTTAGCACATTCATAAACTTAATGTTGGGGTAAATGTCTCATAACATCAGTTTCCTTTCATGGAACGCCTTGATATTTCATACATGCATTCCTCAGATGACCATCTATCATGCTGTAGCAAATGCACGACCCACCACCCAACCCTTATCCCAAGGTCAATGTCACATAGCTTAGCATGTTCATAAACTTAACGTTGGGGTAAATGTTGTGTAACTTCTGTTTATTTACAGGGAACGAACGCCTTCATATTTCATACATGCATTCATCTGATGATACTCTATCGTGATATAGCAAATACATGACCCACCGCCCACCCCTTACCCCAAGGTCAAGGTCACAAACTTAGCACATTCATAAATTTAACGTAGGGGTAAATGTCTTATAACATATGTTTCCTTACATAGAACGCCTTGATATGTCATACATGCATTCCTCATATGACCCTCTATCATGCTGTCACGGTCAATGTCACAAACTTAGCATGTTCATAAACTTAACGTTGGAGGTAAATGTTGTGTAACTTCTGTTTCTTTACAGGGAACGCTTTGATATTTCATACATGCATTCATCTGATGATCCTCTATTGTTTCTACAAGTATTGAAGATGTGCACCTTGGTGTTTTTATGCCGAAAATATATGTTTAAACAAAAATATCACCTTTTTAACTTAGCCATTGTTTCTACAGTTTTGTATTCAATTCTATATAGGGAACAGAGTTTGTTTGTGTACACAACTCCTCTGAAACTGTTTAGTCAATCGATCTGAAACTATACACATGTTTTCTACATATATTGAAGATGTGCACCTTGGTGTTTTTATACCGAAAACCTATTTTTTAACAAAAAATATCACCTTTTTAACTTAGCCATTTTTTCTAAATTTTTGTACACAATTCTATATAGGGTACAGAGTTTGTGTACACAACTCCTCTGAAATCGTTCATTCAATCGATCTGAAACTATACACACGTCTTCTACACCTCGGAGTTTTTATGCCGAATTTTATTTTTTTTTAACAAAAATATCTTCATTTATGTATCCAAGTCTATATAAGTTCTACTATACACATCTCTACCTAAATTAGTATACCTGTTTATCACAACAAGAGGAAGAAATAATGCTATAGATTTTCAAATTTTCATTAATGTTTCTTGCCTTGGTAACAGCTTTACATTTCTGCATCTTCGCTGTCTGGTCCATCTTCGACGGGCGTATTTTGTGACTTACGGCACTCTTGTTAGCATTATTTTTCATATTATCAAATTGTACTACTTACAAATATAAAAAACAAAAATAAAAAAGTTGTCACTTATCACATTTAAACCAGCCTAGTATAGCGTACCATTTCATAAAGCGGTACTCTGGTCACGGTGAAAGACCGGACCGGTCAAGTTAGTGTAAGACCCTCTAGTTGCCTATATAGCGTACTATTTCATAAAGGGGTACTCTGGCCACGGTGAAAGACCGGACCGGTCAAGTTAGTGGATGTTGTCCCAGAGCAATATCAACTATATGTGGCTGTGACTGGTTAATCGGGCTTATGAGTTTTGCGACCAGTCTAGATGCAGATCAGACTGATCAAGATCTGCACCGTTCGCTATTCCATCATTGTAACACCCAGCATGCTTCTAACAAGCAAAATATATCGTTATCGGGCTACATGAGTGCGTTATTCGATGAGAATCTACACTGGTCACAAATCCCATAAGCCCCATTTCTCCAGTCACGGCCACATATAACGGCGGTGCGACAACCGATGCAATCACGTAGGCAAGCCCATCCGTCCATTAGCAGAACCGATAATAACCTGAATTTTGTCGCGAACGCGACCGCGTAAATTAACGGTAGGGTGTTCGTTCCTCCTTATACGGAATCACGATTGCCTGGTTTGGCCCTCAGGAACGTTTTTATCTTTGGCTCTTTTGTTACCTGGGAGTTGACTTGGGTTATAGCCCATTATAAAAGCAATACGATTATTACTGATCCTACTGCTTTTGGGAGGGGGTCAAGTGATTCAGGTGTGGCGAGGACATGGAATCAGATCAGGACAGAATATATTTTTTTTTATTTTAAATATTCAGTTCTGATTCAGTTCTCCCCCCCCCCCATTTGTACAGGTAATATATGGGATTTAGTACTAAACCCATTGACCCGGCCTTAAATGACCTTAGATGTTGGTAGGCAGATAGGTTGATAGCCAAAAAAAACAGACTGAATTTTCTGGTGGGCGGCAGGTGGGAGCATGCGATGGGTAATTTAACGATCGGGGTTCATCCTTAGTACCGGAATCCCCTCCAATGCAGCAGGTTGAATACGGGATCGAACCCGTTACCCGGTCTTAAATGACCTTAGCTGTTGATAGGCCGTTAACATCAATAACAAACAAAGTGAATTTTCTGGCTGTAACGCAGACATATTCACCCTGCGTTACAGACAGAACATTCGGGTTAAACCGATCCTATCAAGCCGTAAATGTCAATGACCATTTGTGTTCTACTTTTCCTTTCCCAACACATCATCAGAAACAAAAGTGGAAGTGAACGGGGTTAACGTCCCAGCAACAGCTAAGTCATATAGAGACGAGACCGCAGTTTAAAGTCATCCGACAGACAAGAGGGAGGGAAGTAGTACATATGTACTCAGCGACAACAATTTGTTTGTTTGTTAGTTGGGGTTTAACGGCATATCAACAGCTTTGTACGTATATTCGCTAACCATAACGCCATCTCCACATCTGGAGATAGGGTGGAGTTGGGTTTTGCTGGTTTCACGAACCTACAGTGTTTGATATGCTAAGCAGTGTTATGTTGGAAATACATTTCTGCGTTAAGTTTCAGCACAACACCGTTTTTTAATTTGTATTTTACTTGTAAATTTCGACATCATGTTTGGTTGTATGCAGTACGCGGCCTTGTATGCGCATTTGATTTTTGTCGTTTATTTAATTTGTTCGTGCCCTTTTTTCCAGTAACTGTTTCGGATTTCTACCCAAAAACTAACAGTACCAGCCCCATTGCGTCATAATCACATAGTTTCAATCCTTGAAAATTTATCCCCAACTACATATACGTTTTTTCTACAAAAGTCATGCTCAATATTAGTGATAACACACGATTTATTCCAGCCAAAATGAAGTATTGGTATATTCTGTTTTCAACATATTTGAAATGCATATCTATTGTCCGCCATGTTGTTGTTATTGATAAATATAGAATAGTAGGTTAGTGCCGTGAATGGGTAAAAATATCTGGCAAGGCTTAGGAAACGGAATGGGCGAGGCTCTGCCGAGCACATCCCGTTTCCGAGCCGCGCCAGATATTTTCCCCATTCACGGCACTAACCTACTATTCTATTTATCCCGTCAACACCTAGAAATGGAATTAAAATGCAAAATAGTAACCCCAGTCACCGCATATATTCATACGCGGTGATTAGGTCGTATTGACTGGATATCAAAAATGTTTCACGGCACCGTGTTTCACGGCACATACGCACTGTGTTGATTGACTGGATAATACAAATTATTGTGTACTTGTATGCACTCATATACCACTGTGGTTTGAGAATATCGTAAATAAAGGCTCTGTTTAGTACAAAATCACATATAATACCTGTACAAGTACATGTACATGTTCCAGTATATGTACAAATGGGTGGGGGGGGGGTCGCAAAATCAGAACAGCGACAATAGAAACCGTACGGTCGAATAATACTGGCTTATCAGGGTGAAGCGGAGAGATATATAATAACAACGAAACATGTTTATGCAATAACCCCATATTTAATTCATATCACTTACTCATGTTAGAGGACATCAGCATGTGGTGTAGAGGTTGAATTAACAGGTGTTAACCCTTTCATCCCAAGTAACTGGAATGGACTTTGATATGGCAATGTTTCGACCAATCCAGTCGTCACAAAATGATTTTAAAACTAGTCCATTTATGAAAAGGGGATGTGTTTTGTTCTCAAAAATATGAAATTTACTTGCAAAAAAGTGCAGATCCTGATGAGACGGCTCGTCACGAGCCGGCTCATCTGGATCTACACTTTGTGCCAATACATACAGGCCTGTGGTGTTGAAAGGGTTAAACTGTAATCATGAAAATGTGTTCGATCGAGTTGAGTAGATCCAAGCACATCAGTTACCTGATTTCGTTGGTCATTATCTCGACACTCCTTGCTTGATTACCATGTTACCTCGTAGTTTTATTCAGTTATCTTGAGGCTGTACGCTAACAAGAAAGCAACAACACTGATGGGTAGTGCTTCCAGGTACAATATAATGTTTTATTACATAAAATGGCCATCATAATACATTAGTGTAATAAATATGCAAATGAGATCGCAAATGAGATCGTTTCACTAAACTCCGTATGACTAAAATGTTCGCAAGTGCAAAATGATGATAGTCTGTAAATTTCACATTAACAATGTTTTCTTATTGGATTTACATTTATTGAGCATAGGCTGCATATGCAACATGCAACAACATAAATAAGTGTATAATTGTGTCACTATTCCACCAGTTCTAAAAATTACACCTTAGTTTACTGATAGTGACGCGCGGTGGTATCAGGCTATTTTGATATGCAAATGAGGCATGCTTGCTTTTAATTATTTATACTAATTAAATGAGTCACCTGAACAAATAATATTTTCGACAGATTATAAAGTATGATCACTGCACATCAAAAAATAAATACATATAATAAATAGTAATGTCCGTTAACATTTTATAAAACACGGTTATCGCCCCTGATATTAGTGTGGAAATGTACGTATGATATAAAATGCATAATGAAGCCAATCAATACGTGGGGTAATGGTGAATGAATGTTTATTTTGCCAGAAAATGTCTCAGATGGTGTCTCTGATGTAAAGAACAGTTTGTGCCTACTCAGTGGGCATGTACCTTTAAGAGTCCAGCCACCGTTCGTGTTCTACTTTTCCTCGCCACCCGATCCCAGTCAATATTTGCTATCTTCAGGTAATTATCGACTACTGTATGTTCCACGTTTTGCTGCCGACGACGACGTTTTTGCTAAAAACGTGGAGCAGACAGTAGTTCCTGAACTGATTCTTTGTCCGAACATTTTACTGATTTTGGTTCCGCGGGCAATGACCGGAGTAACCGGAAGCTTTTGGCTGTTGTGCAAGACTTAACAGCCAGAAAATTCGGCCAATGAACGGACAAAAACTGGTCATTCAGTGAGCATCTGTGGGTGCACACCAACTCATATTGCACACTGTCGGTTACATGTGACGAGTCATGACATAAAAAGGCAAATTATCTCCTTAGAAGCCAGTGTAGCCCAGCTCAGAGTATGCATCCGCATGTTCAACGCATTATTGTTCACTGTGCCTGTGTAGCTCAACATTGGAAGTGTTAGTTCCTCTATATTTCTTAATAATTAGTGTTATCTCAAATACACACTTTAAACACGTATTTAATCCTTACAATGCTGAATGAAATTTTGTCGTCTGCTGTTGATTTTTTTATTTCCATTTTCGTCAAGAAAACACATAGTTTAACGGCACTTTTTAATAATTTAGAACGGAAATGATTCTGATATTCTGCCAAACCATGTGTTTCGTGATAATAAGACAACAGAGTAAACAACATCGGACGGTATGTTTTGTTTCACGCGTTATAAGTGAAAGACTCTGGACGGTTGAGAGGAAGCTGATCTGGAGCTACACTTGGCAAACACACAATCAGTAGCCGGTTTCATAAAAAATGCAAAGTATACCTATCTAACAAAGTATACTTTGAGGGAGTAATCATTGATTTTTCCGAAATGCATTATTTCATACGGAACTAATGATTGCATTTATTTGATGATTACAACTAAGCAGAATTATTATACTGAATTGATTACATTATCACAGCCAAAATGTCTGTGATAATGTAATAAATTCAGTATAATAAAAATTAATAAATTTATCCTAAAATTGAAAATGTATCCCTCAAAGTATACTTTGCTAAGAAAGTATACTTTGCAATCTTGGTGAATTAGGATACAGACCATTTTCTGTCGTCGCTAGTTACACATGTCTTGTTCCCGTTCGGTAAATGCAAATACTTCGATTTAACGACGGCACTGACTCATGACCTAGCATGTCGTCTCCCACGAAGCGGAGAAAGGAGAACGGCTCCAAGGGGTCCTAGCTCTAATTAGAATGGTCCCCTCTGGTTATTTAACGTAACCAGACTCTTCTTCAAATCTGACACACGGGACCGGCCGCCTTTTAAAGTCCCCATCCGAAAGGACTAGTAGAGCAGGAAATACAAAGTACATGCATCTCAGAAATACCGACGCCCTGGAACTGAACCCTGAATCGAACCCGGGTCGCCAGCGTGGCAGTCCGACGGTGTTACCCCTCGGCCATGGTTTGCTCTTTCCCCGTTCAGTATCTAGGCCCACCCTTCTTGAACTCCTTGACCAATGGCGCGATTCGTAGATTCCGTCGCCATTCGTTGCGCACGCAGCCTGGACGTACCACTTCCGGCCAGTCAGTTTATTCAAGGTCAATTGTTCAACTACTTGGGCGGCGCTCAGGGCATCTATCAATGATAGGAGAACACATGTAGTCATGTTTAACCTTTAAAGGTATATGCCCACTCGGTAGGCACAAACTGTTCTTTATAGGAATTAAATAAGGATATAATTGTGTCACTATTCCACCAGTTCTAAAAATTACAAGAGCCCGCTATACAGATCACTTAGTAATATTTGTTACCGATAGTGACTCGCGGTGGTATCAGGCTATTTTCATATGCAAATGAGGCATGATATTTTTTTAATTATTTATACTAATTCAATGCGTCACCTGAAAAAATTATATTTTCGACAGAATATAAAGTATGATCAAAAAATAAATACATATAATAAATAGTAATATACGTTAACATTTTAAGGAAACACGGTTATCGCCCTTGAAAATTACGTTTAATATAACATGTATAATAATGTCAATCAATACGTGGGGTAATGGTGAATGAATGTTTATTTTGCGAGAGAATGTCATATCTACAGAATGTACAAAACTATTTGTCTCCCTATATTATAACCTGGTATGTGGGACCCCACCTTTAAAAGTGGTCCTTTTAACAATATTGTCCTGCATATATTATTTTAAAGCATCTCGCATGGAAATGATACTTATGCTGACAGAATATGTTTATTGACCAGCAAATGGAACAAAAACAGAAGACGACAAAACATAATTGTAAATGTTAACATTGGAAGGAACATTTTAGCAGAAAAGATTAGCCTAAATAAATAGCGAACGTGGAAAAGAAAACAAACCCCAAAACGCAATACATGTACATTTCGGCATTCAACGCAATGACAGTTCATCTTGTTGAGTCACAAAAGAAAACAAATTCCGACAATTTCGTGGCATAGTAACTTGACGTTTATTGCAATCTTGTTGAATCAATAAGCCATTCTGTAGATCGGTTGTGGGTGAAAATCGGCAAAAACTGAAAAATCATCTGTAATAAACACGGTTATCGACCCTGATATGAGCATGGAAATTTACCAGAAATTGTCTGAAAACAAATCACTGTAATTTTCAAGTTGGTTCAAGTATTATCAAATTTCATCAGCTTCAACTTGACACTGTCAGCGAACAAATTCACGAAACCGGCCAGTACAAAGGTACATTTAATATACAAAACAATGTCGGCAAAAACTGTAAAAATAATCCACGAAATTCGTCGGTAATGAATATGAGATTATCGGCAAAACATCGTTGACTTACTCGGTAAATCCTGCTTGTTGGCAATAACGACAACTGGAACGCCTCGCATCTCATCGCTTTCGAGGATTCCGAATAGTTCTTCCCGCGCTTCCCCGATCCGTGCTCTGTCCGAGCTGTCTACCACGTAGATCAAGCCTGGCGACGGTAAATCAGGAATTATTATTTTGTAAAGCTCTAGAAAAGGCGCGTGTTGCTGTATGTTTCCCATTTTCCAATTGTTATAGCTCACTATGCATTGATTTTCAAATGTGGGAGTACAAAATACTCAAAACAATTTGAAAATAGCCATTTATTTTCAAAATCAGGAGAAAAGATGGTCTAATAAAGTTGACAGTCCCATATTTAAGCTGAACAAAGCAATCAGTGTATTTTCAACTTTATTAGAGCATTTTGCTCATATTTTCCCTATTTTATATTGGAAAAGTACACGTGATATAGTTCAATAATGAATATTCAAAAATAAAACACGCATTAAAATTGAAATCAGGGGAAATAATACTCATTAGCAGTCATAATATTCATTACTTCTTATGACAGCAGTAAACTGGTTTAATAAATATCATATTACATCATCACTCGTGCAAGATCCTCTATTTATTGAACAGATACAAACATGGACATATATATCCTATGATATATATATATATATTGAACATGGAACACTTCTACTGCCATATAACGGTATGAAGCTATACAGTCCAACCTCTCTAAACCGGACACAGATAACATTGTGTTGTACCTAATACTGATCAATTTCATTGTCATTTATCTCCCATGATATGTCTGTCCATGATCACAAAGCAGTCACTCGTGTCTTGAAATAGTTGTCCCGTATGCCCGTTTTACAGTGAAACCTCTCTAAACCGGACAGCCTTGGGACCTCCCAGGGTGTCCGGTTTAGAGAGGTTCTGCTGTACATACATTAATTCGGCTTATATTTAAGGGTGGAAATTGGTTAATTGGTTAATTCGAACACCTTCCATACCCGGGATATAGCCCTGTAAAGATGGTCGTCGTCCTGGTTTATATTTCCGAATGTTGATCAATGTTGCATTTATTCAGTCTCCAAAAGACTGCGCAAAATATAGGAGAATCTATGCAGGTATGGTAACCTATAATTTGAGGCCTACTATAGCACCGATCAGTTTATCGGAGTGTGATATAGTATGGCTGGTAGCGATTAGAGATGATTGAGGGGAACACAGACTTGTTTGTACATACATACCATCACAGTTCTGATAGTAGTGGCGCCAGAGTTGTCTTATCTTCTCCTGGCCGCCCACATCCCACACCGTGAACGTGAGGCCCTTCACGGGGCACACCGTCTCAACATTAAACCCGATCGTCGGGATGGTGGCCACTGTCTCGTGCAGCTTGATCTTATATAGCACCGTTGTCTTCCCTGGAATAAATACATGTAATAATAATAATTAATAATAATTAATAATAATAATATATAATAATAATAATAATAATAATAATAATAATAGTAATAAATTATAAATAATAGTAAATGATTAAATAAATAAGGCGAAACCAAGTTCTTTTTTTGTTAAGCGTCTGCGTGTGGGTAGGTTTTGAGAGTGGTTCTTTAAAAAAACAACTGTATGCGACAAACAAATATATACTAGTGATATGGGAAAACTGATTGCGGACTTGTCCAAGGTTTAAATATGTTCATGAATTTACAGTGAAACACCCGCCACGCTTCTGATAAGCAACATATGTCATTGTCAAGTTAACTACCGGAGTGTGCAAATTTGATCAGAAGCTACATTGGTCACAAATTCCATAAGCCCCGTTTTTTTTTCCAGTCACAACCACAATTGCATCCCGTAAAATTATATTAAATGTAATACTGCATCTGCACTGAAATTAGTCAAGTATCCATTTCATTTTACATGCAGAAAACATCAAGTTTTCTTGAAATAAAAGCGGATGTGATAAAGGATCTGATTTCAGATTCGGCCCCTAAAAATATGTGTTCTACTTACCAGCAGCATCTAGTCCCAGCATCAATATCCTGGCAGGAATATTTCCCCAATCCTCAAACAAGTCCTTCAATCGCGACAGAAACAGACCCATGATAGCGGAGTACTTTCACTTTCGATTTACAAATATAATATGTAGTCCTGATTAATTCACTCAAAACACTTGTTTAATCGCCGCAAATTCTCTCGAATGACAAAGTTGTGATCTAGCCTTGCTCTTATACCCATGATTTATAATCGGATTTACTGGCAATGTTGCAATATTGTAAATAGTGCGGTCAATTTCACCAAGTCAGGTCAAATGAGTTGTCTAGGTCCATGTTGGACATTCCACGCTGGAGAAAATGACGTCATTGCGAAATACGATTGTTTAATTGGACGTTATTTATAAAACGGATAGCTGTAATGTAAATATACTTCACACGTGGTAACTGGCAAAACATCCGGGACATTGTTGTTGTTGTTCTGATATTCGCACGCCTATTTTTCGTGCCACCCGGATGTTCGGGAAAATTCGGAGACACCATCAATGCTATTCTAACTAGAAATTTGACATGTCGGTGCACGAATGCCCCCGCTGGCAGCCAAAGAAAATGAGGCACATTTGAAAACACAGAGGGCCAGAGAAGCGTGGATTTGTCATAGCATGAAAGCAGACCATCAGAGCACTGGGTGTGTGAAATATCAAGCAGATCCATACAAGGAAACAGACATCATAAGACACTTACCCGAGTTTCGAACGTACCAAGTATGTGACATTGACCTTGGCCTTATCGGGGGCCGTACGATCTTGGATTTGTCACAGGGCATTAGAGGACCATTACAGCAATACGTGTGTGAAATAACAAGCATTTCAAATAATGAAACAGATATTATCAGAGACAAATACCTGAGCGATAAGGTATGTAACGAATCAAGCATGTCACCTTTACCCTGGGCTTATCGGGGGCGTGACGATTGTGGATTTGTAACAAGGTGGTAGAGGACCATTAGAGCAATGCGTGAGTGAAATAGCAAGCAGATCCGTGAAAAGAAACATAAATTATAAAACATTTACCCGAGCGTTAATGTTCGGCCCCCGCACCATTTGGTGGCGGGGGCATACACTATTTATAGTAAGTGAAGATTGGTGAGGACATTTTACAGGTGCGAACGAGATGAACAATGGTGCATGTGTAAGGTAATTGCAATACATGTTTATTCAGCTTAGCCCGTAATTTCTGTCTGTAACGCAGTGCGACTTACAGCCACTACGCACAAAGGTCATTACACTGTCAAACGGAAACATCATGTTGTACATACATCCTATATATGCGTGGCGAACTAATTCAGCAAATGGTCAACAACAATTACTTTTGTAAGCAGGTATACATTATTGCTTAAGTAAAATATTTATTATTCGTATGCGTCAGGTTGTACGAGAATAACAGTAATAACAGTAATAACACCACCTAGACTAACATGCCATGTCTCTATATCATGTTTAAATATTTTTTTTCATTATCTGACTTTTATCAATTATTATTTACTTTGCTATAGCGACTATCACCGTCGCCATTTTCTTTCCGAGGTAAAATATCGGAAATCTGCAAAGTAACCGACCAATTTAATCGATTGACGTATGTAGGGGGTTTCCCGCTCAGATGTCAGATAGTGTGGTTGCCAAGTGTATGGAACGTTCCATGCAGGAGTTTAACTTTATTTTAAATTAAAAAAATAAAATTTTATTGGCGATTTTCATCGCACAGATCATCAACATCAAGAATCCGACTGATGGCACCATGTCATCTTTGATCGTTTTGAGAAATTTGCATAAATCCAAAATGGCTGCCAAACAGTTATGGTGTGTCATATAGTTGTTTCCACATGAGGTATTAGCATACATTAACAGCATAAAGTGGATTCACTTGACTTATCGAGATATGTGATCAATATTAAATTTCAATTCACTGTTAAATGGTAAAAATCCAACATGGCCGCCAAACGTAACATGAAGTTTTGCATATGACTGCTCCCACGTATACTCCATATGAAAAGAACAGGTATACTAATCTTGGATATACTGACATGATAAACGCTTACAGTAAACTTGATACGTAATTAGACACCTTTGTAAAGAGTGAAAGTTCAAGATGGCCGCCATATATACATAAATTATCCCATGACCATCATCACAGAGAATAATACTTAAGTATATAATTGCACATGGGTTTCATATCATAGTAAATTGGAATAACAGTACCGAATTTATGTATACTATGAACGCTTTTACTAACATAGGAATATAATTAGATAACTACCAATAGCAGAAATCATAGATGGCCGTCAAATATAAAAAAATAATGTTGCCTTATATTGCATATAATTACTAGGATATAAGTAAACATATCTACAATATTAGATACGTATATACATGGCAGACGTATATATACAGATAGATTACCTCACAATGACAATCACATCGTGTAATGATTAAAATAGTACATGTCAAAGGAAATAAATATATGGATAATGGAGGCTCTAGAGATGCAGTAAACATGGACAACAACTATTCCCCAACAGTCCCAACATAATAATAAAACAATCATATTGAAGTGCAGTACACGAAGACATGACAACAAGGATGCCGCTTTGGTATTGTCAACACAGTCCAGTTGGGTGGTTGAACCTGATTAGCCATCATATAATTTCTCCCGCAAACCTCTCCATCATACGTCATAAGGACAGTATTATACAAGGCAATGATGAATAAAAAATGTTTAATACATGTATACTGTACGAAAAAGACATTAATCACACAAAATATATATCAGTTTCAGTAATTGAAAGCTAATATTGTAAATATAACTATAAGGAAACAATGACATACGTATGATGGCACAAAAGCTTTAGACAGTTATATTGTTCAGCATTTTCATATTAGTCTATTAAATTGCGTGAATACTGTATTTCTCATAACCATAGTATGGTACCTTGAATTTGTATATGTTCTTTATATGGTTGTGTACCATGTGTATTGCTATCTGCAGGTACTATACTATTTATTGTTAGCGTGAGTATTTAGTAGTGGCACAACTAGATTGACTGTCATATACTATATATTACAATTGTATTAGTTGTGTCCTCCATGTGGGTATTTAATATATAACATCTCCGTGCTCTTCTCTGAATTATTATATTTGTGATTAAGGTGGTGTTATTTGTTCCACATTTATGTATACTGACGGCGTCATGTCTTAGTTTTTACATATCATATGCATTCACAGGTGCTGAATTCTGTCTTATGTTTAAACAAGTAAAACTCATTTAATGGCATATAACTACACAATAATTCGACACAAATAAAGTATTTGTATTGCTTATCTTTGAAGCAATACACAGAGCAAATTGGTGTACATACATTACCTCATCATATAAATATGTTGCTCTACATCGGCGATAGTGGTCTGAAAACACATCAATTACTTGCAGCTTATAAAGTAATAAGATATATTAATATTGTGTACATCAACCATGTGCATACAGCAACTGACTACTTTCACAGAAAGAAAACATGTGACTGAAACATGCAATAATATCAGCGGGAGTCCTAAGTGGTTGTACTAAGTAGGTTGAAAGCACGTAATGGTAGCCAGAAACTGGAATAAGCTACTGGATGGCTGAACTATGTTATTGTACGTAGTCACTGATTGTGACAGAAATATATAGACGTATCATCCATTTGTACTTGTTCAATTGCTGTATTCAGACACTCATGTTGTTAATGACGCTGTCTAGAGGAGCGATTTCATGCGATGTTGCACAGTAAATCACATTGAGCATTTGAGTTTTTGGAGCCAATGATATAAACGACGACATCTGGTATTTTTACAAATTAGGAAGTTCTTGAAGTATATTATAAAGTACATCAATAGAAGTATGAATGCTGCTATGGAATGGCAAGACAAGACAAGACAAAACAATATCGAATATATCTAACTGAATGCACGATTTTAAATATTATATTATAATATAATTGTATTACTATTATAATGTACTATATTCATATCCGGCGGCCATATTAGGCTTACGTTGTTTCCGATGCTGTCTAATGGTGTATATCAAGGTAAACAACGTTCCCTGTGACTTAATACCAGGATTGTGTATACTTAATTATTAGATGTAGTATCCGAGTGTAATTACATAAGCTATTTACTGCACAAGTTAGTTATCAGGTAATATAATGATATTTGGTGGTCATCTTGGACTAATGATATTGAACTATGTGTCTAAATACATACCCAATGTATTGGAATAATTATATACCTAAATACAATATTGGTATACAAATTTACTCTGATATGGGGTCCGATTTCAAGTATATGGTGTTTCTTATTTCAAGATACGGTTGCAAGTACATTGTAATGTATTCATATAGGGTTGCCATCTTGGACTTGTGTTATATAGATTAGTATATACTTTCACATCAAAGTTACAAAAAACACACATTCATTGTTTTAATAAACACATAATTAAAAAAAGTATATTCTTTGATATGACGAATTAGTGAAAGTATGTAAAATAGTCACATTTGGCGGCCATCTTGGATTTTTTCCATATGCAGTTGAGGAATTGAATTTTAATGTTGCCCATTTGTGTCAGTACGTTATTACATTCATTATGCTCTCTTAGATGGTTTCATTTCCTCCTGGGGATGCAATTATATGGCACAGTATATCTAGGTGGCAGCCATCTTGAATTTATGCAGATTTCTTCAAATGCTCAAGGGTAACAGGTTGTCATCAGTCGGATTCTAAAACTAGAAAGTCTACATACGCAAAATCAGTAATAAATCAAAGTACTGAAAGTACTGAACATAGTTGTACTACAATAATTCCGCCACGGAAGCGGTGTCGCGCCTGAAAATACCTTGTCGGTACAAAACAATGTTGTAACAGGATTTTTGTTAAAGTTTCTGCATTACTTTGACATCGCCATGTTTACATCTGTTTTGTGAATGAAATAGTTGCCCCCGGATTGAGTATATTAAAACATACAAATGACGTCATTGGGGAAACCGCTGACAACATGTTCAATGTATGGAAGCCCAAACGTGTTAGAAATGTTTTTGTCGTATTTTCAGTACTTGCATTAATATGGGTATTAATCTACGCTGGATGTGTTATACTGTCATTAATTTGTTCCCTGACTGTAATGTATCACTTACTGACTTATTGACCCCCTTCCCTGAACGTAGAATTGACACTCATGTTGGCGTGTATTGGCCACCATAGACAAATGTCAATCAGGCAGAATTCGGGAATGTCACTAAAATCGGCTGTAAACCCATCGATAGAATGAGGATTAACATCAGTTAGACCCACACGTGCGAGTTTTTAAAAACAATCTGGGTCAACAGGTAGCTGTAACCCCTTGATATCGTTTGTGTGTTTAACGCGTCGCGTGTTTACACGTGACGTGTTTATCCGGTGGAGAGTATTCGGAGGGGAGTTAACTCTGCCGAAAACTATAGCCTGTTACTAAATTTAGCGTTGACCGCACGATTTGTGACGCAAATGGGGGCAAATAACAACTTGAAGCATAACACAATAATCCGATGTATTTTGGTACGTAGAACATCCGTTGTTGCTATTGTTCAGTGCAAGTATTTTTTTATAATATTATTTCCAATTAGCGATTGCGTATGACAGTTAAACGCTGAGTAACATAATGCATTTTGTTGTTATGGTTATTCAAAGATATCACTACGGACTAGCCCTTAGAGGGGGGTCTAGGGCGTGACTAACTGTCCGACGCGATTCCAATACATAGGCTACCCTATGTAAAAACTACGTTATTCAAAACATGGTTAAGCCCCAAAATCGGCCTTTGGCCGCCGGACTAAAAACAGAATTACGGGAGTTAATTTATTCTGCCGGAAATTCTTCGGCAAGATGGCGACCGAAGCGTTGTAAACTTTGTACACTTTATGTAATCGGACAAAAGGAGCGATAACACACTATATTGTAATAGGCAAGTCACCCATTGTAACTCATACAGGCTATTTAATATAATTTCTGTTTATTCACTGCTGGTTTAGCACCATTAGACGCGTATTTAGACACAAATCAACAGATTTCAAATCTTGAAATCAGTCGCTACAGTAGCTATCTTTGAGGCCTATGGCTGTAACGGTAGTAAAGCCATACTGCTATGTCTAAACACCACCATAAGAATATAATTTTTTGATTCACTAATATCCCTACGTACTACATGTATAAGTGAAAAAACGGTGAAATTAAAGGGGAGTAATTCGTTAATTTCATGAAAATTGGAAATGTCATTGACATGATACATGTATCTGAAAAAGTGTGAAGAAATACGTTTTAAGACATTTATTTGTTTAGCTACGTGTTGTTTTGGAGAGATAAATGTTCCATTAACATGTTGTATGAAGGAAATTGTGATATTGAACAGAAAATCGCACAGTGTACTGTTTCACTTTTACCTGGCAAACCACACATCACATACCATATATACCCACGTCTGTACTCTGTTATTAGCTATCAAATCCAGTGACATGTAAGCAGTTACCTGAGTGTATTGTCCATGAGTGTGTCTACTAACATACTATGCGAGTAAATATGGCTTTACATATGGGTAACGTGTATAGTAACATAGGCTGTGCACCAGATTGGAAAGTCTACACGTTGAAATTTTATTTTGAGATTGATGGGGAAAATGCTCAGATATCTCGTGTTTTGTATAGTTTGCTGGCATAATATGTATAGCTTGCCGTTGTCATATCTGTCTATTACGTATTCAACCAAATTGTATTTGGTTTACGCACGAAGTGGTGAAACTGTGCGATGGCTTGTACATACAAAGATGGCGGAGATGGAAACTCAATCCTCCATACACATTAACAAGACAATATTCACATAATTATGTTATATTCATATATCATATCACTCTTATGACGCAATTACCATTGAAGTCAAGTGTATCTATCTATCACCTAATACCTTATAAGAAATCACGAATTGCCTGGTTTGGTTCTCAGGTACGTTTTTATCTTTCAGTTGAATTGGATTATTGCCCATTATAAAAGCAGTAAGATTATTACAGATAATGATCCTGGTGCTTTTGGGAGGGGGCCATGTGATTCTGGTGTAGCGAGGACCTGACATCCGGTCAGGATGATTCTTATTTCAGGGCTGAATATGTAATGTGTTATTGTAAATATTCAGTTCTGATTTGTGTACAGGTAATATATGGGATTTAGTACTAAACCCATTGACCCGGCCTTAAATGACCTTAGCTGTTGATAGGCAGTTAAACCCCAACAAACAAACAAACAAGCAAACAAAGAAACTGATGGGCGGCAGGTGGGAGCACACGATGGGTAATTTAATGATTGGGGTTGATCATTAGTACCAGAATCTCGACCGGTGACCTGGTATGTCCTTCACGTACGTCGTTGGCATTCTTGTATGTGGCGGTTGAATCTGGTTTCCTTATGTGAGTATTACGATTATTCCTAATCCTATTACCTTTAGTTATTCTAATTTCAGTGGTGAATATATTTTTATTGTATGTAAATATTACGTTCCGATTTTGGGAACTCCCACCCCCCCACCTCCCTCAATGCAGAAACTTTAATACGGGATCGAACCCGTTGGCTCGGCCTTACATGACCTTAGATGTTGATAGGCCGTTAACACCAATAACAAAAAACGTGAACTTTCTGGCTGTAACGCACATATACTCACCCTACGTTATAGACAAAAGATTCGAGTTAAACCGATCCTATCAAGCCGTAAATGCCAGTGACCATTTCTGTTCTAGTTTTCCTTTTCAAACACATCGTCAGTAACAAAAGTGAACGGGTTTAACGTCCCAGAAACAGCTAAATCATATAGAGACGGGACCGCAGTTTAAAGTTTCATCCGACAGACACCAGGGAGGGAAATAGTATGGAGCCCCGCAGGGGACATGGACTTTTGTTTATTAATTCGTTCCCACGAAATAACAATTCGTTCCCTCGTTTAACAATTCGTTCACTCGAATTAACAATTCGTTCCCACGATATAACAATTCGTTCCCTCGAATTAACAATTTGTTCCCACGAAACGACAATTCGTTCCCTCAATTTAACAATTCGTTATCACGATATAACAATTCTTTCCCACGAATTAACAATTCGTTCCCGTGGGAACGAATTGTTATTTCGTGGGAACGAATTGTTAAATTGAAGGAACGAATTGTTAAATTGAGGGAACGAATTGTCGTTTCGTGGGAACGAATTAATAAAAAAAAGAATTATACGTCCACTGCGGGGCTCCATAAAATAGTACATATGTACTCAGCGACAAAATAAACCGTACAGTCGAATAATACTTGCTTATCAGGGTGAAGAGGAGAGATATATAATAACAACGAAATATGTTTATGCTATAACCATATTTAATTCATATCACTTAAGCATGTTAGAGAACATAAGCATGTGGTGTAGAGGTTGAATTAACAGGTGTTAACCCTTTCACACCAAGTAACTGGAATGGACTTTGATATGTCAATTTTCCGACCAATCCAGTCGTCACAAAATGATTTTCAAACTAGTCCATTTATGAAAAGGGGATGTGTTTTGTTCTCAAAAATATGAAATTTACTTGCAAAAAAGTGCAGATCCTAATGAGACGGCTCGTCACGAGCCGGCTCATCTGGATCTACACTTTTTGCCAATACATACAGGCCTGTGGTGTTGAATGGGTTCAACTGTAATCATGAAAATGTGTTCGATCGAGTTGAGTAGATCCAAACACATCAGTTACCTGATTTCGTTGGTCATTATCTCGACACTTGGACTGCCATGTTAACTCGTAGTTTTATTCAGTTATCTTGAGGCTGTACACAAACGACGTTTTGCACGGAATCATTCAAACATAACTTTGCACAGGCCGGAAAAAGTAAAACCATACTTTTCCGACTTGCACGTGATTACGCATTATTAACCCGCATACTGTTTATTGTATCGGTTCAACATGTTGCTTAAAGCTTTAAAGGTAGATTTGATAGAGAAAATGATGTTACCAATCGTTTAGAAATATAGTTGTGATATTTTAAAAGCTGTACTGTTTATTTTCTCGCTGAGTATATGTAAGTATTTTTCACGCCTAGGTTGCGGATTGAACTCGCAACCTCCTGTATTGAAGTCCAATGCCATGTCCACGGCCCATCCTCCTCAGTAACGAGAAATCACTAACACTGATGGGTAATCCCTCAAAACAATAAAGCAAACATAAACATGTACATAAAATACTTTAATGTACAATATCAAATTGTATTACATGTACATAAAATGGCCATCATAATAGATTAGTACATGTATAATAAATACGCAAATGAGATCGCTACAGACAACCTGTTAGGTGATTCGTATACAATTATTATCTTTCGAGGAGGCGGAGATCAACATCACTTTGTGAAGGTCAGTAAATCTCATGTACAGCGACTCAAAAGACAATACTTGTTTTATTATATGACCCTTTCCACGAATATTCAGAAAATCAGGAATAGTCACTAACAGTGGTGTAAACAAAATAACAAGTGCATGTGTCAGATTTACGCATACACTCTAAGGAGGTGAACAATAGGTTTGTCTCGGACCGGTCTCGCGGTGCTTATTCGTGTAAACAAACCGTTCAGAGGTCTACATTCAATGTGTAGATACTCACGTCGTCGTGTTTCGGCCAATGAGAATTACTGAAATATTTAGTCATATAATAATACAGCTTAAGTTCTGATGTTGTGTTATTGCAATAAACAGAATCAGACAGCTGTGTTCACTTAAGGACCCGTTTTATACCTGATCATCCATTGATTAAAAAAGAATTGCTTCATAAATGTGATGGAATATAACTATTGTATTACTGAAATTGTACCTTGACTTGTACATACAAAGATGGCTGAGATGGCAACTCAATCCTCCATATAGTACACAGTAACAACAAGACAATATTCACATATGTTATATTCATAAATCACATCACTCTTATGACGCAATTACCATTGAAGCCACGTGTATCTATCTATGACCTAATACCTTAATATGATATATGTTAAACGTGTTGACTGATTTCATAAGAAACTTGACATAGCCTCGTTTCTCATGAAATCAGTAAACTCATGTAGTGCAATCAATATCATAGTACATAACAGTATCGCTCATGCCCGATGCTCTATGCCGCTCCTGTTGATCACAGTACATTGACAAACTCATTAGCAGCATGTGATGAAATAAAAGTGTCCGTTTAGTCACCGATACATGCCAGCTGTCGTATAGTACATATAACGAACAATTGAAAGTTCACTTATTTATTTTCGAACTTTCATTCCCATTGAACCACAAAGAGAAATAAAGAAATTTCACAATGTGTCTTTACTGGTATATACAGTTTTTTATCTCCCGTTTTTATCTCTCTCACGGTTTCTGATAGTTTGTGCCCACTGAGTGGGAATGTAGCTTTAAAGTTTGACTATGACACAATGGGGCTTACAGCTCCAGAAATGCCGCCATACTTCTGCAAGCTGATGATAAGGAACTATACCATTTATTAATGCTGAATGGCGAACAGTGCAGATCATGATCAGACTGCGCGGATGCGCAGGCTGATCTTGGTCTACACTGATCGCGAAGGTCATAAATTCTTTTTCTCTAGTGGCAGTCACATATAGTCAAATATATAGTACACATGCAGTGATGTAACTTTAAAGGTATATACCCACCCAGTAGGAATTACTGAAATATGTGTATAATTGTGTCTATTCCACCAGTTATAAAAATTGCAAGTGCCCGCTATACATATACATATACAATAATTTAGTAATACATATTTTACTGATAGTGACGCGCGGTTGTATCAGGCTATTTTCATATGCAAATCAGGCATGCTATTTTTCAATTATTTATACTAATTAAATGAGTCACCTGAACAAATAATATTTTCGACAGATTATAAAGTATGATCGTTACACATCAAAAAATAAATACATATACTAAATAGTAATGTCCGTTAACATTTTTAAGGAAACACGGTTATCGCCCCTGATATCAGTGTGGAAATTTATGTCTGATATAAAATGTATTATAATTCCAATCAATACGTGGGATAATGGTGAATGAATGTATATTTTGCCAGAAAATGTCTCAGATGATGTCTCTGATGTAAATAACAGTTTGTGCCTACTGAGTGGGTATGTATCTTTAAGAGGCCAGCCACCTTTCGTGTTCTACTTTTCCTCGCCACCCGATCCCAGTCAATATTTGCTATTCTTTAAATGTGCGACATACAATAATATCTTCAAGTAATTATCGACTACTGTATGTTCCACGTTTTGCTGCCGACGACGAAGTTTTGGCTATTAAATGTGAAAACTATTTAAATGTAAGTACTTTTTTCATCAATAACAAAACCCTCTCCAAAAATGTTTGATTGATGAAATTCCATCAAATAGAGATTTTAACGAAAAAATAAATAAATGGGCAAATGGCAGCTGGGGAGTGTCCTGGAGCGTCGAAAAACTATATATTTTGGAAATTGACTCCGAAACATAGCTAGATATCTTGGAAATTATGTAACTAAGAAAACAAAAGGTATATTTTGAAAATCGGTCCACAAATATAAAACAAATATATTTTCAGCCTCCACGTTAAATTCCCACAGGAAATTTTTTTTTTTGTTTTTATGCAATACAATCAATATTTGATTGAATTTCATCGGTCCACAAATTCCAAAATAATTTGTAAAAAATATTTTTTTAGCCTCCATGTTAAATTCCCACAGGAAAGTGGCTTTTTTTTTTTTTGGCGATAAAATCAATATTTGATGGAATTTTACCAAATGAAAAAAATTGGGAGGGTGACATGTATTTATTTTTAGATTTAATGTGTTTAATAGCCAAATTTTAGTCTGCAGAAAAACGTTGAACAAACAGTAGTTCCTGAACTGATTCGTTGTCGGAACTTTTTACTCATTTTGGTTCTGCGGGCAATCACCGGACTAAAAGCAAGGACGTTTCCTGACATAAAAAGGCTAATTATCTCCTTAGAAGCCAGTGTAGCACAGCTCAGAGTATGTATCACCATGTTCAACGCGTTATTGTTCACTGTGCCTGTGTAGCTCAACATTGGAAGTGTTATTTCCTCTATATTTCTAAATAATTAGTGTTATCTCAAATACACACTTTAAACACGTAGTTAATCCTTACAATTCTTAATTAAATGTTGTCGTCTGCTATTGATTTTTTAATTTCCATTTCCGTCAAGAATAACATAGTTTTACAGCACTTTAGAATCATTTCCAACGAAATAATTCTGAAGTGCTGCCAAACCATGTTTTTGGTGATAATAAGACAATAAAGTAAACATCAGCAGACGGCATGTTTTGTTTCCCCGCGTTATAAGACCCTGGACGGTTGAGAGCAAGCGGTTCTGGTGCTACACTGGGCAAACACACAATCAGACCATTTTCTGTCGTGGCCTCTATAGTCTCCTCTGGTTCTTTAACGTGCACAGACTCTCCTTCAAATCTGATACACGGGGCCGCCTTTTAAAGTCCCCATCCGAAAGGACTAGTAGAGCAGGAAATACAAAGTATCTCAGAAATACTGACGCGCTGGAACTGAAGCCTGAATCGAACTAAGGTCGCCAGCGTGGCAGTCGGGCGGTGTCCTCGGCCACGGTCAGCTCCTTCCCCGTTCAGTATCTAGGCCCGCCCTTCTTGAACTCCTTGACCAATGGCGCGAGCTGATTCATTCCCTCGTAGATTCCGTCGCCATTTGTTGCGCACGCAGCCTGCACGTACCACTTCCGGCCAGTCAGTTTATTCAAGGTCAATTGTTCAAGTACTTGGGAGGCGCTCAGTGCATCTGTCAACGATAGGAGAAAACATGTAGTTTCAAGTTGGTAAAATAAAATAATTTGAGTATTATCAAATTTCATCAGCTCCAACTTGACACTGTCAGCGAACAACTTCAGCAAACCGGTCAGTACAAAGGTACGTTTAATATACAAAACAATGTCGGCACAAACAGTAAACAAAATCCACGAAGTTCGTGGTTGATGAATATATTGAATATGAGGTTATCGAAAAAAAATCGTTGACTTACTCGGTAAATCCTGTTTGTTTGCAATAACGACAACTGGAACGCCTCGCATCTCATCGCTTTCGAGGATTCCGCATAGTTCTTCCCGCGCTTCCCCGATCCGGGCTCTGTCCGAGCTGTCTACCACGTAGATCAAGCCTGGCGACGGTAAATCAGGAATTGCTATTTTGTAAAGCTCTAGAAAAGGCGCGTGTTGGTGTATGTTTCCCATTTTCCAATTGTTATAGCTCACTATGCATTGATTTTCAAAGGTGGGAGTACAAAATGCTCAAAACAATTTGAAAATACCCATTTATTTTCAAAATCAGGAGAAAAGATGGTCTAATAAAGTTGACAGTCCCATATTTAAGCTGAAAAAGCAATCAGTGTATTTTCAACTTTATTAGAGCATTTTTGCTCATATTTTCCCTATTTTATATTGGAAAAGTACACGTGATATAGTTCAATAATGAATATTCAAAAATAAAACACGCATTGAAATTGAAATCAGGGGAAATAATACTCATTAGCAACAGAGCTTATCGGGAGCGCTGAATTTTGGGATATTTCGTCATAGCATCGCTTCTTATGACAGCAGTAAACTCGTTTAATAAATATCATATTACATCATCACTCGTGCAAGATCCTCTATTTATTGAACAGATACAAACATAGACATACATATCCTATGATATATATATATATATATATAGTGAACATAGGATATATTGCCATATAACGGTATGAAGCTATACAGTACAACCACTCTAAACCGGACACAGAGAAAATGTTGTTGTACTTAATATTGATAAATTGCATTGCCATTTATTTCCCATCATGTCTGTCTATGATCACAAAGCGGTTACTCGTGTCTTGAAGTAGATATTGCCCGTTTTACAGTGGATCCTCTCTAAACCGGACACCATATGGACCTCCCAGGGTGTCCGGTTAGAGAGGTTCCGCTGTACATACATTCATTCGGCTTATATTTAAGGGTGGGAATTGTACAATTCGAACACCTTCCATACCCGGGATATAGCCCAGTAAAGAAGCAGACCGATGGTCGTCGGTCTGGTTTATATTTCTAAATGTTGATCAATGTTGCATTTATTCAGGCTACAAAAGACTACGCCAAATACAGGAGAATCTATGCATGTATGGTAACCTATAATTTGAGGCCTCCTATAGCACCGATCAGCTTATCGGAGTGTGATATATTATGGCTGGGTAGCGATTAGAGATGATTGAGGGGAACCCAGACTTGTTTGTACATACATACCATCACAGTTCTGGTAGTAGTGGCGCCAGAGTTGTCTTATCTTCTCCTGGCCCCCTACATCCCACACCGTGAACGTGAGGCCCTTCACGGGGCACACCGTCTCCACATTAAACCCGATCGTCGGGATGGTTGCCACTGTCTCATGCAGCTTGATCTTATATAGCACCGTTGTCTTCCCTGGAATACATACATGTAATAATGATAATTAATAATAATAAATAATAATAATAATATAATAATAGTAATAAATCATAAATAATAGTAAATGATTAAATAAATAAGGCGATATCAAGTTATTTTTCTGCTAAGCGTATGCGTGCGGGTAGGTTTTGAGATTTGTTCTTTAAAAAACAACAACACTGTATTCCACAAAAAAAAAATATACTAAGGATATGGGAAAACTGATTACGGACTTGTCCAAGTTTGAAATATGTTCATGAATTTTCAGTGAAACACCCGCCACACTTCTAATAAGCAACATATGTCATTATCAAGTTATGTACCCGAGTGTGAAAATTTGATCAGAAGCTACATTGGTCACAAATTCCATAAGCCCCGTTTTTTTCGGTCACAGCCACAATTGCATCCCGTAAAATTATTTTAAATGTAATACTGCATCTGCACTGAAATTAGTCAAGTATCCATTTCATTTTACATGCAGAAAACATCGTGTTTTCTTGAAATAAAAGCGAATGTGATAAGGGATCTGATTTCAGATTCGGCCCCTAAAATATGTGTTCTACTTACCAGCAGCATCTAGTCCCAGCATCAATATCCTGGCAGGAGTATTTCCCCAATCCTGAAACAAGTCCTTCAATCGCGACAAAAACAGACCCATGATAGCCGAGTACTTTCACTTTCGATTTACAAATATAATATGTAGTCCTGATTAATTCACTCAAAACACTTGTTTAATCGCCGCAAATTCTCTCGAATGACAAAGTTGTGATCTAGCCTTGCTCTTATACCCATGATGTATAATCGTATTTACTGTCAATGTTACAATACTGTAAATAGTGCGGTCAATTTCACCAAGTCATGTCAAATGAGTTGTCTAGGTCCATGTTGGACATTCCACGCTGGAGAAAATGACGTCATTTGAAAATACGATTGTTTAATTGGACGTTATTTATAAAACGTATAGCTGTAATCTAAATATAGTTCACACGTGGTAACTTGCAAACAATCCGGGACATTGTTGTTGTTGTTGTTCTGATATTCGCACGCTTATTTTTCGTGCCACCCGGATGTTCGGGAAAAGTTGGAGTCACCATAAATGCTATTCTAACTAGAAATGTCACATGTCGGCACACGAATGCCCTCGCTGGCAGCCAAAGAAAATGAGGCACATTTGAAAAAACAGAGGGCCAGAGAAGCGTGGATTTGGCATAGCATGAAAGCAGACCATCAGAGCACTGGGTGTGTGAAATATCAAGCAGATCCATGCAAGGAAACATACATTATAAGACACTTACCCGAGTTTCGAACGTACCAAGTATGTGACCTTGACCTTGGCCTTATCGGGGGCCGTACGATCGTGGATTTGTCACAGGGCATTAGAGGACCACTAAAGCAATACGTGTGTGAAATAACAATCAGCATTTCCAAAAATGAAACAGACATTATAAAACATTTACCTGAGCGTTAAGGTATGTAACACATCAAGTATGTGACCTTAACACTGGGCTTAGCGGGGGCGTGACGATCGTAGATTTATCACAGTGTGGTAGAGGACCATTAGAGCAATGCGTGTGTGAAATACCAAGCAGATCCGTGAAAAGAAACATAAATTATAAAACATTGACCAGAGCGTTAATGTTCGGCCCCTCACCATTCGGTGGCGGGGGCATACACTATTTATAGTAAGTGAATATTCAATACACAGGTGAAGATTGGTGAGCATATTTTACAGGTGCGAACGAGATGAACAATGGTGCACATGTGTAAGGTAATTGCACTACATGTTTATTCAGCTTAACCCGTAATTTATGTCTGTAACGCAGTGCGACTTACAACCACTACGCACAAAGGTAATTACACTGTCAAACGGAAACGTCATGTTGTACATAAATCCTATATATGCCTGGCTAAATCATTCAGCAAATGGTCAACAACAATTACATTTGCAAGCAGGTATAAATTATTGCTTAAGTAAAATATATAGTATTCGTATGCGCCATGTTGTACAAGAATAACAGTAATAACACCACCTCGATTAACATGCCATGTCCCTATATCATGTTTAACTTCTATTTTTCATTATCTGACTTTTATCATGTATTATTTACTTTGCTATAGAGACTGGCTTCCATCCCGTTGCGTCACATAGCGAAATCGAATACGCACATAATGTTGACACTTCGTGAACTGTACGATACCGAAATCATCTGACAATACGTTTAAATAATATTAATACATCAAAGTTCATTCCTATTTTATATGCAACTACTTTCCTTACTAGTTATTTCTCAACATTTCTTTGCAAAACAGCGTGCATTACCCTTTCAGTTTATCACCGTCGCCATTTTCTTTCCGAGGTAAAATATCAGAAATCTGCAAAGCAACCGACCAATGAAATCGATTGACGTATGTAGGGGGTTTCCCGCTCAGATAACCTGGCAGCCAAGTGTATGGAACGTCCCATAAACTTTATTTAAAAAAAAAAGAAAAATTTATTGGCGATTTTGATTGCCCAGATCATCAATATCAAGAATCCGACTGATTGCCCAGATCATCAATATCAAGAATACGACTGATGGCACTATGTCATCTTTGATCGTTTTGAGAAATTTGCATCAATCCAAAATGGCTGCCAAACAGTTATAGTGTGTCATATAGTTGTTTCCACATGAGGTATTAGCATACATTAACAGCATCAAATGGATTTACTTGACTTATCGAGATAAGTGATCAACATTAAATTTCAATTCACTGTTAAATGGTGAAAATCCAACATAGCCGCCAAACGTAACATGATGTTTTTCATATGACTGCTCCCACGTATACTCCATATGAAAAGAACAGGTATACTAATCTTGGATATACTGACATGATAAACGCTTACAGTAAACTTGATACGTAATTAGACACATTTGTGAAGAGCGAAAGTCCAAGATGGCCGTCATATATACGGAAATTATCCCATGACGAACATCACAGAGAATAATAATTAAGTATATAATTGCACATGGGTTTCATATCGTAGTCAATTGGAATAAAAGTACTGAAGTTATGTATACTATGGACGCTTTTACTAACTTAGGAATACAATTAGATAACTACCAATAGCAGAAATCATAGATGGCCGCCAAATATGAAAATAATGTTGCCTTATATGGAACACATTGCATATAATTACTAGGATATAAGTAAACATATCTGCAATATTAGATACTTATATACATGGCAGACGTATATTTAAAGATAAATTACCTCGCAATGACAATCACATCGTGCAATGATTAAAATAGTACATTTCAAAGGAAATAAATATATGGATAATGCAGGCTCTAGATATGCAGTAAACATGGACTACAACTATTCCCAAACACTCCCAACATAAAAACACAATCATATTGAAGTGCAGTACATGAAGACATAACAACAAGGATGCCGCTTTGGTATTGTCAAAACAGTCCAGTTGGGTGGTTGAATCTGATTAGCCACCATATAATTTATCCCGCAAACCTCTCTAGCATACGTCAAAAGGACAATATTATATAAGGCAATGATGAATCAAAAATTATTAATACATGTATACTGTACGAAAAAGACATTGATCACACAAAAGATATCAGTTTCCGTAATTGAAAGCTAATATTGTAAATATAACTATAAGGAAACAATGATATAATTATGATGGCACAAAAACTTTAGACAATTATATTGTTCAGCATTTTCATATTAGTCTACTAAATTGCGTGAATACTGTATGCCTCATAACCATAGTGTGGTAGCTTGAATTTTGTCACGTTCTATATATGGTTGTGTACCATGTGTATTGCTGTCTGCAGGTACTATAATATTTATTGTGACCGTGAGTATTTAGTAGTGGCACAACTAGATTACAATTGTATTAGTTGTGTCCTCCATGTGATATTTAATATATAGCATCTCCGTGTTCTTCTCAGAATTATTATATTTGCAACAATAGAAGTATGAATGCTGCTATGGAATGTCAAGACAAGACAAAACAATATCGAACATATCTAACTGAATGCACGATATTAAATCTTATATTATAATATATTTGTATTACTATTATAATGTACTATATTCATATCCGGCGGCCATATTAGGCTTACATTATTGCCGATGCTGTCTAATGGTGTATATCAAGGTAAACAAAGTTCCCTGTGACATAATACCAGGATTTTGTATACTTAAATTATTAGATGTAGTATCCGAGTGTAATTACATAAGCTATTTACTACACAAGTTAGTTATCAGGTAATATCATGATATCTTGTGGTCATCTTGGACTAATGCTATTGAAACATGTGAATAAATACATACCCATTGTATTGGAATAATTATATACCTAAATACAATATTGGTATACAAATTCGCTCTGATTTCAAGTATATAGTGTTTCTTATTTCAAGATACGGTTGCAAGTACATTGTAATGTATTCATACATGGCTGCCCTCTTGGACTTATGTTATATAGATTAGTATATAATTTCACATCAAAGTTACAAAAAACACACATTCATTGTTTTAATAAACAAATAATTAAAAAAGTATATTCTTTGATATGACGAATTAGTGGAAGTATGTAAAATAGTCACATTTTGCGGCCATCTTTGACTTTTTCCATATGCAGTTGAGGAATTGAATTTTAAAGTTGCCCATTTGTGTCAGCACGTTATTACATTCATTATACTCTCTTAGATGGTTTAATTTCCTCCTGGGGATGCAATTTTATGGCACAATATATCTAGGTGGCAGCCATCTTGAATTTAAGCAGATTTATCCAAATGCTCAAGGGTAACAGGTTGCCATCAGTCGGATTCTAAAATTAGAAAGTATGCATAGGCAAAATCAGTAATAAAAAAACTAAGTTATTCAAAAACATGGTTAAGCCCCAAAATCGGCCTTTGGTCGCCGGACTAAAAACAGAATTACGGAAGTTAATTTGTTCTGCCGGAAATTCTTCGGCAAGATGGCGACCGAAGCGTTGTAAACTTTGTACACTTTATGTAGTCGGGCAAAAGGAGCGATACAACTTTATTTTAATAGGCAAGTCGCCCATTGTAACTCATACAGGCTAGTTAATATAATTTCTGGTTTTGCACTGCTGGTTTAGCACCATTAGACGCGTATTTAGACAATAATCGACATATTTCAAATCTTGAAATCAGTCGCTATAGTAGCTACCGTAACGGTAGTAATGCCATAGTGCTATGTCTAAACACCACCATAAGAATATAATTTGTTGATTCACTACAAGTATACTGTATAAGTAAAACAAAAAAACGGTTAAATTTAAGGGGAGCAATTCGTTAATTTCATGAAAATTGGAAATGTCATTGACATGATACATGTATTTGAACAAATGTGAAGAAATACGTTTTAGGACATTTTTTTGTTTAACTACGTGTTGTTTTGGAATATAAATGTTCCATTAACATGTAGTATGAAGGAAATTGTGATGTTATACAGAAAATCGCACAGTTACCTGAGTGTATTGTCCCAGAGTGTGTCTACTAACATGCTATGCGAGTAAATATGGCTTTACATATGGGTAACGTGTACAGTAACATACGCTGTGCACCAGATTGGAAAGTTTACACGTTGAAATTTATTTTGAGATTGATGGGAGAAATGCTCAGATATCTCGTGTTTTGTATAGTTTGCTGGCATAATATTTATAGATTGCCGTTGTCATATCTGTCTATTACGTATTACACCAAATTTTATTTGGTTTACTGTCATATTATTTTCTGTATGTGTCAAACGCACAAAGTGGTGAAACTGTACGATGGATTGTACATACAAAGATGGCGGAGATGGCAACTCAATCCTCCATTTAGTACACAGTAACAAGACAATATTCACATATGATATATTCATATATCATATCACTCGTATGACGCAATTACCATTGAAGTCAAGTGTATCTATATATATATCACCTATATAATACTTTCTAAGAAATCACGATTTGCCTGTTTTGGTTCTCAGGTACGTTTTTATCTTTGAGTTGATTTGGGATATTGCCCATTATAAACGCAGTAAGATTATTACTGATAATGGTCCTGGTGCTTTTGGGAGGGTGCCAAGTGCTTCTGGTGTGGCGAGGACCTGACATCCGATCCGGTCAGGATTATTCTTATTTCAGGGCTGAATATATATTTTTTTATTTGTAAATATTCGGTTCTGATTTTGGTACAGGTATTTACAGGCCCGTAGCCAGGTGGGTCGGAGCGGTCGGACGACCTCCCCCCACCCCACCCAGCCTCGAGGTGCACTTTATACCCCCCCCCACACACACACACACACACACACACACACTCACACACAACCGTACGATCGAATAGGCTTATCAGGGTAAAGAGGAGAGCTATATAATAACAACGAAACATGTTTATGCAATAACCATATTTAATTCATATCACTTACTCATGTTACAGGACATCAGCATGTGGTGTAGAGGTTGAATTAACAGGTATTAACCCTTTCACCCCAAGTAACTGGAATGGACTTTGATGTCAATTTTCCGACCAATCCTATCTTCTCAAAATGATTTTCAAACTAGTCCATTTATGAAAAGGGGTGTTACTTGTTCTCAGAAATATGAAATTTACGTCACGAGCCGGCTCATCTGGATCTACACTTTGTGCCAATACATACAGGCCTGTGGTGTTGAAAGTGTTAGACTGTAATCATGAAAATCTGTTCGATCGAGTTGAGTAGATCCAAGCACATCAGTTACCCGATTTCGTTGGCAACCGTAACTTTGCACAGGCCGGAAATAGTAAAACCATACTTTGCCGACTTGCACGTGATTACGCATTATTAATCCGTATACTGTTTATTGTGTCGGTTCAATATGTTGCGTTAAAGGTAGATTTGATAGAGAAACTGATGTTACCAATAGTTGTGATATTTTAAAGGCTGTACTGTTTCTTTTGTCGCTGAGTATATGTAAGTATTGTTCACACCTAGATTGCTGATTGAACTCGCAACCTCTCGTATTGAAGTCCAATGCCATGTCCACGGCCCATCCTCCTCAGTAACGAGAAATCACTAACACTGATGGGTAACCCCTCAAAACAATAAAGTAAAAAAACAAAACAAACAAAAACAACAATTAATGCACATGTATAGGTCATTTGACCTTGTAGGGGCCGCATGGGTAGTATGTAGCCGAAAACTGTATGACACAAATCTCGGACAGACAGACAGACAGGTTAACGATTATATATATCCTGAAAAATATTTCGGGACACATAAAATCCGATAGCCTTCAAAACTTATATTACATGTGCACTGCTTCAAGGTACAATATCAAATTGTATTACATGTACATAAAATGGCCATCATAATAGATTAGTACATGTATAATAAATACGCAAATGAGATCGCTACAGACAACCTGTTAGGTGATTCGTATACAATTATTATCTTTTGAGGAGACGGAGGTCAACATCACTTTGTGAAGGTCAGTAAATCTCATGTACACCGACTCAAAAGACAATAATTGTTTTATTATATGACCCTTTCCACGAATATTCAGAAAATCAGGAATAGTCACTAACAGTGGTGTAAACACAATAACAAGTGCATGCGTCAGATTTACGCATACACTCTAAGGAGGTGAACAATATGTTTGTTTACATGAATAAACACATCTCGGACATGTCGTGGTCTCGCGGTCCGAGGGTGCTTATTCGTGTAAACAAACCATTCAAACGTTCGTGTAAACGTACATTCAATTTGTAGATACTCACGTCGTCGTGTTTCGGCCAATGATAATTACTGAAATATGTAGTCATATAATAATACAGCTTAACGTCTGATGTTGTGTTATTGCAATATCACAGAATCAGACAGCTGTGTTCACTTAAGGACCCGTTCTGTACCTGATCATACTTTGATTAAAAAATAATTGCTTCATAAATGTGATGGAATATATTTATGTCTAACATATATGTGAACACTGCCTCGTTACTTTAACCTATACGGCACATGGAGTGGCGAACTCGGTAGAAAATATGAGAGAATGTAGTTAATCACATGTAGAAAAGCCATGACAACAGACTCCTATCAATTATATTACACCAAACAGTAAAATATGTCAATTTTCTGGACATGTTTGTGCCTCTGTTTTTAACAACATGAACCACCATTGTAAATAGACTCATACACAGAAAAGTAGGTGGTTGGTCGGGCGAACGCGATGGCGTAAATTAACGGTGGGGGTTTTTCCTTATAGGAATCACGATTTGCCTGGTTTGGCCCTTAAGTACGTTTTTATCTGTGGCTCTTTTGTTACCTGGGATTTGAAATGAGTTTGTGCCCATTATAAAAGTAGTCATATTATTACTGATCCTACTGCTTTTGGGAGGGGGCCAAGTGATCCTGGTGTGACGAGGACCTGGCATCAGATCAGGATTATTCTGATTTCATGGTTGAATATATTGTAAATATTCAGTTCTGATTTTTGGATTTTCCCCCATTTGTACATGTACTTGAACATGTACATGTACTTGTATAGGTACTATTTGGATTTAGTACTAAACCCATTGACCCGGCCTTAAATGACCTTAGCTGTTGACCAACTACCCACTGAAACTGTACCTTGACTTGTACATACAAAGATGGCAGAGATGGCAACTCAATGCTCAAGCAATTATCATTGAAGCCAAGTGTATCTATCTATGATATATGTTAAACGTGTTGACTGATTTCATAAGAAACTTGACATAGCCTCGTTTCTCATGAATCAGTAAACTCGTGTAGTGTAATCAATATCATAGCACATAACAGTATCGCTCATGCCCGATGCTCTATGCCGCTCATGTTGATCACAGTACATGTATATGGCAATACATTGACAAACTCATTAGCAGCATGTGATCAAATAAACCGTCCGTTTAGTCACCGATACATGCCAGCTGTCGTATAGCACATATAACGAACAATTGAAAGTTCACTTATTTTCGAACTTTCATTTCCCATTGAACCACAACGAGAAATAAATAAATTTCACAATGTGTCTTTACTGGTATATACAGTTTTTTATCTCCCGTTGTTATCTTTCTCACGGTTTCTGATAGTTTGTGCCCACTGAGTGGGAATGTACCTTTAAAGTTTGACTTTGACACAATGGGGCCTACAGCTCCCGAAATGCCGCCATACTTCTGCAAGCTGATGATAAGTAACTATACCGATAATTAATGCTGAATGGCGAACAGTGCATACCATGATCAGACTGCGCGGATGCGCAGACGCAGGTTGATCTTGGTCAACACTGATCGCGAAGGTCATAAGTTCTTTTTCTCTAGTGGCAGTTACATAGTCAAATATATAGTACACATGCAGTGGTGCAACTTTAAAGGTATATACCCACTCAGTAGGCACAACATGCTCTTTATAGGAATTACATATGTGTATAATTGTGTCTATTCCACCAGTTCTAAAAATTACAAGTGCCCGCTATACATATACAATAATTTAGTAATACGTATTTTACTGATAGTGACGCGCGGTTGTATCAGGCTATTTTCATATGCAAATGAGGCATGCTATTTTTTAATTATTTCTACTAATTAAATGAGTCACCTGAACAAATAATATTTTCGACAGATTATAAAGTATGATCGTTACACATCAAAAGATAAATACATATATTAAATAGTAATTTCCGTTAACATTTTAAGGAAACACGGTTATCGCCCCTGATATCAGTGTGGAAATTTAATTCTGATATAAAATGTATAATAATACCAATCAATACTTGGGTAATGGTGAATTAATGTTTATTTTGCCAGAAAATGTCTCAGATGATGTCTCTGATGTAAATAACAGTTTGTGCATACTGAATGGGTATGTATCTTTAAGAGGCCAGCCACCTTTCGTGTTCTACTTTTCCTCGCCACCCAATCCCAGTCAATATTTGCTATTCTTTAAATGTGCGACATACAATAATATCTTCAGGTAATTATCGACTACTGTATGTTTCACGTTTTGCTGCCGACGACGAAGTTTTGGCTATTAAATGTGAAAACTATTTAAATGTAAGTACTTTTTTCATCAATAACAAAACCCTCTCCAAAAATGTTTGATTGATGAAATTCCATCAAATAGAGATTTTAACGAAAAAATAAATAAATGGGGCAAATGGCAGCTGGGGAGTGTCCTGGAGCGTCGAAAAACTATATATTTTGGAAATTGACTCCGCAACATAGCTAGATATCTTGGAAATTATGTAACTAAGAAAACAAGTTAGATTTTGGAAATCGGTCCACACATTCCAAAATAATTTGTAAATAATATTTGTTTAGCCTCCACGTTAAATTCCCACAGGAAAGTGCCGTTGTTTTTTTTGCGATAAAATCAATATTTGATGGGATTTTACCAAATAAAAAAAATTGGGAGGGTGACATGTATTTATTTTTAGATTTAATGTGTTTAATAGCCAAATGTTCGTCTGCAGAAAAACGTTGAACAAACAGTAGTTCCTGAACTGATTCGTTGTCGGAACTTTTTACTCATTTTGGTTCTGCGGGCAATCACCGGACTAAAAGCAAGGACGGTTCCTGACATAAAAAAGGCTAATTATCTCCTTATAAGCCAGTGTAGCACAGCTCAGAGTATGTACATGTATCCACATGTTCAACGCGTTATTGTTCAATGTGCCTGTCCCTCAACATTGGAAGTGTTATTTCCTCTATATTTCTAAATAATTAGTGTTATCTCAAATATACATTTTAAACACGTAGTTAGTCCTTACAATTCTTAATTAAATGTTGTCGTCTGCTATTGATTTTTTAATTTCCATTTCCGTCAAGAATAACATAGTTTTACAGCACTTTAGAATCATTTCCAACGAAATAATTCTGAAGTGCTGCCAAACCATGTTTTTGGTGATACTAAGACAATAAAGTAAACAACAGCAGACGGCATGTTTTGTTTCCCCGCGTTATAAGTGATAAGACCCTGGACGGTTGAGAGCAAGCTGATCTGGTGCTACACTGGGCAAACACACAATCAGACCATTTTCTGTCGAGGCCTCTATAGTCTCCTCTGGTTCTTTAACGTGCACAGAGTCTCCTTCAAATCTGATACACGGGGCCGCCTTTTAAAGTCCCCATCCGAAAGGACTAGTAGTCGGGCGGTGTCCTCGGCCACAGTCAGCTCCTTTCCAGTTCAGTATCTAGGCCCGCCCTTCTTGAACTCCTTGACCAATGGCGCGAGCTGATTCATTCCCTCGTAGATTCCGTCGCCATTTGTTGCGCACGCAGCCTGCACGTACCACTTCCGGCCAGTCAGTTTATTCAAGGTCAATTGTTCAACTACTTGGGAGGCGCTCAGGGCATCTGTCAACGATAGGAGAAAACATGTAGTCATGTTTAACCTTTAAAGGTACATGCCCACTCGGTAGGCACAAACTGTTCTTTATAGGAATTAAATAAGTATATAATTGTGTCACTATTCCACCAGTTATAAAAATTACAAGTGCCCGCTATACAGATATAATCATTTAGAAATATTAATTTTACTGATAGTGACTCGCGGCTATTTTCATATGCAAATGAGACATGCTATTTTGTAATTATATATACTAATTAAATGCGTCACCTGATAAAAAAATATTTTCGACAGATTATGAAGTATGATTACTGCACATCAAAAAATAAATAGAGATAATCAATAGTAATGTCCGTTAACAGTTTAAGGAAACACGGTTATCTACCCTGATATGAGCATGGAAATTTACTTCCGATATGAAATGTACTTCTGATATGAAATGTATAATAATGTCAATTAAGATGTGGGATAATGGTGAATGAATGTTTATTTTGCCAGAAAATGTCTGAAAACAAATCACTGTAATTTTCAAGTTGGTAAAATAAAATAATTTGAGTATTATAAAATTTCATCAGCTCCAACTTGACACTGTCAGCGAACAACTTCACCAAACCGGTCAGTACAAAGGTACGTTTAATATACAAAACACTGTCGGCACAAACAGTAAACATGAAAAGTCATGCAGAGCATGATGTTATTAGCCGATCAAATCAGGGTAAAGTGCATCGAACATATGTAGATGTCTCTGGTAACATTGTCAATGGTAAACTATTTTCGACCACAGTTCTGTACCAAGCGTTGACATTTTTCTCGATTTCGTGCAGGTTTTGGAAACCCGTTCCCAAATCCATCCAATAAAGTATTTGTCTTCACCGGGTTTCAGGGTTCGTGAATCGCCATAGCAGCAATGTTTTGTTGTCACCATTATGTTGCGAAATATTCCAGCGTAACACCTGTACTGTATTCTCTATTTATCTACAGATTACACTCCGCAATACACAAAGTTGTAGTCACTGTGTGTTTGTCCGAATTCTGTGGCAGCACGCGAGTGGGCGGAGCTACCGGAGCTAGCGGTTACAGTGCCATCTAAAAATAGACGCAAGCTCCTGCGTATTCAGGCACATGCCCAGATTGGCCTTGATAACGTTGTCACTTGTTTATCCCTTATCGATTTAAATGGTTTACATCGACTCGAAGCTTACGTTCAACGGCCGCACAAACTCGATTGAACTGCACGCCTTCCAATGATTTAAATAAGCAGCGCGTTTAAATAGTCAATTACGTTTTTTTAATGTGCGCACTGGTCATTTAAAAAGGGGCCCATCCGTGATTTTTTGCGCGATGTCGGGCGCAAGACAATCAATAATTTGCGGCATTGACAATAATTAAGGGGGATTGCCGCAATCGCGCGTGCTGGATGCATCCCTGCCATCCCTGCATGATACGTAAACAAATCAAAGTTCGCTATGAAGGGCAATTCTTCGTTTTGATAGGTGGAAAATTTTGTGAATATTAACTAGCGTTAATTGACGCGCATACGCGATCCAATGGGATAAACCCGAGATGCTGGGGTTGCTAGTCGGAGGAGATTTTGAGCAGAGGTCGATTATAAATTAGCCGAATAAACACATTTTACGCGATTATACGTGGCTGAAACTTGTTCTGTTTAATAAATAAAAGCTTTAAATTAGCCCAATAATCGGCGTATGTTGGCGTATATGGCCATTAGAGCCAACTATGGACTTCAACAACAACAACTTCCGGGTTCAATCTCTTCCGGAGTTCAGCTCATTACGTATTCAAAATTGTGTTATTTGGCTATATTTAATGTTTTAAACGGAGATAATTGCCAAAAATGCAAACTTTATCGGTTGATGCAATTTGGAAGTGATACAGCAAAATTCGCGTTCGTAGATTACCGAATAGCGGAGAAAAGGGTTGCTACAAACTTTTTCAGAATTCGATGGATGACCAATATATTAGCCGATCTATAAATAGATCGGCTAATAAAAATCCACGAAGTTCGTGGGTGATGAATATATTGAATATAAGGTTATCGAAAAAAATAATCGTTGACTTACTCGGTAAATCCTGTTTGTTGGCAATAACGACAACTGGAACGCCTCGCATCTCATCGCTTTCGAGGATTCCGAATAGTTCTTCTCGCGCTTCCCCGATCCGGGCTCTGTCCGAGCTGTCTACCACGTAGATCAAGCCTGGCGACGGTAAATCAGGAATTATTATTTTGTAAAGCTCTAGAAAAGGCGCGTGTTGGTGTATGTTTCCCATTTTCCAATTGTTATAACTAATAGCTCACTATGCATTGATTTTCAAAGGTGGGAGTACAAAATATTCAAAACAATTTGAAAATACTCATCTATTTTCAAATTCAGGAGAAGAAACGGTCTAATAAAGTTGACAGTCCCATGTTTAAGCTGAACAAAGCAATCAGTGTATTGTCAACCTTATTAGAGTATTTTTGCTCATATTTTCCCTATTTTATATTGGAAAAGTACACGTGATATAGTTCAATAAAGAATATTCAAAAATAAAACACGCATTGAAATTGAAATCAGGGGAAATAATACTCATTAGCAACAGAGCTTATCGGGAGCCCTGAATTGTGGGATATTTCGTCATAGCCTCGCTTCTTATGACAGCAGTAAACTCGTTTAATAAATATCATATTACATCATCACTCGTGTAAGATCCTCTATTTATTGAACAGATACAAACATGAACATGCGGTTACTCGTGTCTTGAAGTAGATATTGCCCGTTTTACAGTGGATCCTCTCTAAACCGGACACCATATGGACCTCCCAGGGTGTCCGGTTAGAGAGGTTCCGCTGTACATACATTCATTCGGCTTATATTTAAGGGTGGGAATTGTACAATTCGAACACCTTCCATACCCGGGATATAGCCCAGTAAAGAAGCAGACCGATGGTCGTCGGTCTGGTTTATATTTCCGAATGTTGATCAATGTTGCATTTATTCAGGCTACAAAAGACTGCGCCAAATACAGGAGAATCTATGCATGTATGGTAACTTATAATTTGAGACCTCCTATAGCACCGATCAGCTTATCGGAGTGTGATATATTATGGCTGGGTAGCGATTAGAGATGATTGAGGGGAACCCAGACTTATTTGTACATACATACCATCACAGTTCTGGTAGTAGTGGCGCCAGAGTTGTCTTATCTTCTCCTGGCCCCCTACATCCCACACCGTGAACGTGAGGCCCTTCACGGGGCACACCGTCTCCACATTAAACCCGATCGTCGGGATGGTGGCCACTGTCTCATGCAGCTTGATCTTATATAGCACCGTTGTCTTCCCTGGAATACACACATGTAATAATAATAATTGATAATAATAAATAATAATAATAATATAATAATAGTAATAAATCATGAATAATAGTAAATGATTAAATAAATAAGGCGATATCAAGTTATTTTTCTGCTAAGCGTATGCGTGCGGGTAGGTTTTGAGATTTGTTCTTTAAAAAACAACAACACTGTATTCAACACAAAAATATATACTAGGGATATGGGAAAACTGATTACGGACTTGTCCAAGTTTGAAATATGTTCATGAATTTACAGTGAAACACCCGCCACGCTTCTAATAAGCAACATATGTCATTGTCAAGTTAACTACCGGAGTGTGCAAATTTGATCAGAAGCTACATTGGTCACAAATTCCATAAGCCCCGTTTTTTTCAGTCACAGCTACAATTGCATCCCGTAAAATTATATTAAATGTAATACTGCATCTGCACTGAAATTAGTCAATTATCCATTTCATTTTACATGCAGAAAACATCGTGTTTTCTTGAAATAAAAGCGAATGTGATAAGGGATCTGATTTCAGATTCGGCCCCTAAAATATGTGTTCTACTTACCAGCAGCATCTAGTCCCAGCATCAATATCCTGGCAGGAGTATTTCCCCAATCCTCAAACAAGTCCTTCAAGCGCGACAGAAACAGACCCATGATAGCCGAGTACTTTCACTTTCGATTTACAAATATAATATGTAGTCCTGATTAATTCACTCAAAACACTTGTTTAATCGCCGCAAATTCTCTCGAATGACAAAGTTGTGATCTAGCCTTGCTCTTATACCCATGATGTATAATCGTATTTACTGTCAATGTTACAATACTGTAAATAGTGCGGTCAATTTCACCAAGTCATGTCAAATGAGTTGTCTAGGTCCATGTTGGACATTCCACGCTGGAGAAAATGACGTCATTAGAAAATACGATTGTTTAGTTGGACGTTATTTATAAAACGCATAGTTCTGCTGTAATCTAAATATAGTTCACACATGGTAACTGGCAAACAATCCGGGACATTGTTGTTGTTGTTCTGATCTTCGCACGCTTATTTTTCGTGCCACCCGGATGTTCGGGAAAAGTTGGAGTCACCATTAATGCTATTCTAACTAGAAATGTCACATGTCGGCACACGAATGCCCCCGCTGGCAGCCAAAGAAAATGAGGCACATTTGAAAACACAGAGGGCCAGACTTCGGAAGAGTGGATTTGTCATAGCATGAAAGCAGACCATCAGAGCACTGGGTGTGTGAAATATCAAGCAGATTCATGCAAGGAAACATACAATATAAGACACTTACCCGAGTTTCGAACGTACCAAGTATGTGACCTTGACCTTGGCCTTATCGGGAGCCGTACGATCGTGGATTTGTCACAGGGCATTAGAGGACTATTAAAGCAATACGTGTGTGAAATAACAATTAGCATTTCCAAAAATGAAACAGACATTATAAGACATTTACCTGAGCGTTAAGGTATGTAACAAACCTTAACCCTGGACTTAGCGGGGGCGTGACGATCGTAGATTTGTCACAGTGTGGTAGAGGACCATGAGAGCAATGCGTGTGTGAAATACCAAGCAGATCCGTGAAAAGAAACATACATTATAAAACATTGACCCGAGCGTTAATGTTCGGCCCCTCGCCATTCGGTGGCGGGGGAATACACTATTTATAGTAAGTGAATATTCAATACACAGGTGAAGATTGGTGAGCACATTTTACAGGTGCGAACGAGATGAACAATGGTGCATGTGTAAGGTAATTGCACTACATGTTTATTCAGCTTAACCAGTAATTTATGTCTGTAACGCAGTGCGACTTACAACCACTACGCACAAAGGTCATTACACTGTCAAACAGAAACGTCATGTTGTACATAAATCCTATATATGCATGGCTAACTAATTCATCAAATGGTCAACAACAATTACATTTGCAAGCAGGTATACATTATTCCTTAAGTAAACTATATATTATTCGTATGCGTCAGGTTGTACAAGAATAACAGTAATAACACCACCTAGACTAACATGCCATGTCTCAATATCATGTTTAGCTTCCATTTTTCATTATCTGACTTTTATCATGTATTATTTACTTTGCTATAGAGACTGGCTTCCATCCCGTTGCGTCACATAGCGAAATCAAAACTCGAATATTCGATACGAATACGCGCATAATTTTGATACTTCGTGAACTGTACGATACCGAAATCATCTGACAATACGTTTAAATAATATTAAATAATATTAATACACCAAAGTTAATTCCTATTTTATATGCAACTACTTTCCTTACTAGTTATTTCTCAACATTTTTTTGTAAAACAGCGTGCATAACCCTTTCAGTTTATCACCGTCGCCATTTTCTTTCCGAGGTAAAATATCAGAAATCTGCAAGGCAACCGACCAATGAAATAGATTGACGTATGTGGGGGTTTCCCGCTCAGATAGTCTGGTAGCCAAGTGTATGGAACGTCCCATCAACTTCATTTTAAATGTGGGGGTTTCCCGCTCAGATGTCAGATAGTCTGGCAGCCAAGTGTATGGAACGTTCCATGCAGGAGCTTAACTAAAATTTTATTGGCGATTTTGATTGCCCAGATCATCAATATCAAGAATCCGACTGATGGCACTATGTCATCTTTGATCGTTTTGAGAAATGTGCATAAATCCAAAATGGCTGCCAAACAGTTATAGTGTGTCATATAGTTGTTTCCCCATGAGGTATTAGCATACATTAATAACATCAAATGGATATACTTGACTTATCGAGATAAGTGATCAACATTAAATTTCAATTCACTGTTAAATGGTGAAAATACAACATTGCCGCTAAACGTAACATGATGTTTTGCATATGACTGCTCCCACGTATACTCCATTTGAAAACAACAGGTATACTAATCTTGGATATATTGACATGATAAACGCTTACAGTAAACTTGATGCGTAATTAGACACATTTGTGAAGAGCGAAAGTCCAAGATGGCCGCCATATATACAGAAATTATCCCATGACGAACATCACAGAGAATAATAATTAAGTATATAATTGCACATGGGTTTCATATCGTAGTAAATTGGAATAAAAGTACTGAAGTTATGTATACTATGAACGCTTTTACTAACTTAGGAATACAATTAGATAACTACCAATAGCAGAAATCATAGATGGCCGCCAAATATAAAAATAATGTTGCCTTATATTGAACACATTGCATATAGTTACTAGGATATAAGTAAGCATATCTGCAATATTAGATACTTATATACATGGCAGACGTATATATAAAGATAAATTACCTCGCAATGACAATCACATCGTGTAATGATTAAAATAGTACATTTCAAAGGAAATAAATATATGGATAATGCAGGCTCTAGAGATGCAGTAAACATGGACAACAACTATTCCCAAACAGTCCCAACATAAAAACACAATCATATTGAAGTGCAGTACACGAAGACATGACAACAAGGATGCCGCTTTGGTATTGCCAAAACAGTCCAGTTGGGTGGTTGAATCTGATTAGCCACCATATAATTTCTCCCGCTAACCTCTCTAGCATACGTCAAGAGGACAATATTATATAAGGCAATGATGAATAAAAAATTATTAATACATGTATACTGCACGAAAAAGACATTGATCACACAAAAGATAGCAGTTTCCGTAATTGAAAGCTAATATTGTAAATATAACTATAAGGAAGCAATGATATAATTATGATGGCACAAACACTTTAGACAGTGTAATGATTAAAATAGTACATGTCAAAGGAAATAAATATATTGATAATGGAGGCTCTAGAGATGCAGTAAACATGGACAACAACTATTCCCCAACAGTCCCAACATAATAAAAAAAAACAATCATATTGAAGTGCAGTACACGAAGACATGACAACAAGGATGCCGCTTTGGTATTGTCAACACAGTCCAGTTGGGTGGTTGAACCTGATTAGCCATCATAGAATTTCTCCCGCAAACCTCTCCATCATACGTCATAAGGACAGTATTATACAAGGCAATGATGAATACAAAATGTTTAATATATGTATACTGTACGAAAAAGACATTAATCACACAAAATATATCAGTCTCAGTAATTGAAAGCTAATATTGTAAATATAACTATAAGGAAACAATGACATACGTATGATGGCACAAAAGCTTTAGACAGTTATATTGTTCAGCATTTTCATATTAGTCTATTAAATTGCGTGAATACTGTATGTCTCATAATCATAGAGTATGGTACCTTGAATTTTGATATGTTCTTTATATGGTTGTGTACCATGTGTATTGATATCTGCAGGTACTATAATATTTATTGTTACCGTGAGTCTTTAGTAGTGGCACAACTAGATTGACTGTCATATAATATCAATTAAAATTGTATTAGTTGTGTCCTCCATGTGGTATTTAATATATAGCATATCCATGTTCTTCTCAGAATTATTATATTTGCAACAATAGAAGTATGAATGCTGCTATGGAATGGCAAGACAAGACAAAACAATATCGAAAATATCTAACTGAATGCACGATTTTAAATCTTATATCATAATATAATTGTATTAATATTATAATGTACTATATTCATATACGGCGGCCATATTAGGCTTACATTATTGCCGATGCTGTATAATGGTGTATATCAAGGTAAACAAAGTTCCCTGTGACATAATACCAGGATTGTGTATACTTAAATTATTAGATGTAGTATCCGAGTGTAATTACATAAGCTATTTACTACACAAGTTAGTTATCAGGTAATATCATGATATCTGGTGGTCATCTTGGACTAATGCTATTGAACTATGTGTCTAAATACATACCCAATGTATTGGAATAATTATATACCTAAATACAATATTGGTATACAAATTCGCTCTGATATGGGGTCCGATTTCAAGTATATAGTGTTTCTTATTTCAAGATACGGTTGCAAGTACATTGCAATGTATTCATACATGGCTGCCCACTTGGACTTGTGTTATATAGATTAGTATATAATTTCACATCAAAGTTACAAAAAGCACACATTCATTGTTTTAATAAACAAATAATTAAAAAAAGTATATTCTTTGATATGACGAATTAGTGAAAGTATGTAAAATAGTCACATTTGGCGGCCATCTTGGATTTGTTCCATATGCAGTTGAGGAATTGAATTTTAAAGTTGCCCATTTGTGTCAGCACGTTATTACATTCATTACACTCTCTTAGATGGTTTAATTTCCTCCTGGGGATGCAAGTATATGGCACAATATATCTAGGTGGCAGCCATCTTGAATTTAAGCAGATTTATCCAAATGCTCAAGGCTAACAGGTTGTCATCAGTCGGATTCTAAAACTAGAAAGTCTACATAGGCAAAATCAGTAACAAACAAGAAATGCTTCTGTCGAACGCGGATGCCACCTGCAGCATATTTGAGAAACTGTGACAAATTGGTTAACCGAAAAGTGTGACGGACGGACAGACGGACAGACGTCAGACGGACAGACAGACGGACGGTCCAAACACTATATGCCACCCGTTTCTTCGAAACCCGGTGGCATAAAAACTAAGTTATTCAAAACATGGTTAAGCCCCAAAATCGGCCTTTGGCCGCCGGACAAAAAACAGAATTACGGAAGTTAATTTATTCTGCCGGAAATTCTTCGGCAAGATGGCGACCGAAGCGTTGTAAACTTTGTACACTTTATTTAGTCGGGCAAAAGGAGCGATACACATTTTATTTTAATATGCAAGTCACCCATTGTAACTCATACAGGCTATTTAATATAATTTCTGGTTTTGCACTGCTGGTTTAGCACCATTAGACGCTTATTTAGACAATAATCGACATATTTCAAATCTTGAAATCAGTCGCTATAGTATCTACTGTAACGGTAGTAATGCCATAGTTCTATGTCTAAACACCACCATAAGAATATAATTTGTTGATTCACTAATATCCATACGTACTACATGTATACTGTATAAGTAAAACAAAAAAATGGTTAAATTAAAGTGCAGCAATTCGTTAATTTCATGAAAATTGGAAATGTCATTGACATGATACATGTATTTGAAAAAATGTGAAGAAATACGTTTTAGGACATTTTTTTGTTTAGCTACGTGTTGTTTTGGAGAGATAAATGTTCCATTAACATGTAGTATGAAGGAAATTGTGATGTTAAACAGAAAATCGCACAGTGTACTGTATCACATTTACCTGGCAAACCACACATCACATACCATATATATCCACGTATGTACTCTGTTATTAGATATCAAATCCAGTGACATGTAATCAGTTACCTGAGTGTATTGTCCCTGAGTGTGTCTACTAACATACTATGAGAGTAAATATAGCTTTACATATGGGTAACGTGTACAGTAACATACGCTGTGCACCAGATTGGAAAGTTTACACGTTGAAATTTATTTTGAGATTGATGGGAGAAATGCTCAGTTATCTCGTGTTTTGTATAGTTTGCTGGCATAATATTTATAGATTGCCGTTGTCATATCTGTCTATTACGTATTACACCACATTTTATTTGGTTTACTGTCATATTAGTTTCTGTATGTGTCAAACGCACGAAGTGGTGAAACTGTACGATGGATTGTACATACAAAGATGGCGGAGATGGCAACTCAATCCTCCATATAGTACACAGTAACAAGACAATATTCACATATGATATATTCATATATCATATCACTCGTATGACGCAATTACCATTGAAGTCAAGTGTATCTATATATATATCACCTATATAATACTTTCTAAGAAATCACGATTTGCCTGTTTTGGTTCTCAGGTACGTTTTTATCTTTGAGTTGAATTGGGATATTGCCCATTATAAACGCAGTAAGATTATTACTGATAATGGTCCTGGTGCTTTTGGGAGGGTGCCAAGTGCTTCTGGTGTGGCGAGGACCTGACATCCGATCCGGTCAGGATTATTCTTATTTCAGGGCTGAATATATATTTTTTTATTTGTAAATATTCAGTTCTGACTTTGGTACAGGTATTTACAGGCCCGTAGCCAGGGGGTCGGAGCGGTCGGACGACCCCCCCCCACCCAGCCTCGAGGTGCACTTTATACCCCTCCCCCCCCCCACACACACACACAACCGTATGGTCGAATAATACTGGCTTATCAGGGTAAAGAGGAGAGATATATAATAAGTAGATATTACTTAAAGACAGACACTTTCATTGTTGGTAAGTTTCTATCAATTTATAGGTATTTTTATTAAAATCATAAAATTGTGAAAATATTAAAATCACAAAAATAATATATATGGAGAAAAAAAAATATACCACGTCGAGGTTGAACCCCTGACCCTTTCGGGAATCGGTAATCAAATCATTGAAGTCGGCGACCTTAACCTCACGACTATTGCGCCATTTACGACCATCACAGTTATACAGAAGTGCTTATCAGTATTACGCAACCATTTGAACGTAATAATTATTAAATTATTTGCAACTCCATCTACAACGATACCGTTACAGAGATACGCTATTGAAACAACATGTATTAGTACCCATAACATAACAAAGTAATGTATCATTATATATCACAGGAGATAGCTTAAAACTATATATACTAATCATAAACAGAACAATCCGCTTGGCTCGTATGAAAATAGTTCGCGTGATATTGATTATCTCCTTTGCCGAAAGTAGTTCAGTGATTTATTAATTCCAAATAAGACGTGTTTGCGTAATGGAAGCGTGGATTTGTCATAGCATGAAAGCAGACCATCAGAGCACTGGGTGTGTGAAATATCAAGCAGATCCATGCAAGGAAACATACAATATAAGACACTTACCCGAGTTTCGAACGTACCAAGTATGTGACCTTGACATTGGCCTTATCGGGAGCCGTACGATCGTGGATTTGTCACAGGGCATTAGAGGACTATTAAAGTAATACGTGTGTGAAATAACAATTAGCATTTCCAAAAATGAAACAGACATTATAAGACATTTACCTGAGCGTTAAGGTATGTAACAAATCAAGTATGTGACCTTAACCCTGGGCTTAGCGGGGGCATGACGATCGTAGATTTGTCACAGTGTGGTAGAGGACCATGAGAGCAATGCGTGTGTGAAATACCAAGCAGATCCGTGAAAAGAAACATACATTATAAAACATTGACCCGAGCGTTAATGTTTGGCCCCTCACCATTCGGTGGCGGGGAATACACTATTTATAGTAAGTGAATATTCAATACACAGGTGAAGATTGGTGAGCACATTTTACAGGTGCGAACGAGATGAACAATGGTGCATGTGTAAGGTAATTGCACTACATGTTTATTCAGCTTAACCCGTAATTTATGTCTGTAACGCAGTGCGACTTACAACCACTACGCACAAAGGTCATTACACTGTCAAACAGAAACGTCATGTTGTACATAAATCCTATATATGTATGGCTAACTAATTCAGCAAATGGTCAACAACAATTACATTTGCAAGCAGGTATACATTATTCCTTAAGTAAACTATATAGTATTCGTATGCGTCAGGTTGTACAAGAATAACAGTAATAATACCACCTAGACTAACATGCCATGTTTCTATATCATGTTTAACTTCCATTTTTCATTATCTGACTTTTATCATGTATTATTTACTTTGCAATAGAGACAGGCTTCCATCCCGTTGCGTCACATAGCGAAATCAAAACTCGAATATTCGATACGAATACGCGCATAATTTTGACACTTCGTGAACTGTACGATACCGAAATCATCTGACAATACGTTTAAATAATATTAAATAATATTAATACACCAAAGTTAATTCCTATTTTATATGCAACTACTTTCCTTACTAGTTATTTCTCAACATTTCTTTGTAAAACAGCGTGCATAACCCTTTCAGTTTATCACCGTCGCCATTTTCTTTCCGAGGTAAAATATCAGAAATCTGCAAAGCAACCGACCAATGAAATCGATTGACGTATGTGGGGGTTTCCCCGCTCAGATAGTCTGGTAGCCAAGTGTATGGAACGTCCCATCAACTTCATTTTAAATGTGGGGGTTTCCCGCTCAGATGTCAGATAGGCTGGCAGCCAAGTGTATGGAACGTTCCATGAAATTTTATTGGCGATTTTGATTGCCCAGATCATCAATATCAAGAATCCGACTGATGGCACTATGTCATCTTTGATCGTTTTGAGAAATGTGCATAAATCCAAAATGGCTGCCAAACAGTTATAGTGTGTCATATAGTTGTTTCCCCATGAGGTATTAGCATACATTAATAGCATCAAATGGATATACTTGACTTATTGAGATAAGTGATCAACATTAAATTTCAATTCACTGTTAAATGGTGAAAATACAACATTGCCGCTAAACGTAACATGATGTTTTGCATATGACTGCTCCCACGTATACTCCATTTGAAAACAACAGGTATACTAATCTTGGATATATTGACATGATAAACGCTTACAGTAAACTTGATGCGTAATTAGACACATTTGTGAAGAGCGAAAGTCCAAGATGGCCGCCATATATACAGAAATTATCCCATGACGAACATCACAGAGAATAATAATTAAGTATATAATTGCACATGGGTTTCATATCGTAGTAAATTGGAATAAAAGTACTGAAGTTATGTATACTATGAACGCTTTTACTAACTTAGGAATACAATTAGATAACTACCAATAGCAGAAATCATAGATGGCCGCCAAATATAAAAATAATGTTGCCTTATATTGAACACATTGCATATAGTTACTAGGATATAAGTAAACATATCTGCAATATTAGATACTTATATACATGGCAGACGTATATATAAAGATAAATTACCTCGCAATGACAATCACATCGTGTAATGATTAAAATAGTACATTTCAAAGGAAATAAATATATGGATAATGCAGGCTCTAGAGATGCAGTAAACATGGACAACAACTATTCCCAAACAGTCCCAACATAAAAACACGATCATATTGAAGTGCAGTACACGAAGACATGACAACAAGGATGCCGCTTTGGTATTGCCAAAACAGTCCAGTTGGGTGGTTGAATCCGATTAGCCACCATATAATTTCTCCCGCAAACCTCTCTAGCATACGTCAAAAGGACAATATTATATAAGGCAATGATGAATCAAAATTTATTAATACATGTATACTGCACGAAAAAGACATTGATCACACAAAAGATAGCAGTTTCCGTAATTGAAAGCTAATATTGTAAATATAACTATAAGGAAACAATGATATAATTATGATGGCACAAAAACTTTAGACAGTTATATTGTTCAGCATTTTCATATTAGTCTATTAAATTGCGTGAATACTTTATGCCTCATAACCATAGTGTGGTAGCTTGAATTTTGTCACGTTCTATATATGGTTGTGTACCATGTGTATTGCTGTCTGCAGGTACTATAATATGTATTGTTACCGTGAGTATTTAGTAGTGGCACAACTAGATTGACTGTCATATAATATCAATTAAAATTGTATTAGTTGTGTCCTCCATGTGGTATTTAATATATAGCATATCCATGTTCTTCTCAGAATTATTATATTTGCAACAATAGAAGTATGAATGCTGCTATGGAATGGCAAGACAAGACAAAACAATATCGAAAATATCTAACTGAATGCACGATTTTAAATCTTATATCATAATATAATTGTATTACTATTATAATGTACTATATTCATATACGGCGGCAATATTAGGCTTACATTATTGCCGATGCTGTATAATGGTGTATATCAAGGTAAACAAAGTTCCCTGTGACATAATACCAGGATTGTGTATACTTAAATTATTAGATGTAGTATCCAAGTGTAATTACATAAGCTATTTACTACACAAGTTAGTTATCAGGTAATATCATGATATCTGGTGGTCATCTTGGACTAATGCTATTGAACTATGTGTCTAAATACATACCCAATGTATTGGAATAATTATATACCTAAATACAATATTGGTATACAAATTCGCTCTGATGTGGGGTCCGATTTCAAGTATATAGTGTTTCTTATTTCAAGATACGGCTGCAAGTACATTGTAATGTATTCATACATGGCTGCCCACTTGGACTTGTGTTATATAGATTAGTATATAATTTCACATCAAAGTTACAAAAAACACACATTCATTGTTTTAATAAACAAATAATTAAAAAAAAGTATATTCTTTGATATGACGAATTAGTGAAAGTATGTAAAATAGTCACATTTGGCGGCCATCTTGGATTTGTTCCATATGCAGTTGAGGAATTTTAAAGTTGCCCATTTGTGTCAGCACGTTATTACATTCATTACACTCTCTTAGATGGTTTAATTTCCTCCTGGGGATGCAAGTATATGGCACAATATATCTAGGTGGCAGCCATCTTGAATTTAAGCAGATTTATCCAAATGCTCAAGGCAGGTTGTCATCAGTCGGATTCTAAAACTAGAAAGTCTACATAGGTAAAATCAGTAACAAACAAGAAATGCTTCTGTCGAACGCGGATGCCACCTGCAGCATATTTGAGAAACTGTGACAAATTGGTTAACCGAAAAGTGTGACGGACGGACAGACGGACAGACAGACGGACAGACGTCAGAGGGACAGACGGACAGACAGACAGACGGACGGTCCAAACACTATATGCCACCCGTTTCTTCGAAACCCGGTGGCATACAAACTAAGTTATTCAAAACATGGTTAAGCCCCAAAATCGGCCTTTGGCCGCCGGACTACAAACAGAATTACGGAAGTTAATTTATTCTGCCGGAAATTCTTCGGCAAGATGGCGACCGAAACGTTGTAAACTTTGTACACTTTATGTAGTCGGGAAAAAGGAGCGATACACACTTTATTTTAATAGGCAAGTCACCCATTGTAACTCATACAGGCTATTTAATATAATTTAATTTCAAATCTTGAAATCAGTCGCTATAGTAGCTACTGTAACGGTTGTAATGCCATAGTTCTATGTCTAAACACCACCATAAGAATATAATTTGTTGATTCACTAATATCCATATGTACTACATGTATACTGTATAAGTAAAACAAAAAAATGGTTAAATTAAAGTGCAGCAATTCGTTAATTTCATGAAAATTGGAAATGTCATTGACATGATACATGTATTTGAAAAAATGTGAAGAAATACGTTTTAGGACATTTTTTTGTTTAGCTACGTGTTGTTTTGGAGAGATAAATGTTCCATTAACATGTAGTATGAAGGAAATTGTGATGTTAAACAGAAAATCGCACAGTGTCTGTATCACATTTACCTGGCAAACCACACATCACATACCATATATATCCACGTATGTACTCTGTTATTAGATATCAAATCCAGTGACATGTAATCAGTTACCTGAGTGTATTGTCCCTGAGTGTGTCTACTAACATACTATGAGAGTAAATATAGCTTTACATATGGGTAACGTGTACAGTAACATACGCTGTGCACCAGATTGGAAAGTTTACACGTTGAAATTTATTTTGAGATTGATGGGAGAAATGCTCAGTTATCTCGTGTTTTGTATAGTTTGCTGGCATAATATTTATAGATTGCCGTTGTCATATCTGTCTATTACGTATTACACCACATTTTATTTGGTTTACTGTCATATTATTTTCTGTATGTGTCAAACGCACGAAGTGGTGAAACTGTACGATGGATTGTACATACAAAGATGGCGGAGATGGCAACTCAATCCTCCATATAGTACACAGCAAGAAGACAATATTCACATATGTTATATTCATATATCATATCACTCTTATGACGCAATTACCATTGAAGACAAGTGTATCTATCTATCACCTATATAATATTTTCTAAGAAATCACGATTTGCCTGGTTTGGTTCTCAGGTACGTTTTTATCTTTGAGTTGAATTGGGATATTGCCCATTATAAACGCAGTAAGATTATTACTGATAATGGTCCTGGTGCTTTTGGGAGGGGGCCAAGTGCTTCTGGTGTGGCGAGGACCTGACATCCGATCCGGTCAGGATTATTCTTATTTCAGGGCTAAATATATATTTTTTATTTGTAAATATTCAGTTCTGATTTTGGTACAGGTATTTACAGGCCCGTAGCCAGGGGGGTCGGAGCGGTCGGACGACCCCCCCCCCCCCCCACCCAGCCTCGAGGGGCACTTTATACAACACACACACACACACACACACACACAACCGTATGGTCGAATAATACTGGCTTATCAGAGTAAAGAGGAGAGATATATAATAACAACGAAACATGTTTATGCAATAACCATATTTAATTCATACCACTTACTCATGTTACAGGACATCAGCATGTGATGTAGAGGTTGAATTAACAGGTGTTAACCCTTTCACCCCAAGCAACTGGAATGGACTTTGATATGTCAATTTTGCGACCAATCCAATCGTCTCAAAATGATTTTCAAACTAGTCCATTTATGAAAAGGGGTGTTATTTGTTCTCAAAAATATGAAATTTACGTCACGAGCCGGCTCATCTGGATCTACACTTTGTGCCAATACATACAGGCCTGTGGTGTTGAAAGGGTTAAACTGTCATCATGGAAATGTGTTCGATCGAGTTGAGTAGATCCAAGCACATCCGTTACCCGATTTCGTTAATTATCTCGACATTCCATGCTGGATTGCCATGTTACCTCGTGGTTTTATTCAGTTATCTTGAGGCTGTACAAACAATGTTTTGCACGGAATCATTCAACAATAACTTTTCACAGGCCGGAAATAGTAAAACCATACTTTGCCGACTTGCAGGTGATTACGCATTATTAATCCGCATACTGTTTATTGTATCGGTTCAACATGTTGCTTTAAAGGTAGATTTGATAGAGAAACTGATGTTACCAATAGTTGTAATATTTTAAAAGCTGTACTGTTTCTTTTGTCGCTGAGTATATGTAAGTATTTTGCACACCTAGATTGCTGATTGAACTCGCAACCTCCCGTATTGAAGTCCAATGCCATGTCCACGGCCCATCCTCCTCAGTAACGAGAAATCACTAACACTGATGGGTAACCCCTCAAAACGATAAAGTAAAAACAACAACAAAAAAAACAACAATTAATGCATATGTATAGGTAATTTGACCTTGTAGGGGCCGCATGGGTAGTATGTAGCCGAATAATGTATGACACAAATCTCGGACAGACAGAGAGGTTAACGATTATATATATCCTGAAAAATATTTCGGGACACATAAAATCCGATAGCCTTCAAAACTTATATTACATGTGCACTGCTTCAAGGTACAATATCAAATTGTATTACATGTACATAAAATGGCCATCATAATAGATTAGTACATGTATAATAAATACGCAAATGAGATCGCTACAGACAACCTGTTAGGTGATTCGTATAAAATTATTATCTTTCGAGGAGGCGGAGATCAACATCACTTTGTGAAGGTCAGTAAATCTCATGTACACCGACTCAAAATACAATAATTGTTTTATTATATGACCCTTTCCACGAATATTCAGAAAATCAGGAATAGTCACTAACAGTGGTGTAAACACAATAACAAGTGCATGCGTCAGATTTACGCATACACTCTAAGGAGGTGAACAATATGTTTGTTTACATGAATAAACACATCTCGGACAGGTCTCGAGGTCTCGCGGTCCGAGGGTGCTTATTCGTGTGAACAAACCGTTCAAACGTTCGTGTAAACGTACATTCAATTTGTAGATACTCACGTCGTGTTTCCGCCAATGATAATTACTGAAATATGTAGTCATATAATAATACAGCTTAACGTCTGATGTTGTGTTATTGCAATATCACAGAATCAGACAGCTGTGTTCACTTAAGGTTAGACACCACCAAATAGTTTTACTATATAATTTAACCGAATGCCATCCAATAAGGCCAGTCTCTCCTACTTTCACTATTCGTATGGATGTTGTGGGACCCACTTGTACATGACCTGCAGCCAGTCTGTACTGGTTCTGCATGAACTAAACAATAGGTTCACTTACTCCTAAGAAAGAAAAATCCAACCTTGTCATATCCTCCAATATTGTGTACATTTGTTGGCCACGGAAACTCCGTGTACATCAAGTGACCAACAGGTTCAGTGTTTTCTTTTAAATGCTACAAATATGTTGAAAACTGGTGTTAAAGGCACCCAAAATGTTCCTCAAGTGAAACTGGTAGTAATGGATCAAGATTTGCAAGCAAACGGTGTCTGTGACCTCAAAACACCCGCACTATTTTTTTATACCGGACTACTTTTGCATACACCCTGGGCGGTTTCGCACCATTTGGTGTCTTCTAACCTATAAGTGTACCGGTCCCACTACAACTCATTCTACAATATTCACTATTCAAAACTAGCTTCTATTCCTGGATACAGTACCAAGTTTGGAGCAAATATCTCAAATGGTTGTCACACAGCAGCTATGTAACTCCACCATGTGACTGTCCACATTCTGCCTTAAATTGAGCTACTACAGAACTATGGGGAATTTTAATAGATGATGAATTAAAAGCACAAATCTCCATAAAATCACATAACATTACCCTAAATAGTGTTATAGCTAACCATTCTACATATAAAGACTCATCACTGAAACTATACCAACATGTATGCCACTCTGGAATGGTCGACAGACAAAAGGGTACTGGCTTGGAACGGTCAGTCAAGAAATTTGCTTTATGACGCAGGAGAAAAGGAAAAACAATGTTTTTTGAATACTAGTGTATTGGTACTATACCGATATGCGAAAACAATACACTTACGCCTAATTTTGGCAAATTTTGGAACAGCGTCGCGATGTCGCGCCACTTTCCCGAACTTCTTAATTGTCCATCAGGAAGCCAATATCAATGAAAAAAAAGAGAAAAACACACTATAATGACTGTTTTGGTGTATATTACTGTCACATTCCAAGCCCAATCACCTACAGGTAATTTGCATACACTGGTTTATTATATTTGACTAAATAAAGCTGAGAAATCAAGATTTTAGAAGATTTTGAAGCCGATAACTGTCCGTCTGCGATACAAAAAGAACAAATGTGTTGCATCGCGGAGTCCGCTCGATTACTCTTGTCGCAGTAACTTTAAATTATGTTCCCAGACACATAGCTACAAGAAACATAAACTTCCAACTTCAAATTCTACAAAAAAAACATATCTCACATAGGGCCTAGGCACACCTTATAGGTTAGACACCACCAAATAGTTTTACTATATAATTTAACCGAATGCCATCCAATAAGGCCAGTCTCTCCTACTTTCACTATTCGTATGGATGTTGTGGGACCCACTTGTACATGACCTGCAGCCAGTCTGTACTGGTTCTGCATGAACTAAACAATAGGTTCACTTACTCCTAAGAAAGAAAAATCCAACCTTGTCATATCCTCCAATATTGTGTACATTTGTTGGCCACGGAAACTCCGTGTACATCAAGTGACCAACAGGTTCAGTGTTTTCTTTTAAATGCTACAAATATGTTGAAAACTGGTGTTAAAGGCACCCCAAAATGTTCCTCAAGTGAAACTGGGTAGTAATGGATCAAGATTTGCAAGCAAACGGTGTCTGTGACCTCAAAACACCCGCACTATTTTTTTATACCGGACTACTTTTGCATACACCCTGGGCGGTTTCGCACCATTTGGTGTCTTCTAACCTTAAGGACCCGTTCTATACCTGATCATACTTTGATTCAAAAATAATTGCTTCATAAATGTGATGGAATATATTTAAATATAACATATATGTGAACACTGCCTCGTTAATGTAACCTATACGGCACATGGAGTGGCAAACTCGGTAGAACATATGAGATAATGTAGTTAATCACATGTAGAAAAGCCAGGACAACAGACTCCTATCAATTATATTACACTAAACAGTAAAATATGTCAATTTTCTGGACATGTTTGTGCCTCTGTTTTTAACAACATGAACCACCATTGTAAATAGACTCATACACAGAAAAGTAGGTGGTTGGTCGGGCGAACGCGATGGCATAAATTAACGGTGGGGGTTGTTCCTTATAGGAATCACGATTTGCTTGGTTTGGCCCTTAAGTACGTTTTTATCTGTGGCTCTTTTGTTACCTGGGATTTGAATTGAGTTTGTGCCCATTATAAAAGTAGTCATATTCTTACTGATCCTACTGCTTTTGGGAGGGGGGGCCAAGTGATCCTGGTGTGGCGAGGACCTGGCATCAGATCAGGATTATTCTGATTTCATGGTTGAATATATTGTAAATATTCAGTTCCGATTTTTGGATTTTCCCCCATTTGTACATGTACTTGAACATGTACATTTACTTGTATAGGTAATATTTGGATTTAGTACTAAACCCATTGACCCGGCCTTAAATGACCTTAGCTGTTGACCAACTACCCACTGAAACTGTACCTTGACTTGTACATACAAAGATGGCTGAGATGGCAACTCAATGCTCCATATAGTACACAGTAACGAGACAATATTCACGTATGTTATATTCATAAATCACATCACTCTTATGAAGCAATTATCATTGAAGCCAAGTGTATCTATCTATGACCTAATACCTTAATATGATATATGTTAAACGTGTTGACTGATTTCATAAGAAACTTGACATAGCCTCGTTTCTCATGAAATCACTAAACTCGTGTAGTGTAATCAATATCATAGCACATAACAGTATCGCTCATGCCCGATGCTCTATGCCACTCATGTTGATCACAGTACATGTATATGGCAATACATTGACAAACTCATTAGCAGCATGTGATCAAATAAACCGTCCGTTTAGTCACCGATACATGCCAGCTGTCGTATAGCACATATAACGAACAATTGAAAGTTCACTTATTTTCGAACTTTCATTTCCCATTGAACCACAAAGAGAAATAAATAAATTTCACAATGTGTCTTTACTGGTATATACAGTTTTTTATCTCCCGTTTTTATCTTTCTCACCGTTTCTGATAGTTTGTGCCCACTGAGTGGGAATGTACCTTTAAAGTTTGACTATGACACAATGGGGCCTACAGCTCCAGAAAGGCCGCCATACTTCTGCAAGCTGATGATAAGGAACTATACCGTTTATTAATGCTGAATGGCGAACAGTGCAGACCATGATCAGACTGCGCGGATGCGCAGGCTGATTTTGGTCTACACTGATCGCGAAGGTCATAAGTTCTTTTTCTCTAGTGGCAGTTACATAGTCAAATATATAGTACACATGCAGTGATGTAACTTTAAAGGTATATACCCACTCAGTAGGCACAACATGCTCTTTATAGGAATTACATATGTGTATAATTGTGTCTATTCCACCAGTTCTAAAAATTACAAGTGCCCGCTATACATATACAATAATTTAGTAATACATATTTTACTGATAGTGACGCGCGGTTGTATCAGGCTATTTTCATATGCAAATGAGGCATGCTATTTTGCAATTATTTATACTAATTAAATGAATCACCTGAACAAATAATAGTTTCGACAGATTATAAAGTATGATCGTTACACATCAAAAGATAAATACATATACTACATAGTAATGTCCGTTAACATTTTAAGGAAACACGGTTATCGCCCCTGATATCAGTGTGGAAATTTAATTCTGATATAAAATGTATAATAATACCAATCAATACGTGGGATAATGGTGAATGAATGTTTATTTTGCCATAAAATGTCTCAGATGATGTCTCTGATGTAAATAACAGTTTGTGCCTACTGAGTGGGCATGTACCTTTAAGAGGCCAGCCACCTTTCGTGTTCTACTTTTCCTCGCCACCGATCCCAGTCAATATTTGCTATTCTCTAAATGTGCGACATACAATAATATCTTCAGGTAATTATCGACTACTGTATGTTCCACGTTTTGCTGCCGACGACGAAGTTTTGGCTATTAAATGTGAAAACTATTTAAATGTTAGTACTTTGTTCATCAATAACAAAACCCTCTCCAAAAATGTTTGATTGATGAAATTCCATCAAATAGAGATTTTAATGAAAAAAAAATATGGGAATTTAACATTGGGGCAAATAGGAGCTGGGGAGTGTGCTGGAGGGTCGAAAAACGATTCATTTTGGAAATTGACTCCGAAACCTGGCTATATATCTTGGAAATGATGCAACTAAGAAAACAAAAGGTATATTTTGAAAATCGGTCCACGAATATAAAACAAATATATTTTTAGCCTCCACGTTAAATTCCCACAGGAAAGTTTTTTTTTTGTTTTTTTTATGCAATACAATCAATATTTGATGGAATTTAATCAAATAAAAAAAAATGGGGAAGGTGACTTACATGTATTTATTTTAAGATGTAATGTGTTTAATAGCCAACTGTTCGTCGGCAGAAAAAAGTGGAGCAGACAGTAGTTCCTGGACTGATTTTTTGTCCGATCTTTTTACTCATTTTGGTTCCGCGGGCAATGACAGGACTAACCGGAAGCTTTTGGCTGTTGTGCATGGCGACTTAAGTGCAAGACTTAACAGCCAGAAAATTCGGCCAATGACCGGACAAAAACTGGTCATTCAGTGAGCATCTGTGGGTGCACACCAACTCATATTGCACACTGTCGGTTACATGTGACGAGTCATGACATAAAAAGGCAAATTATCTCCTTAGAAGCCAGTGTAGCCCAGCTCAGAGTATGTATCCGCATGTTCAACGCGTTATTGTTCACTGTGCCTGTGTAGCTCAACATTGGAAGTGTTAGTTCCTCTATATTTCTTAATAATTAGTGTTAGCTCAAATACACACTTTAAACACGTATTTAATCCTTACAATGCTGAATTAAATGTTGTCGTCTGCTGTTGATTTTTTAATTTCCATTTTCGTCAAGAAAACACATAGTTTAACGGCACTTTTTAATAATTTAGAACGGAAATGATTCTGATGTGCTGCCAAACCATGTTTTTGGTGATAATAAGACAACAGAGTAAACAACATCGGACGGTATGTTTTGTTTCACGCGTTCTAAGTGAAAGACTCTGGAAGGTTGAGAGGAAGCTGATCTGGAGCTACACTGGGCAAACACACAATCAGTAGCCGGTTTCATAAAAATTACAAAGTATACTTATCTAACAAAGTATACTTTGAGGGAGTAATCATTGATTTTTCCGAAATGCATTATTTCATACAGAACTAATGATTGCATTTATTTGATGATTACAACTATGCAGAATTATTATACTGAATTGATTGCATTATCACAGCCAAAATGGCTGTGATAATGTAATAAATTCAGTATAATAAAAATTAATAAATGTATCCTAAAATTTAAAATTTCTCCCTCAAAGTATACTTTGCTAAGAAAGTATACTTTGCAATCTTGGTGAATTAGGATACAGACCATTTTCTGTCGTCGCTAGTTACACATGTCTTGTTCCCGTTCGGTAAATGCAAATACTTCGATTTAACGACGGCACTGACTCATGACCTAGCATGTCGTCTCCCACGAAGCGGAGAAAGGAGAACGGCTCCACGGGGGCCTAGCTCTAATTAGAATGGTCCCCTTTGGTTATTTAACGTAACCAGACACTTCTTCAAATCTGACACACGGGGCCGGCCGCCTTTTAAAGTCCCCATCCGAAAGGACTAGTAGAGCAGGAAATACAAAGTACATGTATCTCAGAAATACTGACGCCCTGGAACTGAACCCTGAATCGAACCCGCGTCGCCAGCGTGGCAGTCCGACGGTGTTACCCCTCGGCCATGGTTTGCTCTTTCCCCGTTCAGTATATAGGCCCGCCCTTCTTGAACTCCTTGACCAATGGCGCGAGCTGATGCATTCCCTCGTAGATTCCGTCGCCATTCGTTGCGCACGCAGCCTGCACGTACCACTTCCGGCCAGTCAGTTTATTCAAGGTCAATTGTTCAACTACTTGGGCGGCGCTCAGGGCATCTGTCAATGATAGGAGAACACATGTAGTCATGTTTAACCTTTAAAGGTATATGCCCACTCGGTAGGCACAAACTGTTCTTTATAGGAATTAAATAAGGATATAATTGTGTCACTATTCCACCAGTTCTAAAAATTACAAGAGCCCGCTATACAGATCACTTAGTAATATTTGTTACCGATAGTGACTCGCGGTGGTATCAGGCTATTTTCATATGCAAATGAGGCATGATATTTTTTTAATTATTTATACTAATTCAATGCGTCACCTGAAAAAAATATATTTTCGACATAATATAAAGTATGATCATTACACATCAAAAAATAAATACATATAATAAATAGTAATATACGTTAACATTTTAAGGAAACACGGTTATCGCCCTTAAAAATTACATTTAATATAGCATGTATAATAATGCCAATCAATACGTGGGGTAATGGTGAATGAATGTTTATTTTGCGAGAAAATGTCATATCTGCAGAATGTACAAAACTATTTGTCTCCCTATATTATAACCTGGTATGTGGGACCCCAGCTTTAAAAGTAGTCCTTTTAACAATATTGTCCTGCATATATTATGTTAAAGCATCTGGCATGAAAATGATACTTATGCTGACAGAATATGTTTATTGACCAGCAAATGGAACAAAAACAGAAGACGACAAAACATAATTGTAAATGTTAACATTGGAAGGAACATTTTAGCAGAAAAGATTAGCCTAAATAAATAGCGAACGTGGAAAAGAAAACAAACCCAAAACGCAATACATGTACATTTCGGCATTCAACGCAATGACAGTTCATCTTGTTGAGTCACAAAAGAAAACAAATTCCGACAATTTCGTGGCATAGTAACTTGACGTTTATTGCAATCTTGGGATCAATAAGCCATTCTGTAGATCGGTTGTGGGTGAAAATCGGCAAAAACTGAAAAATCATCTGTAATAAACACGGTTATCGACCCTGATATGAGCATGGAAATTTACCAGAAATTGTCTGAAAACAAATCACTGTAATTTTCAAGTTGGTGCAATGAAATAATTTGAGTATGTGAGTATTATCAAATTTCATCAGCTTCAACTTGACACTGTCAGCGAACAAATTCACGAAACCGGCCAGTACAAAGGTACATTTAATATACAAAACAATGTCGGCAGAAACTGTAAAAATAATCCACGAAATTCGTCGGTAATGAATATGAGATTATCGGCAAAACATCGTTGACTTACTCGGTAAATCCTGCTTGTTGGCAATAACGACAACTGGAACGCCTCGCATCTCATCGCTTTCGAGGATTCCGAATAGTTCTTCCCGCGCTTCCCCGATCCGAGCTCTGTCCGAGCTGTCTACCACGTAGATCAAGCCTGGCGACGGTAAATCAGGAATTATTATTTTGTAAAGCTCTAGAAAAGGCGCGTGTTGGTGTATGTTTCCCATTTTCCAATTGTTATAGCTCACTATGCATTGATTTTCAAAGGTGGGAGTACAAAATACTCAAAACAATTTGAAAATACCCATTTATTTTCAAAATCAGGAGAAAAGATGGTCTAATAAAGTTGACAGTCCCATATTTAAGCTGAAAAAGCAATCAGTGTATTTTCAACTTTATTAGAGCATTTTTGCTCATATTTTTCCTATTTTATATTGGAAAAGTACACGTGATATAGTTCAATAATGAATATTCAAAAATAAAACACGCATTGAAATTGAAATCGAGGGAAATAATACTCATTAGCAACAGAGCTTATCGGGAGCCCAGAATTTTGGGATATTTCGTCATAGCCTCGCTTCTTATGACAGCAGTAAACTCGTTTAATAAATATCATATTACATCATCACTCGTGCAAGATCCTCTATTTATTGAACAGATACAAACATGGACATATATATCCTATGAACATAGGATATATTGCCATATAACGGTATGAAGCTATACAGTACAACCTCTCTAAACCGGACACAGAGAAAATGTTGTTGTACTTAATATTGATAAATTGCATTGCCATTTATCTCCCATCATGTATGTCCATGATCACAAAGCGGTTACTCGTGTCTTGAAGTAGATATTGCCCGTTTTACAGTGGATCCTCTCTAAACCGGACACCATATGGACCTCCCAGGGTGTCCGGTTAGAGAGGTTCCGCTGTACATACATTCATTCGGCTTATATTTAAGGGTGGGAATTGTACAATTCGAACACCTTCCATACCCGGGATATAGCCCAGTAAAGAAGCAGACCGATGGTCCTCTATTTATTGAACAGATATACACATAAACATATATACATTTATCCGTTTATTCGAAGGTATATTTAGGTCCCGAAAACGTAAATCTACTGTATTTCACACTCGTTAAGTCGAAATGTCAATTTGCGGAGGTAAGTAGAAGTTTGTCACCTGCAGTTTACCTGATCAAAGTCGGGTATTCAGACCGTAGTTAAAGGTGTTTGCGTTGACACTGATTAAACAGGCCTCCCGAAATGACCGTCGGTGATCATTAAGTGGTGAGCAATAAATGGCAACTATTTTAATTGGACTGGCATTAAATGCTTTTACTCGAACGTTAATTAAAGTGAAAACAAGTTGCACGATTAGAAATGAGTGAACTATTTCACACCGATCGTGTGTATATGGGCGAGTTTGATGGGCGAGTTTGATGTTCTAAACATTATTAGTTTGTACAATCAAGTCTGGTCAGAAATAATCATTTATAATAGTGTTACAAATCAGTATTTCTTGTTGTTTTGTGTTGTTTCCATGGATAGTTTATTAAAATAATTCATAAAATATTATGTTCTTGTTATTATTTATTTAATTGGTGAACTGAATATGTACATATCGCTACATGCACATGTCACGTGTGCCACATCCGGGTTATCTATTAATTACACACATACAGGCATATGTGTATTTGTAAACAAACCGAAAGTGTTTAAATATGATTTGTCTTAGAAACAGCATTTAACATGTATCCATGTACATTTAATTGCTAAAATAAATCATATTTACTACTCAAGGCTACATCAGCAAGTAATAATTTGGTTCTAACTGTCAATAAAATAGTTTGTTGTCCGACAGGTTGCGTACTACGGATACGTCAAACTACGGTTAACTCAAAGTATTTTTTTATTTTTATCTCCCTTCGAATTCGAGTAAGTGAGTGTGGCCTGTATATATATATATATATATATATATATATATATTGAACATGGAACACTTCTACTGCCATATAACGGTATGAAGCTATACAGTCCAACCTCTCTAAACCAGACACAGATAAAATTGTGTTGTACTTAATACTGATCAATTTCATTGCCATTTATCTCCCATGATATGTCTGTCCATGATCACAAAGCAGTCACTCGTGTCTTGAAATAATTGTCCCGTATGCCCGTTTTGCAGTGAAACCTCTCTAAACCGGACACTCTTGGGACCTCCCAGGGTGTCCGGTTTAGAGAGATTCTGCTGTACATACATTAATTCGGCTTATATTTAAGGGTGGGAATTGGTTAATTGGTTAATTCGAACACCTTCCATACCCGGGATATAGCCCTGTAAAGATGGTCGTCGTCCTGGTTTATATTTCCGAATGTTGATCAATGTTGCATTTATTCAGTCTCCAAAAGACTGCGCAAAATATAGGAGAATCTATGCACGTATGGTAACCTATAATTTGAGGCCTCCTATAGCACCGATCAGTTTATCGGAGTGTGATATAGTATGGCTGGTAGCGATTAGAGATGATTGAGGGGAACACAGACTTGTTTGTACATACATACCATCACAGTTCTGGTAGTAGTGGCGCCAGAGTTGTCTTATCTTCTCCTGGCCGCCCACATCCCACACCGTGAACGTGAGGCCCTTCACGGGGCACACCGTCTCCACATTAAACCCGATCGTCGGGAGGGTGGCCACTGTCTCGTGCAGCTTGATCTTATATAGCACCGTTGTCTTCCCTGGAATACATACATGTAATAATAATAATTAATAATAATAATATATAATAATAATAATAATAATAATAATAATAATAATAGTAATAAATTATAAATAATAGTAAATGATTAAATAAATAAGGCGAAACCAAGTTCTTTTTTTGTTAAGCGTCTGCGTGCGGGTAGGTTTTGAGAGTGGTTCTTTAAAATAACAACTGTATGCGACAAACAAATATATACTAGTGATATGGGAAAACTGATTGCGGACTTGTCCAAGGTTTAAATATGTTCATGAATTTACAGTGAAACACCCGCCACGCTTCTAATAAGCAACATATGTCATTATCAAGTTAACTACCGGAGTGTGCAAATTTGATCAGAAGCTACATTGGTCACAAATTCCATAAGCCCCGTTTTTTTTCAGTCACAGCCACAATTGCATCCCGTAAAATTATATTAAATGTAATACTGCATCTGCACTGAAATTAGTCAAGTATCCATTTCATTTTACATGCAGAAAACATCGTGTTTTCTTGAAATAAAAGCGGATGTGATAAAGGATCTGATTTCAGATTCGGCCCCTAAAATATGTGTTCTACTTACCAGCAGCATCTAGTCCCAGCATCAATATCCTGGCAGGAGTATTTCCCCAATCCTCAAACAAGTCCTTCAATCGCGACAGAAACAGACCCATGATAGCCGAGTACTTTCACTTTCGATTTACAAATATAATATGTAGTCCTGATTAATTCACTCAAAACACTTGTTTAATCGCCGCAAATTCTCTCGAAATTCGAATGACAAAGTTGTGATCTAGCCTTGCTCTTATACCCATGATTTATAATCGTATTTACTGGCAATGTTGCAATATTGTAAATAGTGCGGTAAATTTCACCAAGTAAGGTCAAATGAGTTGTCTAGGTCCATGTTGGACATTCCACGCTGGAGAAAATGACGTCATTACGAAATACGATTGTTTAATTGGACGTTATTTATAAAACGTATATCTGTAATGTAAATATAGTTCACACGTGGTAACTGGCAAAACATCCGGGACATTGTTGTTGTTGTTCTGATATTCGCACGCTTATTTTTCGTGCCACCCGGATGTTCGGGAAAATTCGGAGTCACCATCAATGCTATTCTAACTAGAAATGTGACATGTCGGCGCACGAATGCCCCCGCTGGCAACCAAAGAAAATGAGGCACATTTGAAAACACAGAGGGCCAGAGAAGCGTGGATTTGTCATAGCGTGAAAGCAGACCATCAGAGCACTGGGTGTGTGAAATATCAAGCAGATCCATACAAGGAAACAGACATTATAAGACACTTACCCGAGTTTCGAACGTACCAAGTATGTGACCTTGACCTTGGCCTTATCGGGGGCCGTACGATCGTGGATTTGTCACAGGGCATTAGAGGACCATTAAAGCAATACGTGTGTGAAATAACAAGCATTTCAAATAATGAAACAGATATTATAAGACAATTACCTGAGCGTTAAGGTATGTAACGAATCAAGCATGTCACCTTAACCCTGGGCTTAGCGGGGGCGTGACGATTGTGGATTTGTAATAGTGTGGTAGAGGACCATTAGAGCAATGCGTGAGTGAAATAACAAGCAGATCCGTGAAAAGAAACATAAATTATAAAACGTTTACCCGAGCGTTAATGTTCGGCCCCCGCACCATTCGGTGGCGGGGGCATACACTATTTATAGTAAGTGAATAGTCAATACACAGGTGAAGATTGGTGAGGACATTTTACAGGTGCGAACGAGATGAACAATGGAGCATGTGTAAGGTAATTGCAATACATGTTTATTCAGCTTAACCCGTAATTTCTGTCTGTAACGCAGTGCGACTTACAGCCACTACGCAAAAAGGTCATTACACTGTCAAACGGAAACATCATGTTGCACATACATCCTATATATGCGTGGCTAACTAATTCAGCAAATGGTCAACAACAATTACATTTGTAAGCAGGTATACATTATTGCTTAAGTAAAACATTTATTATTCGTATGCATCAGGTTGTGCGATAATAACAGTAATAACAGTAATAACACCACCTAGACTAACATGTCATGTCTCTATATCATGTTTAACTTCTATTTTTCATTATCTGACTTTTATCATTTATTATTTACTTTGACTATCACCGTCGCCATTTTCTTTCCGAGGTAAAATATCGGAAATCTGCAAAGTAACCGACCAATTAAATCGATTGACGTATGTAGGGGGTTTCCCGCTCAGATTTCAGATAGTCTGGTTGCCAAGTGTATGGAACGTTCCATGCAGGAGATTAACTTTATTTTAAATTAAAAAAATGAAATTTTATTGGCGATTTTCATCGCACTGATCATCAACATCAAGAATCCGACTGATGGCACTATGTCATCTTTGATCGTTTTGAGAAATGTGCATAAGTCCAAAATGGCTGCCAAACAGTTATAGTGTGTCATATAGTTGTTTCCACATGAGGTATTAGCATACATTAACAGCATAAAGTGAATTTACTTGACATATCGAGATATGTGATCAACATTAAATTTCAATTCACTGTTAAATGGTAAAAATCCAACATGGCCGCCAAACGTAACATGATGTTTTGCATATGACTGCTCCCACGTATACTCCATATGAAAACAACAGGTATAATAATCTTGGATATACTGACATGATAAACGCTTACAGTAAACTTGATACGTAATTAGACACCTTTGTAAAGAGCGAAAGTCCAAGATGGCCGCCATATATACATAAATTATCCCATGACCATCATCACAGAGAATAATACTTAAGTATATACTTGCACATGGGTTTCATAGCATAGTAAATTGAAATAACAGTACAGAATTTATGTATACTATGAACGCATTTACTAACATAGGAATATAATTAGATAACTACCAATAGCAGAAATCATAGATGGCCGTCAAATATAAAAAAATAATGTTGCCTTATATGGAACACATTGCATATATGGACTGGTCATTATTTATCATCGCCGGGGGGGGGGGGGGGGGGGGGGGGGGGGGGGGGGGGGTGGGGGGGTGGGCGGGGGGGGGGGGGGGGTGGGGGGGGGGGGGGGGAGATGGGGGGGGGGGCCTCCAAATTTTTTAAAATAATTAATAGGAGGGGGGGGGGGGGGCATTGAAAAAACATCCGTGCACTCTGATCAGGGTCTACACTGGTTGCCATTCAGTCAGTGACACATCTATCATACAGTTTTAGATCCTTTTTAACAAAAAGTATTTGGATTGCCCAAAAATAGTGTCTGAATAATTAGGCTAAATACCAAGTCCAAGAACTGGACATGCTGCAGTAGGAGATTCAGGGCGGGGGGGGGCCAGCCCCCCCCCCCCCCCCCTCCCCCCCCCCCCCCTCCCCCCCCCCCCCCCCCCCCCCCCCACCCCCCCCCCCCCCCCCCCCCCCCCCCCCCCCCCCCCCCCCCCCCCCCCCACCTTCAGAAATCCCGATTTTTTTAATTTTTTTTTACGAAATATTGAGCAGAGAATGCAGGAACTGGCTTCCTGAATTAAAAAAATTTCTGGGCGGTCATGCCCCCGGACCCCCCTACCCAACTCCCTCGCACCGCTCAGTCGACGAACGAGCATATCCCGATTTCTTTTTTTTTTTTACAAAATATTCAGCGTAGAATGCAGGAAATGGCTTCCTCAATTCAAAAAAATTCCGGGAGGGCATGCACCCGGACCCCCCTAGCCAACTCCCTCGCACCGCTCAGTCGACGAACGAGCATACCTACTTCAAGTTCCATGTGGGCCCCCCCCCCCCCCCGCCTTGGTGAAATCCTGGATCCGCCACTGTGCTGAACATTTGGTACGATTTTGATGGTAACAATGTTATTACCCTCGGATCAGCTACGCAAATAGAGTAGATCCTTATGAGACGGTTCATCTGGATCTACACTGCTTCCAAAACTGCTATATGTATAGTCTAGATCGAGATTATATAGATACATGTACTGCAATAAACTGTACTGTAATAAAGATGGAGTGATGATGATGATGATGATAAACATCATGCAATTGAATATATTGCCATCCGAATGGCCAGTTTACATGGAGTGGGGTTGAGTTGGGAGCATAGGTGGGGGGGGGGGGGGGGCGGGCCTCGAAAAATATCTATGATGGAATAGGGGGGCCCTGAAAATTTAGCTAAAGTTACTGGGGGGGCAGTCCTAAAAAAAAAATCAGATTATTGGCAAAATTCATCCAGCCCACCCCCCCCCCCCCCCCGGCGATAAATAATGACCAGTCCCTTACTAGGATATAAGTAAACATATCTGCAATATTAGATACGTATATACATGGCAGACGTATATATACAGATAAATTACCTCACAATGACAATCACATCGTGTAATGATTAAAATAGTACATGTCAAAGGAAATAAATATATTGATAATGGAGGCTCTAGAGATGCAGTAAACATGGACAACAACTATTCCCCAACAGTCCCAACATAATAAAAAAAAACAATCATATTGAAGTGCTGTACACGAAGACATGACAACAAGGATGCCGCTTTGGTATTGTCAACACAGTCCAGTTGGGTGGTTGAACCTGATTAGCCATCATAGAATTTCTCCCGCAAACCTCTCCATCATACGTCATAAGGACAGTATTATACAAGGCAATGATGAATACAAAATGTTTAATATATGTATACTGTACGAAAAAGACATTAATCACACAAAATATATCAGTTTCAGTAATTGAAAGCTAATATTGTAAATATAACTATAAGGAAACAATGACATACGTATGATGGCACAAAAGCTTTAGACAGTTATATTGTTCAGCATTTTCATATTAGTCTATTAAATTGCGTGAATACTGTATGTCTCATAATCATAGAGTATGGTACCTTGAATTTTGATATGTTCTTTATATGGTTGTGTACCATGTGTATTGATATCTGCAGGTACTATAATATTTATTGTTACCGTGAGTATTTAGTAGTGGCACAACCAGATTGACTGTCATATACTATAAATTACAATTGTATTAGTTGTGTCCTCCATGTGGGTATTTAATATACAATGTATAACATCTCCGTGCTCTTCTCTGAATTATTATATTTGTGATTAAGGTGGTGTTATTTGTTCCACATTTATGTATACTGACGGCGTCATGTCTTAGTTTTTACATATCATATGCATTCACAGGTGCTGACTTCTGTCTTATGTTTAAACAAGTAAAACTCATTTAATGGCATATAACTACACAATAATTCGACACAAATAAAGCATTTGTAAGCTTATCTATGAAGCAATACACAGAGCAAATTGGTGTACATACATTACCTCATCATACAAATATGTTGCTCTACATCCTCGATAGTGGTCTGAAAACACATCAATTACTTGCAACTTAGAAAGTAATAAGATATATTAATATGTTGTACATCAACCATGTGCATACAGCAACTGACTACTTTCACAGAAAGAAAACATGTGACCGAAACACGCAATAATATCAGCGGGAGTCCTAAGTGGTTGTACTAAGTAGGTTGAAAGCAAGTAATGGTAGCCAGACACTGGAATAAGCTACTGGATGGCTGAACTATGTTATTGTACGTAGTCACCGATTGTGACAGAAATATATAGACGTATCATCCATTTGTACTTGTTCAATTGCTGTATTCAGACACTCATGTTGTTAATGACGCTGCCTAGAGGAGCGATTTCATGCGATGTTGCACAGTAAATCACATTGAGCATTTGAGTTTTTGGAGCCAATGATATAAACGACGATCTGGTATTTTTACAAATTAGGAAGTTCTTGAAGTATATTATAAAGTACAATATATCTCCCTGCCAACAATAGCAGTATGAATGCTGCTATGGAATGGCAAGACAAGACAAAACAATATCGAATATATCTAACTGAATGCACGATTTTGAATCTTATATTATAATATAATTGTATTATTATTATAATGTACTATATTCATATACGGCGGCCATATTAGGCTTACATTATTGCCGATGCTGTCTATGGTGTATATCAAGGTAAACAAAGTTCCCTGTGACATAATACCAGGATTGTGTATACTTAAATTATTAGATGTAGTATCCGAGTGTAATTACATAAGCTATTTACTGCACAAGTTAGTTATCAGGTAATATAATGATATTTGGTGGTCATCTTGGACTACTGATATTGAACTATGTGTCTAAATACATACCCAATGTATTGGAATAATTATATACCTAAATACAATATTGGTATACAAATTTACTCTGATATGGGGTCCGATTTCAAGTATATGGTGTTTCTTATTTCAAGATTCGGTTGCAAGTACATTGTAATGTATTCATATATGGTTGCCATCTTGGACTTGTGTTATATAGATTAGTATATAATTTCACATCAAAGTTACAAAAAACACACATTCATTGTTTTAATGAACACATAATTAAAAAAAGTATATTCTTTGATATGACGAATTAGTGAAAGTATGTAAAATAGTCACATTTGGCGGCCATCTTGGATTTTTTCCATATGCAGTTGAGGAATTGAAATTTAATGTTGCCCATTTGTGTCAGTACGTTATTACATTCATTATGCTATCTTAGATGGTTTCATTTCCTCCTGGGGGTGCAATTATATGGCACAGTATATCTAGGTGGCAGCCATCTTGAATGTATGCAGATTTCTCCAAATGCTCAAGGGTAACAGGGTCAAGGGTCATCAGTCGGATTCTAAAACTAGAAAGTCTACATAGACAAAATCAGTAATAAATCAAAGTACTGAAAGTACTGAACATAGGGTACTACAATAATTCCGCCACGGAAGCGGTGTCGCGCCTGAAAATGCCTTGTTGGTACAAAACAATGTTGTAGCAGGATTTTTGTTAAAGTTTCTGCATTACTTTGACATCGCCATGTTTACTTCTGTTTTGTGAATGAAATAGTTGGCCCCGGATCGAGTATATTAAAACATACAAATGACGTCATTGGGGAAACCGCTGACAAAATTTTCAATGTATGGAAGCCCAAAAGTGTTAGAATTGTTTTTGTCGTATTTTCAGTACTTGCATTAATATGGGTATTAATCTACGCTGGATGTGTTATACTGTCATTAATTTGTTCCCTGACTGTAATGTATCAGTTACTGACTTATTGACCCCCTTCCATGAACGTAGAATTGACACTCATGTTGGCGTGTATTGGCCACCATAGACAAATGTCAGTCAGGCAGAATTCGGGAATGTCACTAAAATCCGCTGTAAATCCATCGATAGAATGATGATTAACATCAGTTAGACCCACACGTGCGAGTTTTTTAAAAAAATCTGGGTCAACAGGTAGCCCCTTGATATCGTCTGTGTATTGAACGCGTCGCGTGTTTACACGTGACGAGTTTATCCAGTGGAGAGTATTCGGAGGGGGGTTAACTCTGCCGAAAACTATAGCCTGTTACTAAATTTAGCGTTGACCGCACGATTTGTGACGCAAATGGGGGCAAATAACAACTTGAAGCGTAACAAAATAATCCGATGTATTTTGGTACGTAGAACATCCGTTGTTGATATTGTTCAGTGTAAGTAGTTTTTCATAATATTATTTTCAATTAGCGGTTGCGTATGACAGTTAAACGTTGAGTAACACAATTAGCCCTTAGAGGGGGGCCTAGGGCATGACTAACTGTCCGACGCGATTCCAATACATAGGCTACCCTATGTAAAAACTAAGTTATTCAAAACATGGTTAAGCCCCAAAATCGGCCTTTGGCCGCCGGACTAAAAACAGAATTACGGAAGTTAATTTATTCTGCCAGAAATTCTTTGGCAAGATGGCGACCGAAGCGTTGTAAACTTTGTGCACTTTATGTAATCGGACAAAAGGAGCGATACACACTATATTGTAATAGGAAAGTCACCCATTGTAACTCATACAGGCTATTTAATATAATTTATGTTTATTCACTGCTGGTTTAGCACCATTAGACTTGAAATCTTGAAATCAGTCGCTACAGTAGCTATTTTTGAGGCCTATGGCTGTAACGGTAGTAATGTCATAGTGCTATGTCTAAACACCACCATAAGAATATAATTTTTGGACTCACTAATATCCCTACGTACTACATATATATAAAGTAAAAAAAACGGTGAAATTAAAGGGGTGAAATTAAAGGGGAGTAATTCGTTAATTTCATGAAAATTGGAAATGTCATTGACATGGTACATGTATCTGAAAAAGTGTAAAGAAATACGTTTTAAGACATGTATTTGTTTAGCTACGTGTTGTTTTGGAGAGATAAATGTTCAATTAACATGTAGTATGAAGGAAATTGTGATATTGAACAGAAAATCGCACAGTGTACTGTTTCACTTTTACCTGGCAAACCACACATAATACGTTTTAAGACATGTATTTGTTTAGCTACGTGTTGTTTTGGAGAGATAAATGTTCAATTAACATGTAGTATGAAGGAAATTGTGATATTGAACAGAAAATCGCACAGTGTACTGTTTCACTTTTACCTGGCAAACCACACATCACTTACCATATATACCCACGTCTGTACTCTAGTTATTATCTATCAAATCCAGTGACATGTAAGCAGTTACCTGAGTGTATTGTCCCTGAGTGTGTCTACTAACATACTATGAGAGTAAATATGGCTTTACCTATGGGTAACGTGTACAGTAACATAGGCTGTGCACCAGATTGGAAAGTTTACACGTTGAAATTTTATTTTGAGATTGATGGGAAAAATGCTCAGATATCTCGTATTTTGTATAGTTTGCTGGCATAATATGTATAGCTTGCCGTTGTCATATCTGTCTATTATGTATTAAACCAAATTGTATTTGGTTTACTGTCATATTATTTGCTGTATGTGTTAAACGCACGAAGTGGTGAAACTGTACGATGGCTTGTACATACAAAGATGGCGGAGATGGAAACTCAATCCTCCATACACATTAACAAGACAATATTCACATATGTTATATGCATATATCATATCACTCTTATGACGCAATTACCATTGAAGTCAAGTGTATCTATCTATCACCTAATACCTTATAAGAAATCACGATTTGCCTGGTTTGGTTCTCAGGTACGTTTTTATCTTTGAGTTGAATTGGATTATTGCCCATTATAAAAGCAGTAAGATTATTACTGATAATGATCCTGGTGCTTTTGGGAGGGGGCCAAGTGATTCTGGTGTAGCGAGGACCTGACATCCGGTCAGGATTATTCTTATTTCAGGGATGAATATATAATCTTTTATTGTAAATATTCAGTTCTGATTTGTGTACAGGTAATATTTGGGATTTAGTACTAAACCCATTGACCCGGCCTTAAATGACCTTAGCTGTTGATAGGCAGTTAAACCCCAACAAACAAACAAACAAGCAAACAAACTGATGGGCGGCAGGTGGGAGCATACGATGGGTAATTTAATGATTGGGGTTGATCCTTAGTACCGGAATCCTTCACGTACGTCGTTGGCATTCTTGTATGTGGCGGTTGAATCTGGTTTCCTTATGTGAGTATTACGATTATTCCTAATCCTATTACCTTTAGTTATTCTAATTTCAGTGCTGAATATATTTTGTATTCTATGTAAATATTACGTTCCGATTTTGGGACACCCCCCCCCCCCCCCCCCCCCCGCCCACCTCCCTCAATGCAGAAACTTTAATACGGGATCGAACCCGTTGGCTCGGCCTTACATGGCCTTAGATGTTGATAGGCCGTTAACACCAATAACAAAAAACGTGAACTTTCTGGCTGTAACGCACATATACTCACCCTACGTTATAGACAAACGATTCGAGTTAAACCGATCCTATCAAGCCGTAAATGCCAGTGAACATTTCTGTTCTAGTTTTCCTTTTCAAACACATCGTCAGTAACAAAAGTGAACAGGTTTAACGTCCCAGAAATAGCTAAATCATATAGAGACGGGACCGCAGTTTAAAGTTTCATCCGACAGACACCAGGGAGGGAAATAGTATGGAGCCCCGCAGGGGACATGGACTTTTTTTTTTATTAATTCGTTCCCACGAAATAACAATTCGTTCCCTCAATTTAACAATTCGTTCACTCGAATTAGCAATTCGTTCCCACGATATAACAATTCGTTCCCTCGAATTAACAATTTGTTCCCACGAAACGACAATTCGTTCCCTCAATTTAACAATTCGCTCCCACGATATAACAATTCTTTCCCACGAATTAACAATTCGTTCCCGTGGGAACGAATTGTTATTTCGTGGGAACGAATTGTTAAATTGAAGGAACGAATTGTTAAATTGAGGGAACGAATTGTCGTTTCATGGGGAGGAATTAATAAAAAAAAAAGAATGATACGTCCACTGCGGGGCTCTATAAAAATGTACTCAGCAACAAAATAAACCGTACAGTCGAATAATACTTGCTTATCAGGGTGAAGACGAGAGATATATAACAACAACGAAATATGTTTATGCTAGAAACATATTTAATTCATATCACTTAAGCATGTTAGAGAACATAAGCATGTGGTGTAGAGGTTGAATTAACATGTGTTAACCCTTTCACACCAAGTAACTGGAATGGACTTTCATATGTCAATTTTCCGACCAATCCAGTCGTCACAAAATGATTTTCAAATTAGTCCATTTATGAAAATGGGATGTGTTTTGTTCTCAAAAATATGAAATTTACTTGCAAAAAAAGTGCAGATCCTGATGAGACGGCTCGTCAAGAGGCGGCTCATCTGGATCTACACTTTTTACCAATACATACAGGCCTGTGGTGTTGAAAGGGTTCAACTGTAATCATGAACATGTGTTCGATCGAGTTGAGTAGATCCAAGCACATCAGTTACCTGATTTCGTTGATTATCTCGACACTCCATGCTGGATTGCCATGTTAACTCGTGGTTTTATTCAGTTAACTTGAGGCTGTACACAAACGACGTTTTGCACGGAATCCTTCAACCATAACTTTGCACAGGCCGGAAATAGTAAAACCATACTTTGCCGACTTGCACGTGATTACGCATTATTAATCCGCATACTGTTTATTGTATCGGTTCAACATGTTGCTTTAAAGGTAGATTTGATAGAGAAACTGATGTTACCAATCGTTTAGAAATATAGTTGTGATATTTTAAAAGCTGTACTGTTTATTTTCTCGCTGAGTATATGTAAGTATTTTTCACGCCTAGGTTGCGGATTGAACTCGCAACCTCCTGCATTGAAGTCCAATGCCATGTTCACGGCCCATCCTCCTCTGTAACGAGAAATCACTAACACTGATGGGTAATCCCTCAAAACAATAAAGCAAAACAAAAAAACAAAAACAATCAATTAATGCACATGTATAGGTCATTTGACCTTGTAGGGGTCGCATGCGTAGTGTGTAGCCGAAAACTTTATGACACAAATCTCGGACAGACAGACAGGTTAACGATTATATATATCCTGAAAAATATGTCGGGATACATAAAAATCCGACAGCCTTCAAAACCTATACTTCAAGGTACAATATCAACTTTTATTACATGTACATAAAATGGCCATCATAATAGATTAGTACATGTATAATAAATACGCTAATGAGATCGCTACAGACAACCTGTTAGGTGATTCGTATACAATTATTATCTTTCCATGAGGGGAGATCAACGTCACTTTTTGAAGGTCAGTAAATCTCATGCACAGCGACTCAAAAGACAATAATTGTTTTATTATATTTCCACGAATATTCAGAAAATCAGGAATAGTCACTAACAGTGTTTGTGAACACTGCCTCGTTACTGTATCCTATACGGCACATGGAGTGGCGAGCTCTGTAGAACATATGAGATAATGTAGTTGATCACATGTAGAAAAGCCAGGACAACAGACTCATATCAATTATATTACACGAAACAGTAAAATATGTCAGTTTTCTGGACATGTTTTTGCCTCCGTTTTTAACAACATGAACCACCATTGTAAATAGACTCATACACGGAAAACACGATGGCGTGACTTAACGGTGGGGGTACCTCCTTATAGGAATCACGATTTGCCTGGTTTGGCCCTTATGTACGATTTTATCTGTGGCTCTTTTGTTACCTGGGAGTTGAATTGGGTTATTGCCCATTATAAAAGTAGTAATATTATTACAGATTCTACTGATTTTGGGAGGGGGTGAAGTGATCCTGGTGTAGCGAGGACCTGGCATCAGATCAGGATTATTCTGATTTCAGGGTCGAATTCATACTTTTTTATTGTAAATATTCAGTTCTGATTTTGTGATTTTCCCCCCATTTGTACATGTACTTGAACATGTGCATGTACTTGTACAGGTACTATATGGATTTAGTACTAAACCCATTGACCCGGCCTTAAATGACCTTAGCTGTTGACCAACTACCCACTGAAACTGTACCTTGACTTGTACATACAAAGATGGCTGAGATGGCAACTCAATGCTCCATATAGTACACAGTAACGAGACAATATTCACGTATGTTATATTCATAAATCACATCACTCTTATGAAGCAATTATCATTGAAGCCAAATGTATCTATCTATGACCTAATGCCTTAATATGATATATGTTAAACGTGTTGACTGATTTCATAAGAAACTTGGCATAGCCTCGTTTCTCATGAAATCAGTAAACTCATGTAGTGCAATCAATATCATAGTACATAACAGTATCGCTCATGCCCGATGCTCTATGCCGCTCATGTTGATCACAGTACATGTATATGGCAATACATTCATTAGCAGCATGTGATCAAATAAACTGTCCGTTTAGTCACCGATACATGCCAGCTGTCGTATAGTACATATAACGAATAATTGAAAGTTCACTTATATATTTTCGAACTTTCATTCCCATTGAACCACAAAGAGAAATAAAGAAATTTCACTATGTGTCTTTACTGGTATATACAGGTTTTTTTATCTCCCGTTGTTATCTTTCTCACAGTTTCTGATAGTTTGTGCCCACTGAGTGGGAATGTACCTTTAAAGTTTGACTATGACACAATGGGGCCTACAGCTCCCGAAATGCCGCCATATTTCTGCAAGCTGATGATAAGGAACTATACCGTTTATTAATGATGAATGGCGAACAGTGCAGACCATGATCAGACTGCACGGATACGCAGGCTGATCTTGGTCTACACTGATCGCGAAGGTCATAAGTTCTTTTTCTCTAGTGGCATTCACATATAGTCAAATATATAGTACACAGTGATGTAACTTTAAAGGTATATATTACAAGTGTCCGCTATACATATATAATCATTTAGTAATACTTTTCACTGATAGTGACGCGCGGTTGTATCAGGCTATTTTCATATGCAAATTACTATTTTTTAATTATTTATACTAATTAAATGAGTGACCTGAACAAATAATATTTTCGACAGATTATAAAGTTTGATCGTTACACTGCATCAACAAATAATTACATATACTAAATAGTAATGTCCGTTAATATTTTAAGGAAACACGGTTATCGCCCCTGATATCAGTGTGGAAATTTATGTCTGATATAAAATGTATAATAATGCCAATCAATACGTAAGATAATGGTGAATTAATGTTTATTTTGCCAGAAAATGTCTCAGATGATGTCTCTGATGTAAATAACAGTTTGTGCCTACTGAGTGGGTATGTACCTTTAAGAGGCCAGCCACCTTTCGTGTTCTACTTTTCCTCACCACCCGATCCCAGTCAATGTTTGCTATTCTCCAAATGTGCGACATACAATAACATCTTCAGGTAATTATCGACTACTGTATGCTCCACGTTTTGCTGCCGACGACGAAGTTTTGGCTATTAAATGTGAAAACTATTTAAATGTAAGTACTTTTTTCATCAATAACAAAATCCTCTCCAAAAATGTTCGATTGATGAAATTCCATCAAATAGAGATTTTAATGAAGAAAAAAAATGGGGCAAATAGCAGCTGGGGAGTGTCCTGGAGGGTCGAACAACTATATATTTTTTAAATTGACTCCGAAACCTGGCTAGTTATCTTGGAAATGATGTAACTAAGAAAACAAAAGTTTGATTTTGAACATCGGTCCACAAATTCCAAAATAATTTGTAAAAAATATATGTTTAGCCTCCATTCCCACAGGACAGTTTTTGCGATAAAATCAATATTTGATGGAATTTTATCGAATAAAAAAAATTTGGAGAGTGACATGTATTTCTTTTTAGATGTAATGTGTTTATAATAGCTAAATGTTTGTCAGCAGAAACACGCGGAACAAACAGTAGTTCCTGAACTGATTCTTTGTCGGAACTTTTTACTCATTTTGGTTCCGCGGGCAACCACCGAACTAACAGCAAGGACAGTTCCTGACATAAAAAGGCTAATTATCTCCTTAGAAGCCAGTGTAGCACAGCTCAGAGTATGTATCACCATGTTCAACGCGTTATTGTTCACTGTGCCTGTGTAGCTCAACATTGGAAGTGTTAGTTCCTCTATATTTCTAAATAATTAGTGTTATCTCAAATACACACTTTAAACACGTATTTAATCCTTACAATTCTGAATTAATTTTGTCGTCTGCTGTTGATTTTTTTAATTTCCATTTTCGTCAAGAATAACATAGTTTGGCAGCAATTTAGAATCATTTCCAAAGAAACGATTCTCAAGAGCTGCGAAACCATGTTGTTGGTGATAATAAGACAACAGAGTAAACAACAGCATACGGCATGCTTTGTTTCCCGCATTCTAAGTGATAAGACCCTGGACGGTTGAGAGCAAGCTGATCTGGAGCTACACTGGGCAAACACTCAATCAGACCATTTTCTGCCGTCGCCTCTATAGTCTCCTCTGGTTCTATAACGTGCACAGACTCTCCTTCAAATCTGATACACGGGGCCGCCTTTTAAAGTCCCCATCCGAAAGGACTAGTAGAGCAGGAAATACAAAGTATCTCAGAAATACTGACGCGCTGGAACTGAAGCCTGAATCGAACTAAGGTCGCCAGCGTGGCAGTCGGGCGGTGTCCTCGGCCACGGTCAGCTCCTTCCCCGTTCAGTATCTAGGCCCGCCCTTCTTGAACTCCTTGACCAATGGCGCGAGCTGATTCATTCCCTCGTAGATTCCGTCGCCATTTGTTGCACACGCAGCCTGCACGTACCACTTCCGGCCAGTCAGTTTATTCAGGGTCAATTGTTCAACTACTTGGGAGGCGCTCAGGGCATCTGTCAATGATATGAGAAAACATGAAGTCACGTTTAACTTTTAAAGGTACATGCCCACTCAGTAGGCACAAACTGTTCTGTATAGGAATTAAATAAGTATATAATTGTGTCATTATTCCACCAGTTCTAAAAATTTCAAGTGCCCGCTATGCAGATATAATCATTTAGTAATATTAATTTTACTGACAGTGACTCGCGGTGGTATCAGGCTATTTTCATATGCAAATGAGGCATGCTATTTTATTAATAATTTAAATAAATTGGAATAAAATCTTGTATCTTGTATACTAATATTTTCCACAGATTATAAAGTATGATCACTGCACATCAAATAATAAATAGAGATAATCAATAGTAATGTCCGTTAACAGTTTAAGGAAACACGGTTATCTACCCTGATATGAGCATGGGAATTTACTTCTGATATGAAATGTACTTCTGATATGAAATGTATAATAATGTCAATTAAGATGTGGGATAATGGTGAATGAATGTTTATTTTGCCAGAAAATGTCTGAAAAACAAATCACTGTAAAATAATTTGAATATTATCAAATTTCATCAGCTCCAACTTGACACTGTCAGCGAACAACTTCACCGAACCGGTCAGTACAGAGGTACGTTTAATATACAAAACACTGTCGGCACAAACAATAAAAAAAAAAAAGCCACGAAGTTCGTGGGTGATGAATATAATGAATATGAGGTTACCGAAAAAAATAATCGTTGACTTACTTGGTAAATCCTGCTTGTTGGCAATAACGACAACTGGAACGCCTCGCATCTCATCGCTTTCGAGGATTCCGAATAGTTCTTCCCGCGCTTCCCCGATCCGGGCTCTGTCCGAGCTGTCTACCACGTAGATCAAGCCTGGCGACGGTAAATCAGGAATTATTATTTTGTAAAGCTCTAGAAAGTTGGTGTATGTTTCCCATTTTCCAATTGTTATAGCTCACTATGCATTGCTTTTCAAAGGTGGGAGTACAAAATACTCAAAACAATTTGAAAATACCCATTTATTTTCAAAATCAGGAGAGAATATGATCTAATAAAGTTGACAGTCCCATATTTAAGCTGAAAAAGCAATCAGTGTATTTTCAACTTTATTAGAGAATTTTTGCTCATATTTTCCCTATTTTATATTGGAAAAGTACACGTGATATAGTTCAATAATGAATATTAAAAAATAATACACGCATTGAAATTGAAATCAGGGGAAATAATACTCATTAGCAACAGAGCTTATCGGGAGCCCAGAATTTTGGGATATTTCGTCATAGCCTCGCTTCTTATGACAGCAGCAAACTCGTTTAATAAATATCATATTACATCATCACTCGTGCAAGATCCTCTATTTATTGAACAAATACAAACATGGACATATATATATATATGGCAATATATCCTATGTTCACTATAGTGTCCATCATATGTCTGTTTTGAGGTCACAGACACCGTTTGCTTGCAAATCTTGATCCATTACTACCCTCACTTGAGGAACATTTTGGGGTGCTTTTAACACCAGTTTTCAGCATATTTGTATCATTTAAAAGAAAACACTGAACCTGTTGGTCACGTGATGTAAACATAGTTTCAGTGGCCAACAAATGTAAACAATATTGGAGGATATGACAAGGTTGGATTTTTCTTTCTTATGGGTAAGTGAACCTATTGTTTAGTTAATGCAGAACCTGGCTGCAGGTCATGTACATGTGGGTCCCACAGCATCCATACGAATAGTGAAAGTAGGAGAGACTTGCCTTATTGGATGGCATTCTGTTAAATTTAACATGGGCGGATTCAGCTTATCCAACAGCTTATCGGAGAGTGATATAGTATGGCTGGGTAGCGATTAGAGATGACTGAGGGAAACCCAGACTAGTTTGTACATACATACCATCACAGTTCTGGTAGTAGTGGCGCCAGAGTTGTCTTATCTTCTCCTGGCCGCCTACATCCCACACCGTGAACGTGAGGCCCTTCACAGGACACACCGTCTCCACATTAAACCCTATCGTCGGGATGGTGGCCACTGTCTCCTGCAGCTTGATCTTATATAGCACCGTTGTCTTCCCTAGAATACATACATGTAATAATAATAATAATAATTGTTATAACAATACAAAATAGTAAATAATAATAAATTATAAATAATAATAAATGATTAAATAAATACATTGGGGGCCCCGTCTCTGGCAGACCTCTGCTATTAAAGGCGAGGTCTCAGATATTCAGTATGTGTTTTCCGCTGTATCAACGGCAAATAATAATAATAATAATAATAATAATAATTAATAATTAATAATAAATAATAATGAACATGAGCAGATAATTTGATGATGCATTGTCGCTATTACAGCTCAACGACGAGTACAATTTGTGAACTATAACTTGTTTTATGAAATTATTTACCGAACAACCTAAATAGAAATTGGTTTCCGTTCTAAGCACTAATTGGATTGATTGAAATAAATTATATAGTAACCATTGATTGCAGAACTAGTAAAATAAACAATTTTAAACAAGCCCAGATATATTGTTTTCATGTCACTCTATATGTCTGTTCGCTTTTGAAACATTGTTTTTGCCTCCAGAGTAAACTGTAGATCCATGTAAACACCATATAGGTACATAAATATCGGATATCTTGTTTCGTTCAGCAAAATAGCAAAGCTGATACTTATGTACTGATATCGGTGAAAATTGAAACAACCTAGCACTCCTAGTATCGTCATATATCTTCAAATAAACCACTTTACACAGGGCCATGATGAAAACAGGTTTTGTTATTTTTTAATAATTCCAGCACAAAAATATTTACACAATTCCCTAACATTTGATTGGCCCGTAGCAAGTCTCTCCAAAATTTATATCCCAGTAAACTCCCACGCCGAACTACTTTCTACAGGTGCGCTGTCAGTGCTGTCAATGTAAACAAATGGCTGCCGTCTGTCAAAATAAACACATTGTCTTGATGAATTTATTTAAAATGCTGGAATTATAAGGAATGAATGGCCTTTTTGTGGAATTTATCGGGGTATAAACTTGGAAAAGTCGCGGCTTTTTGTGGAATTTATCGGGGTATAAACTTGGAAAAGTCGCGGGAATACTGGACGATGGCCTTCCGGGACTTTTCCAAGTTTATACCCCGATAAATTCCACAAAAAGGCCATTCATTCCTATATATATAGTATATATTATGTTTAAAAAATCCGGATATGCCCTGATAGAAGCTACACGTACTGATCAAAAACTCAATGAGTCCCCTAATCTCACACAGGTGGAAAATGTGGCTGTAACTGTAGAACTGGGGCTTACATGTTGTTATTTTTTTGCGACCAGTGTAGATCCAGATCAGCCTGTGCATCTGTGTTCAGATTAGGCCCCTAACCACATGAACAATATGTGTTCTACTTACCAGCAGCATCTAGTCCCAGCATCAATATCCTGGCAGGAGTATTTCCCCAATCCTCAAACAAGTCCTTCAATCGCGACAGAAACAGACCCATGATAGCCGAGTACTTTCACTTTCGATTTACAAATATAATATGTAGTCCTGATTAATTCACTCAAAACACTTGTTTAATCGCCGCAAATTCTCTCGAATGACAAAGTTGTGATCTAGCCTTGCTCTTATACCCATTATGTATAATCGTATTTACTGTCAATGTTGCAATACTGTAAATAGTGCGGTCAATTTCAACAAGTTGGGGTCAAATGCGTTGTCTCAGTCCATGTTGGACATTCCACGCTGGAGAAAATGACGTCATATATAAATTATCGTTTAATTGGACGCTATTTATAAAACGTATAGCTGCAATCTAAATATAGTTCACACTCGGTAACATGGTAGAGGCTAGAGGCAATATCCTACAGCGGCATGAATATTAATGAGGCATGAATATTCATGAATGACAAAAAGCGCGCTCTCAAAGCAACGATGGACATCGACAGTGCTGCTGTTGATGTCGGCATGAGGCTGAAAGGTTTCGTCAGTTCTTTCGAAGAAGCTAGGCAAGCCATGAGTGAACTGGAAAAAGACACAACAACGTCATATTCCAGTTATAAATCGGACAAAAACTTCGGAAACAACGGTAAATATTGCATAATGTGTAGAGTAAATGTACAACCAATATCCGTATAGTGCCAGTAGTCGTGATACAAGCGTGAATACAATGTCTGAAACTGAAACGAACGGTATAATATTTAAAGTTTACACTAATGATTGCCAACACATAAATGCGATGTTTTATATGACTTACACAACACACAGCAGTAGGATATTGCCTACATATGGTGGCAATCCTCTACAGCGGAATATATGACATACACAGCCCACGGCTGTATGATATTGCCTACATATGGTGGCAATCCCCCTACAGCGGAATATATGAAATACACAGCCCACGGCTGTAGGATATTGCCTACATATGGTGGCAATCCTCTACAGCGGAATATATGACATACTCAGCCCACGGCTGTATGATATTGCCTACATATGGTGGCAATCCACTACAGCGGAATATATGACATACACAGCCCACGGCTGTAGGATATTGCCTACATATGATGGCAATCCCCTACAGCGGAATATATTACATACACAGCCCACGGCTGTAGGATATTGCCTACATTATACATATGGTGGCAATCCTCTACAGCGGAATATATGACATACACATCCCACGGCTGTATGATATTGCCTACATATGGTGGCAATACTCTACAGCGGAATATATGACATACACAGCCCACGGCTGTAGGATATTGCCTACATATGATGGCAATCCCCTACAGCGGAATATATTACATACACAGCCCACGGCTGTAGGATATTGCCTACATATGGTGGCAATCCTCTACAGCGGAATATATGACATACACATCCCACGGCTGTATGATATTGCCTACATATGGTGGCAATCCTCTACAGCGGAATATATGAAATACACAGCCCACGGCTGTAGGATATTGCCTACATATGGTGGCAATACTCTACAGCGGAATATATGACATACACAGCCCACGGCTTTAGGATATTGCCTACATATGGTGGCAATCCTCTACAGCGGAATATATGAAATACACAGCCCACGGCTGTAGGATATTGCCTACATATGGTGGCAATACTCTACAGCGGAATATATGACATACACAGCCCACGGCTTTAGGATATTGCCTACATATGGTGGCAATCCTCTACAGCGGAATATATGACATACACAGCCCACGGCTTTAGGATATTTCCTACATATGGTGGCAATCCTCTACAGCGGAATATATGACATACACAGCCCACGGCTGTATGATATTGCCTACATATGGTGCCAATCCTCTACAGCGGAATATATGACATACACAGCCCACGGCTGTATATATTGCCCTACATGGTGGCAATCCTCTACAGGAATATATGAAATACAACAGCCCACGGCTGTAGGATATTGCCTACATATGGTGGCAATCCTCTACAGCGGAATATATGAAATACACAGCCCACGGCTGTAGGATATTGCCTACATATGGTGGCAATCCCCTACAACGGAATATAAATTACATACACAGCCCACGGCTGTATGATATTGCCTGCATATGGTGGCAATCTTCTACAGCGAAATATGAAATACACAGCCCACGGCTGTAGGATATTGCCTGCATATGGTGGCAATCCTCTAACAGCGGAATATATGACATACACAGCCCCACGGCTGTATGATATTGCCTACATATGGTGGCAATCCTCTACAGCGGAATATATGAAATACACAGCCCACGGCTGTAGTATATTGCCTACATATGATGGCAATCCTCTACCAGCGGAATATGACATACGCAGCCCACGCTGTAGATATTGCCTACATATGGGTGGCAATCTTCTTACAGCGGAAAAATATGTTTTTACCTACACAGCCCACGGCTGGGTGGATGTGCCCCCCCCCCAAAATATGGTGGCAATCCTCTACAGCGGTAAAAAATATATGACATACGCAGCCCACGGCTGGTAGGATATTGCCTACACAATGGTGGCAATCCTCTACAGCGGAATATATGAAATACACAGCCCACGGCTGTAGGATATTGCCTACATATGGTGGCAATCCTCTACAGCGTAATATATGACATGTATGATATTGCCTACACATATGGTGGCAATCCTCTACAGCGGAATATATGACATACACAGTCCACTGGGCTGTATGATATTGCCTTTACATATGGTGGCAATCCTCGTACAGCTGAATATATGACATACACAGCCAACGGCTGTAGGATATTGCCTCATATGGTGGCAATCCCCTTAACAGCGGAATATTATACATACACAGCCCACGCGCTGGTATGGTATATTGAGCCTGCATTGGTGGTGCCAATGGTGGCAATCCTCTACAGCGGAATATATGACATACACAGCCCACAGCTGTAGGATATTGCCTACACAATATGGTGGCAATCCTCTTACCAAGCGGAATATCCTATGGATCATAGCCCCTCCCACGGCTGTAGGATATTGCCTACATATGGTGGCAATTCCTCTTACAGCGGAATATATGACATTACACAGACCCACGGCTGTAGGATATTGCCTACATAGGTGGGCAATCTACAGCGGAATATATGAAATACACAGCCCACGGCTGTAGGATATTGCCTCATGGTGGCAATCCCCACGCTACAGGGATATTTACATAACACAGCACTCGGGCGTGGATATTGCCTACATAATGGTGGCAATCCTCTACAGGCGGAAAATATATGACAATACAGCACTCGGCTGTAGGATATTGCCTACATATGGTGGCAATCCTCTACAGCGGAATATATGAAATACACAGCCCACTCTGTAGGATATTGCCTACATGGTGGCAATCCCCTACATCGGGATATTGAAATACCTAAACCCACGGCTGTAGGATATTGCCTACTATGGTTGGCAATCCTCTACAGCGGAATATATGACATACACAGCCCACGGCTGTAGGTATGCTAATATGGTGGCAATCCTCTACAGCGGAATATGAAATTCACAGCCCACGGCCTAGGATATTGCCTACATATGGTGGCAATCCCTACAGCGGAATATATACTCACACACCCACGGCTTCGGTCGGATATAGGCGGATATTGCCTACATATGGTGGCAATCCTCTACAGCGGAATATATGAAATACACAGCACGGCTGTAGGATATACTGACATATGGTGGCAATCTACAGCGGATATACTACACAGCCCACGGCTGTAGATATTGGTTGGCCTACACATATGGTGGCAATCCTCTACTAGCGGAATATATGATACACAGCCCACGGCTGTAGGATATGCTACACATATGGTGCAATCCTCTACAGGCGGAATATATGACATACAGCCCACGGCTGTCGATATTGCCTCCACATATGGTGGCAACTCCCCTACAGCGGATAATATATTACATACACAGCCCACTCGGCTGTAGGATATTGCCTCACTACAAAAGGTGGCATCCTCTACTAGCGGAATATATGACATACACAGCCCACGCTGCAGGATATTGCCTACACATTTGGTGGCAATCCTCTACAGCGGAATATATGACATACACAGCCCACGGCTGTAGAATATTGCCTACACATATGGTGGCAATCCTCTACAGCGGAATATATGACATACACAGCCCACGGCTGTAGGATATTGCCTACATATGGTGGCAATCCTCTACAGCGGAATATATCACAGCCCACGGCTGTAGGATATTGCCTACATATGGTGGCAATCCTCTACAGCGGAATATCATCACAGCCCACGGCTGTTAGGATATTGCCTACATATGGTGGCAATCTCTACAGCGGAATATATGACATACACAGCCCAATGCTGTAGGATATTGCCTACGTATGGTGGCAATCCTCTACAGCGGAATATATGACATACACAGCCCATGGCTGTATGATATTGCCTACACATATGGTGGCAATCCTCTACAGCGGAATATATGACATACACAGCCCACGGCTCTAGGATATTGACTACATATGGTGGCAATCCTCTACAGCGGTACACCGTGTATGACTTATACAACCCACAGCTGTAGGATATTTCTTGCATATGAATGCAATCTTCTACAGTGGATCACCTTATAGGACATAATACACAACCCACAGGCACAGCTGTAGGATATTGCCAACATATGAAGGCAATCCTGTAGAGGCAGGACACCGTAATGGTATAATATTGCATACCCAACTCATGATTTGTCTTTACTTTCAGATGTGTTTGCTGGGACAAATTAAAAATTCTCTGGCAAGACGAGTTGTCCAGAAAGAAGAGAACACGATGGGATTCCATTTGTGATGCTGGCGACGATGGTGTACGACTACCAGCATGGAAAATACCGGCATAGAAGGAGGAAAGAACGACTGAAGACGGCAGACTGTCAGTTATGAAGCATTATGAAGTGAGTTGGAAAGCACTCGATTCCTTTTTAAGAGAGATGTAGCGTTCGTCCATGTGTGTATGTGCTTGTCTGCGGCGTTAGTAACTTTTAATTTTTGTCGCGCCCGCATGCGGACAGCGTGATAATTATAGTCGCCACATTGGTGTACATACATACGTGCGTCCGGGTTAAAGTTTTTCGGTATACTATCAAAGCCTCGGCGGCGCGACATGCAGGCCGCGGCCATCTAGTTGAATAATAAACAGCTTCACCGATTTTAATGATATTTGGCCACAATGTGTGTCTCGGGGTGGTGCTTTGCTTTGCATATGACCCACGTCCGACCGCCCAAGGTCAAGGACTTAATTTGGTTGTTGTTTTCTTTTTGTATTATCAAGGCTGCCGGTGACGGGATTAGCTTCGTTTAACAATGCCAGTTCTTGTTTTCTTCTAATGCATATTGTTGATTGCTGCTGGCCATAATATGGTTTAACGTTCAAAACAGATTGACGATCCCAACAGCTTCCTAGACTTTGATACCTAACCCCCTCCTTGGTGATCTGACCTACTTTTCTCGAAATGTAGGCCATGTCCGTCATAAGTTAGTTGGACTGTCACAAAACATTATCATAGTTCCTGACATTAATAGCTAACCACACTAGGTCATTTGATGACCTTGACCTACTTTACTCAAAATAATGTAATTTACGACCGTCAAAAGTCAAAACTTTGGTTGTACTTTCAAATTTCGCGTATCTCCTCATACATTAGTCGGATGTTCAACAAACTTCATTAGTAAGTAGCTTGCTTACATTGATACCAAACCATCCTGGATCATTCAGGTGACCTTCACATACTTTCTTATAATATATGTCACATCCTTCAAAACTTGGATGTACGTCAAAATTTTCATACATCCTGTTACATTAGTCAGATGTTGGCTAAAGTTCATTAGTGGCTTCCTGACATTGATAGCTATTCTTGGTCATTTGAGTGACCATAACCCAGTGGTAGCGTGTCAGTTACAATCATCAATGAAACAGGCTCTGTTTATTTCTAACTATACAGGTATATCACAGCCCCTGGATCCATGCCTGATAAAGCACATTTCCGAACAGACGTGCCATTCCTCACCGATCTGAGATGTTATCATAGAAGTTCAGAATTGGGTGTCCAGTATGGGCCAAGACAACGCAGAACGTTATGTAAGTATTAACTGATGAAAAATACTTACATGCACTTCATCTTAGTCTTGTCGTGATTCTACAATACCCAGACAGGTGAGTCCCTACACTACACAGACAGGTGAGTCCCTAGACTACACACACAGGTGGATCTTTACACTATACAAACAGGTGAGTCCCTACACTACCCAGACAGGTGGGCCCCTACACTACACATACAAGTTGGTCCCTACACTATACACACAGGTTGGTCCCTACACTACCCAGACAGGTGGGTCCCTACACTACCCAGACAGGTGGATCTTTACACTACCCAGACAGGTGGATATTTACACTACCCAGACAGGTGGGTCCCTACACTACCCATACAGGTGGATATTTACACTACCCAGACAGGTCAGTCCCTACACTACCCAGACAGGTGGATATTTACACTACCCAGACAGGTGAGTCCCTACACTACCCAGACAGGTGGGTCCCTACACTACCCAGACAGGTGGATATTTACACTACCCAGACAGGTGAGTCCCTACACTACCCATACAGGTGGGTCCCTACACTACACATACAGGTGGGTCACTTTACAGACAGGCGGTTATCTACACTACCCAGAGAGGTGGGTCTCTACACTACACAGACAGGTGAGTCCCTACACTACATAGACAGGTGAGTCCCTACACTACGCAGACAGGTGGATCCTACACCACACAGACAGGTGAGTCCATACACTACACATACAGGTGGATCCATACACTACACAGACAGGTGAGTCCCTACACAACACAGACAGGTGGATCCTACACTACACAGACAGGTGAGTCCATACACTACACATACAGGTGGATCCATACACTACACATACAGGTGAGTCCCTACACTACACATACAGGTGAGTCCCTACATTACACAGACAGGTGAGACCCTACACTACACAAACAGGTGAATATTTACACTACACAGACAGGTGAGTCCCTACACTACACAGACAGGTGAATCCCTACACTACACATACAGGTAAATCCCTACACTACACATACAAGTGGGTCCCTACACTACACAGACAGGTGGATCCTACACTACACAGACAGGTGAGTCTTTACACTACACATACAGGTGAGTCCCTACACTACACAGACAGGTGAGACCCTATACTACACAAACAGTTTACACTACACATACAGGTGAGTCCCTACACTACACAGACAGGTGAGACCCTATACTACACAAACAGGTGAGTTTTTACACTACACATACAGGTGAGTATTTACACTACACAGACAGGTGAGTCTACACTACTACACAGACAGGTGAATCCCTACACTACACATACAGGTAAATCCCTACACTACACATACAAGTGGGTCCCTACACTACACAGACAGGTGGATCCTACACTACACAGACAGGTGAGTCCATACACTACATATACAGGTGGATCCATACACTACACATACAGGTGAGTCCCTACACTACACATACAGATGAGTCCCTACACTACATAGACAGGTGAGTCCCTACACTACCCAGACAGGTGGATCCTACACTACACAGACAGGTGAGTCCCTACACTACACAGACAGGTGAATCCCTACACTACACATACAGGTAAATCCCTACACTACACATACAAGTGGGTCCCTACACTACACAGACAGGTGGATCCTACACTACACAGACAGGTGAGTCCCTACACTACACATACAAGTGAATCCCTGCAC